>CM046035.1:19748658-20431158 GCA_025215565.1 Flaveria ramosissima
TTTTCGCAAAACAGCAGCTTCAGTCGCACGAGTGACCCATTCGCACGACTGGACTCCATTCGCAGTGCTCATTCGCACGACTGGACCTAGTCGCATCCTCATTCGGCCGACTGAACCGTTCGTTCGCATAGCTCATACGCACCAGATTCATTCGCACGACTGAACCATTCGCCCTGTTCAGTCGCACGGTTGAACCAATCGCAGAGTTCATACGCACGATAAGACCATTCCATCCTTCAGTCGCATCAGTTAAAGTTTATTTGATTAGATTCTAAGTTTATTAGCCATGGAAGATCAGATGTCAGCCTTTACTGCTGGGAAGGACTCAAGAATTCAGAACCTGCTGTTGCTTGAGAGTGAGGTGGGTAATCACAATAAACCACCAAAGCTCTTGACTTTAGATGAGTTTCCACACTGGAAACAACGTTTTGAGATCTACCTCAATGGAGTAGATCCTAATCTGTGGGAAGCCATCGAGGTTGGTTATAGTACACCGGTGGGAGCAGATGGAGTTAAGCTAACGTTAAGTGGGATGACCGACGCACAGAAAGTAAAGTATAATGCAGAGAAAAGGGTTTATGCGTTGATAACTCAGTCGATCCCCAAAGACATATTCCACCAGTACTCAGAGAACAAGCAGTCCAAGAAACTGTGGGATGAGCTAGAGAAAAGATATGATGGGAATGCATCATTAAAGGCAATCAAGGCAAAGGAGTTAAAGAAGGAATTCGATAACTTCTCATCGATTGGTAACGAGAGTTTAGATGAAGTCATAGACAGATTCTACCACTTGATGAGCGAGTTGCATACACATGGAGTGGAAACGACTATGGAAGAGAAAGTAAGCAACTTCGCAGATGGATTGCCTGATAAGTGGGCTTCATTCGTGTCTAATCTTAGACAGAATGGAATGCTTGTAAAGCTGGATATAAATGACTTCATTCTCAAGCTGCGTGAAGAAGCACTAAGGATGAAGTATAGAGCACAGAAGTCTTCGTATACACAAAACCCAGCTTTATACAATGCCACGCCTCAAGCTAAGACATCTGGAGCACCTCTCCAGACAGCATTTGTGTCTAGCTCGTCAGGTCCTTCACATGCTTCTCCTTTGGATCAGACACGTCAGGGTCGTCATGTACCCACTATATTGGATCAGAAGCAAGTGCTACCAAATTGAAGACCGAGAACCTCGGTAATGTGACCGTAGAAGTAGCACGAGAGCATATGGATCTTCTAGCTGCAGTAGTTCATTCATATGATGGACTTGTGGCTGGGAAGATTGGAAACTGTCATCTGGCAGATGAAGACTACGAGCAGGTAGATGAAATGGAGCTTGAAAGAATGGATATAATGTGGGCCTTAGCTAGCGCTGTCCGAAGGGCGAAGAAGTTTGTTAAGAAGACAGGACAAAATTTGATAGCTACTAAGGACACCACATTTGGCTTTGACAAGAGCAAAGTGACCTGCTTCAACTGTGGAGAAAAAGGGCACTTCAAGAGGGAATGTGTCAAGCCAAAGAAGACGGGTAATGGGAACCCGTTCTCATCCTTTACTCGCCAAGACAAGCAAGCCTCCAGTTCTACTTCATCAAACAAGGACCCAAAAGCCTTGACTGCTCATGATGATGAAGGACAGGACTGGAGTTTTAGATTTGTCTCACCAGAATCTAACATTGCCAGTGTTGAAGATATTGATGATGATTCTGCGAGTGAAGGTGATTTAGCAGTTGAAATAGCGATGTCACACAGTGAAGAAACAACTGCAGCTGAGGTCAGTTACACACCAAAGGAGGAGACTTCCACGTCAGAAACAGAAAAGTCAGAATCACCAGAACCAGAGACGTCTGATGCTGCGTTGATGGCTAACTCTTCTGAAACAACACAGGTAAGTACAACTGACCAAATGTTTAATAATCATGCTTGTTCTAACTGTGATATGTTTAGGAATAGCATTGATGAAAAATTTGCTAGGTTATTAGATCACAATGATAACTTAGTAAAAGATTTACAACTATGCACTGAGGCCAATAGAGTTCTAAAACAAAATGAGCATAGTTATAAAGAAAAGATAGACCTATTGACTAAACAACTTAGGGAAACCGAAGTAGTTGCCTTTAATCAAGCAAATGACATTAGGTACTATCTAAACTCCCTAGAGGACACTAAGAAGCAAAAGGCAGTTCTAGAAGTAGAAGTTAATTCCTTAAAACAGAAACTGCATAGTTGGACTAGTTCTTCACACATAGTTCAACACTTAGTGAGAGAAAGGAATAATGGGGAGGGATTAGGCTACAAAGTGGTTCCACCACCACCTGAAACCTTGATGAACACCAAGTCTAAACCAGTAAACAACAACCCAATCAAGGATCATGTGGTGACCACTCCTCTTGTTACTGATCCAGACACATCATGTTCATCTACTGAATCTGGACAGAAACAAAAGGAGGCCACTTCAAAGGCAAAGGGTAAATTGCCTTGTGTTAATCTGGAAAATGAATTTGAAAAAGTTAACTTAAAGTCAGGGTCAAACAGAGTCAAATCAGAACCCAAAAAGACTTCAAACGTTAATTTTTCACATGCTACAAGTCAAAAACCAGTTAACCAAAAAGTGGAACAAGTTAAACAGGTTAAAACAGTTAAATTTGTTAAACCAGAGAAAACATCAAACATGCAAGAGTCAAAACCTAAACTGATTGATGTTCCTAAAGTGTCACGCATTTCTCCACAAAGAAAGTCTACTCATAAAGTTGATAGCAGATTGTGCTACAACTGTGGAGAATGTGGACATATTGCTTCCTATTGTCCTTTCTATCAGACACCTAGGAAGAAGATTGATCTTCAGGACTCTAGACCTAGGTCTTCTAAGAGGAGTTCTCTAACTCCACCTAGAAGATCTAGTGAACCTAAAGTCCAACCTGTAAGCCAGACGACTGTTTATCATAAACAGGCATTGCACAAATCTGGCTTATGGAAAGAGAAGTCATCCTGTGTGTCTGATACTGATGACAAGAAGGAATCTGAGTTACCCTCACCTTCTAAAGGTCAATGGGTAGAGTTTATGATGTGTGATGCCTCTGGGAAACCCAAGACAGTAAAGGCTTGGGTTCCTAACCTAAACTAATACATTTACTTGATATGTGCAGGGTGTTCGGTATAGCGCTGAGACTAACACGTGGATTATAGACAGCGGAGCATCCAGGCACATGACAGGAAATAGAGCCCTTTTATCAAATGTCAAACAAATAAAAGGAGGGCATGTTTCCTTTGCAGGAAACAAGGGAGGATACATCACAGCACAGGGAGAAGTGGGAAATCAGAAAGTTAAGTTTGATAAGGTGAACTACGTTCAACAACTTCAGAATAACTTACTTTCTGTTTCCCAAATCTGCGATAAAGGATTTAAAGTCATCTTCGACAACAAGAAGTGTTACGTGCTGAAGAAAGACTATATGATTCCAGAGGACCAAGTTCTGATGACTGCTTCAAGATATAAGGACCTATATGTCTTGGATCTGTCAACAGCTGCTCCAACGGATCATGAGGTGCAGTGCTTTCTATCTAAAGCTACTGAGAAGGACTCAATCTCCTGGCATAGGAGAATGGGACACATTAGTCAAAGGAAGATGAATCACTTGATTCAGAAGGACTTAGTGAGAGGAGTAAATGTCAAGAACTTCCAACTTCCTGACTTTTGTGTAGCTTGCAAGAAAGGCAAACAGACAAAGAAGTCTCATAAGGAAAAGAAAGTTCATTCAATAGAACTTCCTCTTGAACTTCTTCACATGGATCTGTTTGGTCCAGTCAGTACAAGGAGCATTGCAGGCGATTTGTACTGTTTTGTGGTCACTGATGACTACTCAAGGTTCACTTGGGTAATGTTTCTGAAATCCAAATCAGAAACATTTGAGTCATTCAAGGAATTAGTCACCACTCTGGAATCTCTCTACAAGCTAAAGGTTAGACAAGTACGCTCAGACAACGGGACCGAATTCAAGAATCAATGGATGGAGGCATACTGCAAGGAAAAGGGAATTGTTCATCAATTCACTTCAGCATACACGCCTCAGATGAATGGTGTTGCTGAGAGGAAAAATAGAAGCTTGATAGAGACTGCACGGACTATGCTGGCTGACTCGAAACTGCCTATCCAATTCTGGAATGAGGCAGTAGCAAATGCATGTTATACACTGAATCGAGTCCTAATAGTCAAGCGCCACGGAAAGACATGTTATGAGCTACTACAAAGACGCAAACCGAATTTGGAGTATCTTGAACCTTTTGGCGCGCCGTGTACACTTCTGAAGAAGACGCAAGAAGGAAAATTCAGCGAGAAGGCAGATGAAGGAATCTTTCTAGGATACAACATACCGAATAAGCGAGTTTACAATAACTCAACGGGTCTTGTAGAAGTGTGGTGTAATGTCGACGTTCAGAGATATACCACGCCACCTACAGGCAAAGGACCTGCCTACTTCTTCGATTATGATGGATTCTTCAAATCCTTCAACATACCTCTCTCTCCCTCGGATGATGAGTTAGCTACTAGGATGATGTATGATATTCTGAATACACCATCTAGCACACAGGGAGAATCATCTACTCAGTCAGGGGGAGTAGTCGACGACAGTGACTCCTCCTCTGAAGATGAAGCTGAAGCAGATGACCAGAACAGTCAGGAGGAACAGGTTCCAGTTCCTGAAAGTCCACAAGCATCTACGAGTGATGCACCTTCGACTTCAGAACCTCAAACTCCAACTACCTCAGATGCAGAACCAAATGTTCATAATCTTGGTTCTGAGGTAGCTGTTCCTACTACTCCAGGATCACGACTAAACGTCTATCATCCCCTTGACAATGTTATTGGGGATGTCAGATCAGGAGTACAAACCCGAAATCAGTTATACTCAGCTGATTACGCCTCGGTTATGGAGAAAGGTTACATTCATGATGGTGCCTATCGATGTTTTGTCTCGCAGGTTGAGCCAAAATATGTCAGTGAGGCACTCAATGATGAGGCGTGGGTGAGTGCCATGCAAGAAGAACTTCTGCAGTTTAAGAAGTTAGGTGTATGGACACTGGTTGATAAACCTAAAGGTGCTAAAGTCATTGGCACTAAATGGGTACTAAAATGCAAGAAGGATGACCAAGGGGTCATTATCAGGAACAAAGCTCGACTGGTGGTTCAAGGTTTTCGCCAAGTCGAGGGAATTGACTACAATGAGGTGTTTGCACCCGTGGCAAGGATGGAAGCTATTCGTATCTTCCTTGCCTATGCATCGTACATGAAGATCAAAGTCTACCAATTAGATGTAAAGAGTGCATTCCTTCATGGGGAAATCAGAGAAACAGTCTATGTAAGTCAACCCGAGGGTTTTGAAGATCCTTACCATCGGGATAGAGTTTACAAGCTCGACAAAGCTTTGTATGGGCTTCATCAAGCTCCTCGAGCTTGGTATGAGAAACTCTCAACTCATCTTGTGAAACACGGCTTTCGCAGGGGAGTAATTGACTGTACACTGTTTATTAAGGAAAAGGATGGCGACCTACTGCTTGTACAGATATATGTTGATGACATAATCTTCGGGTCAAAGAACGAAGAGTTATGTAAAGAGTTTGAAGCAGTAATGAAGAAAGAATTTGAGATGAGTGCCATGGGGGAGATGAAGTTCTTTCTCGGGTTACAGGTGGATCAAACACCTAATGGAATCTTTCTACATCAGACCAAGTATGTAGGAGACATTCTCAGTCGCTTTGACATGGAGAATGCTTCTGCTGCTGGGACTCCACTTGCTACGAATCATGATATAGCACCTGATGAGAATGGAGATCTAGTAGATGCCACTATGTACCGAGGAATGATCGGATCCCTCATGTATCTCACTGCCTCAAGACCTGATATTATGTATGCTACATGTCTATGTTCAAGATATCAGGCTAAACCAAAGGTCAACCATCTGATCGGGGTCAAGAGGATTTTTCGTTATCTGAAGGGTACACCCACACTTGGATTGTGGTACCCTCATGATGATGACTTTGAGCTTACCGCGTATAGTGACTCGGATTACGGGGGCTGCAAGATGAACTACAAGTCTACATCAGCGGGGTGTCAATTCTTTGGGAGAAGATTAGTTACCTGGCAGTGTAAGAAGCAGACATCGGTTGCATTGTCAACCTGTGAAGCCGAATATGTTGCTGCTGCAAGTTGCTGTTCACAAATCATCTGGATTCAACAGCAAATGCGGGATTACGGTTTAAAATTCTCATCTACTCCTATTTTTGTTGATAACTCTGCTGCAATTGCAGTAACTAAAAATCCGGTCCAACATCCTAAGACCAAACACATCGGTATTAAATACCATTTCATAAGAGATTGTTTTGAAAAGAACTTAATTGATGTGGTTAAAATTAATACTGATTTTCAACGCGCTGACCTCTATACTAAAGCCTTTGATAAACCACGTTTTCAATATTTATTAGAGGTCAACGGCGTTAAAAAGAAAAGTGAGGTAATTCCTGATGATGAAAATGTGTAGTCCGATGTCGTTTAGTTAAATTTATTTATTTTTGATTTGTCTATTTGATTTTATTTTTTATTTAACTCATGTTTTTTGCTGTTAATTAAAATCCTAAAATAATTAAACCAGAAATGATTTTAGTATTTTAGGGGGAGAATATGTCAGCAAGTTAACATTAAAAAAAAAAAAATTGAGGGAGAAGGAGTAGCTAGCTGAAATAAGGTAGATTGTGTCTGTGATACCGATTCAATACCTTTGGAAAATGATAGTACACAGGAACAAATCAAGAGGGACTTTAAAATTTAAGTTTTAGAAAGATGCAAAAGTTCAAAGTATAAATCTGTGTAGTCTAAGCAATACCAAAAGGAAAGATGATAGAAAACTGGCAACTCCTAAGGTGACACAAAGAAAGTAGACTTAGAGGCTGCTAGACCATATATGATATGTTGGTAGATTCAACACAATAGACAAATAGACCGGATTGGTGATTTCAAGATAAAACTAAAGTGTTCAACTGACTGTGGGCTTCCATCTTATCACTGGTTAACACAATCAACAATATTCCAATAAGGTGTAATGAGCAAGTAAACGCCACAAATGTGTGCGGATGACCATAACTAGAGCAAAGCAAGAAAAAATGAAAGACAAATGCAATAAAGCTAATGACTTATGTTGTTGGTGCATTTTGTGCAAAATAAAATAAGCTGCTCTAACAAGGAGATAGGTTGTGTGCCTCTCTGCTGTGCGATGGCACTGACCTGAGGATAAGCATAACCTAGATATTCTAGAATTCATTGTTGTTTGCCGCCTCTCTGCTGTGCGATGGCACTGACCTGAGGACAGGCTTCTCTTTGAAAGCTCTAAGAATAGTCTCTTCTTGTAATAATACCCGTAGACCGCTCAAAAGCTCCTGAGGAATGTTGATTACCATATAAGTGTGGGATCCACAAATGTTAGTTGAAATAATTAAACCTAAATAGTCACCAGTCTGTGTCAAAAGTCTGTGTATGGATTTAAGTGGACAAACATACTGACAATCATTGTGGCTACATTCTCAAAGGTTCAAATCAATGTGAAAATCTAAGAGTTTCAGTATGATTTCCTTATGTTGCTAACGACTCTGGATGAACACCGAGAACTTGAGCATCAAAAGGTTTAATAACTAGTCCCAAATGATTTGAATTGCCTGTATGATTCCAAAAATTGAATTGGTCCAGATGTGATCAATCTAAGTTGAAGCTATCTACTCCCGAACCAAATCCCGTAGATATCAATCTCTGGATTTATCTCTCACAAAAAGCCAAAAATATGTCTGTTTATGTAATTAGTTTAAATTCTTAAATTAGTTAGTCGTTTTAAGTTTTAATTTGAGTCAAGTGTCGGGCTACATCAGGAAAATCAGAAGGAATAAACTCACTAAAAGGGTCATGTCTGAGATGACCATATGTGCTTTGAAAGGTTATATCAGTCACGTCTGAGGTGACAAAGTGTTTTTTAAAAGGGTCACGTCTGAGGTGACCAAAGTGGTTAAAAGGATCACGTCTGAGGTGATCAAAGTGTTTTCAAGATAAAAGGATCATGTCTGAGATGATCAAAGTTCATAACGTTAATTTAATTAATATAAAAGAGTTTAAAGGTAAATTGGTAAAAATAGCAGAAAATTAACTAAGTATGACCCATTCGCACGAATGGACCATACGTATGGACTAACCATACGAATGAAGTCCATTCGCACGAATGAACTATGAGTATGGACCATCCAACCGAATGGATCATACGATTAGTCCAATCGGAGGCTTAAGTGCGAACGAGTGAGTCAGTCGCACGACTGAACTTCAGTCGGACGACTGGAGAAGGGCGACTGACCCAATCGCACGACTGAGTCCCACTCGCACGACTGAAAGGTGCGTATGAACTCAGTCGCACGATTGGATCTAGGGTTGATATAAATAGAGGTGGAGTCGGTCGCAGAGACTCATCACCCTCAAATCGCCCCTAAATCGCACATCCTACCGTTACTCTGCCAAAATTTGATTTGCCTTAGTTTTCTCATTGATTGTGTGTTACTGACGTTCGCTAATCATCGTACAGGTATTTTGAAGTCTTCTTCCATCAAAAACAGAAAGATTGGAACCCTAAATGGGTTAATCGACTGTGAAATGCGAACCGAGACTTGCAAACCCTAATAACCTATTAAAACCAAGCAAAATGTTAAAATTAAGTAAAATAGGTTGTTAGTAAAGAGAATGCGACACTAAAGAACCGGTTAATTGAGTTATAAGACTTAGTTTGCGTAGATTCGAACGTTGGACGACTGAACACCTGAGACAGACGACTGGTCGTCCGGATGAACTTCAGTCGCACGACTGAAGGGAGCGATTCACTTAACCGCACGACTGAACCATGCGAATGAGACTCAGTCGCACGACTGGTGTAACCGCATAAGAGTACATGCGCATGAGTCCAGTCGCACACTCAGTCGTGCGCATGAGGTCAATCGCACGTCTGAACCTCAATCGCACGATTCAGTCGCACGACTGTCTTCAGTCGTACAACCTCAATCGCATGACAGATAGTTTCATTCAAAGTCTAAGTGTTTCATTATACTCTTAGCCAACGGAACTAACGTTTATATTATTATGTGTTACAGATGGCGAGTCGATGGAACATGAGCACCAAGCACAACATATGTGCTCACCTGGATTTGACATCCAGGAACGCAGCTGACTTCACAGGCATTATTACATTTCTGCTGAGATCCAGGATCGCTCATGCTATATCTACTCCCTGCACACCATACAGATCAGTGCAGCAGGCCTTCTGGGAAGGCGCGTCGGTTGATAGATCCACTGAGCCTCATTGCATCAGAAGTTCGATTTTTGGTGAGGCTATCACTGTATCTGAGGAGGATCTGAGGATTGTTCTACAGTTTGGGGACGATGCTGAGTGTCCCACTCGTCTACACCCCCTCACTGTCAGAGGATGTTTCATGAGAGCCAAGTACTCTGGGGACATCAATGCCGGGGTACTCAACAAGAGTAACCTCTGTCCCCAGTTTAAGTACCTTGCGCACGTGCTGCTGAAGTGTATAGCATCCAGGAAGGGAGGTTTTGATGAGCTCTCCGACCAGATTCAGAACGCATATGCTGCGTTGGTGCTGAACCACCCGTTCAGCTTCTCCAAGATGATATTCACCTACCTGGTGGAGAACCTCGAGGGGAAAGGGAAGGAAGGCTTCTGTATGTACCCCAGATTTCTACAGATGATCATTGACCAGAAGCTTCCCTCCCTGCCGAAGGAGAAGGAGGACGCTGTTGTTCTTGAGGTTATGGACGACACTACACTTGGCCGGATGAAGGTATACAGGGGGAAGCAGGTGAAGCCCCCTGTCAGGAGGTTGTTTGGGCATCTGGCCCGTGCTGATTATGTGGCGCCAGCCAAGAGAAAGTGGCGCCACGAGGACAGTGACTCGGATGTGGAGCATATTGCCATACCAGATACCGACTCTGATGATGATGATAGCGGCGACCGGGGATGATATGCCTGCCCCATCTAGAGGCACTGATTCAGACGTTATTCCCCCGGGGTCAGCCACTGCCGGAGAGGTCGCAGAGATGGCCGGTTTCCATCAAGAGTTTGTGACTGGTGATATAGAGGAGGAGGAGTCAGATGAGGAGCCCCTCACCAGGACTGTGGGAAGTAAAGTTGTTCCCACAGACCACGGGCTTAGGGTGGTTGGTGAACACCCTAGGGACTCCTCAGAGAGAGACACTGACCCGAACTATGTTCCGGGGTCAGTAAGCAGAGCTGCAGGGGGAGCATCCACTTCCACCGGGACTAGGAGGAAGCGGATGGCTCAACCCCATGGATTGAAGAAGAAGAAGCGTCGCTTGACCTTCGTGACTACTACTTCCAGCACCACCACTACCACCACCTTACCACCCACCACTGACATACCACCCATCACCACAGCCACCACAGCCACTACTCCCACTACCACATCCACCACTTTACCTACCACCACTGTAGCTATCCCATCCATCACCAGACCATTCACTCCTACTTCACCAGCATCAGCCCACCGACCCATATTCACCACTGCCACTGCCACCACCACCACACATCATGCTGGACCTTCAGCCCAGCCTTCACATGCTTATGGATTCACTCTACCTCACATCGGGGTAGAGGAGCAGCTCTCAGCGCTAAACCGTATGGTGATGCGTCTGCTTGCTGCGGATGAGGAGAAGGCGGCGCAGATCCGCCAGCTGACCGACCTGACTGCTGCCCAGTCTCAGCAACTGGCAGAGCAGGCTCGGGTGATAGACCAGCAGAGAGTCGAGGTGTCCCAACTCCAGGACATGCAGGCTCAGTCCGTCAAACGTATAGAGGAGTTGGAGACGACCAACAAGACTATTATGCTGAGGTTGAAGGGGTCGAAGGATGAGCCCCTGAAGCTAAAGGAGGTGACGGGGATGATGGAGATGGTGATGATGAAGATGATGATGATGATGAGGAAGATGATGATGATGAGGAAGAGACTGAGAAGACAGGACAGAAGGAGTGATGATGATGACGAAGCAGAAGGAGGGGATGCGGCTGCATCGGCCTCTGCTTCAGGTCAAGAGCGAAGATCTAAGCATCGACAGGACCAGTCATCCACTACTTCTGCTCCTCCGAGCGACACGCCCAGATTCAAGACAAAAGTACTGATTAGATGTCTTATGTATTTATTTATTTTGTACTTGAATCATGTAATGAAAAACAAGTGTATTAAATGTTTATATATTAAGTTAATATAATTCTGTTTGATTAATTACTAATGGTTTATGTGTTGAATGTTTATATCAAACAGATCCAAACTTTCAAAGGGATGAGTTTGACTTTGCTCCCCTTCAAATGGTCAAGACTCAATTAACCATGATTCTTGACCTACAAGGGATAGTGAGACGGTCTGTGAGTTATACCCCTGAAGAAGGGGAAATAATTCATGACCTGTCTGATGAGCAACTGGCAGAGATGTTCAGACTCAATCCCGATGAAATAGTCAAGGACGCTCCAACAGTTGATTCAACCAGTGATGAGGAACTGAATGACATTGATGAAGTTGAGGTTGAAGACATTACTGCAGAAGAGTACCCTCAGTATGCTGACGCCGAGGGAAATGTGGTCCCCAATCTGGGTGAATCCCTAGTCAGTGATACTTTTGAGGTACTAGACAAGATGGAGCAGGAAACAGAAAAGACTGAAGGAACAGCCCAAGCCTCCAATGCAGACGTAGATATTCGCAAGGCTGAGTGGGCTGCCTGTTTTGAAGAAGTAAGAGCCCAGCGTGCTGCACCAAAGAGAGATGCCTACACCAAGCTCTACAGAGTCAAGAAACACCATAAGGTGTCAGGCAGGATTATCTCATGGGCTTATTTTGAAGACCTTAACGCTTATGCAGTTAAGAGGGAGCAGGGCATAGAGTACTTCAGGTTCCCACATGATCTGAAGACTCTACCTGGTTTTGAGCTCAACCAGCTGGCTAAGCTAAAGCTGCTGTATGCTGACCCGAGAAAGATGTCAGGCTGGTTTGAGGCTGCCCTGAGGAAAGAGTACCACACCAGGTGGGTCAACTTCAAACCTCAACAACCTACGAGGTATATCAGACGTTCTGAAGTTGATCCCATAACTGGTAAGCCCAAGATAGTGCTGAAGTGGAGTCCCCCGAGAACAATGTCGAGAATCCCTCTCAGGGAAATGCCACAGGACTTCACTCCCCACTTCAAATGGTGGTACTATGATTGGAGAACCGCTGAAGCTGTCATAGTGTTGAATAAAGAGGGCCAAATGGATACTATCAGGGTATTCGACCCAATGTGGCTAACCAACTTGTCTGCTAATGATGTCTACACATTATACAAGTGGCCACTGTTCTATGACACACAAGACATTGTACAAGCCCTCCAGTTCCAAAACGTTATACGACTCTGCTTTGCGTTTGAGATACACGCAGGAGTCACTAAAGAGGAGAAGTACAAGAAGTATAAGGAGGTTATGCAGAAGACAAGAGATTAGATAGATCTAGGTCCAAGGGGGAGTTTGTTGATGCATGTATGTCCCTAGATCATGATTTGTAATGTAATGAATCTTGTCTGTCTGATTATGATGTAATTGTATGATTAATGAAATGACATGAATTGGTTGTTACTTGTAATGTTTAATATTTCATTAATGAGTCGTGATTGAATTGATTGGGTTTATGATTGTTTGAATGATTGCACATTATGTTATATTAATTAAAACATTCAAACTTAACTTAATGAAGTTCTCATGCGAATGGCCCATGCGAATGGACCACACGCATGAATAACTTCATACGATTGACTCAATCGCACGACTGAACCAGGAGACTGGATCAGTCGTATGATTGACACATAAGATTGACTCAATCGCACGACTGAACACTCAGTCGTGCGGATGAATCAACCGCATGGTTCAATCGCACGACTGAACCATACTTATGGCCCAGTCGCACGATTGAACAATACTAACCTATAAATAGACCCAATTCGTGGGAAAACAAAAGCATTCATCCCATTACGATTCCAGACGTACCCTAGCCGTCCAGAAGCCTCCCAAATCGTTCTCCAAGTTCATAGAACACATCAGATCGGTTCCTAATCGATTTCTGACGTTGATTTCAATTCTTGATTGATTCATCGTGTGTTCTCACTGATTGGATCGCCAATCAAATAGGATTCCGCACTATTTGAGTTGGTTTAACACGCAATCACTCGGTATTTCGTTCAAATACCAGGTCCTAACACACTCTAGTGACTATCTGCTTTGATGATCTAGAGTGTTGCAGCCCAAATGATGTGGAATATGTGGACATAGTCCAACAGATGGCTCTGTTTACCTATAGAGCGAAGAAGTTCTTCAAGAGAACTGGAAGGCAATTTCCCCAGAACCCAACCAATAGAAAATTTGAGTTTGACAAGACTAAAGCCAAATGTTACAACTGTAACCAACTTGGTCACTTTGCTATGGAATGCAAGGCTGCCAAGTCAAATCCGGGAACCCCATAGGCCTCCACACATCCCTCTACACCAAAGGCTACTGGAAAGTCAACTGAGACAGCTACTATGGCTTAAGAAGTTGACTGGAGCTTCATGGTACAGGATGTGACTCCTGCCCAAGCACTCATGGCTGGAATAGATGACAATAAGGTATATGAACATCTCTGTACTCCAGCTTGTATTGCTAAGGTTAAGTTATATCAGGACTACAATGTGGAAATTAAATCCGATATTGAGTCTTTAAATGTTTTAAAATCTGATTTTAAAAGGGCTGAATCTGACTATCAAAGGAAAATTAAGGAGTTAGAGAAAACTGTGTCCTTGTTAAATGAACATACAAACTACAAGACTCAAATCAAGGATTTAATATCCAAATTGTCTGAGGCTCAAGCCCAGCTTGTTACAGCTGAGGCTCAAGCCAGAAAGCATGCTATTTTTGAGCAAAACTTCCAAGCCATTCTTGCATCATCCTCTCACTCAAAACTTTGTTACCAAAAAAAGGTGGGTTGGGAACCAATGAAATTGCTCCACCACATTCTTATGACTCTATTAGACAACCAAGGTATGGTACTGAAAAGCAAGAGGTTCCATCTACTGACCCACCTTCTCATGAGTCAAAGAGTGATACAACTATGGAGACTATCACAGAGAAAAACCAGGTAATTTTACCCACTCCTACCAGTGATGATCAACCCCTGACCACCAAAGCCAGAAGAAGTAGAGCTAAGGCAGCCAGAAAAACTGCCAAGAAAGTGGCTGAGTCCAAGCTGAAGATAGACCAAAAGCAAAAGGGTGTATTCATCTTAACTAGATTCCAGGTGATAGGAAACTCTGATTTAGGAAAGGGGTGTAGTACCAGCACTCCTGTCCTACCAAAGGATTAGAAGTTAAAAGGAAAGATTGTTGATGAAGAAAAGAAGAACAAGAAACAGCAACCCTCAAGTTCCCAGAAGATTAACATTGCATGCATAATGTATGGTCGTCAAAACCACATTGCCAAAGATTGTTACTACAATCCTGCTAGCATACATTATGCAAACAATGTTAAAAGAGAAGGAGTCAGGTAAGTTTTCTCATTTGGACCTTATCAAATGGTTCAAGTGATGAAAAAGGGAAAGCTTGTTTCTGAAGTAAGGTTGCTTTCGGAAGAAAGTCCTTCTTCCGAAGGGAAAATGGCTTTGGAAGATAAAGCTGTCATGACTCAAAAGAACAAAAGAGTCCCTTTGAAACCATCTCAAAAGAAGACCACTTCAGAAGAAAAGGTGGTGAAGGTTTCTTTCGAAAAGAAAGAAGCTTCGGAAGAATGCCAAGCTCACAAGCTTCAACAAGCTCATCTTCTATGATCAACCAAGGGATGGAATGGAAGATCAAGGAAGATGTTGCAGCCCAAACCTCTTCTTCAAAGACATCCATTGAACCCACATGCATAAACTTTGGTTCAATTATGTCACTATCATTGGAAGAACCCAAGACCAACAAGGCTTGGGTTTCCAATCAAAACTAATCATCTCATCTTAGGTGATGGGACATCCATATGAAAAGAATAACAATGTATGGATTGTGGATAGTGGATGCTCCAGGCACATGACAGGGAACATATCTCTCCTTCAACAATTCCAACATTTTGATGGAGGTTCTGTCCAGTTTGGAGGTGAGGCCGGAGGATATATTTCTGGCAGAGGAAGTATATCTAATGGAAACATAAAAATTGACAAAGTACACTTTGTCAAACAGCTTGAACACAACCTGTTAAGTGTTTCTTAGTTTTGTGATCAAAAGCATCAAATGCTCTTCACAGAACATGAGTGCTTTATCCTCAAACCCGGGATGACAATTCCTCAGGAATTTGTGCTTCTTAGATCTCCCAAGAAAAGGGAAATGTACAAGCTTGATATGAACAATGCTTCCCCACTGGGTGAAGTATTATGCTTTCTTTCCAAAGATGATGGTGATGAGTCAACACTATGGCATAAACGAATGTGTCATGTGAATTTTAAAACAATGAATAAATTGACGAAAAATAACTTGGTACATGGTTTGCATAAAAAGGAACTTTTTTGTAAAGATAACTGTGTTGCATGCCTGAAAGGGAAGCAACACAGAGCATATCATAAATCCAAAGTTGTTAACTCTATCACCATTACTTTTCACTTATTGCACATGGATCTATTTGGTCCCACAAGTATAATGGGCATTGGAAGGAAATCATATTGCCTTGTGATTGTTGATGATTTCACAAGATCTACATGGGTATTCTTTTTAAGAACTAAAGATGAAACTACTGAAACTTTAAAATATTTTATTCGTAAAATAGAAAATCAAATTGATCACAAGGTCAAAATAATTAGAAGTGATCAAGGGACTGAGTTTAAGAATCAAGTTCTTGACTCATTCTATAACTCAAAAGGGATTGCCAGACAATATAGTGCTCCTAGAACTCCTCAACAAAATGGTGTTGCAGAGAGGAAGAACAGGACACTTATTGAGGCTACTCGGACCATGTTAGCTGATTCAAAGCTACCTCTAACATTCTGGGCAGAGGCAGGCAGCACTGCATGCTATGTGTAGAACAGGGTTCTTGTAGTTAAGCCACATGGAAAAACCCCTTATGAGCTATGGAACAAGAGGCCACCATTCATTGGTTTTCTAAGGTCCTTTGGCAGCAGGTGTACCATACTTAACACAAAGGACAATTTGGCAAAATTTGTTGAAAAGTCGGATGATGCTATCTTTGTTGGATATTCCTCTAACTCTAAAGCTTATAGAGTTTATAACATTAAAAATCAACAATTCGAGGAATCTTTTAAAATTGTTGTTAATGAGCACACTCCTTGTGTTAGGGGGAATGGCCCTGATCATATCTTTGATTTAGAATTGTTTCCAAACTATTCTAAACCCTCTTATGAGAATGTTTCAGCTGGAATAGGTACTCAAAGTGACTCTGATGAAGACCAACTGTTTGAGCTACCCAGACCTATTCCAAGTTCTCCAAGAGCTGCAGCAAATTAAGCTCCTACTATTGGCAGATCTAATAGCATGACTATCTCAAGGGATAGTGGAGCTTCAACCAGTGATTCACCTGTTGACCCTCAAACCTCATCAAGTGACACTGCACAACACCAAGCTGATGGAAGTAGCATCTTGAAGGAACAGGCAACTGTTAATGCTACTTCACAGCCAACAAATGATGATGATATTTCTCATTCATTCAATCAGTCCTCATTGAATGAGTTCGAAATAGCAGCTGGCCCTAGTGTTCAAGCTCCTTAGCAAAATATGTCCAATCTTGATCTATCTTTGCAATTGGAGGTAATTCCTAGACTTAGGATTCACAACACTCATCCAGCTAAGAACATCATAGGGGAAGTCTCTGAAGGTGTGAGAACAAGAAGACTAACTCACAATGGGAATGTCTGCTTGTACTCATGCTTTTTATCCCAGATGGAACCCAAGAAGGTAGAAGATGCCTTGAAAGATAGTAACTGGGTTGAATCAATACAAGAGGAGCTACTTCAATTCAAGAGAAAAAAGGTTTGGAACCTATGTCTGTTACCATCTGGTCAAGTACCAATAGGCACCAAATGGGTTTTCAGAAACAAGAGAGATGATAGAGGCTTGATCATTAAGATTAAGGCAAGACTGGTAGTTCAAGGATACACTCAAGAGGAGGGAATCGATTACACTGATGTCTTTGCACCTATTGCAAGACTTGAGGCAGTTAGGATCTTCCTTGCTTATGCTGCATCCAAGAATTTTACTGTTTACCAGCTTGATGTCAAGTGTGCCTTTCTATATGGGGATATAAATAGGGAAGTCTATGTGTGCCAACCTCCAGGATTTGAAGACCCACAGCACCACAACTATGTGTGCAAATTGGATAAAGCATTATATGGGTTGCACCAAGCACCTAGGCTGTGGTATGAGACATTGTCTCAGTTTCTCCTGAAGAATGGTTACACTAGAGGTACCATTGACAAGACTCTTTTCATAAGGAAGTCTAGAAAAGACATCTTGCTTGTTCAAGTCTATGTTGATAACATCATATTTGGTTCCTCAAATGATCAAATGTGTAAAGACTTTGAGAGCATTATAAAGAAGAAGTTTGAGATGAGTTCCATGGGAAAAATGGACTTTTTCTTTGGAATTTAGGTGAAGCAAATGAGGGAAGGGTTTTTCATCAATCAATCTAAATATGTCAATGACATTTTAGAAAGATTTGATATGAAAGATTGTAAGTCAGCCAAAACACCTATACCCAGAAACCATAACCTTTGTCCTGACTCTAAGGGGGAGGATACTAATCAACATCAGTATAGGGCAATTATTGGTTCTCTGATGTATCTCACAGCAAGTAGTCCTGATATCATGTTTGCAACTTGTATTTGTGCAAGATATCACGCTGCTCCAAAGGTGTCTCACCTAGTTGCTGCCATGAGAATCCTCAGATACCTTAAAGGAGCACCTAAACTAGGTCTTTGGTATCCAAGGAACAACAATTTCAATCTCTACGGCTACTCTGATAGTGACTATTGTGGCTGCAATATCAACAAGAAATCAACATCAGGTGGATGTCAATTTCTTGGTGGAAGGATCATCTCATGGCAATGCAAGAAGCAATCCTGTGTTTTTACATCTACAGCTGAAGCTAAATACATTGATGTTGCTAGTTGTTGTGCTCAGCTGCTATGGATTCAGAACCAGATGATAGACTATGGATTCAACTTCATGAGTACTCCTATCCATATTGATAACAATAGTGCTATCTCCGTTACTGAAAATCCGGTGAAGCACTCCAAGACAAAGCACATTGATATCAGGTAGCATTTCATTAGAGATATTCATGAGAAAAATCTAAATAAACTAATCAAAGTTGACTCAAATGAACAATATGCTGACTTGTTCACCAAAGCCTTTGATGAACAAAGATTTAAGTATCGCATTACAGCTATTGGGATGATAAATATTGATTAGTCTATCTCATTTGAAAACTTTTTTAATGTGTAAAGTTTTGTGTCTAAACAATCTAAGCCCTATTACAAAAAGTCCTTCTCTAAAATTTCACTAATTATAAATTCTTCCGAAGAGGAATTAACCCTCGGAAGATGTTTTACATATCTTCCGAAGCAAAATTCCTCCCAGCAAAATCTTCTTTCGGAAGAGTTTTTAGTTTCGGAAGAAGCGATTGATTACATATAAGATCTACTTCCGAGGCTTATCAGATTCTCCATTCGGAAAGAAATTTTTACTCTCGGAAGTAAGAACTTTACATTCGGAAGTAAAATTGCCATCGGAAGAAGATTACCTTTGGAAATGCTTTATACTCTAGAAGAAAGATTTTACTGTGTAACGGAAATCTTTTGGGCCCCACTCTGTAAAAAGTAAAGATTTTGTTAATGATGTCGGATTATTTAAATGGACTAAACCTTACCGCCCTTGTCACATCATACATCAAAACATCCTGTCACCTTATCCAAACACCCAAAACCGCCATTTCACCCATTTAAATAACCTCGACTTATCACTTTCATCTTTTTACCAAATTTTCTGCCCTAAAAGCTTCCTTCGTCTCCAATTTACCTAAATCCGAACTCATCTCACTACAACTTTCTCACAATAGCACTTAACCCTCAGCACAACCAAGTCGCACTCCTTGATTCCTCCAGGGATGCTGACTTCTCAGATATCATTTCCTTTCTCACCCAATCTACCTATTACACCGCTCTGACTGTTAACCCTACCGTTTACTCAAACCATATGGCTAAATTCTGGGGCAACGGTCGGATTGAAACCCTAAATGGGGTTAGGGTAATAAGGTCGAGAATTTATGGCTAGGAGTTGATCATTACTGAACAACTCATCAGGGAGCATCTGGAGCTTCACGATGAAGGCGCTCCTACTGAATTCCCTAAATCAGACCTAGACAACACCTATACAACTGGAAGTTCCTACTTCATGTTGTCCTCCATTGTTTGTCTAATAAGTCTGGGGGATGGGATCAAATCCCATATGAACTAGGATGCCTAGTTCATGGGTTGGTGAAGAGCCTCCGCTTCAATTACTCAAGATTTGTGCTGCTTAACCTTATGGGAAACCTCCAAAGGACACATTCTATATGTATCCCAGGTTCATTCAGCATATTAGCAACTGTGAGCTGGACCAGAGTCAGCTTGTCTGTGCAGCTGCTCTCCCAGTCCCTCAAATGAGGCCGACCATATTCAAAGTCTTGAAGAAAGTGTCCACCAACTACACTAGAAGACATACTGAGCTGCTTCCAGGTATAATTGAGCCAATGGCTCCTGGTGACATCCCTGTTAACCCCACAGGTGATGAATCCACACCAGCAACTACCCTCACTTTGCTAAATCTACCTTTTCACCCCATCACTATCACATACCAAAGACGCCCCAAACGAACCCTTGTTCAATCTACTCTGATTGAACAAGCTCCTCCTGTTCAATCCAAAAAGACTAGAGTGGAACAATAGGCTCCCACTCAGTCTGAGGTCTCCCCATCCTTCACAATAACTTCAATATGGGTATTGAGTCTCCTCACTCTTAAACTCATAAGCCCGAAACCCAAGCTGTAAACCCTCAGGGTGAGTCTTTATACTCCCCTGAGCAGCCGAAAAGGGATAGCCCCACCATAGGCTCAATGCCAATAGACATTGACGAATGTCCTGGGTCATTAGGCTTAACCTCTATATCCTTTACTAACCTATTGATAGGAACTGATGAGGAGATTATGTCTCTTCACGGAAATGAAGTTAATCCACAACACCCTCTCAAGGAACAACAGAGCCTAGAGAGGACCTCTTACTTCTAGCCCCCATCAGCAAGCCTTAACTGAGGTGAGTCCCACTGATGTGGAAGGGACTCATGCAGATTCAGCTGCCACTACTGAAGGAGCCTCATTGGACCTTCAGGACAGTGGTACATCACTGAGACTAAATCTACAGCAACCATGCCATTTGATGACTCTGAAGGAGACATCACTAGGCAAGGGAAACTAGGGTGCCAAGAAACCAAATCTGGTGGTGAGGATGAGCATACTAGGTATGTTACCTCATCTCCCCATGATTCTTCAAAAGAAGATGAGGGAAGACTACAACTCACCATTCAAGACCTACTTTCTAAAGTCTCAATCCTTGAATCTAAGGTTAGGACTTTAGAGGATAGGTCTGCCACTCAACAACTTGAGATTGAAACTCTCAAGGCCAAACTAGCTAAGAAATAGATTGAGAGGTCTGTTAGGCATGTACCAGTTCAGGTCTCATTGACCTCTTCCTCTAGCTCATCAAGCTCTCAGGATGATGCTACCAAAAACGAGGAGAGTGTTCAGGGACAAAGACATAAGGAACCACAGAGTCAAGCTCTTACTACCTTATCTTCAAGATACCCCAGTCAACAAGCTTCAGTTTTTCATGAGCCTCCTCCAGTTGTAATTCAAATGGACCAAAGGATGCTCCAATATCTCAACAGGTTCTTCAACAAGTTCCTGATGGAATCTTTTATTGAACAGCCAAGTCCTGATATGTCTGTGGTATACTTTGGAGCTCAAGAGCTTCAAAGGTTGAATGCACCCTCTACTACTGTCCAAGAAGTTGGTCAACCTAAGGTCCAAGTGGAACCTCAGATTGATTTCAAAGGGGAAACAAGGACTGATGGCCCAGCAACTAAAATAGTTGGGATAGAGAGTGCATTCTCACAGACTTCCGAAGCACAAGTCAAAGCCTCGGAAGAACCATTTCAAACTTCCAAAGCTGAGACTGAAGCTGCGGAAGGACTATTTTCTCTATCCGATGATCTAGAAGTCACAGATGCAATCCTAGTACTTGCATCTGAGGTCAATAGGGAGGATTTTCTCACCCAACCCCTTGCTCAAACATCATCTCTAACTCCAGCTCCCATTACCACCACTCAACCTGAAACTTCCATTCAAGAACCTCCAAAGTCTAGCACTTCCGAAGATGTCAAAGGAAAGAGGAAGATGACTGAGGAAAAGCTTTAGGAGGAAGCAAGGTTAGAAAAGCTTAAAGGAAAGATAGACTCCCAACTGGGAAGCTGCTAGCTGCAAGTAGCAAAGCGGCTGCAGCCAACCAGGAGGCTATCAACAATAAGAGGAGAGTGGACATCATTGACAGGCTTGTCAAGCTGGGAGCTGTTAATGAAGATGTACTCCTGCTACCATTAGAGGAGTTAGTAGAGTTAGAAAAGGAAACCTTGCTGTAGATTCAGCAAAAGGAAGAAGCATCAAGGTTGGCCTTGGAGGAAGAGAAAGAGAAAAAGAAAAGAGAGGCTGATCAGCTGTTAAGGAGGGAAAGGATAACTTTCCTAACCTCCAGGGGTTTCTCTCAAGAAGAACTATCTCCATATGACAATGATACGATCTTATGGCTCTTCAACAAAGAGCAAGATCAAATGGAGAAGGAGAGAAAGAAAACTGCAAAGGAGAAACTGAGGATGAAGAAGAAGAAGGAAGAAGAAGCAGGACTCGCTGCTGCCAGGAAGATAGGTGATAAAGCCTGGATGAAAGACTATCTCCGGGCTCATGGCATCTCTGGTAGGCAGGTGGGTCCAATGTCTGAGAAGACTCTCCAGCGATATGTCAGTGACATAAAGGTTGACATTTGCTCAGGGAAAAGGAAGGAGATGTATAGAAGGGGACAGGGGATAATCTTCAAACCAACTACTCAACCTCAACCTCAAACCCAACCATAACCTGAACCAATCCCTTTTCCATTCCCCATTAAAACTGAACCAACCTCTGAGCCTTACACCCTTGAACCTACACCATCATCCATACCTACTTCCTCCCCTCAACCACCTAAACTACCCATCCTCAAACCCAAAACACTTCCCAGAACCCAAACACCACTACCTACCCAACAACCTCTCAAACCATCCCCTCAGCCTTCCAAACATCTCTCCTTAGAGGAGTTTAAGGAGATCAAGACGAAGCTCATCAACTGTACAACCTTGAGCGATATCTCTTGTTAGGAGGAGTCTGTCAAACTAACCTATGTTGATGGCTCCTCATGTTCCCTCACTAGAGATCCATTCTTTGATCTGCTTGAGGAACATTGGACCAAGCCGCAAAACTATTTGGCCTCAACTCAGATTTACTGAATGAAGAAGAGAAGAAGCTGAGGAGAAGGCTGGTGACTCTGCTGGATACAAAGAAAGGGGACAAAGTGCCAAGTCAACCCCTTATGCCTAGAAAGAAGATTATTCAGTGGAGGTTCGAAGACTCTTCTCACAACTTTGTTGTGGAAAGAGAGAGTGAAGAACTAAATAGTCTAAATGCCTCATCTCTGCTACACTTAAGCAGATTTGACATTGCTGAGTTAGCAGAGAAGCCACTCTCCAACCCCTCCAACTCTGAGATAGGTGCTCACATCAGAAATCATCTAAGCAGTCTTCATCTGGCCGAGCTAACTGCTAGGACCAAGATTCAAGAAGAGTTGAAACTGAGGGAGGAGGAGGAAAGGAAAGGATCAGAAACCAAAGGCAAAGCCTTTCTTCAAATGGTTGAAGGTCCTGAACTTGAATCCATAGTTAGATGGGAATATGAATATAACTCCCGTCAACTAACTCTCTTCGTGGGGCACAACAAAGGGTGCATGACATTCAGAGTGATAGACTGGATCTCCTATCCACGAATGACTTGTACAAACTTCTCAGCACTACTTCAGGAAAGAACAAGGAATCAGATAAGCATCTTCTGTCCCTGGTGTTGAAGGTTTTGATAAGGAGAAATAAGTGAGGTTTTGGTAGCATCAGCCTAGGGGGAGTTTGTTGGATCTAGAAAGGCTGGTGCAACCAAAACCAAATCACTTAGACTATTTTGGTGCAACTAATAAAGGACTTCCGAAGCTAAGTGTGGAACTTCCGAAGGAAATGGAGTTCTTCCGAAGACAAGTGCAAGATTATCTTCCGAAAGAAAACTCCAACTTCCGAAGACAAAGTATTCTCTTCCTAAGTTCAAGACTTAGAAGAAATCAAGAGGTCAACTTCCAAAGTATGAAGATATGAAGAAGTCCTCAAGCCTTAGAAGAATTAGCCTCTTCCGAAGTATAAGTGGCTTTGAAAGAACTTGTTCTTCCGAAGCCAACTAACCTTTGGAAGACACTTCTATGAACTAGTAGACATAAGTATGGTCTCTCTGACACTCTGCTACAGACCTCTGATATACTGCATGGCGTTTTCTCTAAAGCCATCTAGCTGACCATAGTTTATTCCACTGTTCACCTTTATCAGTTAGTACAGTTGCCAACTTTAGTCGGTGACAAAAGGTAAGTCATGGACATGTCATGACTACCTTATCTTAGATAATACTTTATCTAAGATACCTTAACTCTAGCATTGGAGTATATGCTTTAGTCATAGGTTTCCAGCTGGTATCAAAGTATATCTGGCTGTAGGATCTAGTATATATAGTTTCTCAATGTAACTCATGTAATATGCTTGTAAGAGTCTTGTAATACTTTGAGTTGAGATGTAATATATACAAGTACCTTGAAAATTATTTCTTTGTGTTCTTTGCTACTTAGTATATTATTATCAACTCATAGAAGGGATTCTGCTTCATCATCTGATCCGAGTGTGTTACAAGTGAGTTTGAGAGAAAAACTAAGTGTTAAAGTGACAAAAACCGATCCTGCACCTTCCATTCTTTGACACCAAGTATCAAAGTCTTCAGGAGTGATCAGTGGAGACTTTGTCATAGTTCCAATTTCCATATCAGCTTTAGTAATAGCTACCATTTGAGTTGTTAAGTATTTTTTGTGCGTGAGGGATCGTAAGATGGTGAGATCTTATATCAAGAGCCTGGAATGCTCTGATACCAAATGCAGGACCGTTAGAAGGTATTCACTTACAACACAACAACACAACAACACAATGAGGAGAGTACTTTAGAACACTTAACAGATCAAATAGGGAACTGGTAACTTATATGAAAGATGCTAAGAACACAAGTAAATATCTGAGATAGAACAAGATAGCAAACAACACAAGTGTATGGTTTTCAAGAATGTTGTATATTGCTTCTCAAGTTCTTTTACACGTGTTTTGATTGTGAAGGATAAAATGAAGATTCCTTATGAACTGTTTCATAAAAGGAATCCACTGATTGATTTCGTTTGTCCATTTAGATGTTCCTGTACCTTCCTAAACACTCATGCACGAAAGACGAAATTTGGAGCTGTGTCAGATGAATGTTACTTCATTGGTAACTCATTTTCTCAGAAAGCTTATTGGGTGTACAACAAGAGAACATGTATAGTGTAGGAGTCATTCTATGTCAACTAGCAGAAATCTAATTCTTTAGATGCCAGAACAGAACCTGCATGGTTCTTTGACTCGAATATTATTTTCAGCTCCTTCAATCTTCCTGTTTTTGACGATGATGCGTCCTTCTCCAATGTTCAAACGAACATTATTCGTCCAGATCCTTTACCTCAAGTTCTTACCAATTTATCATCTGACCATCCAACCTCAGTTGACCTTCCATCTTCATCTTCATTTGACATTCCACCCCCACCCGTTTCGACATTTATTCCTTCAACACCAACCTCTACTCCATCTCAAACTTTTCCATCATCCGAACCTACTCAACCACCTTCTTCTAAATTATCTACACAATCGCAGTCAATCAGCCCACCTCAATCCAATCCATTACCTTTTACCACTGATTTTAAATCATTGAAAGATCATCCTCATGATAACATCATTGGATCCATTACGAATGGTGTTAGGACGCGGAGTCAATCTGGTTTGATAAACGTATGCTTATTCTCTTGTTTCATATCCCAGATTGTTCCAATGAATGTTCATGCAGCTTTTCAGGATCCTTGCTGTGTTGAGTCCATGCAATTGGAACTTCAACAATTTTAGAAACTTAAAATGTGGACGCTTGTTGATCTTCCTCCAAACAAATGCCCAATTGGCACAAAATGGGTGTTCAAGAACAAACCCGATAATCGTGACATTGTGGTAAGGAGTAAGTCCATGTTGGTGGTTCAAGGATTTTCTCAAGAAGAAGGGATTGATTACACAGAAGCCTTTGCTCCCGTAGCTCGCCTCAAAGCAATCCGGAGTTTTCTTGCTCATGCTGCTCACAAGCAATTCAAAGTCTATCAGATGGATGTCAAATGTGCCTTTCTTTATGGAGACATTGATGAAGAGATATATGTGTGTCAACCACCGAGGTTTGAGGATCCAGACTATCCTGATAAAGTATACAATCTTGATAAATCTCTTTATGGTTTACATCAAGATCCTCGCATCTGGTATGAGACTCTAACACAATATCTTCTGAGCAATGGTTTTTCTCGTGGCAATATTGATATGACTTTATTCAAGAAAGAAGTGGATGGTGAGATGTTAATCGTGCAAGTCTATGTTGACGACATTATTTTTGGCTCCACAAATCCTAAGCTTTGCAGGGAATTCGAGGAGGTCATGAGAAGTCGATTTGAAATGAGCATGATGGGGGAGATATGCTTTTTCCTTGGTTTGCAAGTTGAACAAAAGCCTAAAGGAATACTTATTCATCAAGAAAAGTATGTTAAAGAAATTCCTAAAAAAATTCAAGATGGAGGACGCTTCTTCTAAATTAACCCTATTCACTGCACAAACATGCCTTACTCCAAATGAAAATGGGAAATCTGTTTATCCTCATCTTTACAGATCAATGATTGGTCCCCTAATGTATCTTACAGCCAGTCGTCCAGACATCACTTTTGCTGTGGGATATTGTGCTCGATACCAAGCTAACCCTAAGGAGTCTCATGAGAAGGCAGTCAAACAAATTTTTCATTATCTAAAAGGCTCTTCTCGTCTGGGTCTTTGATATCCTTATGGTGGAAATTTTGATTTGCATGCTTATTCTGACAGTGATTCTAATGGTTGTAGGTTGAATAGAAAATCAGTCACCGAAGGTTATCAATATCTAGGGAACTGTCTGGTATCATGGCAGAGCAAGAAACAAACTACTGTGTCTCTTTCCACGGGGGAGGCAGAGTATATTGCTGCTTCTAGTTGTTGTTCTCAAGTGTTGTGGATACAACATCAGATGATTGACTATGGAATCAAATTTCTCCACACTCCATTATTATGTGATAATGAAGCAGCCATTGGAATCGCAAAGAATCCAATTCATCATTCTCGCACCAAGCACATTGAGACAAGGATTCATGCAATCCGAGATGCTCAAGAAAAGGGTTTTATTGATATTATTCCTATTGACACAAAAAATCAAAAGGCTGATCTTTTCTCTAAAACATTCGATAAACCTTGTTTTTATGAACTGATCTCCATGTTAGGACTGATATCTTTTTCAAAACTCGTTTTCTTAATTGTCTGATGTAAATATTGCACATAATCATTTCTTGTTCTTGTTCTTTCTTTCTTTTAATATTTAAGCTTCATAGTCTTTTATTATTTATATACATATATATATATATATACATCTATATATATATATATATATATATAATGGGAAATTTCTCTTATCTTGCTGATTCGTAGAAATTTCGGGGAGAATAACACAAGTTTATATGTCTTTCTTGCAAAATAAAGCTTTTGTTGCCTGAAAGATTTGAAGAAGGTCAACAGTATTGTGTTGGGATATGCGTGATAGGCTCGGCCAGAATACGAAGTAGACAGTGATCTTGTGGCTAAATTAATAGGATAAGAAACTAATTGACTTGGATTATCCCCTTGACATTTTGGCCTTGACAAAATTACATGTCCATTTTCAAAATGGATTGAGAGCGTAATGTCTCTGTTTTGATATTTGTTAAAGAAAATCCCATGTTCCCCTTCCCTGTTTACTCAATAGTGCTACTTGCTAGCTCTATTTGTGTCAAAGAAGATCCATTCTGTATACTATTACGTGCTTATCTTCTCTGCTATGTGTGAACATTGACATGGAGTGATGTTCTCCTCTGTTATACGGAAGTATAGACCTGGAGCTCTCATCAGCACGTTCTGATTATCTTCTTTGTTATACAAAAGTATAGACCTGAAACTCTTATCAGTTAAGATCAAATGATCATCTCCTTTGTTATACGTGAGTATAGACCTGGAGCTCTCATCATTTGAAAATAATAAGGTCTGTGCTTATATGAATTGATCTTTGTTGTACTCTCCATTGAAAAATCAAGCAGAGTTAATCATATTGTTCAATATATCATGAGGACAGGTTGAGATTCTTTGCCAAATGTCTGTGGGGACCGAGTCACTTAGGTCTTCTCTAAACTAACCGCAAAAACATGATAATGGAAGCCAAAGTTTACTCGTTGAAAAGAAGGCGGCATGGGTTTAAAAGGACAGTATATCTGTGACATCCGGTAAATTTCCGTTACCAAACTCCGTTAGTTCCGTTAAGTCTTGCATACACGTGTCGTAAGCACACACTAGTTGTCGTTTAACATTGGTGACCTAATAATAATTAATAATGTTAAATTAAAGATAATCTAATTGACAATGTGATTATGGTATTATGTTTATGTGTTTGCATGTTTTAAATGTTAATTAGGAAATTAATCGCGTAACGTGGAAACGTGCCTATTTATTCGTATGTCTTGTGTTTTTATAAAGATAAAATATATAATGGTTATGATTAGTTATTATCTTTATATTAATAAGTTAAAAACACTTTACAAAGGGTTTAAAGCCTAGTTTTTATAAAATACCAAATTACAAGGGTTTAGAGGGTAAATACGGGAAATTAAATTAAACAAAACAAAAACCCTAGCCCTTCACCCCAAATCGGCCGCAACCATCACTCTCAACCCCTCCCATTGCGAATTCGACCAAGAACAAGCCTCAAAGCCTCGGATTTGTTCGATTTCAAGGGTTACTACACGTTGGAATCACCAATTACAAGTTAACACACGTTTAAAGGTTAGATTTTACAAGTTTTTGTGGGTTTCTTGTTAGGGCCGAACCCTAATTCGTGAATGATTGTTCATGGGGTCGAAATTGATGTTGTTTGATGATGTTAGTATGTTAGTTGGATTGTATACATGTTGTTTAACGTTGATTATGCACGAATGATGCGTTTTAATGGATTGATCATGAACTTTGATGCTAAGCAAACCCTAATTCGAAATTGGTGAGATTATGTATGATTGATGATTGTTTGTTGAATGTATGATGATTAGTAGGTTGTATGAATGCTAGGATACATTGATCTTGCAAGAAATTGATGAATTGAAGTTGGTGTTCATAAGTTACTAATAATAGTAACTTTATTTCCATGACATGATGATCTAATGATGAATTGATGTTGTTGATGTGTTCATGACGATAATTAGATGCTAGATTGTTGATATGAATGCTAGAAATCTTGTAATGGATGTTGTTTTTCATATCTTGCCAAAAGTGGAAACTTTTGTTCATGATGATTAGTGGATTATGATTATTAGGTATTGTTGATCATGTCTAGATGTTGTTATGAGCTTGAGATGATATAATTGTGATGAATTCATGAATACATTGAGTGTTTGATAGATGTTGGAATATACTTTCCCAAAAGGGAAACTTTATTTGCACAAAGTTTGAAAGATGATAATTTGAACATGTTTGGGATATTAGGAGCATGTTAGTATGTTCATGGATGAATTCTAATGTGTTAGAACATGTTAATTTAGTTGTATGGAATGTTTGGATAATCATGGGTGATGTTTGGACTTTGATGATCATGTGTGATATTGATGTTGGTTAGAAGTTAAGACATCATGTTAGGGACTGGAAATTGATTGTTGTGATGTATGTTGAATGCAATGAACATGGTTAATGAATGTGAATGTGATCATCATACACACGTGTGAATCTGAGGCCCCTACTTTGTAGGATTGGCATGGTTTAAGGTGTGAAGTCGTGAGTGGCTTCACATGGCATGTGGTGCGTGATTTGATCTTTATGTGGCATGTTAATTATGTTATAACTAGTGGACATGTTAATGTTCTAGATTCGCATGACTTGTATGATACTTGGTTGTATGATGATCTAAGTGATACACCTGGATAATGTAGAATACATATGAACCAATTGAATGTTAAACATGTATGATATATGTGTATGATTGCTTGAATGGTTTACAACACATAAAGTCACCAACGGGTCAAACGGGTCAACTGAGTCAAACGTATTTATTTTCTTGAACCTTGAGTGTTTGGTTGTAGTGTGCTTAGGGTTTCACATATTCTCTGTTTGCACATACTCATATACTTATATGATCTAGGTAACCTCTGAAGGTTGTTTGTCCACTCTGTGTGTCAAGTAAAACTCTAAGTATCTATTACGCATATCAGGTGAGTTCATGCCCCACTCTTTACTTAATCTCTTTTGGGGGAGATAGCATACTGGTAAACTACAAACGCTTTATATACTCAAGTTGTGCATAATATTAATATAGTGCTGATATCCTGGAAAAGTCCTCACACTTTCGAATTGTTAATATTGAATAGCGGGGAAATTTGGGTAGTACTACTAGGTCTGACGAGCCCTACCTGTGTGACACGAGGTTACTTATATGATCTAGGTAACCTCTGAAGGTTGTCTGTCCACTCTGTCTGTCAAGTAAAACTCTAAGTATCTATTACGCATATCAGGTGAGTTCATGCCCCACTCTTTACTTAATCTCTTTTGGGGGAGATAGCATACTGGTAAACTACAAACGCTTTATATATACTCAAGTTGTGCATAATATCAATATAGTGCTGATATCCTGGAAAAGTCCTCACACTTTCGAATTGTTAATATTGAATAGCGGGGAAATTTGGGTAGTACTACTGGGTCTGACGAGCCCCACCTGTGTGACTCGAGGTCAACCGGGTGCAATTTGTCCTATTGAACATTTTCACGACCTGTTAAGTCGTGACAGGAGGTAACAACGTAACACAGACAGCTTCAATTGCGAAATCATTATGAGTTAATATTTATTGTTAATGGACTAGCTATCTATTACCATGCACTACTTTTATATCTCTACTATTAAACTGCTTCTTGAACTCACCAACCTTTGTGTTGACATTTTAGTATGCTATTCTCAGGTCATTAACTTGCTTGCCTTTAGGAGCACCACACGGATTCACCTTGCATTCTAAGATTTGGTCTTCAAGACATCTTTATTGTTTTTAATGGTTAATGTTTACTCATTTGGTTTGGCGCATGTTTTGCCATAGTATGCATTTATATTCTTTGGGTTGTTTTACAAAACGCTTCCGCACAGTTTTCAAGTTTAAACTTTGGTTGATTTTATTTTCATAGTGGCATATAGAGTCGTTCTGAGTAACTATTGACTGTGATCCTGGTTTGTTCACACGCCTCGCGGTAAAACTCCACACGTGGATTTTGAGGGTGTGACAGATTGGTATCAGAGCCTTTGGTTATAGGGAACTAGGTTGCATACACACTAGACTATAACCGCACACAGTTAGTTAGTTACCTGTGCCTTATTTTCATCTACTGTATACTCATTGGCATACACGTCACACTATCTGCAGCATGGCATCGTCAACAAGAGCTCCGGGTAAGCGACCTGCATCACCTGCATGATCTGAGTCCCCACCTCCGGCACCTGTACCCGACAATGAACTCGATTGGCCCCGTCTAGCTTATCCTCGAGGGAAAATTGATTGGGATCAACCTTTTGCATTGATGAAGCGTGACCCCCCACGAGACTAGAGTTTCTACCCCAAGTTTGTTAATCACATAATGTATAGGGAACGCGTACCTGACCCGAGACCCAGGACTAGGAGCAACGCTGATCAACCAATGCCTTCACTCCCGCGGGCGGTGCAGTCCAATGAGCACATGATTGCTGCACTAGTGGCAGCACTGGATACTGAGCAGCAACGAGTCAGGCGACTCACGAGTGATGTTTGTACACTACAGCACGAGGTGTACAAACTACGACATCAGGTGGATGAACTCGAGGAGCACCGCGGGAAGACTTTAAACGGGTGTTACCACATGGAAGATGGGATCATATCACTTAAAGGACGCGTGGCTGCTCGTGAACAGAGGGATGCAGTAGCTGATAACAGGATTGCTACCTTGGAAGCCCAGCTGGCAGCGCTTCAGATTGCTATAGCTCCTGCTCCTGCAGTAGACCCTGAGGATGAGGATCCTGAGGAGGAACCCGAGGAGGAGGAACCGGTGGAGATGGAGGATGACAGTGATGGGTCAGATGTTGTCGATTGACTTTCTTTATATATGACTTGGACTACGTAGTGTTTTTCTTTTTGAAACCTATGTGGGAAGGGTTGTTTCCCCACCCGAATGACAAACTTAAATTTTGACATTGATGAATACATTGTGACTCATTTACAATTTATTTACTTTGGTTATCATTTTTGTTATGAATGTTGTGGTTGTGATGATTTATTATTTCTTTATTGTTTACTGTACTTCAATGAGATAAATGTGTTTGATGTTACTCATTATTGTATTTGTGAATGTAAAGTGAAAAATGGACGCCCGTGGACGTGGACGTGGGCGTGGGCGTGGGTGCGGACGTGGATGTGGCGCCGAAGACCATGGCGGTGGTGCCGTAAACATGACCCCTGCTGAAATAGCTGCCTTGATTCAGGCAGCGGTGGCTGCTGCCCAAGCAGGACAGCCAGCAGGTAAACAATGATTAAAAGTTAAACCAAATATCCTGAGTAACCGCATAGGCTGTCTGATCAATATTTGTTGTGTTAAAGCAGGACCACCGGCGTGTACTTATAAGTCCTTTATGGACTGTAAGCCACGCACCTACAGCGGTACTGAAGGTGCTGTAGGACTAGTATGATGGTTTTAGAAGACGAAGTCCGTATTCTGCAAATGCAACTGCCCACCTGCTGATCAGGTGAAATATGCCACCGGGACCCTGGAAGGTACCGCTCTATCCTGGTGGAATGCGCAAGTCCAGATGCTAGGGCAAGTGATGGCAAATGGACTTCCATGGGCTGAATTCAAAGCAATGATGACTTAGGAGTACTGTCCTCGCAATGAAGTGCAGAAGCTAGAGATGGAGTTCTGGAAAGTGAAGATGCAGGGCTCGGAAATCGAGGCCTACACCACTAGAACCCATGAACTAGGAACCCTATGCCCGGGAATGGTCAATGAAATGCATAAGAAGGTTGAGCATTACATACGGGGATTAGTACCCGAAATTCAAAGTATGGTGACTGCGTCCAACCCAACCACAATTCAGCAAGCCATCCAGTTAGCTCATAAGCTAACTGACCAAGCAGTGGAACAAGGACGTCTACCCAAGCGGGGCGCTGTGGCGAGCGTGCCCGACAACAAGAGAAAGTGGGATAGTGCCAATAACACCAAATCATCATTATATTCTAGCGGTCAACCCCAACCTCAACATCAACAATAGCCAGTCCAGCAACAACGGAGGTTCGACAATAACCGTAACTTCAACCAAACGGCTGCAAATAATCAAGGACCCAGCGGTTATGGTGATAGACATCCGAAGTGCACTCGGTGTAATTATCATCATGTGGGAAGGTGTGATAACTTCAAGTGTCAACGCTGTGGTAAGATTGGACACGCTGCAAAGGATTGTCGTCGTGAGCTGGTAAGGAGGCCACAACAACCTCAGGAAACTCCCAAAGGTTGTTTTGAATGTGGGAAAGAAGGGCAATACAGGCAAAATTGCCCACAACTAAGGAGAAATGGTAATAGCAACAACGACAATGGTCACAACAACAACAATGGTAATAACAACAACGGTGGCAATGGTAATGTTAATGGCGGTAACAAAGATGGAGCCAAAGGGAGAGCCTTCGTCATTGGCTCAGGTGAGGCTCTAAATGATCCCACGACTATTACTGGTAGGTTCTCTGTTAATGGTTGTTTTTGCTACGGTACTATTCGATACTGGAGCCGATAGGAGTTTCGTGTCCTTAAAGTTCTGTAGTCTTTTAAGTGATATACCCTCTGCTTTAGAATCTAAATACACCGTAGAATTGGCCGACGGTAAACAGATCCATGTAACGCATATCCTTAAGGATTGTAAGATAGAGCTTGCCAGTCATACTTTCGCTATAGATTTTATGCCTGTTATGCTGGGGAGTTTTGATGTTGTGATAGGCATGGATTGGCTCTCTAGCAAGCAAGCGGAAGTTATATGTCATGAGAAGATCATATGAATTCCTGTTGGTGACAAAATCCTTACAGTCACAGGTGATAGGAGTGGTGCTGTGATAGGCATCATCTCATACATGAAAGCCCAAAAGTTACTACGAAAGGGTCGTGTGGCTATTCTAGCACTCGTAACCGATAAGCAAGCAGAAGAAAGGAGAATGGAGGATATTCCCATAGTGCGCGACTTTCCAGAGGTGTTTCCAGAGGATCTTCCTGGATTACCACCTCACCGCCAAGTGGAATTCCAAATCGAGTTGACTCCCGGCGCAGCCTCGATTGCTAGGGCACCTTATCGATTAGCACCGAACGAACTACAAGAGTTGTCATCACAACTTCAGGAGCTTTTAGATAAGGGCTTTATTCGACCTAGTATATCATCTTGGGGAGCCCCTGTCCTTTTTGTTAAGAAGAAGGATGGCACATTCCGGATGTGTATCGATTATAGGGAGTTAAACAAAGTAACAGTCAAGAACCGATACCATTTACCTCGTATCGACGACTTGTTTGATCAGCTCCAGGGATCAAGTTATTATTCGAAGATTGACTTGAGATCCGGTTATCATCAACTCAGAGTCCGAGAAGAAGACATTTCTAAAACCACGTTTCGTACTCATTACGGTCATTATGAGTTCTTGGTCATGCATTTTGGGTTGACTAATGCACCTGCTGTGTTCATGGACCTCATGAACCGTGTGTGCAAACCCTATCTCGATCAGTTCGTCATTGTGTTTATCGATGATATACTGATATATTCTAGGATCAAGGAGGATCATGAAGAGCACTTACGAATGATCTTAGAACTATTGAAAAAGGAACAGCTGTACGCCAAATTCACTAAGTGTGACTTTTGGATACGAGAAGTGCAATTTCTAGGTCATATTGTTAATGAGAAAGGGATACATGTTGATCCTGCCAAAATTGAGGCGATAAAGAATTGGACCACACCCAAAACGCCGAGTGAGATAAGACAATTTCTGGGATTAGCAGGTTATTATCGACGATTCATAGAGGGATTCTCCAAGATCGCACAACCTCTCACAGCCTTGACTCACAAAGGAACGACATACAAATGGGGTGAGAGTCAAGAATTGGCTTTTCAATTGTTAAAACAAAAACTCTGTACTGCCCCGATATTAGCACTACCAGAGGGAAAGGATGATTTCGTGGTGTTTTGTGAGGCATCCATTCAAGGATTGGGTTGTGTCTTGATGCAACGAGAAAAGGTGATAGCCTACGCCTCCAGACAATTAAAGGTCATGAGAAGAACTATACCACCCATGACTTAGAATTGGGTGTAGTGGTTTTTGCCTTAAAGATTTGGAGACATTACTTGTACGGTACCAAGTGCACTATCTACACCGATCACAAGAGTCTTCAACATATCTTCGAGCAAAAGGAGTTGAATATGAGGCAACAACGTTGGGTGGAACTACTAAACGACTATGATTGCGCTATTAAGTACCATCCGGGAAAGGCGAACGTAGTTGCCGATGCTTTAAGCCGGAAGGAATCAGCTAAACCCAGACGGGTGCGAGCTTTACAGCTTACTATCAGTACTCAACTGCCCGAACAAGTTAAGAGGCACAGATAGAAGCCTTAAAAGCAGAAAATGTTGGTTCTGAGTCGTTGAGGGGAATGGATAAACAACTGGTGGTGAAGGAGGATGGAATTCGGTATTTCATGGGTAGACTTTGGGTGCCTGCCTATGGAAATCTGAGAGATTTAGTTATGAGTGAGGAACACAAATCTAAGTATTCTATACATCCTGGATCCGACAAGATGTATCATGACCTAAAGGCGCACTACTGGTGGCCTAACATGAAAGCGGATGTAGCTACGTATGTGAGCAAGTGTTTGACCTGCTCGAAAGTAAAGGTGGAATACCAAAAACCATCCGGACTGTTGCAACAACCCGAGATACCAATGTGGAAATGGGAACAAATCTCCATGGATTTTATTACCAAGTTACCCCGGACTAATACTGGTTGTGACACGATATGGGTTATTGTGGATCGATTGACAAAGTCTGCTCATTTTCTTGCAATTAAGGAAACTGACAAGATGGAGAAATTAACCCGACTATACCTTAAGGAGATCGTTTCGAGACACGGTGTACCGATCTCAATTATTTCTGACCGCGACGCTCGTTTCACGTCACACTTCTGGCAGTCATTGCAGAAATCTTTGGGTACATGTTTAGATATGAGTACTGCTTATCATCCATAGACGATGGCCAGAGTGAGCGTACCATACAGACGTTGGAGGATATGCTACGTCCTTGTGTGATTGACTTCAGGAATAACTGGAAAATTCACCTGCCATTGGTGGAGTTTTCTTATAACAACAGTTATCATACTAGCATACAGGCAGCACCTTTCGAAGCATTGTATGGGAAAATGTAGATCACCAGTTTGCTGGGCGGAAATTGGTGATAGCCAGCTACAGGTCCCCAGTTAATTCATGATACAACCGAGAAGATTGTACAAATACGAAACCGTATGGCTACAGCTCGAGACAGACAGAAGAGCTATGCTGACAAGAGAAGGAAACCTTTAGAGATTCAGGTTGGTGACAAGGTTTTGTTAAAAGTCTCACCATGGAAAGGCGTAGTTCGGTTTGGCAAGCAAGGAAAGCTAAATCCGAGGTACGTTGGACCATTTGAAATAGTGGAAAGAATAGGTCCAATGGCCTATCGACTAGCCCTACCTGATTCGCTAATTGGAATCCATGATGTATTTCACGTATCAAACCTAAAGAAGTGCATAACTGATGAAACGATGGTCGTACCACTAGAAGAAGTTCAAGTGGATGAACAATTGTGTTTTATTGAAGAACAAGTCGAGGTGATGGACCGTGAGGTGAAAACACTTAAGCAAAGCAAGATACCCATTGTCAAAATCCGTTGGAATTCGCGACGTGGACCGGAATTCACATGGGAACGAGAAGATCAAATGCAGCTTAAGTATCCTCAACTATTCGAAAAGACGATGCCAGCAGACGAAGGTATTGATTTAAATTTCGGGACGAAATTTCTTTCAACATGGGGATGATGTGACAACTCATCCAAAACTCACTCGATTTCGATTTCTATGTGCCAATGCAGTAGACCAGTGATGGAACACTCTCACCATGTAACGCAATTTTCGGGACAAAAATTCTTTCAACATGGGGATAATGTGACATCCGGTAAATTTCCGTTACCAAACTCCGTTAGTTCCGTTAAGTCTTGCATACACGTGTCGTAAGCACACACTAGTTGTCATTTAACGGTGGTGACCTAATAGTAATTAATAATGTTAAATTAATGATAATCTAATTGACAATGTGATTACGGTATTATGTTTATGTGTTTTCATGTTTTAAATGTTAATTAGGAAATTAATCGCGTAACGTGGAAACGTGCCTATTTATATGTATGTCTTGTGTTTTTATAAAGATAAAATATATATTGGTTATGATTAGTTATTATCTTTATATTAATAAGTTAAAAACACTTTACAAACGGTTTAAAGCCTAGTTTTTATAAAATACCAAATTACAAGGGTTTAAAGGGTTAATATGGGAAATTAAATTAAACAAAACAAAAACCGTAGCCCTTCACCCCAAATCGACCGCAACCATCACTCTCAACCCCCTCCCATTGCGAATTCGACCAAGAACAAGCCTCAAAGCCTCGGATTTGTTTGATTTCAAGGGTTACTACACGTTGGAATCACCAATTACAAGTTAACACACGTTTAAAGGTTAGATTTTACAAGTTTTTATGGGTTTCTTGTTAGGGCCGAACCCTAATTCGTGAATGATTGTTCATGGGGTCGAGATTAATGTTGTTTGATGATGTTAGTATGTTAGTTGGATTGTATACATGTTGTTTAACGTTGATTATGCACGAATGATGCGTTTTTAATGGATTGATCATGAACTTTGATGCTAAGCAAACCCTAATTCGAAATTGGTGAGATTATGTATGATTGATGATTGTTTGTTGAATGTATGATGATTAGTAGGTTGTATGAATGCTAGGATGCATTGATCTTGCAATAAATTGATAAATTGAAGTTGGTGTTCATAAGTTACTGATAATAGTAACTTTATTTCCATGACATGATGATCTAATGATGAATTGATGTTGTTGATGTGTTCATGACGATAATTAGATGCTAGATTGTTGCTATGAATGCTAGAAATCTTGTAATGGATGTTGTTGTTCATATCTTGCCAAAAGTGGAAACTTTTGTTCATGATGATTAGTGGATTATGATTATTAGGTATTGTTGATCATGTCTAGATGTTATGAGCTTGAGATGATATAATTGTGATGAATTCATGAATACATTAAGTGTTTGATAGATGTTGGAATATACTTTCCCAAAAGGGAAACATTATTTGCACAAAGTTTGAAAGATGATAGTTTGAACATGTTTGGGATATTAGGAGCATGTTAGTATGTTCATGGATGAATTCTAATGTGTTAGAACATGTTAATTTAGTTGTATGGAATGTTTGGATAATCATGGGTGATGTTTGGACTTTGATGATCATGTATGATATTGATGTTGGTTAGTAGTTAAGACATCATGTTAGGGACTGGAAATTGATTGTTGTGATGTATGTTGAATGCAATGAACAAGGTTAATGAATGTGAATGTGATCATCATACACGCGTGCGAATTTGAGGCCCCTACTTAGTAGGATTGTCAGGGTTTAAGGTGTGAAGTCGTGAGTGGCTTCACATGGCATGTGGTGCGTGATTTGATCTTTGTGTGGCATGTTAATTATGTTATAACTAGTGGACATGTTAATGTTCTAGATTCGCATGACTTGTATGATACTTGGTTGTATGACGATCTAAGTGATACACCTAGATAATGTAGCATACATTTGAACCATTTGAATGTTAAACATGTATGATATATGTGTATGATTGCTTGAATGGTTTACAACACAGAAAGTCACCAACGGGTCAAACGGGTCAACTGAGTCAAACGTATTTGTTTTCTGGAACCTTGAGTCTTTGGTTGTAGTGTGCTTAGGGTTTCACATATTCTCTGTTTGTACATACTCATATACTTATATGATCTAGGTAACCTCTGAAGGTTGTCTGTCCACTCTGTCTGTCAAGTAAAACTTTAAGTATCTATTACGCATATCAGGTGAGTTCATGCCCCACTCTTTACTTAATCTCTTTTGGGGGAGATAGCATACTGGTAAACTACAAACGCTTTATATATACTCAAGTTGTGCATAATATTAATATAGTGCTGATATCCTGGAAGAGTCCTCATACTTTTGAATTGTTAATATTGAATAGCGGGGAAATTTGGGTAGTACTACTGGGTCTGACGAGCCCCACCTGTGTGACTCGAGGTCAACTGGATGCAATTTGTCATATTGAACATTGTCACGACCTGTTAAGTCGTGACAGGAGGCAACAACGTAACACAGTCAGCTTCAATTGCGAAATCACTATGAGTTAATATTTATTGTTAATGGACTAGCTATCTGTTACAATGCACTACTTTTATATCTCTATTATTAAACTGCTTATGTTTGAATATCAACTCTTGAACTCACCAACCTTTGTGTTGACATTTTAGTATGCTATTCTCAGGTCATTAACTTGCTTGCCTTTAGGAGCACCACACGGATTCACCTTGCATTCTAAGATTTGGTCTTCAAGACATCTTTATTGTTTTTAATGGTTAATGTTTACTCATTTGGTTTGGCGCATGTTTTGCCATAGTATGCATTTATATTCTTTGGGTTGTTTTACAAAATGCTTCCGCACAGTTTTCAAGTTTAAACTTTGGTTGATTTTATTTTAATAGTGGCATATAGAGTCGTTCTGAGTAACTATTGACTGTGATCCTGGTTTGTTCACACGTCTCGCGGTAAAACTTCGTACGTGGATTTTGAGGGTGTGACAATATCATCAATCCCGCCAAACTCTAATTTTCCGGAAAATCTCTTCAGTTTATCGTGTTTCAATATCCTTTTAACTTCCTTTATTATTTTTACCTTTATTTCTTTAATGTTCCTTACTTTTCTTATATTTCTTTGTGAAATATTGATAGGTCACGTGGGGTGCTTTTTATTTTTTTTCTTAAATTTCACCTTATTTGCTTCTGTTTGAAATTGTATTATAAATATTTAATTAAAAATTAAAAGGAGATTCTAGCGAAACTATTGTTTCGCTGCTAGTGATTCACTGGTACTTTCACTCATTTAAAAGCCATTTTGATCTAAATCTTTACCGAGCGAAACTACAGTTTCACAGACAGCGAAACTATAAGCTATATGATGGGTAATGCGAAATTATCTGCTTATTTTCGCACGACCCATCATACTTTCGACTCCGAACACAAATCGTCTCTCCCGAACCTAATCACACATTGTTGGTGTTTTACACCTTTTGGATGTTATATTAAGACTTAGGTGGGTATTTAGAACATGATCCTTCTCAATAATCTGGGTTTCTTTCGCATTTTAAGCATCTATTGATTGTGTCGGTTCAATACCCTAACAGATTCATCCTGTAAAACTATTTGTGCTTTCTGCGAAAATAAACAAAAGTTCAATGGTTTTTGGCGAAACTGTGAGGTTATGTTCTCCATGCAAACTTGACAGTTTCGCTTGCCAGAATTTATTTACGGCATGCCGAAATTACTCTTTCGGCTGGCGGAAATTACAAGTGACTGTCTGGCCGAAATTATACTTTCGCTTTCCGAAACTACAATTTCGGCCAGCGAAACTATAGTTTCGTCAGGCGAAACTAATTGTATTTTACTTTAATTTTATTCTTTTTAATTGTCATTCTTTATTATTTATCTTTTTACGTCATTGTAACTAATTTTTTCTACTTCTTTTTAGATAAATGGCCAACTTAAAATTCGACGAGAGAAACAACATTACTACTATCTTGGATTATCAGAATCCAAAAGCTGCTGGATTCAGAGATTGTATTCGTTGGCTAAAGAACTCGACCATCGCTTATGCCATTTCTCATTCACCGACGATATACGATCTTAACATCAGAAAATTTTGGAGAACAGCTGAGTATGATACCAGGGCTAATCCTCAGCGGATTGTAGCTAGAGTTTTGGACAATGATATTTCTATAACTGTGGAGGGTATTGCTCGTGTGTTGAGACTCGAAGAGGATTGTGGAGAGGAGGTTGAATTATCTGATCATGAGGTGTTTGAGGCCTTCAGAAGTATTGGGTGTGAGAGTCCTCCTTTTGGGACTAGAAAAGAGATCAAGAAATCTTTCCTATCCAAGGAGTGGAGATACATAGCTCATGTGTTTATTCTATGCGTGGACCACAGGAAGGGAGGTTCAGATGGGTTAAATCTAGATTGGGCTAAGGCTATGATTATTTTCTGCAGAGGGCAAAAGACCAATATAGCTAAGCTTATATTTAAATGTATGGCTAAGAATGTTATGGCATTGAAGAAAGATAAGTGGCTAATTTACCCTAGATTTATTCTGATGATGATAGAGGATTTGATCCCCAATATGCCACATCATGGAGAGATAAAGAGGCTTGTACAGATGAATAAAAGGATATTTGTTGATTGCTCAGCAATCAGGCATGACTTTAGTGGAAGGATCACTCATCTTTGGGAGAATATGTATCCAGCCGAGAGGTGGAACTACATAAGGAGGGTTATAGAATCTAAGAACAAGCATGCCAAAGAAAATAGGGAGAAACAGGCTGAGTCGGTAAAGAAAAGAAAGAGGTACGCCAAGGAGAAGGATTATGACTTTGAGGAAGAAATTGACGAGGTTGAGGAGACTTTGAGAGTTGAGAAGAAGACAAGGTCGATGAAGAAGGCAGATCAGGGTGAGGCAGAAAGGATGACTAAAAGGAGATCCAAACATAAGCATTAAGCCTTTACTGAGCCCCAAAAGAGAGATGAAAGGGCAAACTTAGATGAAGATGTGATCAGAAATCTTAACTCTTCCCAAGCAAATGAGTTAAGTATGATCAAGCCTAAGCTAATGAATCTGGAGTTGAGGGAGAAGAAGAAGGATGAGATGCTGGAGAGCGTGACTAAGATGATGGTTGATCAACAGGCCCTGATAAAGATATTATTGAGTGATGTCACACCCCCGCTAAAAGCGGAAACACGGGGATGTAACGAGATCAGGATCGTCATAACACATGGTAAGCGATAGAGATGCAATATAAATAAATGATGATAAGCGTGTCATGACGACACCCGACAACAAGGGGACTTGTGTCGTGTTTAGTCAATGTTCACGACAACATAGCCATAAGCATAACATGATAATGATACACATAATCACATAAAGATGAAATTGTAAATGTTAACTCCCACAACCCGGGAACAAGTTTCAAAAGATGATAATTGTTTACAAGCGTTAACATTGTTCAAAAGATTGTTTATCAAAACATGTTAAGTCCCAATAATGCATCCTAGGGTCTCCACTAAGGCAGCACACCTAGATTCCTGGACTTGCATGATCACCTGAAAAGATATGCTTAAAACGGTCAACATAATTGTTGGTGAGCTCGCAGGTTTATGTAATAAAATGTAAGTGATGCTGTATAAGTAAGCGTAATGGAATACCGTGAATACAGTTATATACACAAGTAAAATCACATGACATGAGCTTTGCAACCAAACCTAGCGACGTACACAAAGAAATTGTCGGCATATATTCACCCAAGGGCCCGTTCCTGGCCACTGATGGTACCAACTAGTATACCATCGAACAAGGGTGGGGATGTCAACCCAGTAGTACTACCAATACCTAACCGTCGGTTCCCACACTGGAATTAAATAGTTGCAAAGATAGAACCACACAGCAGACCCAAGCATGTATCAAATAGTACTTGCAACACAGTATCACGTTGATTCCTTGTATGTAAAATGTATGTAAGTTGGACAGCATTGACAATGAGTAAGCATACTTTCCCCCAAGTTGTAAATGATTGAAATATTGTATAAATGTAAAAGGGGCCACGAAACTCACTTGTTAGGTGGTAAGTATGAATGATCAAAGTTTCCAAATGTTGTATGCAATGAACGGTCAAACACCTATTGACAGTTATTGAAAGCATTAATGATATGATATAAGCGCGTAATAATGATTGGTCGGTTCGGGTTGTATCGGCTGGGTCGCGTGTAACTCACACAAACAGACACACGTACAAGACCTTATGTAGATCTAAGTACAAGACATTGTCGCCATTGATGATGATATTTGAGTAAAAGTCTCATTGTTAATGAAGAAGTATTGAATATGTGTCCATAGTTATAAGTCGGCTGATCGTTGTAAAACGTTATTTTGACTTGGTTAAAATAGTATTTGTGCCCTTTTTCGCGTTGACTTTAATCTTTGTGGCCGAACAATGGCTATTGTGTTAATGTTACCTCAACATCACACGTCATACTCACACCACGCACAAGGAGATCAAACACAACAATTTCAGTCGCACAACAAGACCAGACGCACGACTCAACCTCCATTCGTACGAATCAACCCTCAATCGTGCGAATCAGCTTCATTCGTACGATTGAGCCTTCATTCGTATGACTGGCCTTCAGTCGTACCACACAACACCCAATCGCACGACTCAACCTCCATACGCACGAATTAACCTTCAATCGTGCGAATTAGCTACTTTCATACGATTGAACCTTCATTCGTGTGATTGGACTCCAGTCGTGCGAATCACGCACATGCGCACACACTCAGTCGGTCACCTGACTCAATCGCACACAATCACTCATACGCATGACTCAATCGCATACATTCATTCGCACGCATGACTCAATCGCATACAGACACTCAGTCGCACAACTCAGTCGCACGACATGGCTAGTCGCACAACCCAGTCGCACGATTGACTCAGACGCATGATTCAGTCGCACGACTCACTCAGTCGCATGGCTCAATCGCATGGTTGACCCAGTCGCCTGATCTGCAGAATCGCGACTGTGGTCGGGCTGAGCAGCCCCCGAGCTGCTCTAAACACGGGTTTTACACCATAAGGACCTCCAGATACACGCAACAAACATACACAAACATGAAACACAAGCAAGAAGACCTCACACGCACCCATACGACCTTGTGTGTTCGGGTTGAACCCGAACACCCGAAACCCTAGTTTTGGACAGCCGTGAAAAGGCTGGAAAATGGACAACCAAAGTCGACTACCTGCTACAAAAGAGTAGTCTAAGCTGTAGAGGAAGTCTAGACGAAGAAAACAAGACCACACGGGTAGGATTTGGTGCTAGAATGAAGATTTTGTGTCTGTAGAGAGGATGAAGATGAAGAAGATGGTGAGAATGAAGTTCTAGGGCTGGTAAGGGGTATTTATACCCAGCCCAAGTTTGCAAAATTACAAGTTTAGTCCCTGCACTTAACCCCCGAGTTTTCCCAAATTTGGTTCGGTTGAAAAATGACTTTATTAGATGTTTTATTTTAATTGCAAAAGTACATTTAATGTTGTTATGACTTAAGAAATGGTTATGTTAAAAACATTTAATATATATATATAAATGATATATTTGACAGTTTCTAAAATGAAAGTTTTAAAAGTCTTTTAAGGTTAACATAGGATTTTAACAAATACACACACAACGATAATAATGCACACATGATATCCACATAAAGATTCAAATAAGGATGAGGAATGATAGGTCAAAGAATAGATAACGGACAATCGCGTTAATTGACGGACCTTAAGGTGACGGATGTCACAGTATCCCCCAGTTGAGAGAATTTCGTCCCGAAATTCAGCTGGAGTTAGGTCCAAGAGTGTCATCCTCGAAAAGATGTGGATATTTGAGTTTCATCTGATCTTCACGTTCCTATGTAAACTCTGGCCCTCGTTTTGAATTCCACCTTACGCGAACAATAGGTATCCTACTGCGCTTCAGTTGCTTGACCTTTCGATCCATGATCTCAATGGGTTCTTCAACAAAATGAAGCTTGTCGTCAATCTTGATTTCCTCGATTGGCACGTGAAGGGACTCATCGGCCAAACACTTCTTGAGGTTTGACATGTGAAAAGTATCATGCACACCGCTAAGCTCTTGTGGCAACCTTAACCGGTAAGCCACTGGACCGATCCTTTCAGTGATCTCAAATGGTCCAACGTATCTTGGGGCTAACTTCCCTTTCTTTCCGAATCGAACGACTCCTTTCCAAGGGGAGACTTTGACTAACACACGATCCCCAACATTGAATTCTAGAGGCTTCTGACGATTGTCGGCATAGCTCTTTTGGCGATCTCGCGCGGCTTTAAGTCGATCTTTGATTTGGAAAATCTTGTCTGTTGTTTCTTGAATGATCTCTGGGCCTGTTAGCTGACTTTCACCAATTTCGGCCCAACAAACGGGAGATCTGCATTTCCTTCTATACAACGCTTCAAATGGAGCACATCCAATGCTTGTATGGTAGCTGTTGTTGTAGGAGAACTCAATCAACGGTAGATGAGCATCCCAACTACCACCAAAATCGATTACACACGCTCTCAACATGTCTTCTAGCGTCTGTATAGTTCTATCACTTTGGCCATCTGTCTGAGGGTGATAGGTTGTACTCATGTCTAACCGAGTGCCCATCGCTTTCTGTAATGTCTGCCAAAAACGTGAAGTGGATCTGCTATCACGGTCGGATATGATTGACACCGGCACCCCGTGCCGTGTCACGACCTCTTTGATGTATAATCTCGCCAACTTATCCATCTTGTAATCTTCTCGGATAGGCAAGAAGTGTGCTGATTTCGTCATTCGATCTACAATGACCCATATCGAGTCATGACAGCTGCTTGTTCTAGGGAGTTTGGTAATGAAATCCATAGCTATGTTCTCCCATTTCCACTCGGAAATTTCAGGTTGCTGTAATAATCCCGATGGTTTCTGATGTTCAGCTTTGACTTTGGAACACGTCAAGCATCTGCTGACGTATAAGGCAATGTCTTTCTTCATGCCTGGCCACCAGTACAGATTCTTGAGATCGTGATACATCTTGTCTGCACCAGGATGAATAGAATATCGCGTCTTGTGGGCTTCATCCATGACTAAGGTTCGAACACCTCCCCATTTGGGTACCCATATGCGATCCATAAAGTACTGAATACCGTCATCCTTGTTAATCATCTGTTTGTCTAACCCCCGGAACTCTTCTCCAACAAGGTTTTCTTCTTTCACTGCCTCACTTTGTGCAATTTGAATCTGAGCTTTCAAGTTGGTTTGTATGGTCAAACCCAACGCTCGTGCACGTAGTGGTTTCACACGTTCTTTGCGGCTCAAAGCATCAGCCACCACGTTGGCTTTCCCAGGATGATACCGGATTTCACAGTCGTAGTCACTAGGAAGCTCTACCCAACGTCGTTGGCGCATATTAAGTTCCTTCTGGTCCAGAATATGTTGGAGGCTCTTGTGATCAGTGAAGATGATGCATTTGGTTCCATACAGGTAATGCCTCCAAATCTTGAGTGCAAATACTACAGCGCCCAACTCAAGATCATGAGTGGTGTAGTTCTTTTCGTGCACTTTAAGCTGTCGCGAAGCGTAGGCAATCACCTTATCCTTCTACATTAGTACACATCCCAATCCTTGATGTGACGCGTCGCAGTAAACCACAAAATCATCAGTTCCGTCTGGGAGAGACAGTATAGGTGCATTGCACAACTTCTCTTTCAACGTTTGGAACGCTTGCTCTTGTGCATATCCCCAGTCAAACTTCTTGTCTTTCTGAGTAAGCAGGGTTAACGGTTGCGCGATCTTCGAGAAATTCGCGATGAAGCGATGATAATAGCCGGCCAATCCTAAAAATTGCCGTATCTCTGATGGTGTCTGGGGCGTATCCCATTTCTTCACCGCTTCGATCTTGCCGGGATCTACGTGAATCCCGTCCTCATTAACCACATGACCCAAAAACTTCACTTCCCGCAACTAAAACTCGCACTTTGAGAATTTGGCGAAAAGTTTCTCTTCTCGTAGCAGCTCCAGAATTGCCCGAAGATGTTCTACATGATCCTCTTTTGATCGGGAGTAGATAAGTATATCGTCTATGAACACGATCACGAACTTATCCAAGTAAGGTTTGCACACCCGATTCATTAGGTCCATGAACACAGCTGGTGCGTTAGTCAACCCGAACGGCATGACCAAGAACTCATAATGCCCGTAACGAGTCCTAAACGTTGTCTTCGGTATGTCGTCCTCGAAAACCCTTAGCTGATGATAACCAGAACGAAGATCGATCTTTGAAAAATATGAAGCTCCTTGCAGCTGGTCAAATAGATCATCGATTCTGGGGAGAGGATATCGGTTCTTCACCGTCAACTTGTTCAGTTCACGGTAATCGATGCACATACGGAACGATCCATCCTTCTTCTTGACAAATAGCACAGGTGCTCCCCACGGTGAATGACTCGGTCGATAAAACCCTTCTCAGTAGTTCCTGTAACTGACTAGACAACTCTTGCATTTCGGATGGCGCTAGTCGATATGGCGTTTTTGCTACCGGTGTAGCTCCAGGAACCAACTCTATACGGAATTCCACCTGTCGTGGAGGAGGCAAACCAGACAAGTCATCTGGAAATAATTCTGGGTAATCCCGTCCCAGTGTAATATCCACCAGTTTCCTCTCTTCGTCTTTCTTTTCAACCACATGAGCCAGAAAAGCGTAGCACTACTTTCGTAAACTCTGGCGTGCTTTCATGCAGGAAATGAAGTTTCAAGTTCTTACCCGGTCGTTCTCCCTGAACCTTGAGTACTTCCCCGTTTGGCATAGGGATACGTACTACTTTGTCTCGACAGACAATCTCTGCTCCGTTTTGCGACAACCAATCCATACCCACAATCACATCAAAGCTTCCTAACTCGAAGGGTATCAAGTCTATATCGAAGGCATGGTCCTCCAACGTTAACGAGCACTTCCTAATAATCTCATCGGCCTGAACAACCCTACCATTGGCCATTTCTACAGAGTAGCTAGTTTCTAGCCTACTAGGACTCAAATCAAGCAATTGCACAAACTCGGAAGATATAAAACTATTGTCTGCTCCAGTATCAAATAATATAGATGCGAAGTGATGATTGAGTAAGTGCGTACCCGTGACAACATTCGGGTCCTGACGAGCATCATTGGCTCCAATGACGAATGCACGTCCCCGAGCTGCATTCCCCTGAGTAGTCGGGCCTTGATTCCCAGCTATGGCCATCACTTGCTGCTAGTTGATTCCCTGTTGACCCGGTGCCCGATTCAGCCTGGGGCACATGTTTCTATAATGATCAGGGCTCCCACACTCAAAGCAAGCCCTTGCATTCCCGGCGGGGTTAACCGCGTTGACGGGTGCTACAAGATTCGGCGCAGTTCTACAATCTCTCACCAAATGACCCGGGCGCCTACAGTTAGCGCACACCCGGCACTGCGTCCCTGGGGATGATGATAGTTGCACCTGTCACATTTGGGGTGCGGCCCCACATACTCTCTCCTGGCCTGAGACACGGCCACAAAATTCCTGGTCGGTTTAGCCCTCTTCTCAAATTTCCGGCACTCGACCGGCTCGATTTTCCAACATCCTTTCATTTCTCGGCTCCTCTGCCCAAAACCCCAGTTCTAACCATCTCATCAGTCAAAGCGCCAGCTTTCAGAACTGCGCTCTGAATAGTAGGAGGAGCGGCTGCTGTAACCATCGCTCTAATTTGAGGCGCGAGTCCCCAAATGTACCTCTCGATCCTCTTTGATTCCGGCGTGACCAAGTGCGGAACCAATCTTGCCAGCTCATGAAAACGATCAGTATAAGCTGCATGCCCTGCCCCCACCATAGCATGATTCCAGAATTCATGCTCTAGTTTCTGCATATCGTTGAGAGGGCAGTATTCCTCGGTGATCAAGGCTTTGAACTCATCCCATGACATCTGCATCGTAGATTCTCTTCCTCTAGCTTGAACCTGGGTGTTCCACCAGGTTAGGGCCTTACCCTGTAGTGAACAAGTAGCATACTTGATCCTTTGACTGTCGAGGCACTCACTAATATAAATCACTGCCTCCATCTTTTCTAGCCACCTGGTTAGGGCTATCGCCCCACCTTTCCCATCGAATTCCCTTGGTTTGCAAGCCACAAACTCTTTGTACGAACACCCCCGACGAGCATTAACAACCCCAGTCTCAATACCGGCAGTACCACCATTTCCGGTCTCCTGGTTGCTTTCGTTTCCGGTCGGGTTTCCGTTTCCCGTCTCAGTTTCGATCCCACCATAGGCTCTTTCTCCATCGTCTCCATCATCGTTGCCACCATCCCCGTGAGGGTGGTGTTGTTGGAGTGCGTCGCTCACTTGGGCCATGATAGTAGGAATCAGCGCGGCCAACTGTTGAGCAATCAGGGCTGCCATGTCGGCGTTCCCTGTTCCTTGACTGTTACTGGCAGGAGCATCGTTTGTTCTTGGTGCTCTGCCTCTGCCTCGGCCTCTGCCCCTTGGGGCTTCACTCCCGCCACTGTTGTTGCGGGTAACTCTTCGAGGCGGCATGTTCTAACCATAGAAAAGTAAACACATAAGCTTAAATCAATTGAAAGTGTATATCCATAACACTCATCATGTCCAGTATTTCATGTCAATATCACACTTATTGTTATCACACATCGCATGCAATTCGTGCAGTTCTCACACCATGAATTGATAATGTTTCAATGATAATCCATCACAACAGTTGTAAGTCCATATATACAATCACGTTTAGTCTAGCGGAGGTTGTCTATTTCTTCCTCTCTCGAGGTTTCAGACATAACCTCCTCAGGGTTAATCTCAATGTCCAAGGTCAAGCGCAATAGCATGATCCGTGAAGATCTCTTCGGGTTAATACCCGGATCTGATAAACTAACTCGGCGCGCAGAGGGAACGGAAGATTCAATAGAAGCATCCCATAAAAGAGTGAGCACAAGGGCTCTCTCATAGGGTGGAAAGATCACATAACAAATAGATGAACAATCAAGCAGCGAGGAACACATACACGAGATATAATATGCATACAGAGTCCTAGCATGCAAATCTACATGAAGGTTCCTAGGTTATAGTCTAGGTCAAGCGTATTGCCTAATTCTCTATAACCAATGGCTCTGATACCAATCTGTCACACCCCCGCTAAAAGCGGAAACACGGGGATGTAACGAGATCAGGATCGTCATAACACATGGTAAGCGATAGAGATGCAATATAAATAAATGATGACAAGCGTGTCATGACGACACCCGACAACAAGGGGACTTGTGTCGTGTTTAGTCAATGTTCACGACAACATAGCCATAAGCATAACATGATAATGATACACATAATCACATAAAGATGAAATTGTAAATGTTAACTCCCACAACCCGGGAACAAGTTTCAAAAGATAATAATTGTTTACAAGCGTTAACATTGTTCAAAAGATTGTTTATCAAAACATGTTAAGTCCCAATAATGCATCCTAGGGTCTCCACTAAGGCAGCACACCTAGATTCCTGGACTTGCATGATCACCTGAAAAGATATGCTTAAAACGGTCAACATAATTGTTGGTGAGCTCGCAGGTTTATGTAATAAAATGTAAGTGATGCTGTATAAGTAAGCGTAATGGAATACCGTGAATACAGTTATATACACAAGTAAAATCACATGACATGAGCTTTGCAACCAAACCTAGCGACGTACACAAAGAAATTGTCGGCATATATTCACCCAAGGGCCCGTTCCTGGCCACTGATGGTACCAACTAGTATACCATCGAACAAGGGTGGGGGTGTCAACACAGTAGTACTACCAATACCTAACCGTCGGTTCCCACACTGGAATTAAATAGTTGCAAAGATAGAACCACACAGCAGACCCAAGCATGTATCAAATAGTACTTGCAACACAGTATCACGTTGATTCCTTGTATGTAAAATGTATGTAAGTTGTACAGCATTGAAAATGAGTAAGCATACTTTTCCCCCAAGTTGTAAATCATTGAAATATTGTATAAATGTAAAAGGGGCCACGAAACTCACTTGTTAGGTGGTAAGTATGAATGATCAAAGTTCCAAATGTTGATGCAATGAACGTCAAACAACTATTGACAGTTATTGAAAGCATTAATGATATGATATAAGCGCGTAATAATGATTGGTCGGTTCGGGTTGTATCGGCTGGGTCGCGTGTAACTCACACAAACAGACACACGTACAAGACCTTATGTAGATCTAAGTACAAGACATTGTCGCCATTGATGATGATATTTGAGTAAAAGTCTCATTGTTATTGAAGAAGTATTGAATATGTGTCCATAGTTATAAGTCGGTTGATCGTTGTAGAACGTTAGTTTGACTTGGTTAAAATAGTATTTGTGCCCTTTTTCGCGTTGACTTTAATCTTTGTGGCCGAACAATGGCTATTGTGTAATATTACCTCAACATCACACGTCATACTCACACCACGCACAAGGAGATCAAACACAACAATTTCAGTCGCACAACAAGACCAGACGCATGACTCAACCTCCATTCGTATGAATCAACCCTCAATCGTGCGAATCAGCTTCATTCGTACGATTGAGCCTTCATTCGTATGACTGGCCTTCAGTTGTACCACACAACACCCAATCGCACGACTCAACCTCCATACGCACGAATCAACCTTCAATCGTGCGAATTAGTTACTTTCATACGATTGAACCTTCATTCGTGTGATTGGACTCCAGTCGTGCGAATCACGCACATTCGCCCACACTCAGTCGGTCACCTGACTCAATCGAACACAATCACTCATACGCATGACTCAATCGCATAAATTCATTCGCACGCATGACTCAATCGCATACAGACACTCAGTCGCACAACTCAGTCGCACGACATGCCTAGTCGCACAACCCAGTCGCACGATTGACTCAAACGCATGATTCAGTCGCACGACTCACTCAGTCGCACGGATCAATCGCATGGTAGACCCAGTCGCCTGATCTGCAGAATCGCGACTGTGGTCGGGCTGAGCAGCCCCCGAGTTGCTCTAAACACGGGTTTTACACCATAAGGACCTCCAGAAACACTCAACAAACATACACAAACATGAAACACAAGCAAGAAGGCCTCACACGCACCCATACAACCTTGTGTGTTCGGGTTGAACCCGAACACCCGAAACCCTAGTTTTGGACAGCCGTGAAAAGGCTAGAAAATGGACAACCAAAGTCGACTACCTGCTAGAAACGAGTAGTCTAAGCTGTAGAGGAAGTCTAGACGAAGAAAACAAGACCACACGGGTAGGATTCGGTGCTAGAATGAAGATTTTGTGTGTGTAGAGAGGATGAAGATGAAGAAGATGGTGAGAATGAAGTTCTAGGGCTGGTAAGGGGTATTTATACCCAGCCCAAGTTTGCAAAATTACAAGTTTAGTCCCTGCACTTAACCCCCGAGTTTTCCCAAATTTGGTTCGGTTGAAAAACGACTTTATTAGATGTTTTATTTTAATTGCAAAAGTACATTTAATGTTGTTATGACTTAAAAATGGTTATGTTAAAAACATTTAATATATATATATATATAAATGATATATTTGACGGTTTCTAAAATGAAAGTTTTAAAAGTAGTTTAAGGTTAACATAGGATTATAACAAATACACACACAACGATAATAATGCACACATGATATCCACATAAAGAGTCAAATAAGGATGAGGAATGATCGGTCAAAGAATAAATAACGGACAATCGCGTTAATTGACGGACCTTAAGGTGACGGATGTCACAAGTGAGGTGAATGAGTTGAAAGCTTCTGCCGGCCTGCCTAATCAGCTATAAATCTGAGGTAGATGATCTCACAGGCACTTCAAGATACTAATTTCTGAATATGAGTAGCTCATCTAAGGCAGGAGAAGGCCCTAGTGGTGCAGGTGTTTCAACTGCAGGAGGTTCAGGTGAAAAAGACGTTGGTGTGAGTGAAACTGAGCCTAGAAGGGAAGGACTTGAGAGAAATGTGGAGGAAGTTTTTGAGGCTAGATTATAGACTTGGGGTTGAACATAGATACAGATCTGGTTGGTGAGGAGGTGGTGAAAGACACAGCTGCTGAAGATAGTAAGAAATCTGCTGAGATGAACTTGGTGGATGAGGAAAAGATTGAGAAGCAACTCATAGACTATGATTGAGAGTCGGGGTACTATGAGGTGGATGAGCGTCCCTTGACATACGTAGCCAAGAAGGGCTCTACTGAAGGAGATGTGTTTGAATTGGAGAAGGAGGAATGGTTTGTGAAAGAGAAGGAACCAAAAGAGCTGACCCCACTATTTCAGAACATTCAAGGGTCAAGCAGGAAAGAATCAGAGAAAAGAATTATCAACTGGAAATACATTGCAAGTCTGAAGATGTTCATGATTAAGAGGAGGGGAGGTAGGATTTCATACTTGCACAAAAGGAAGGGTTTCAAGACTTTGCCTAAATGGGATCTAAGGAGATTGGCAGAGATTCCAATGATATACTCTTAGTTGAGCAAAAGAGCTAAACTACTATAAGAAGAGATAAAGCAAGGGCAAAATGATAGTTTTAAGATGTTTGGTTTCATGAAGGCCGAGAGAAAGAGGTCAAAGAAAGACAAGGATTGGAAGACGGGTAAAGGGAGAATTGTGCTAGGGGTAAAGCCCCCAAAGACGGTTAGCAGGGTAAGACTACCGATCCGCTCCCACCCAGACTATAAAAATTTAAGAAATGGTTCTATGATAATAACACCGGGAGGCGGTGATAAGGGTGAAGGATGGAGCTGAAATCAGATTGTTTGATCCGATAGAGGTGTTTTCCTTTTTTGATGAAGATTTGCTGATACTTTATAAGAATCACATCAAAGCAGGATCTGGGGCTGAAACTAGAAAAAAGGCAAGCCTGTTTATGGAGGTTGCCAACAAGGCTCGTGGGGTAAGGGCAGAGGTAAGAGAGCTAGCAGACAAGATTCTTCAAGCTGATGAGCTTAGGATGGATGTGCAGGATCTTACAAAGAAATTTGAACGAGCAAGTGCACATGGTGAGGAAGTTGGTACATGAGGAGCTGAAGAAGATACTACAACAAAGGCTGGAGAGGAAGCAGGAGCAGATGATGCTAAAGAAGATGTTCCAGTTGGACTCACCTTAGATTAGTGTTTATATTATGTTTAAATTTAATAGGTATATGTTAGCTTACTTTGTTTTAAATTTTTTTGTGTATTTTGTTGCCCAGCGAAACTATGAGCGAAACTGTAGTTTCGCTCATAGTCAGCAGGCCTGGTTCACCCGACGAAACTGTGTTTCGTCGTCGGGCAAAACTGTGTTTCGTGACCAGGCGAAACTGTCAGCGAAACTAGGATTGCCTATATATTGAATTGTTTCTATCATTGTAGGTTAATCTGGAAAAAACCTTAATACGAAATATCTTTGTTGCAACTGTGTATTTGTGGCTGGAATTCAATAGAAATCATATTAAGCCTTTGTTCTTTGTTTGTGTTTGCTTTGTTTTGATTATTACTGAACACATTTGATTCTACATCATCATTGTGTGATTATGATAAATGTTTGTTAGTGGTTTTTGATCATTTGGTCAATCAATTGTACTATTATTCGATCATTTGGACCAACAAGACCAAACTAAGGTGAGTCCAACCGGTGTGGAAGTGACTCATGTAGACTCAGCTGCCACTACTGAGAGTGTTTCACTAACCTCTCAGGACAGTGGTAACATCAGTGAGACTGAGTTTACGGCAACCTTGCCAATTGATGCCTTTGAAAGAGAAATCAGTATGCAAGGGCATCCAGGGCGCCAAGAAACCATTACTGGTGGTGATGATGAACATACTAGGTATCTTATCTCATCTCCTAATGATTCTTTAAAAGAAGATGAGGGTAGTCTGCAACTCACTGTAAGATACCTACTTCCTAAAGTATCAAACCTAGAATCAAAGGTTAAGACTTTAGATGATAGGTCCGCCACTCAGCAACTTTAGATTGTAAATATCAAGGCTCAACTAGCTGAGAAACAGATTGAGAAGTCTGTTACGCATGTACCAATTCAAGTTTCTTTAAGTTCTACCTCTAGATCATCTAATAATCAATATGATGCTACCATAAAGGGAAAGAATGTATAGAAACAAAGACTTGTGGAACCCAGCCTTGACATCACAACTTCACTTGATGCCATCTCTTCACTCTATCCCACACAGTAACACCCTGCAACCATCTTCCCTCAACCATCTCCTATTACCATTCAAGTTGATCCAAGGATGCTTATCGACCTTAATAGATTTTTAACCAATTTTCTGATAAGCTCCTTCCTTGAACAACCCTCCCCTGATGTAGTCGTTGCCTACTTTGGAGCTGAAAAGCTTCAAAGGTTGAGTGCACCACCTACCTCTGAGAAGGAAGTTGCTCAAGCTAAGGTCCTTATTGAACCTGAGATTAACTTTGATAGGGAAATACAGACTAATGGCCCAGCAACCAACTTAGAAGGGACAGGTAGTGCAGTTCTAATTACTTTCGAAGAAGAATCCAAGCTGCGAAAGGAATAATTGAACTATCTTCCTTGTCTGATGGCATGTTCATCACAGATGCCATTCTTAATCTAGCCTCTGAGGTAAACAGTGAGGACTTTCTTAAAACTCCTCTATCTCAACCACCACAAGTTCAATCCCACTCTCCCCAACATGAATCCTCTAAGCCTGCATCTCCAAAGGGTGATCCTAAGAGAAAGAGGAAGCTCACTACTAAGGAGCTTCTAGGGGAAAAAAGGTTGGAAAAGCTAAAAAACGAAGAATTGATACTAAGAAGTTGTTGGCTGCAAGCAGCGAAGCAGCAGCAGCCGCTCAAGAAAGTATCAACTAAAGAAAGCGAGTGGAGGTTATAGACAGACTCTTCAACCTCGGAATAGACAATGAAGATATACTTCCACACCCACTTGATGAGATTGAGAAGTTAGAGAAGGAAACCTTGCTGCAAAAAGAAAAGAAGGAGGTAGCAAGGTTGGCCATAAAGGAGGAGAAGAGAAAAAAGAAGGAGGATGCATTGAAAAAGGGAGAGGATGGAGAGAATAGCCTTTCTTTGTACAAGAGGCTATTCTCAATAGGAGCTAACCCCTCATGAACATGATACGATCTGGTTTCTTTTTCATAAAGAGCAAGATCAAATCAACAAGGAGAGGAAGAGGGCTGCTAGGGAGAAGAAGGAGGAGGAGGAGGAGGAAGAGGCATAATTTGCGGTTGCTAAGAAGGTGAGAGATAAGGACTGGATGAAAGCCTATCTCAATGCCCATGGCTTCACCGGCAGGCAAGTGGGTCCCATGTACGAGAAGACCCTATAGCGACATGTCAGCGACATCAAGGCTGACATTCGCTTAGGAAGAAGGCAGGAGGTAACTCAAGGTCAAAGTGTTCAGAAGATGTCACCCAAACCAGCACCCAAACCATAACCTACAAAACCTATGCCCACACCCTTTCCTTCTCCCATCAAGACTAAACCAACAACCGAAACCTACACCCCTGAACCCAAACCATCAGCCTTACCTATATCCTCACCCACTACTTCTCAAAACCACCACCAACCACCTATCCTTAAACCCAAAACACAACCCCGAACCCAATCACTACCCAAACTATCTTCTGAACCATCTAAGCCTCTGTCCTTAGAAGCATTCAAGGAGATCAAAAGAAAGCTCACTAACTGCACAACATTGAACGATATTTCTTGTGTGGAGAGTCAATTAAACTGAAATATATTGACGGCTCTTTATGTTCCCTAACAAGATATGCATTCCTTGATCTGCCAAGGGGAACACTGGACCAAGCTCTCCAACTTTTTGCAACTAACTCAGATACACTTAAAAAAGAAGAGAAAAAGTTAAGAAGGAGACTGGTGACTCTGCTGGACACTAGGAAAGGAGACAAGCTGCCAACTAAGCCCCTCAATCCTAAAACAAATTATCCATTGGAGGTTTGATGAACCTTCACACAGCTTTGCTGTGGAAAGGGAGAATGGTCAAGTCAACAGACTTGATACACCATCTCTGCTACACTCCAACAGATTTGACATTGCTGAGTTAGCAGAGAAACCATTCTCCAATCCCTCTGACTCTCAGATTGCTACTCACATCATAAATCATCTAAGCAGTTTTCATCTTGCTAAGCTTACAAAGAAAGCCAAGACTGAAGAAGAGTTGAAAATGAGAGCAAAGAAAGAAGAAGAAGAAGAAGAAGAAGAAGAAGAAGAAGAAGAAGGTGCAACTACAAAAGAAAGAACATTCCTACAGATGGTTGAAGGCCCAACTTCAGATCCTATGGTTAGATGAGAAGATTTTACACTTAGCATATTTTTCCTAAGATGTGTAAAACATCCGAAGTAACTTTCCTCTGTACTTCATGCATGCATGCTGAGAGCTCTTTGGTTGTTTTATTTGCATCAACCTTTAAGTGTAAACCTTACACGAACCTTTTGTTTTATATGATGACCTTGATGATAAGGTCTTGTTGTTGCTAGCCTCCCCTTTGGTTTGCATCTTGGTTCAGGTTTATTTGCCTTTCATCAGCGGACTTACTTGCTTGCTTCCTAACTTGTGACACCTTTTATTACTTTATAAGGTCTTCCAGTAGATGAGTACTTTTCTTTGATAAACAATAGCTCATTATTGGTTGATAATCTCTTCTTCACGCTCATAGGATTGTAGTAACAATCCTTAGCCAGAAGATAATTGTTCCGATATTTAACGGATGAAGCGACCTAAACTACTTTATAATTTGTAATATTCCTCCTGCTAAAACTACATATTTCATATAACTATGTATCAGCATATATACTACATCTGCTAAACACTAGCTGTATATGCAAATGCACTACTTTTGAAACAAGGATGTTAGTGCTATAGCATATAAGTGAATAATACTTTGAAAGAATTTCATGAACAACTTTCCAAACAAAAACAACCTATAGATAAGAATTCAGCAGTAAATAATTTTTTGTTTAGAAGCCAATCAAGTAATTTAACTTTCAGAACATTACCAAAAAGGCCAAGTGCTTAAAAGCATTCTGTTGGATCATATAAGGCTGATGCAACCAAAACAAAACTTAGAATATTTTGAAGTACAATTGAAGAGGCCTTCCGAAGACAAAGCTGCCCTTCCAAAGACAAGTCAAAGATCTTCCGAAACTCAAGAATGAAGAACTTCCGAAGGTAAAGCTCAGCCTTCCGAGACTAAGTAGTTTTCCTTCCGTAGTATACACACTTAGAAGATGCAAAGGCAAAGTCTTCCAAAGAATAAAGTCATGAAGACTTGAGGAAGACTCGGAAGAAGTTGATTCTTCAGAAGTATAAATGGCTTCGGAAGAACTTATTCTTCTGAAGCCGTTTAGCTTCGGAAGAATCAACTATGAACCACTGGACATATGTATGGTTGGTCTGACAACCGCTAACATCTTTAATATACTGCATGGCGTTTTCCCACACCCATGTAGTTGACCATACTTTAATCCACTATTCACTCTTTATCAATTTGTACAGTTAACATCCTTAGTTGGTGACAAAAGGTAAGTCATGGACATGTCATGACTACCTAATCTAGGATTGTATTTTATCTTAGATACTTTACTTCTAGCAATGAAGTATTTGTCTAGTAGTAAATTCCGGCTGGTTATCCAAGTATAACCAGCTGTAGATAGTAGTATATAAAGTTTCTCATTGTTACTCATCATTCTATGCTTGTAAGAGTCTGGTAATACTGAGTTGAGAAGTAATATATACCAGTATCTTGAAAACCATTCTTGTGTTCATTAACTTATAATATTATTGTCAACTTAGTTAGAGATTATGCTTCATCATCCGAGTGACATTAAGTGAGTTTGAGAGATAAACTTGTGTTGTGAGTCTAACACCGATCCTACATATTAAGTAGTGGCCAGACATTCTGAAATAGAAGGAAACCATAGGGAAGATCAACAGCTAGAAGATCTTACCCAACATAATAAGAAGATAAGGAAAAAAGTAACCACAACTAGTAAAATCAGCAGATAAGGCAAGCAGTTTATAGTTGATAGACAATCCACCAAAGCTTTAGTAGACTATGATCAGCTAAAAAGGTACCATCACCTAAAAGAATATTTGATGGCAAACAACATCCAACACTTTAGAATGACTAAGGTCAAAGAAAGTCTGGAAACCAAATAAAGATATTAATTAAGTTAAACAGCCTTCAAAGCCAAACTTCAAGCCTAAAAATCTATAGCTCGTGTATGAAAGTTCAGTTACTTCTATCACTTTAAAAGGCCCAAGACTAATCAGGTTTGGCTCCGCATTCGATACTAAATCTTATAAAATGTGTAGGGACATTCATAGGCCAAAAGAAAGGATTATTAAAAGTGGATTCTCGTGATACATGACGGGTGATAGATCTTTCCTATTAAATGTAGAACCATATGATGTGGGTATATTGCCTTTGGTAGTGATCAGAGGGCATGATGCATTAGTGGATGTAAGTTTTGATAAGGTAAACTATGTGAAAGAATTGAACTTCAATTTATTGAGTGTATCTCAACTTTTTTATTAAAGTCATAACACTCTTTTCAATAAGCGTGAATTCTAAATGACAAAATTCATTTTAAATGTTGGGTATTTTATTGTTGTTATTAATACCAAATACTTTTCTTCTAGTTCTCTTGACATAACTTTTTACTCTATACATTGCCATTGCCTTTTGATATTTGATGTCATTTTTCACATCATCATTTGTTGTAAATCATTAATCATGATAGTAGAAGTAGAAAGAAGACTTGCTATATAGGCTTCATAGCTGGACAAAAAAGTTGTGAAGTATACAAGATGTTCCTTAACTATCTAAATACTTTGTTGTGTACTGAAAGTTTGCTTCGCAATATAAGCTTGTTGAACTGATGTAGCTTGAGTTGCGAAAGTATAAGGCATCTAACCTGACTGTGGAATATACTAACTATTGGTTCTTTAACTTAAGTGATGCTTACAACATAGGCTACTGACACATCTATGTGTAGCTCATATAGTAACTAGGATTCTTATCCATGTAGCGTAAAGAGTTGTAGCCTCAGGAGATAATACTTTTCCCATAGAACTGATATGATTTACGACTTTTTGCTTGCCATCCATGTCATATGATTTGATAGTAGATATCAAATCACCAAAGAAAGTGTAAAAAAGATCATTGGTTCTCTTTTTAGATGTATAATAAATGTTCGATAAGAAAGGAAGTGAATTCAATAACTTCTTGTTCATAGATATATTTCTCAACTCAATTCATACACTCTTCATTTATGTTACTAGCTTCACAAACCAACCTATTGATCTAGGCTTTCAAAGTTTTACCTTTTACATGGTTAAACATGTTAAACTCTTGGTTTATCATATCCTTTTTTATTCTCTCATATCTTTGTTTCCCATCAGTTGGCTTTCTAATGCATTACACAAAACCTTAGCACCTCGAAAGCTTCGTTACCAATGCAATATTTTAGTTGAAAGCACCATCATTATTGATGCATATGCTTTGTCATCTGGTGCAAAGTTCTTCATATCATCATTCCACAACACTTAGGGCTTATTAACAACCTCTCTTTTTTCATTCACATACATGGTAACGTATCGGCCAAACTATGAGGTAACATTATAATCACCTTTAATTTATGCCCCCTAATCCACTGAATTGTTTGATTGAGCATCAAGGATTTGATGCCAATTGTAAAGGATCAGATTTTATCTTAATTCACTTAATCTAGACCGAGAGATGAATCTCAAGCGTGGAATGAATGTGGAACATTGTTTAATACAAATTCAGTAATCAAAATCAAAAGAATATTGCACAATAAACACGAGAAAATAAGATTTCTACTTGTATTTTACTCGAGTATGATTGCATAAGAAATTACAAAACAAACTAAATGAAAATTGTTACAAATTTCATGAAAGATGAACTGTTTATATAAATTACAACACTTCTAGCACAATAGCTCTCACATCATAATTTCTCACAAAACCTGCAGTTCTTGCGTATCTTTAAGCTTTCACATAACCTTACAATTTTCTCAAATTGAGAAGTTTCCATATACATCTAAAATTTTGATTTTCGTAGCCTTAATAGTGAAATATACACTGCTTGATTCGGTCACCATCCCCATGAATCAACGTGCTATGATACCAACACAAAATGATTTTTTTATCTTTTTTTATATTTTTGTGTTAGATCGCTTCTTAGATAAGCTTTTTAACCCACCAATGCAGTGATTCTAAATAAAGTTGAAGCAAAACGTAACAATAATAACTTAAGTATACTTTATTAACTATAAAGGGAACTTATAAGCTAAACTTATGAACTTTGGAGGTGTTGACTCAAATATGGACATTCATACTTATAGATGACAGCCTATATCTCATAATCATTATGATTATTCTTAGTATGGAAATTATATTCAGGAGTCGTGATATTTACAAGAAGAATCTAGATTAGTCCATGGAGGTGTTCATGGAATGATGCTGGGTTCATTTGATGAATGATTGCTTACCAAAACACATATGTAGGAGATTCCTACTATTTATCAATTAAATTTGAAGATTGCAAGTTTACCAATAATATCAGCATGTTCAAAATTAGTGAGAAGCAAAAAGAAGATTTTTATGAAAATTAAAAACTCGTAAGCTACGATAATAAATTGTTCGGTTAATCTTGATCGAGTCAAGTCAGGTCAAGTTACGGGTCACCGGTCTAATACTTAAGTCATTTGTTTTATTTAAATTATGTAGCAAGTTTTAATTTTGAAAGAGTCTTGATAGTGGAGTAATGGGTAGTGGGTCTATTTTATAGGAGCACTAAGTCACTAACCCATGTTTACATGTTTTCTTAGTCTATTTATATGTATGTATTGCAAGTAATATAATGTAAGAGTTGAGTATGATTTTGGGCCTGAAACCAACATTTGGTATCAGAGCGCAAGGTTAGAAAAAAAGTTGTTTTGAGAGTCATGTTTTGAGAAGAGGGGAGCAGCCTATTGGCTACAAGGCTCAACGTGTAGAAGAAAGACGACAAACAAAAGAAAGAAATCAAAGGCGATAAGTAAGAAATCGAGGAAGGAGCAGGCTATTAATTACACATGCAAGAAGAAGAATAAATTACCGGCACCAGAAAGAAATTAAAAAGAAACGGAAGCAAGCATGAAGACTATCACGCACCTCAAAAGTAGTGTTGCGGTTCGTTCGAAGCAAGCAAGCACCTTGGTGAATTAAATTGTAAGCGAGAAGGAACGAAAGCTGTTCGATGAAGAAGCGAACAAGTAATCTGTAGCAAGATAAAAGAAATGATGTAAGGTAAGGGAGCGTTTGGTTGGAAGAATGGAATAGAATAGAATGGAATTGAGAAACTAGTATAATTTTTAAGTAAATTATGTTTGAGTGGGTAATGAAATGTAAACCCAAGGGAATATTTCACCTCAAATTTCTCTTGATTGTGGGATTTCAAAATCCTTCCACCTAGAGAAGGAATTTGAAATCCCACAACCAAGGGAATTTGAGGTGAAATATTCTCTTGGGTTTACATTTCATTACTCACTCAAACATAATTTTACTTAAAAATTATACTAGTTTCTCAATTCCATTCCATTCAATTTCATTCTTCCAACCAAACGCTCCCTAAAGGTATCACTGGAATTGACAATTAGAACGGTGGAAAGTTTCCATTGTTTTAATCGATCAAAGAGGGAAGCAAGCAAGGAGAAGGAACAAAATCAATTGAATGAAGGAGCAAGCACCCATGTAGGCATGTACTTGAATTATTTGTGGTTTATGTCATGGAGAAATTAGCAGAAAAGAAATGGAAGCAAAAAACGAAGCAGGTGAATCAATATTGAGTTTCAAGAAAGAAGAAAGCAACATCGGGTATTTCGGGATTAGTTTCGGGGGTGAAACCGTGACCAAAATTGCGACTGATTTCATTGGTAGCAGCTACAAGAATATGGCACCAAGCAGGAAAACGGTTCAGTAATTTCGGATTCGGTTTTGAAACTGATAGTTGCATAAGAATTGGGTGTTTGTAAGTATGATGAGAACGAAAGAAAGAATTAGCATGCAGCAAGAGCAAGATAATGAATCTGTATGGTTCATATAGCAAGAGCAAGATCTGAGCCATGTATGGTTCATCGAGGAAGAGCAATAAAGTAAGCAAGTTAGCAAAGAAGATAATTCGAAGTAAGCAAGAAGGATTCGAATTAAGCAAGAAAGTAATAAGATTAGAAAGAAAGCTTGTATCGAGTATAGAAAGAAAGAGCAAGATAAGCAAGAAAGAAAGAAAGAAGTATGAAAACCGAGAACCAAAGCAAGATGAAGGGGATAAATGTTGGGTTAATCTTGATCGGGTCAAGTTACGGGTCACCGGTCTAATATTTAATTCACATGTTTTATTTAAATTATGCAGTAAGTTTTAATTTTGAAAGAGTGTTGATAGTGGAGGAGTGGGTAGTGGGTCTATTTTATAGGAGCACTAAGTCACTAACCCATGTTTACATGTTTTTTTAGTCTATTTATATTAGACCTGGCAATTTGAATCCAAGTGGGTACATTTGGGTTGATTTGGGTAGCAATAATGAAGTAATAGGTTAGATTGGGTTAAGCTATATTTTTAAAAGGGTCAAGTTAGGTAACTCTAAAACTAGAAAAAGTTATCAACGAGTCAAGATGGGTCATAAAAAAATAAGAAACGGGTCAAGATGGGTTGATTAGATTTTCTCATAACCCATCTTTCTCCACCTCATCTTTTCTCTAAAATCCACACGACTACATGATAGCGATAAACATGTTGGATTTATGAACGGGTCAAGATCGATTTTCGGGTCATATGAGATGAATGGGTCGGCAACCGGACGTCATAAACTGAAGCTGCATGATGGGGGTTAAAGACCACAATATAACTGCACAACCCACGTCTACTATCACCATGCAGTTTATCTTTTTTTTATTTTTATTTTATAACTATTTGCTTAAAGTTTAATTTTAAATGTGTTTGTCTACCTTAAGGTAGGGTTGTTCACGAGCCGAGCCGAACTGAACGGACCTTTACTCGTGCTTGGCTCGTTTTCAAACCGAATCGAGCCGATCGGCTCGTTTACAGCTGAGCTGAAAGTCAAACGAGCATTTTTCGAGCGGTAAATTTTTTGAACGAGCGGCGAACAATTTATACAACCAAACTATTTTGTGTGTCATACGATTTATACAACATCGAATAAGATTTAATGACTTAAAAACCAGCCACATTTCATTGCATAATATTCTCATGGATGACAATACGTTGTGGTTAACGATAAAGTTAAGGTTGTATCTGATAAGGCGAAGAACATATTGCAGATAACGATGACGATGAGTGCAGGAGCCAATCGAAAAAATATCTCTTAACGACTTAGGATTTCACTTTTATGTTTAATGTAAATTCATTATTAGGTTGATTGATCAATTGTGCATAAATATAATTATATATTTGTATAAAATGGGTTAAATCTACTAGAGTGTTAAGTATAAACTATATGTAGATATTAATTCGATCCGAACCGAACAGAACCAAACCGAGCGGATCTTTGCTCGTGCTTGGCTCGGTTACAAACCGATCCAAGCCGATCGGCTCGTTTACAACCGAGCAAAAATTCGAACATGCATTTTTCGAGCAAAAATTCGAACGAGCATTTTTCGAGCAAATTTCGAACGAACGTCGAGCGAACGTCGAGCGGTTTGAACAACCCCACCTTAAGGTATTAGATTAATACTTAGTTATATTGCCTTGGGATTGATCTATGTATGGAATTGTTAATCAATGTGGTTTTTTGAGTCTAAACCCATTTTGACCCGACCCATCCTGACCCAAACTCATCCTGACCCGAATCCATTCTAACCCATTTTTAAATTAGTACATTTTGACCCAAACCCATCCTAACCCGAACCCATTCTGACCTGGCACCCGACCCAACCCGACCCGCCCATCTTGCCAGGTATAATTTATATGTATGTATTGCAAGTAATTAAATGTAAGAGTTGAGTATGATCTTGAACCTGAAACCAATATAAATCACATCAATTTGATAACTCGCCAAGTTAATGTTAATTAGTAGAATCTACATCAACTGGTAGAGACTTTTGACAGTTATTTTCTGTGCTTTCACTTTTTAGTTTTCACGTCCATTTTCGACTATAATTAAATGGTAAGGTTGAACTCATTTTTGCACCTTTCACTGTTATCTCCCTTGAATGAACAACCTCTGATGAAATGAAATCACATTTTATTATTGCATCATTAATTGTTCTTGTTTGGATTGTTAATGTTTGTTTCTATTATTGCAATCGTATTAGAGTTTCTCATCCCATACATAAAAAATCAACAGATTCATTTGATCCTCAAATAATGTAGCTTATAGCTATTTGAAATTTTCCTAATATGATGAAGCATCATGAATGTTCTAGGAAATTCTGAAATCCCAATATGATGACTCGAAATGTATAAATGCAGTCGCATTTAGACGTTAAGTCACCTTAGTATGTGCCTACTAATCTATTTTTACTGGTTTTATAAGCAAACATTTAAAAACATAAATATACGCTAATAACATTTTGGTGACGAAAAATGTAAAAATTGATTTTCAAAAAACAGGAGTGCTAAAAAGTAGATATAAATCATAAAATTTATAAGGTTATCCACTACAACAAGCTTACAAAATAACCAAAATGTCATGAATGAAGCCAAGTAATTAAAAAGGAAAAGGGTTAAGTTTTGCTCCACCCATCTTCCAAATCTTGAGAGATGCCTTAACAGTGATTCCAGTTGCATTATTAAACAAATATACTTTGGCTGCTTCATTAATTGCATTTGTAGGATACACTCTTGACGTAATTACCGTTCTTCCTCCTTGGGCAAAGCTTTCTACTATTGAATGGTCCACCTGCATTTGTTACAATGTGTTAGTATATATGTCAACATGTGTACGTATGTGCATTGTAATTTGTAGACAATTAGTTTTTTGTTTGGTTTTCGATGTTTGGCATGAGTGACAAAACGGGTGAGCTAGGTCATGTGACGGGCTAGAAGGGATTTTAGACCAAATGGTACAACTTTAAAACATTTTAAATAGATTTGGGTTGAGGAGAATATATTGGACCAAAGCAAGTTTACATTGTATATTTCTTTTTATAGTAGCTCTTAATGACAACGGTGATGATCGTGAAGGCGGTGACGGTGGTGGTTAAGTTGAGGCCCCAAACTTACCAAAATTTCATTTTGGTTTTTAGTTTCTGTCACTAAACAATAGGTTTAAGGGATGACACATACCAATAACCTCATGTTGTAGTTTTCACCATGGAGTACAGGAACAGTGCTTCCATATATCATTTTACCCACATCTAAGAGCTTTGATGATCTACAAAAAATTAGAATTTCATAAATTATATAACAAAAAAAGGAATGAGCGCACAAATGAAAGAAAAGTATAAAAACTAATACCAACCTGGATTCATCAGCACAGAAATAGGTTCTTGATGTACCATCAATGTTTTTTGCAATGTAAAAATAAACAGGAGTTTGTTCGGAAAGTGATGCATCAGCTAGAACCACAAGCCCGAACGGTCCCAAAACACCCCTCATGGTCGAACCCTCACTTGTGGTGCAGTTGAACAACACATCGGCTTCTAAGGTTGCACCCAACAAAGCTTCATCAACCTCGAATGAGGCACTTATGTCTAACTATAACAAATATCATATGAAATGTAAGCTTATATAAGAAGTTCACACTTTTGGTTATGTTTAATCGGGGTTTTAACAAAAAACTATTGACCAAAGGTTAGTATTAAATTATTTGAAATGATGAATATGATACACTTGCAAAATAGATATATATAACTTTATATTCAAAAACTAAGAAAGTTTATAAAAATTAGCATGTCACCTGTGTTGCCAAGCCTATATCAAGTGGAACAAGTGACCCAGGCCGCAACTCGACATCTTGAAATTCATCATGCTCTTCCGATCTTAGTGTATCTGTTTCCTCGACGGGCCACTGAATCAAGTTGCTTTGTGTCTTCGTGTCCAACACCACGGTTCTTGGAACATTCTATAAATAAATAAAAATTAATAAAAGTATTTATTAGCTATGGCTGCAAAAAGAATTTAAAAAATGACCATTCAGAAATGTTATTGTTATTTCTTAATTATGGCTATAATATAAACATATATTCTTTAAACCATATATGGCATGTCAAAACCAAATGTTACGTTACAAAAGTTTTTATTGTTATTTTTGTGTCTTTTCACAAATACAATGATTCTATTATAATAATAATATAAAATAAATACGATTAACTTTTAATTATATACCAAAACATTCGCCCATCCTTTCTCAAGATCATCTGATTGAGTATCTGTTTCTCCTACATAGCCCCATAAGACACGTCTTTTTTTACTCGGATCATAAAACGTCTTTGATGCATAAAACTTTCCATAATCATATCTCAACCCAATACCCAAATCCATTTCCGGATCATCTGGATACCATTTATCCTTAACCGGGTCATACGACCCAATTGCATACCAATCATGTCTATCCTCATCTCCACTTTGCTTTAACACATACTTCACACCCGGCTCATGATTCGACATATCCAACCCGTTTGTATTTGTCATGGATACTGGGTAAAGATCCACACACTCCCACATACCCGTACCAGGTACCGAGTGAAGCACATCATCTAACAATTCAAAATGGGTGAAATTGGTAGTATGGTAAACTAAGGCACACCCGATTGTATTGTTGTGCTTGGACCCCATTACCATGCGGTACTTACCATCGGGTCCAATCCAAAGAGATGATGGGTCTCGAAAGTCTTTGAGACCAACGCCGGGAGGAGGGAAGAGGATGGGGTTACCTTGGTATTTGACCCAATCGATAAGGAGAGGATCAGAAGAATTGGTAGGGTATGCGAGGCACTGAAGCTGAGAAAGATCATAAGCATTGCCACTATAGAGCATGAAGATTTGTCCATTAGGGAGAATGGTGGCTGAGCCGGTCATGACGCCTTTGATGTCATACCAGTGATCAGGAACCATGGCTAAAGGCAGGTGGAACCAGTTGATGAGATCTTTTGAGACTGCATGACCCCATGTGATGTTGCCCCAAATAGCTGAATCTGGGTTGTATTGGTAGAATAAGTGATACCAACCCTTGTGATATAATGGACCTACAATGCATCCAAATCATTTTGAAAAAATAAAATAATATGCTAATACCAACCAAAGGGGCTGATAGTACGTACATATTATGAATCTAATAAATATATCATCAATGATAAACTATTGCTTAATACCTTTTTAATTGCTGATTAATCTCTTTTTAAGAAAGTAATATTCAATCCATTGAACTTTTTTTAAGAGAGTATCATTAACTTATTTATAATTAGTGTACAATTTTGTTTATTTGCTTTGGTCATATATATCATTATATTTTAATTCAAAAATGTTTTTTTCTTACATTAAACTCCCCAAGATTTGAAAAAATTGTCATTTTCATTCGAAAATGTTAGCTTCATCATTTTTAAATGTTAAATATTCATAGTTAAAAAGGTACTTATGTAAATTTTTATATAAAAAACAAAATCTTAAAATATGTATGTGTGTTGCTAATAAAATTTTATTCACGTAATTCATGATTTTAGATGAAAATGATATTTTTTCAAACATTGGTGAGCCAAATGCATCAAAAATCTTTTTGTATGGAAATGACATAATACAATTAAAACATAGTAAGTAAAACGATAATTCAATCTTATAATTATAACGATAATAAAGTACATTACGACTGAGTGTTAATTTTTATGTTAAATCAACCTTCTTTAATTACGTATGTATTTTTCTCCCCATGATATATATATTTTTTAACGTATTTAACATTTAGTATTTGTATGTAATATATATGTTACTAAAAATAATATCAAATAACAATATTAAAAGGATAGAAATAAAAAAAACTTAACAAAAAGACAAATATAAACGAAAGAAAAAGTTTAAAAATAAAAATAATAGCATAAAATATATCTGTATAAAAAATATTACTTTCTAAGAAAATTATATTTGTAAAAAAAAGTTATTAAAAAGATAGAAATAATAACATTAAAAATATTTTATTTTCTAAGAAAATTATTTGCTTGTAATATATGTGTTACTAAAAATAATATCCAATAACAATATTAAAAGGATATAAATAAATAAATAATTAACAAAAAGACAAATAGAAACGAAGGATAACATTAAAAAAATAGTAAAAAACATATCAATATAAAAATATTATTTTCTATAATATATTGCAAAAATAACGACTGACTTAGAGTATCACAATGAGAGAGGTCAAGGACACCTCCACATCAGCCTCCCGTCTTCTTACTCCATGAACTAACAACTTCTCTATCCACCCCGTCTTATATAAAAATTTATATAATTTTTACTATAATTATATAAAATAATACTATATCAATAATTATATTTAAGTCTGTGAGCTTAATTAAAGTCGATGTATAAACCAATTAATTGGGTTGTTCTCGTCCGAAGCAATTGTACCTAATCAGACTTGGTAAAAAGCATAGGTTTAAACTAAAGAATATTAATGATTTTGATTTGATGTACAAAGATTTCCAAAATTTTATATTGCTAGTAATTAACTATCTAAATTGAAGGTTAAAAACTATATAGAGTGCAGATATTATATTGTTACTTTACATTTATTTTATTTTAAGAGTTAATGATCATTGGTACAAGAAATACTTAACAATCTAGCAATTTAACGTATGACGAAAAGTGATAAATTTAATCTAATCTAAACATCACAATATATCAAGGGCACTTAAAAGGAAAACAAATGATTGCAAGATTCAGTACTTACCATCAGGATCTGACGTGAAGATCAGCAAGATCATCCATCACGAACCGGCAAAAATCACGCCAAATGAATTCAGAAAACATACATTAGTGAATATTATTTCCAAAATAAAAACATATAACAAAACTAATTCTTAATATTTTAAACGAAGTGATCATACCACTGATGAAATTTTTGTCGGGTTGAAAGTGATAAGCCGATCGTTGCCATTCTATGCTGTCATCAGCTCCAACCTCCTTCTTCGGCTTCTCCACCCCTCTTGAATTAGTTGTAATGGTGGCCGATTGCTGGCGACCATGGGAGTGAATTATTGCAGCCAACGACGACAGTAGTAGAACGGAGACAAATAAACCGACCAACAGTTTTTCGGTGGATGATCGGTCGGTCGGAGACTCGGTGGCTTCCGGGTCATTGTGAGTAATAAGAGGGGTGGTGGTGGTGGAAGAAGCCATTGAATTGGTGAGGTTTACACACGGGGTAAGCTTGAAGGTTGTGTCACTAGGGTTTTATAGAATTATTATTGAGTTTGGGTTTTACTACAAGTGGGGTGGTGGGCCTGAAAAATAAATAGAATAGAATGAAAAAAAAAATACATTCTTAAAAAATAGTTTTGATATCCGATTTTATTGTTTCAACCTCTGTTTTTTCTCTCATAACCCAAGATTTTCTCCTTTCTAACTAATTTTTAAGTTTCTCTTCATTTTTAATTAGTTGTTACTTGTTAGGTTCAATCTTTACATGGTCACAACTCACACTCGTAAAATTCATTCTATTTCTCACTAACTAATTTTTTTTTTTTTTTTTGAGAGTGTATGGTAACATTTTAGACAATTAGACATGATATTTTTAGTCAATCCATTGTAGATATTTTCCTACGGAAATACAACTACACTTGTCTTTTGGGTAAAGATTAAAAAAAATAGTGTGTTAAAGAAAAGTTATAGAATTTTTGATCTTACAAAAGTTCTTTCTACGTACCTTCTTATAACACCTAGGAGGTTCATTTGGAAACAGTAGAAAACCACAAAACAGGGAGAACACTTTTTGATTATTGGTTTAACTATGGAATAATATAATCAAGTCGTAGACTTAAATATTAATCTTGATTATCTGTTTATTTTAGTTTTGTAATCTTCAAAGCAAATAGAATGTAAGCTGCAAGATTTAGAAGAGGAAAAAAAAAGATAAATAATAAATAATAAATTAATTATAAATAACTCAGCTTCTCTTCATTTATATTTGTGAGTTTCTTCGGAAATGATATCAAATGTTTAATTTTTTTTGAGTTTTATGTTTATTTTGGGTGGAGAATCTTGAATTTTGCAACCTAATTTGTAAAAATCGTCTATCATTGATTATCGTTTGCACATACGAAAGGAAAAACATATTTGTTTACATATATACATGTAGCAATAAGTTTTCTTTTCTGATTTGAATTGATTATTGATATTCTGCTTTTTGAATGTGTTGAAGTATTAACATCAATGATATTTAGCTTTTGATAGTTCTATTTACAAGAAATTACATCTTGTACTAATAAAAAAAGCAGAATTCCTAAAAGTAAGTTAATTCACGGTACTTTTGTTGCTTCATGACAGGCACGAAATGAAAAGGGGTTATGTAAAAAATCCCTTGACTTGTTTAAGGCGTTTGAAGATATCAAATCTTTATCATTTCTATGGATCAAAAACAGGGAAGTTCATAACGGTTTCACTTGACCAAATTGGTGTAAGTTTGTTCTTTTGTCGTAAACTTTGGTGTTGGGGTGTTGGTTGGACTTATTTACTTGCTATGTCTCATAAGTTTTATAATTATATAAAATCCATCGTTAAATAAAAAAAAGTAAGAAAAGCAAATCTATACTATATAGCAATCCCTAATCGTCCCTTCGAGCTCAATCAGTTGACAATTTATTTATTGTTTTTAAGGTATGTGCTTAATAAATCTCATCCATTAAGTTATGAAGCATTTCTTTATGACGGCCGACTTGTAAACTCACATACCACATCGTAATTCTTAAAATATATTCCTAGCCTATAGCACTTTGGTGTTATATATTTAACATGTGAAATTAGACTAGTTCATATTTTTATTTATGGTTTATGTAATTATAAAAATGTACAATCTTCATCATTGTTTTTTGTATCTGTCCATTAATTCAATCGGATTAAAAAAATTGACCTTTGAACAATGTGAATTTCCAAAATGTTAGGTCTCACATGAGAATACATTTTATATATGTTTGGTTCACATGTGACAAAAAAGAAATTTTATTTTTATTTTAGCATCATGGTAATTGATTATTTTGTGACAGTTCCATTTAATCTGAATCGATTGAGTTTTGATCTAAGACTAATTTAAAAAGTATTAAGTAATTTCAAAAGTGAAATAAAATTTTTAATTATTCGGCCAAAAAGATTTAAAAAAATTAATTAAATAATATATCAAGTGGGTTGTCCACTTAAATAGAACAAAACTAATTTTTATAGTGTTATTCTTTTGACTTAATCTTAGTAATAATGCCCAAGATATTTAATTTTAAAACTTAAATTTGTTAGAGCATATTGGTGGCACATGAGTTTTCTGTTTGTAGTTGGTTGCAAAATGAAAGATGGAATTCTAATTACATTCATGTTACTAGTTACCCTTTCGATGTTATAAAAACTAGTTTAATTACGACCTTAAGAATAAATTAAGATAATTTATAAAATAAAATGATTTAATATCTAAAAAGTGCAAGATATATAGATTTAACTATAAATATTCTTAGTTAATGGTTGAAATTAAATTGTAAGTTTGTTATAAACATATATTCTAAGCATAATCATTTTATTGACTTTTTTTAAGTTTCTCACTTTTTTGAACATTCAAACTTTTGTGTACAACATTATTTTTCATAAAAAATACACCATAAAAATGAGCGTTTGAATGTTTAAAAAGAGTACAATGCTATCTTATAAAATTAAAAAATTATGTCTTTTAGCTCCTCGTCATTATGTTTTTACTACAAATCAGTGTGTCGTTTCAATTGTTATTGTGTTTTTCTGAACACTATTGGGCTTTTATAAAATATCAATTAAAAAAATATAACGATAAAATAACACAATTGTGTACTTCTAGTATGTAAAACACAATGATAGAATAACATATAATTAATCTTATACATTAAAAAACAATCCTAAAATAAAACAAAGTGATATAAAACGTATTAGACAATAATAAAATATCTTATTATGTTTTTTCTACTCGTTTTTTGAAAAAACACATTGGTCAAATAACATTATTGTATAATTATAGTTATAAAACACAATAATAAAATAACAATAATATAAGAAAATAATGATAAAAATAAAATGAGGTAAAACGTAAAACACGATGATCAATACATATAACAATTGGTGAAAAATACTAAACACAATGATCTCACATATTTAACACAATAAACTGGCGTATTAAACATAATTAGTTTACATATTTAACCCAATAACCAATATACCATGACCTTTAAAAATAATAGAACGAGATATGTAAGGCGTGAATTATTCTTAGCCTTTATAATTGAATACATTTTTTATTATAGCATTACCTTAAATTATTAGTTATTAGCAATCCGCCCTTTATCCTTTATTTTATTAGTTCTATGATAAATATTCTCTGGTATATTCATATCTACTAGGTTAGAGCCCATGTATTACATGGGTGGAATTAATAAAAGATATCAAAATCAGTAGTTTTATTAATATTTTATTTTCTAGATGTTATTATCCATTTGTGAAATAAAAATATAATGAATATTTAAAAGTTATAACACATAATGAATTAGAAATTATTACTCTATATTTAATATGTATTAATAAATTATTAAAATAACTACATTTAAATTATTAAAATAACTACATTTATATTTTAGATGTTCTGCATTTGCCTTCAAAAGTTTTGCATTTGCCTTCAGAAGTTCCTTTTCAGTTGCATCAAAATTGTTTAAGTGTTTATTTTGGTTGCACCAGCCTTACTTGATCCAACATCTTCTTAATTAATAAAAAAATATATATTAAGCTTATAGATCTATTAGTTTTAAAAGTTTTTTTTCATTTTAATTTGAACCTGTATAGTCTATAAATATGTATGTACTTGTGAATTTTATAGTTTCTATCATTAATGTTTGAGTTCTTATCTATATCTATACTACTATATAATACATATTAGAAGGATAAGATAATAATTTCATTTAAAATGTAAGACACTTATATAATATTTTAAGCATAGAGTATAATTGTTTTATGTAATAGTTTCACTTTTGCCCTCATTCAATTAACTTCTTCTAATTATTGTATTATTTAATACACATTATTAATACATTATCTAATAATATGATATTATTTAATTCACCTCATTGAATTTTATTTTATTTATAATAATATAAATTGATATTTAAATTTATAGTTACTAATCATAGTTTTGTAATTAAATACCATTTAAATTAAGTATTATTTTATTTAAATACTTATATCTATACTACTATATAATAAATCTTTTTGTATAGAGATTTAATTTTGCCAAACACACAAGTTTTAAAGTAACATCTACAAAGTAGTGCAAGACATTTAAGATGGGTAAAATAAAGAATTGATTAAGATCTTAAGACACTTTAGGGGTAATATAGTAAATTTATCCAATAAAATTTATATACCCTTGATATTTTTGCCCTTATCTATTTCATGTATTTAATAAATATTATTAATACATTATTTAATAATATTATATTATTTAATTCACTTCATTAAAATTTTATTTTATTTATGATATTATAAATTAATATTTAAATTTATATTTACTAAGTTATATTTTTATAACTAATTACTATTTAAATTAAGTATTATTTTATTTAAATATTTAAGTATATAACTTATATATATATGTATATATACATATATATATATATATATATATATATATATATATATATATATATATCTTCATATTTATAATAACTATAATACTAATATTTTTATAGGGGCATATTATAAGTTTAATAATTATAATATTTATCTATATCTCTTATAATAAAAGTGAAAGGAGGATTACATATGGATTAAGACACCCATATGAAATGTCATGCTTAATTTTTAAAAAAATAATCATTTTATTCAATTTATGCCATTTTATTCCATTTACATCCTAAAATCTAGGTAGTAAGTGATTTCCGACCATAAATACAGCCCATGCTTTCACTAATCTTGTTGGGATAATATAGTTGTCTTAAAGACTTTGTAATATACGTAATTGTTTTCTTTCATTCAATTTTTCCAATAATTATATTTTGATTTTTTAATTTACGTCATAACACACTGAGCTGATACTGACTAAAATCGAATTCCCAAAAAATTACGCAACAGCCGTATCGCCGCAACGCGCGGGCATTTCCACTAGTTAGATATCTATGAACATGTGAGTGCGCCCGCTCGTCCACACATGCGCACTCATGCACACATATAACCTAAAAATTACATTTTTTTAAAAAGGCAAAGAACATGTTGTCTTTTTCAAAATTGTGTTATATGTTTTAAAATTTGTTCCAACTGATCGTAATTTTGTACGATCTATTTTGAAATTTATGTTGTCTGATACTTTATGCAGTCTAATTTAGTTTTGTATTGTCTTTCCAAATTTATGCTATCTGGTTTGAACCATCAAAATCTAATTTTCTAATAAGGGAACTGGTTTATCGACGATAATACTTCCAACCATAGGACGAGTCGACTCCGATGCTGCTAAAAAGAGTTCAATCGAAGTTCATTTGAGCCGCTTTTGAGATGATTAAAATCACTTTTAGAATACTTAGCCAAAAAATAATTCTTATTTAAAGTTATGTCAATATGTATATACTAGGTTTAGTAAACCCGTATAATGCATTGGTTGAATAAATAAAATATTAATAATGATCCAACATTTAAACTTTTTTCCAAAAAGAAAAATAAACATTTTGTTTTAAAACAAACGTTATAAAAATATGTTTTAAAATTTTCTTATTATAACTCTCAATTTTAATTATTTTTTATTTTTAAAAAAATTACTTTTTAAAAAGCATCAATTTTAAATATTTCGTATTTTTTAATAAAGTTTGATGTTTTGAAAAAATCTTATTTTATAAACATTTGTTTCTTTAAAAATAACATTAATAAAAACATGTTTTTCGTAACTTATTATCAATCTATTTTAAATCTAAAACAGTGTTAATAATATTATTAGTAATTAAAGTAATTTATTTAATATCCTACCAAGTTACTTTTTATTAGAGTAGTAAAATAAGATAAGATACGATTTAAAAATAGTGTAATAAAATAAATGTAGATTTTCTACGAAAATACGTATTATGAGGTTCTTTTAGTTCATTTATCTTGACTACTACTTATCAAACCTCACTATGTGTATGTATATTTCAAGTTTCTAGACAAATTTTTTGTCTACATGAATTGGGTAAACTCCACCAATTAAATCGTTTTAGATTCAGGGTCTTGATTACAACTCTTGCTCTACGACTCCTTTTGTTTTAGGCTTTTAGCAAAATATTCTGCAATAACATTTTTGGTTTCTTTTTTGTAGCATAATATTTTCGATTTAAAATTAACGATTCCGCACATTTAGTTAACTATTTTGAATAATTAACTAAAGAATTGGTTTTATCTTTTAGTTATACAATTTTTTAAACTTGAATTCCTGTTTCTGACATTTTTACAATCACGAAATTCTTTTTATGATTATCAATGTGCTTTTTATTTTATGTTTTAATTTCCATAACCGAATCGACTCAACTTCATACATTTCTTTTTAATAATTTAACAATATTGATTTCATTGCAGTAAACCGGGTTCACGACAACATTTTAACATTTATATATATTTATCACGAGTTTATGACTCCGCTACAAGACGCGGTTTTAAAATGTAATATACAATAGTCGGCTCTTTGACTTATTGTCCACTAATGATTGAGTTATTATAATTGTAGTGGGTTTGCCAAGTTGCATGTGAATGCTTTTTAATTGTCAATAAGTTTCTTTTATAAAAATTTCTATTTGTTTTTGGTAAACGCAAATTAACTCAGTTTAACATATTTATCTATATACAATGAACTACCAAAATAAGTATTAAATATCAATCCACACTTCATAATATAACTTCACATAGATAGAAATGGTTGTAGGTTCATCCTCTCCGGGGGATACTAAAACACGAAAGAGGTCAGTTCCTACTCACAATCATTTCAGTTTTTATATAAATTTTAGTATGATATAGGAATAATTATGGTCATATGGTATTTCGTATTTTATATTTAAAAATGGACATTATATAACGTGACAATGCTAACATTTTGAACGCCTACTATACGTCTATATTCTAGGTTTGTCTGTAGGGACATAATAATATTTCAACGTTATAAGATTATTGTTATTTCTCAAGTTCTATTGTGATTTTCATAAATAATAAAATCAGATTTGTGGATGTCCCGACAAAAATATCTTTTCTTTTCAGTTGCCATGATGATGATGGGTTTCTACATATAATTAATACATAACTGGACAAAACTACTTTGTGGGAAAATAATAAAGTAAATCAAATGATGTGTATTAAGAAATAAGAAAAACAAAGAGCCTTTTCTTACATATTTCCGAATTTAAAAAGAAATTAAGGCGGTATAAACAACCGTTTAGTGATTCAACGTCTTCTTTTTGTCTTTACACAAAAAACGGGATTGAAGCTGGAATAGTTATTATTAGTTAAAAAATTATATATTAAATGCGATATTTGTCTTGTTTGATATTATATTGTAAATTGTCATTAACTTAGGGTACCATTTTGTTTATTGCAGTTAGAAAATCAAGTGCATCGGAGAGTCTTCTTCGTCTTTTGCTGGAACTCTTTTCTCTAGAGGTAGTGAAGTGAGCCGAGGAGAGGCTGGATGGAATTAAGCTCGACCAACTTGAGAAGAAGCATGACTTGTTTCAGAAGTTGGTAGAGAATTGAATAGGCTGTGATGCCGGAAAATATCTTTTTTATCTTAAGAGATCCTTCGAATATGACCCAAGGGGATAGAAGCCCACAGACGGTAGGCTAAGCCGGAAATAGATAGATGCATGTGACTAGATTAGCACGATGAATGAAAGAATCTTGTTGTGGGATAGCCGTTTTTGAATAAGTCTTATTTGGTGTTTAAAGTTGAGTCTATCGATGGAACACAAACATAACATATAGTTGAATGCATGAATAGTTGAATAAATACATTCTTAAGAGAACAAATTTTATGTTTATGTTAGTTTAATTTGTTTATGTCCATTTGCGTCCGTAAAGTAATGGAAGAACATAAAATGATGCATAAGCAAATACATAAATTAACACATAAATTAAATCGTAAACTTTTACATAAAAGCCTCTAAAATCTAAAAGTTATGATTTCAAATATCTATTAAATAATAGAGCGCATAAGCATGAAATTTAAAGCAGTTTTGTTTTATATAGTTTTTAAATATCAATAAACATAACCAAATGCTATAAATGAATATAAACGAATGTAGCAAATAAACATTTGTTATCAATAAACATAACCAGACACAAATAAAAAGAGCATAAATGAATCTCAATTAAAAAACATCAACAAATTGTTTTTGAATCTATGCGAACAAACAAGACATTTTATGTTTTTCTTTATTTAGTTAATTGCACAAAAATCTTGTTTGTGATGTAATTTTGTTTTAAATAATTAAAGGTAAACAGATTTTCCTCTGGATGATTAACATATGGTTAGTTAAACATTTGGTTTTGTATTGAAAACATAGTTTGGCAAAGATATATTAGCTTGTTAATCGGGCAATTCCTTTTGTAGTATAGAAATTTCACCGTTAAAAAGAAACCTGTATGGTTGACGAAATAATGGTCCTCGGCAACTAAGCAAGATATGTGACATTTACCCAATTTCAATTTTCATTCTAAAGTGGCAATTTTCATACTAAAGATATATTATATTGTTGTTCATTATAAGACTTGAATTCTCAACTTTACACATCAGATAAACCTTTAACTGTTATGTCAAGTTACAATAGTTATACCAAAGTGAACTAACCGGATCGAGTGTGGATACATGCTCGTCAAGTATAATATGTATGGGTGACAATCTTGACCCAGAACATAAAAGTAGGTTAGAATGGTGTTACAACCATCTTGATGGCTTTTAATATCCCTGATTGATATTATATTTATAAAGCGGAAGTTATTAAAGATTTAATAGTTAGTTGTTACATAACATGATAAAGAGAAAGCTAATTTATAACAGGTTCTATGATTGTCTTGAAACCTCGCAGAACGAACGAAACAATATAAACTTCGATCTTCAATTTGGCTACCACCCATGTACAGCTAGTTATGCTCTAGCATTAACTTGAAATCCGTACACAAAATGTATGTTAACAATATGATGTTGGTATGCTTGTAATAATATGAGTCAATTTTGTAAAACAAGTTGGGTGTGACTTTTTTCAAGAGTGACTTTTTTCATATAGCTCCAGTCGTACTCCACATGTACATCGCCTCATCCTAGTGTGTTGCATGCCTAAAAGTGAAGCAACACAAGGTGTCTTATAAACCAAAGAAAAAGAATTCCATCACTACTCCCCTACACTTATTACACATGGATCTCTTTGACCCCACCAGTGTAATAAGTCTAGGAAGTACCTCATACTGTTTGGTGATCACAGATGACTTCACAAGATTCACTTGGGTCTTCTTCCTTAGAACTAAGGATGAGACTCCTGAGATCTTGAAGAACTTCATTCTAAAATTCAGAATCAATATGATCACAAGGTCAAGACCATAAAATGTGATCAAAGAAATGAATTCAAGAACTAAATCCTTGACGCATTTTGTGATGAAAAGGGTATTACAAGAAAATATAGTTCTCCCAGGATTCCTTAGCAAAATGGTGTTGTTGAGAGGAGAAACATGACACATATTAGAGCTGTAAGAACCATGTTGTTTGACTCTAAACTTCCCATCACTTTCTGGGCAGAGGCAGTCAACACTGCCTGCTATATGCAAAACATAGTTTTAGTAGTTAAGACTCATGGTAAGAGTCCTTATGAGCTGAGGCACAAAAGGAGATCTTTCATTGGTTTTCTCAGATCATTTGGATGTCCTTGCACTATCTTCAATACCAAAGATCAAGTAGCCAAATTTGATGAGAAATCAGATGATGGACACTTCATTGGATACTCTTCCCAAGCTAAGGCTTACTGTATATGATCTCAAAACTAGAGTAGTTGAAAAGTCAGACAATGTGACTTTTAATGAGCACACTCCCTGTGTGAAAGGATTTGGTCCTAATTGACTATTTGATCTTGATTTAGTTACCAACTATTTTAACAAGTCTTGTGAGAATGTTTCAGGATCTACAAATATCTTATAAACAGAGATCCTAACCCAAGATTTGAGCTAAGAAGACTAAGCAAGTATACTGCTTCAACTTCAGGGACAACTAACCCTACAGATGGAGTTCCTATCAACACAACCATGACATATTCAGCTGATACATCTGAGGTGCCTACAAATTCCAGCTCAGAGGCATAAAACTCAAATAAAGGAGCTTTAAATGTAGGATGAAATGATGGTGGTGATAGTATTCAAGAATTTCTTGATGTTGATAACCATTCCATGAAAGACAACATCAATGATATCACACGCTTATTGGATTAAGCTTCTCTTAATAAGTATATTGATATGGTGGGTGACACCTCATTGGCATATTTAACCTTCACAAATTCAGATCTGTCTAATCAACTTGTTGTGATCCCTCAACTCAAGATCCACAAGTCACACCCCGCCACAAACTCTTGTTTCCTGTCCCAGATAGAGCCAAAGAAAGTTGATAAGGCTTGAAAGATGGAAGTTGGGTTGAAGCAATGCAAGAGGAGCTACTTCAATTCAAAAGACCAAAGGTTTGGAACCTATGTCTTCTTCCTCAAAGGAAGACTACCACACACTCTACTATCTATAAGATCTTCTAGGTGTGGAACTTGTCAAGATGAACTTCCCTTCATAGACCCCATTAAAGAGAGGATGAAGATGAGATAGTGAAGGACGGATCCAAGATGAGTGAAGAAGATCATCCTAACAAGGGTCACTTTTCTTTTGAGGAGAGGAAGAAACCATGGATGACAAAGTCTAAGAGGAAAAACTTGATCAGAGCAGTCAAAAGAAGATCAAAGAAGGCTGAAGAGATGTCCAACTCATCCCTATGAAGGAATGAAGGCTGATCAGTTGTGTACCACTGCTACATAGCCTGAACCATCCACCTCCAAGAGCAAGCCTCACCATAGGAAGCTTGCTGCAACATCTAAGAAGATGAAGATGGAGATGGAAAGTGATCAAGCTCAACCTTCTATTCACAAGAAGTCTCTCAGAAGAAAGCCAGTTGATTGCATCATGTGTGGTAGTACTTCTCATCTTGCCAAGGATTGTATCTACAATCCTAAAAGTACTATCCACATGACCAAGAAGAAGACTTCTGAGAAGATGAAGAAGAAGAAAGCTTCGAAAGGAAAATCTCTTCCTTTCGAAAGCTCCAAAATGGAAATGAAGATAAGTGAAAACTTGCCTTTGGAAGAAAATTTGGTCTCAGAAGAAAGGAATGCTTCCGAAGCACTGAAGCTTACTGCAGTGAAAGCAAGATCTTCCGAAGGGTCAGTCTCCAAAACTTCCGAAGTTGTCAAAACTTCTGAAGTATTGAAGTTCAAATCTAATTTTCCAAAGATGGTGTAGAAGATAAAGGAAGACCAAGTGACTGGATGTTTTTCATCAACAACAACAAATAATCCTCAAAGTCTTAACATAGGATCGGTTACTGTTGCATTGTCTTCATTCCATTTTGACAAGCCCAAGACCAATGAGGCTTGGGTTTCCAAATGTAACTAACCTTCTCCTTTTTGTGCTTAAACAGCTAAAGACTAAAAAAATGTGTGGATCATAGATAGTGGTTGTTCTAGGCACATGACAGACAATGACTCTTTGCTTTAAAACTTTGAGAAAATAGATGGAGGGCTAGTAGCTTTTGGAGGAGATGCAGGAGGTTACATTACTAGAAGGGGCAAGGTCATAAATGGTACGCTTAGCTTTGAAAATGTAAACTTTGCTAAGGAGCTTGGGTTTAATTTACTGAGTGTATCCTAATTTTATGATCAGATACATAACATGCTCTTCACTGAGCATGAGTGCATTGTTCTCAAGCATGGGTTGGTCATTCCTCAAGAGCATATCCTGCTCAGAGCCCTCAGGAAATGGAACAAGTACAAGATGGATTTGTAAGAAACATCTCCCTCAGGAGAAGTTTCTTGCTTTCTATCTAAAGAAAATAGAGATGAGTCATTCCTATGGCATAAAATAATATGCCATGTAAACTTTAAGAACATGAATAAAATTATTAAGAATGATTAGGTAATTGGAATGCCAAAGAAAGCGTTTACAAGTGATGATTACTGTTGTGACATCCGTCACCTTAAGGTCCGTCAATTAACGTGGTTTTCTGTTAACTATCCTTTGAATATTCATTCCTCATCATTATTGACTCCTTGTGTGGATATTATACTTGCTTTATCATCCTTTAAGCTTGAGTTCTATCATTAACGTATGCTATCTTTAAAAACTTTTACAATTTTCATCATCGTAACCGCTAAATAAACCATTTTTATATAATATTATCGTCGTTAATAAAACCATTTTTAAGTTAGAAATATCATTAAATAAATTTTTATAATTAATATAATTAACCTAATAAAGTCGTTTTTCAACCGAAACAAATTTGGGAAACTCGGGGGCTAAGTGCAGGGACTAAAATTGCCATTTTGCAAACTTGGGTGGGGTATAAAAACCCCCCATTTCCAGCCCTAGAACCATAACTTCAACTCCTTCTTCTTCTTCTTCTTCTTCACCTATCTTCCTCTTCCTTGCACCAAAACCAAACCTTTGGTCTCGTTTTCACCGTCTAGACTTCATCCACAACCGAGTCTGCTCTATTCTAGCAGGTAGACGACTTTGGTTGTCCCTTTTCTTGCTCATTCACGGCTGTCCAAACTAGGGTTTCGGGTGTTCGGATTCAACCCGAACACATGAGGTCGTGTGGGTGCATGTGATGTCCTTCTGCGTGTGTTTCTTGTTTGTGTATGTTTGTAGTGTGTTTCTGGAAGTCCTTGTTGTGTAAAACCCGTGCTCGGAGCAGCCGGAGGCTGCTCAGCCCTCCTGCAGTCGCGATTCTGCTGTTCAGGCGACTGGGTCAGTCATGCGATTGAGCCGTGCGACTGGGTGAGTCGTGCGATTGAATCACGCGTCTGAGTCAATCGTGCGACTGAGTTGTGCGACTGGGTGTGTCGTGCGACTGTGTGTATGTGTGCGATTGAGTCATGCGAGCGAATGAATGTGTGCGATTGTGCGTGTATCGCACGACTGAAGTCCAATCGCACGAATGAAGGTTCAATCGTACGAATGAAGCTGATTCGTACGAATGAAGGGTGATTCATGCGTATGGAGGTTGAGTCGTGCGATTGGGTGTTGTGTGGTACGACTGAATGCCAGCCGTACGAATGAAGGTTCAACCGTACAAATGAAGCTGATTCGTACGATTAAGGGTTGATTCGTGCGAATGGAGTGTTGAGTCGTGCGTCTGATCCTGTCGTGCGACTGAAGTTGCTGTGTGTGAATTCCTTCTTGCGTGTGGTGTGTTTATGTCGTGTGTTGTTAAGGTGACATCGACACGGTTGCCATTACTAATGACAATGTTAAAGTCAACGCTATCAAACTTACTAATGTTATTCCAAACCAAATCAACTTAACATTTTACAATTACCAACAACCGATTTATAACTACTAATATTTATCAAATACTTCTTCAACAACAATGAAACCTTTACACAAATATCATCAGCAATGGCGACGATGTCTAGTACTTGGATCTACATAAGATCTAATACGTGTGTCTGTTTGTGTGTGTTACACGCGACCTAACTGATACAACCCGAACCGACCGAACGTTACAATTTGCTTTATACATATCATTAATGCTTAACAATAACTATCAATAGGTGTTTGACCATTCATTGCATACGACATTTGGATACTTTGATCATTCATACTTACCACTTAACAAGTGAGTTTCATGGCCCCTTTTTACGCTTACAATATTTCAATCATTTACAACTTGGGGGAAAAGTATGCTCACCCATTTTCAATGCTGTACAGTTTACATACAATTTACATACTTGGAATCAACGTGATACTGTTTTGCAAGTACTTATCTGATACATGCTTGGGTCTGTTGTGTGGTACTTTCTTTGCAACTATTTAATTCCACTGTGGGAACCGACGGATAGGTATTGGTAGTACTACTGGGTTGACACCCCCACCCTTGTTCGTTGGTATACTAGTTAGTACCATCAGTGGCCAAAAACGGGCCCTTGGGTGAATATATTCCGACAATATCTTTGTGTACGTCGTTAGGTTTGGTTGCAAAGCTTATTGTCATGTGATTTTACTTACTCATAACTGTATGCACGGTATTCCACATCATTTACTATACAGCATCAGTTACTTATTTACTATTTAAACCTACGAGCTCACCAACAATTTTGTTGACCATTTTGAGCATATCTTTTCAGGTGATCATGCAAATTGAGGAATCTAGGTGTGCTACCTTAGTGGAGACCCTAGGATGCATTTTTGGGACTAAACATATTTGACGAACAATTATTTCGAACAATGTGTAGTCTGATTAAACAAGCTAATTCTTTTGATACTTGTTCCCGGGTTGTGGGAATTTACATTACAATTGTTACTATTTGACTATGTGAAATCATTTAACATGTTTATGCTTATGGCTATGTTGTCGTGAATATTGACTAAACACGACACAAGTCCCCTTGTTGTCGGGTGTCGTCATGACACGCATGTCATCATTTATTATATTGCATCTCTATCGCTTACCATGTGTTATGACGATCCCGATCTCGTTACATCCCGTGTTTTCCCTTTTAGCGGGGGTGTGTGACAAAATGTATCAAAGGCATTGGTTATAGGGAATTAGGCAATACGCTTGACCTAGACTATAACCTAGGAACCTTCTTGTAGATTTACATGCTAGGATCTGTATGCATTTCATATCTCGTTTATGTGTTCATCGTTACTTGATTTGTCTATCTATCTGTTATGTGATCTTTTCACCCTATGAGAGAGCCCTTGTGCTCACTCTTTATGGGATGCTTCTATTGGATCTTCCGTTCGCTCTGCGCGCCGAGTTAGTTTATCAAATCCGGGTATTAAACCCGAAGGATCTTCACAGATCATGCTATTGCGCTTGACCTCGGACATTGAGATTGACCCTGAGGAGGTTATGTCTGAAACCTCGAAAGAGGAGGAGAGAGACAACCTTTGCTAGACTAAACGTGATTATATATATGGATTTACAATTGATATGATGGACTATTGTTGAGACATTATCAATTCATGGTGTGTGATAAATACACGACTTGCATGCGATGTGTGGTGACTATAAGGTGATATTAACTTGGAATGCTGGACTTTGATTAACGATATGGACAATATAATTTGAAATGGGTAAGCTTATGTGTTTACTACTTCTATGATTAGAAATGCCGCATCGAAGAGTTACCCGCAACAATAGTGGCGGAAGTGAAGCCCCGAGGGGCAGAGGCAGAGGCAGAGGTAGAGCACCAAGAACAAGTGATGGTCCTACCAATAACAATCAGGAAACAGGAAACTCTGAGATGGCAGCTCTGGTCGCTCAAAGTTGGCCGCACTGATTCCTACTATCGTGGCCCAAGTGAGCGATGCTCTTCATCACACCACCCCACGGGGATGGTGGCAATGATAATGAGGATAATGGAGAAAGATGTCAAGGTGGGATCGAAACAGAAGTGGGAAATGGAAACCCGACTGGAAACGAAAGCAATCAGGAGACCGGAAATGGGTAGAACAGCCGGTTGAGACTGGGGTTGTTAATGCTAGACGGGGGTGTCCATACAAGGAGTTTGTGGCTTGCAAACCGAGAGAATTTGATGGGAAAGGTGGGGCGATAGCCCTAACCAGATGGCTTGAGAAGATGGAGGCAGTGATTGACATCAGCGAATGCCTCGATAGCCAGAGAATCAAGTATGCCACATGTTCATTACAGGGAAAGGCCCTAACCTGGTGGAACACCCAGGTTCAAGCTAGAGGAAGAGAATCAGCGATGCAAATGTCATGGGATGAATTCAAAGCTTTGATCACCGAGGAATACTGCCCCCTCAACGAGATGCAGAAATTGGAGCATGAGTTCTGGAATCATGCTATGGTGGGGGCTGGGCACGCAACTTACACTGATTGATTCCACGAGTTGGCAAGATTGGTTCCACATTTGGCACGCCGGAATAGCCGGAATCAAAGAGGATCGAGGTACATTGGGGACTTGCGCCTCAAATCCGAGCGCTGGTAACAGCAGCTGCTCCTCCTACGATTCAGAGTGCAATTCTGAAGGCTGGCGCCCTAACTGATGAAATGGTGAGAACAGGGGTTTTGGGTAGAGGAGCAGAGAAGAGAAAAGATGTTGGAGAAACGAGCCGGTCGAGTGCCGGGAAATTTGATAAAAGGGCCAAGACAACCAGAAATTTTGTGGCTGTGACTCATGGCAAAAGAAGGATGGGTCGTTCCGAATGTGTATCGATTACCGTGAGTTGAACAAGTTAACCGTGAAGAATCGGTATCCTCTCCCCAGGATCGACGATCTGTTTGACCAGTTGCAAGGAGCTTCATATATCTCAAAGATCGACCTTCGTTCTGGATATCATCAGCTAAGGGTTTTCGAGGATGACATACCGAAGACAGTGTTTAGAACTCGTTATGGGCATTATGAGTTTTTGGTCATGCCGTTCGGGTTGACTAACGCACCAGCTGTGTTTATGGACCTGATGAATCGAGTGTGCAAACTTACTTGGATAAGTTTGTGATCGTTTTCATAGACGATATACTTATCTACTCCCGATCGAAAGAAGATCATGAAGAACACCTTCGGGCAATACTAGAACTGTTACGGGAAGAGAAAATTTTCGCCAAGTTCTCAAAGTGTGAATTTTGGTTGCGGGAAGTGAAGTTTTTGGGTCATGTGGTTAATGAGGATGGGATTCATGTAGATCCCGGCAATATCGAAGCGTTGAAGAAATAGGATGCACCCCAGACACCATCAGAGATACGACAATTCTTAGGATTGGCTGGTTAATATCATCGCTTCATCGCGAATTTTTCAAAGATCGCTCAACCATTAACATTGCTGACTCAGAAAGACAAGAAGTTTGATTGGGGACATGCACAAGAACAAGCGTTCCAAACGTTGAAAGAGAAGTTGTGCAACGCGCCCATATTGTCCCTCCCAGACGGAACTGATGATTTTGTGGTGTACTGGGATGCTTCACATCAGGGATTGGGATGTGTGCTAATGTAGAAGGATAAGGTGATTGCCTACGCTTCGCAACAACTTAAGGTGCACGAAAAGAACTATACAACTCATGATCTTGAGTTGGGCGTTGTAGTATTTGCACTCAAGATTTGGAGGCATTACCTGTATGGAACCAAATGCATCATCTACACAGACATAAGAGCCTCCAACATATCATGGATCAGAAGGAACTCAATATGCGTCAGCGACGTTGGGTAGAGCTTCTTAGTGACTACGATTGTGAAATCCGGTATCATCCGGGGAAAGCTAACGTGATGGCTGATGCTTTAAGCCGCAAGAAACGCGTGAAACCACTACGTGCTCGAGCGTTGGGACTGACTATTCAAATGAACTTGAAATCCCAGATCCAAATTGCACAAAGTGAAGCATTGAAGAAGAAGAAAACCTTGCGGGAGAAGAATTTCGAGGGTTGGATAAACAGATGATTTGCAAGGACGATGGCATACAATACTTCATGGATCGCATATGGGTACCTAGATGGGGAGGTGTACGTACTTTAGTCATGGATGAAGCACACAAGACGTGATATTCTATTCATCCTCGTGCAGACAAGATGTACCACGATCTTAAAGATCTGTACTGGTGGACAGGCATGAAGAAAGACATTGCTATGTACGTCAGCAGATGCTTGACATGCTCGAAAGTTAAAGCTGAACATCAAAAACCATCGGGATTATTACAGCAACCTGAAATTCCCGAGTGGAAATGGGAGAATATAGCCATGGATTTCATTACCAAACTCTCTAGAAAAAGCAGCGGGCATGACTCGATATGGGTCGTAGTGGATCGGATGACAAAATCAGCACATTTCTTGCCGATCCGAGAAGACTACAAGATGGATAAGTTGGCGAGACTGTACATAAAAGAGGTCGTGACGAGACACGAAGTGCCGATGTCTATCATATCCGACCATGACAGTCGATTTACTTCACGATTTTGGCAGACACTACAGACAGCGATGGGCACTCGATTAGATATGAGTACCGCCTATCACCCTTAGACAGATGGCCAAAGTGAACGAACTATACAGACGCTAGAAGATATGTTGAGGGCGTGTGTAATCGACTTTGGTGGTAGTTGGGACACTCATCTACCGCTGATTGAGTTCTCTTACAACAACAACTACCATACAAGCATTAGATGTGCTCTGTTCGAAGCATTGTATGGAAGGAAATGTAGATCACCCGTTTGTTGGACCGAGATTGGTGAAAGTCAGTTAACAGGCCTAGAGATCATTCAGAAACAACCAACAAGATCTTTCAAATCAAAGACTGACTAAAAGCTGCTAGAGATCGCCAAAAGAGCTATGCCGACAACCGTCGAAAGCCTCTAGAATTCAACATTGGGGATCGGGTTTTACTTAAAGTCTCTCATTGGAAAGGAATCGTTAGATTTGGAAAGAAAGGGAAGTTAACCCCAAGATACGTAGGACCATTCGAGATTACAGAAAGAATCGGTCCAGTGGCTTACCGATTAAGGTTGCCACAAGAACTCAGCGGTGTACATGATACTTTCCACGTGTCAAATCTCAAGAAGTGTTTGGCTGAAGAATCCCTTCACGTACTAGTTAAGGAAATCAAGATTGCCGAAAAGCTTCATTTTGTTGAGGAACCCATTGAGAACATGGATCGAAAGGTCAAGCAATTGAAGTGCAGTAGAATACCTATTGTTCGCGTAAGGTGGAATTCAAAACGAGGGCCAGAAGTTACATGGGAATGGGAAGATCAGATGAAACTCAAATATCCACATCTATTCGAGGATGACACTCTTGGATCAAACTCCAGCTGAATTTCGGGACGAAATTCTCTCAACTGGGGGATACTGTGACATCCGTCCCCTTAAGGTCCGTCAATTAACGTGATTTTCCGTTAACTATCCTTTGAACATTCATTGGATATTATACTTGCTTTATCATCCTTTATGCTTGAGTTCTTATCATTAATGTATGCTATCTTTAAAAACTTTTACAATTTTCATCATCGTAACCGCTAAATAAACCATTATTATATAATATTATCGTCGTTAATAAAACCATTTTTAAGTTACAAATTTTATTAAATACATTTTTATAATTAATATAATTAGCCTAATAAAGTCGTTTTTTAACCGAAACAAATTTGGGAAACTCGTGTGCTAAGTGCAGGGACTAAAATTACTATTTTGCAAACTTGGGATGGGTATAAAAACCCCCAATTTCCAGCCCTAGAACCATAACATCAACTCCTTCTTATTCTTCTTCTTCTTCACCTATCTTCCTCTTTTTTGCACCAAAACCGCTCCGTTTGGTCTCGTTTTCACCGCCTAGACTTCATCCACAACCGAGTCTACTCCATTCTAGCAAGTAGACGACTTTGGTTGTCCCTTTTCTTGCTCATTCACGGCTATCCAAACTAGGGTTTTGAGTGTTCGGGTTCAACCCGAACACATGAGGTCGTGTGGGTGCGTGTGATGTCCTTCTGCTTGTGTTTCTTGTTTGTGTATGTTTGTAGTGTGTTTCTGGAAGTCTTGTTGTGTAAAACTCGTGCTCGGAGCAGCCGGAGGCTGCTCAGCCCTCCTGCAGTCGCGATTCTGCTGTTCGAGCGACTGGGTCTGTCATGCGATTGAGTCGTGCGACTGGGTGAGTCGTGCGACTAAATCATGCGTCTGACTCAATCGTGCGACTGAGTTGTGCGGCTGGGTGTGTCGTACGACTGAGTCGTGCGACTGTGTGTATGTGTGTGATTGAGTCATGCGAGCGAATAATGTGTGCGATTGTGCGTGTATCACACGACTGAAGTCCAATCGCACGAATGAAGGTTCAGTCATACGAATGAAGCTGATTCGTACGAATGAAGGTTGATTTGTGCGTATGGAGGTTGAGTCGTGCGATTGGGTGTTGTGTGGTACGACTGAATGCCAGCCGTATGAATGAACGTTCAATCGTACGAATGAAGCTGATTCGTACGATTGAGGGTTAATTCGTGCGAATGGAGTGTTGAGTCGTGCGTCTGGTCCTGTCGTGCGACTGAAGTTGCTGTGTGTGTGAATTCCTTCTTGCGTGTGATCTGTGTAAGTCGTGTGATGTTAAGGTGACATCGACACGGTCGCCATTACTAATGACAATGTTAAAGTCAACGCTATCAAACTTACTAATGTTATTCCAAACCAAATCAACTTAACATTTTACAATTACCAACAACCGATTTATAACTACTAATATTTATCAAATACTTCTTCAACAACAATGAAACCTTTACACAAATATCATCAGCAATGGCAACGATGTCTAGTACTTGGATCTACATAAGATCTAATACGTGTGTCTGTTTGTGTGTGTTACACGCGACCCAACCGATACAACCCGAACCAACCGAACATTACAATTTGCTTTATACATATCATTAATGCTTCACAATAACTGTCAATAGGTGTTTGACCGTTCATTGCATACGACATTTGGATACTTTGATCATTCATACTTACCACTTAACAAGTGAGTTTCGTGGCCCCTTTTTACGCTTACAATATTTCAATCATTTACAACTTGGGGGAAAAGTATGCTCACCCATTTTTAATGCTGTACAATTTACATACAATTTACATACTTAGAATCAATGTGATACTGTTTTGCAAGTACTTATCTGATACATGCTTGGGTCTGTTGTGTGGTACTTTCTTTGCAACTATTTAATTCCAGTGTGGGAACCGACGGATAGGTATTGGTAGTACTACTGGGTTGACACCCCCACCCTTGTTCGTTGGTATACTAGTTAGTACCATCAGTGGCCAGAAACGGGCCCTTGGGTGAATATATTCCGACAATATCTTTGTGTACGTCGTTAGGTTTGGTTGCAAAGCTCATTGTCATGTGATTTTACTTACTCATAACTGTATGCACGGTATTCCACATCATTTACTATACAACATCAATTACTTATTTACTATTTAAACCTACGAGCTCACCAACAATTTTGTTGACCATTTTGAGCATATCTTTTCAGGTGATTATGCAAATTGAGAAATCTTGGTGTGCTGCCTTAGTGGAGACCCTATGATGCATTTTTGGGACTAAACATATTTGGCGAACAATTATTTCGAACAATGTGTAGTCTGATTAAAAAAGCTAATTCTTTTGATACTTGTTCCCGGGTTGTGGGAATTTACATTACAATTGTTACTATTTGACTATGTGAAATCATTTAACATGTTTATGCTTATGGCTATGTTGTCATGAATATTGACTGAACACGACACAAGTCCCCTTGTTGTCGGGTGTCTTCATGACACGCATGTCATCATTTATTATATTGCATCTCTATCGCTTACCATGTGTTATGACGATCTCGATCTTGTTACATCCCCGTGTTTCCGCTTTTAGCGGGGGTGTGACAACTGTGTTACATGCCTGAAAGAGAGACAACACAAGATGTCTCACAAACCAAAGGAAAAGAATTCCATCGCTACTCCCCTACACTTATTACACATGGATCTCTTTGGCTGAACCAGTGTAATGAGTCTAGGATGGACCTCATACTATTTGGTGATCACAGATGACTTCACAAGGTTCACTTGGGTCATCTTCCTGAGAACTAAGGATGAGACTCCTGAGTTCTTGAAGAACTTCATTCTGAAATTCAGAATCAATATGATCACAAGGTCAAGACCATATGATGTGATCAAGGAACTGAATTCAAGAACCAAATCCTTAACACATATTGCGATGAAAAGGATATTACAAGACAATATAGTGCTCCCAAGACTCCTCAGCAAAATGGTGTTGCTGAGAGGAGAAACATGACAATTATTAGAGTTGTAATAACCATGATGTCTGACTCTAAACTGCTCATCACTTTCTTGGCAGAGGCAGTCAACACTGCCTGCTATGTGCAAAATATAGTTTTAGTAGGTAAGACTCATGGTAAGACTTCTTATGAGCTATGGCATAAAAGGAGACCTTTCATTGGTTTCCTTAGATCATTTGGATGTCATTGCACTATCTTGAATACCAAAGATCAAGTAGCCAAATTTGATGAGAAATCAGATGATGGAAACTTTATTGGATACTCTTCCCAAGCTAAGGCTTACAGTATACAATCTCAGAACTAGAGTTGTTGAAGAGTTAGCCAATATGACTTTCAATGAGCAAACTCCTGTGTGAAAGGGTCTGGTCCTAATTTACTATTTTATCTTGATTTAGTTACCAACTATTTAACAAGTCTTGTGAGAATGTTTTAGGATCTACAGATATCTTATCAACAGAGATCCTGACCCAAGATTTGAGGTGAGAAGATCAAGCAAGAATACTACTTCAACTTTAGGGACAACTAACCCTACAGATGGAGTTCCTATTAGCACAACCATGACAAAAATTCAGCTGATACATCTGAGGTGCCTACAAATTCCAGCTAAGAGGCATAAAACTTAAATGAAGGATCTTTAAATGTAGGAGGAAATGGTGGTGGTTACAGTGATCAAGAATTTCTCGATGCTTATAACCATTTTATGAAAGACAACATCAATGACTTCTCTTGATGAGTGTATTAATGTGGTGGGTGACACCTCATTGGCAGATTTAAACTTCACAATTTTAGATTTGTCCAATCAACTTGCTATGATCCCTCAACTCAAGATCCATAATTCACACCCCACCAAAAACATCATTGGGTATGTTGACAAAAAAGTAAGAATAAGAGGACAAACCCATGACAAAAATGTTTGTCTATACTCTTGTTTCTTGTCCCAGATAAAGCCAAAGAAAGTTGATAAGGCTTTGAAGGATGGAAGTTGGGTTGAAACAATGCAAGAGGAGTTGCTTCAATTCAAAAGACAAAAGGTTTGGAACCTACGAACCAAGTGGGTTTTTAGAAACAAGAAGGATGATAGAGGACTTGTCATCAAGAACGAGGCCAGACTAGTTGTTCAAAGATACACACAAGAAGAGGAAATTGACTACATATATGTTTTTGCTCCTGTGGCAAGACTAGAAGCTGTTAGGATATTCTTGGCTTTTGCAACATCCAAAGATTTCATGGTTTACCAACTTGATGTCAAGTGTGTTTTCTTATATGGTATGATTGATGAAGAGGTGTATGTCAAACAACCACCTGGCTTTGCAGACGCAAATCATCCTGATAATGTCAGCAAGCTTGATAAAGCTCTCTATGGCTGCACCAAGCTCAAAGGAAGTGGTATGAGACACTATCTCAGTATCTCTGTCAGCATGACTACAAGAGGGGTACTATAGATGGGCCCCTCTTCATCAAAGGAACAAGGAATGATTTAATGTTGGTTCAAGTGTATGTTTATGAAATTATCTTTGTGTCAACTAATCCAAAGCTCTATAAAGATTTTGAAAGACTGATGAAAAATAGATTTGAAATGAGTGCCATGGGGCAACTCAATTTCTTTCTAGGAATTCGTGACAATAGCATCTTCATAAGTTAGTCAAAGTATGTATAATACATACTTATAAAATTCAACATGACTGAATGTAAGGTTATAAAGACACCCATAGCCATAAACGACTCCCTTGGACCTGATCTTGAGGGCGAGCGTGTAGATGAACATCTTTACAGAGCTAAAATTGGGTCTTTTATGTACCTCACAACCAGCAGGCCTGATATTAAGTTTGCTATATGCATCTGTGCAGGATATCAAGCCAACCCCAAGATGTCACACCTGGTTGCTGTCAAAAGGATTCTTAGATATCTCAAAGGTGCTCCTAAGCTAGACCTTTGGTATCCAAAGAATTCTGACTTCAATCAGTATGCTTATACAAATAGTAACTATGAGTGCTATCTCTATCAAAGGGAATCATGTGCAGCACTCAAGGACAAAACACATCAACATCAAGTATCATCTATTTAGAGATAATTTTGAAAAGGGATTGATAAAACTAGTCAATGTTAACACAAATGAACAATATGCTGATCTGTTCATAAAGGCTTTTAATGAATAGAGATTTAAATATCTTGTATCAGCTATTGGGATGATTAACTTTGAGTAGATTTTACTTAAAACTTAATTCAAGACTATTTCTAAAACATGTGTGTTCTAATTTGTCTAAATTATCATCTACATACGCCCAGTTTACTTTGAAAGTTTTTTTTCAAATGGTATTCCTTAGAATTCTAAAAATTTATGCATATATTCCTTCGGAAGACATTAATATTGTCTTCAGAAGAATTACAAGTCTTCAAAATAGATGACTACTTATAATAAATTTACTTTCGAAAGAAATTTGATATATCTTCTGAAGCAAAAGTATGCTTCTAAGTACTTATATAGGTTTGAAGGACAATTTTCTTTCGAAAATAATTAAGTCTCAGAAGATTTATTCCCTTAAGAATAAAACTCCAAAGTTCTAATCTTTTCTGAAACCAAATATGTCTAAGAAGAGAAAATACTCTAATTATTTTTTCTTCCGAATCATATTTCCATAACGCTCAAGAATATCTTCCGAAGTCAAAATTGGCTTCGGAAGTTTTTGTAAAACTTCCAAAGACAAAAAACCTTCGGAAGACTTTTAACTTCCAAGAAAACTACCTTTTTGGGCACTTTTTTTAGAGGTGAGAGTGACATTCGAATTTCAAAGTTTATCGTTTTGCATTAACTTTGTCTAAATCCATTTCATATATATACACTCAACGGTTCCCCTTCCTTCACCATCTTCTTTATCTGCAAATTCTCTAACCTAAATTCAGTCACAAACCGACCTTGTTCTTATCTTCCTTCACCACAAAGCTACCTAAAAATGGCCAACCTTGACCGCAGAAATTAACCCGATTTCTCCATGCACCTTCACGGGAAACATAATCAAGTTGCTCTTTTGAACTTTGAGAAAGATCCTAGTTTCTTATAGGTTTGCAGCTTTCTTACTCTGTCAAACTACTTCACCTCTATCACCATAGATCATCTAGTCTATAAGGATCAACTATTGGAATTCTAGAGGACCTGTCAAGAGGTCACCATGGATGGGGGAGAAGGCACAGTCTACCACAGTATAAGGGAGGAAAATCTTCATCTCTCCAGCCTCCATAAACACTCACTTCTGGTTGGATGATGTAGAAGGTGATTTGTCCTTCCCTAAATCTGTTGTCAACCAATCCTTTGGACAGATGGGCTATAAAGGTGACTTCTCAGTTAGAACCTTCATGAAAGAGAAAGTCTCATCTTAGTGGAAATACCTCCTCCATGTGATCATCCATAGTTTATCTAACAAGCATAGAGGATGGGACCAGAATCCTGAAGACCTTTTCTTTATAGTCCATGGGATGGTTTAGGGGGTCAAGTTCAGGTATTCAGAATTTGTATATACTAATTTACTTGAAAACTTGGACTCCTTAGAATATTACATGTTCCCTAGATATGTCCAGCACATTCTCAACTGTGAACTGGGCTAATAGTTGAGGGGAAAAGGTAATGTTCTAAAATTAGGACAGATGAAGGCCGACATCTTTAAGACTATGAGAAAGCCTATTGTGAGCTTCTTAGGGGTAGAAATAGCCCTTGTCCAAAACATGTTAGAGCTCATTGCTTAAGGTGACAACCCAGCAGCACCAACTAGTATTGAACTAACACCTTCTACTTCACAACAACCCACACAGCCACAAATAACCATCACTTGATCTCCCACTTCCCCTGTGGAGTAAACCACTATCTCACCAATTATCTATGGTGAGGTTCCTCATACTCAGCCTGATGAGCTCACACCCCCCAAAGCCTTAAGCCTTCACTCAAAGTCTTAAAACTCTAGTGAACAACCTTCATGGATAGTTACCATCCGCAGCCTCTTGATCTAAACAAACCCAATTCCAACCTAGAATTCTATGATAATGAAGACATGGGATTTAGTGAGTACCATGAGTCTCTCTTCCCCACCCCTTCTAAAGGAGAGATGTGTACTACTACCTCTTCCATGTCTAGCCCATATCATCCACCTACTACTGAGCTGGATCTCCCTAAACATGTTCAGGAGGTCCATATGGAAGAGGCTCTCACTTAGCAAGTGATTAAATCATTAAGAACTCAACCATGCCAACCCAGCCCCTTAACACTTCACCTGAAGCTGCTATGGTGTAGGGTAAATCTAGCAGCCAAGAATAAAGTGCTGGTTATAAGGAAGAAGACTTAGGTCCTATGAGAGCACCTATCTGATTGACCTTTAACTTGCCAACCCAAGTCAAAACAGGCAAGCTGTAAGGTTAGCAGATAGGATTCAAGAAAGGGTGCTAGAAGAGTTCAAGCTGAGATCCACATTATATAAACAGAGGCTAGAAGGTAAGACTATTAGTCTACTAGATGTTGAGTTGGACCATAAGATTAGCTTGGAATAGGAAGCCTTGAAAGAAGGCCTAGTAGTTGAACCTGTGAACCTTGAGACAAGAACCTCTTCAGCACCCATTACCCTCAGTGAGCCACCAGCTAGTGAAGGTACTTCACAGCCTCTCTCTAGCCAGAGCTTGATTGTTGAATCAAGCAATAAAGGCCAAAACTCTCTCCACCTTGAGTCACCAAGGCATATGATTGACAAAGAGAAAAGGAAACAGACTCCTGAGGAGATAGATGAGGAGAGAGAGAGAGAGAGAGGAAGAGGAAGCTAAGGGTAAAGAGTTCAAATAGGTCCCCAGGCTTTATGGAAGCTTCTATCAGGGCTGCCCCAAGGCCAAACACTCAAGATGATGAGTTAAGGGAAACCAGGATAAGCTACTTGGGGATCAAGAACTACAATGTAAATAAACTCATATCTCCTCCCTTAGAGGAAATTAATGAACTGGCAGACATAGAGCTGTTAAAGGAGAGGAAGGAGGCAGAGGATGCAGAGTTGCTCCTCAAGATTAAAGAAGAAAGAAGGTAGAAAAGGCTTTATAAGCATGCTCCTACCCTCTCCCTAGTTCAAGAAAGCCCTAAGACAGTGGGTGTGACAACTGAACAACCTCAGGTAGACAAGGAAGTAGATAGACAAAATGTAATCAACTACCTAGGTGCCACAGGCCTCTATTAGGCATCTGCACTTCATCCCTTATTATATGAGTATATTGAATTCAAGTATCTTAAGCAGCTGGAGCAACAAGTTATTAAAGAACAAAAGGTTGCTAAGAGAAAGATGAGGAAAGAAGCTGCAAAGTCAAGAGTCGTCATCTAAAAGAGCCAAAAGAAGTCTACTGATAGGCAGAGGATGATGAGCTTCTTGAAGCTGTATGGATTCTTTGAAAGAAGGCTTCGTCCAATGTCTCTTTACACTATGGACGAGCACATTAGAGTGATCAAGCAGAAGATTAAAAGGGAAGAGCTTGTTGAATTGCATTCTTCACCAAGTTAAGCTCCTCCGGAAGTTGAGGTCAAGGTTGAATCCACTAAGACAACACTACCTGAACCTAAAGCTGCATCTCAACTAACTTCATCTTCTAATCCACAGCAGGGTCCTGCTCCCTCTCCTTTTGAACCTGTTTGGGAAGAGGATCCAACTAAGAAAGACATAACAACACAACCTGGTGCTAAAGACCAGTCTTCTCTGTTAAAGTTTTCAAAGAGGAGGAAAAGGATGGCTGTTAAAAATGGCCCTAAGAAGAAGAAGAAGTCAAAGGAATCCACCTCCAAACCTTAGGATGAGTAAGGACATCCTAAGGAAATGCATGAAGAGGCTGCTTAACCAACTCCAACTCAAGCAGAGCCTCTTGCAGCTAGAAGACCCATCTTATCCTGGACCTTTGCTGTAAATCCACACAATGGTATGCCATCAGAGATTAAGGAGTTTAAGATGTCTATTTCTAGAAAGACATGCTTGATCTTCCTCTACATGATCTCTATGAAAGGAGAAGGTATTATAAGAGTCTAAGGGATCTTGACCAATTGATGAAGAAAGGAATGGTATTGATCCTGATGAGGTCTGTCAATATCTGAATAACTGTTGGACCAAAAGAACCAATGAGCCTGATCAGAAAAACCTCTTAGTCCCACATACATTACAACTGCTGAAATTACAACAGCTGAAGACATCAGCTGATTACAAGGTCTGAAGACAAAGTCTGAAAGTAAAGTACTGAAGACAAAGTCTGAAGACAAAGACTGAAGACCAGAGTGATCAGTAGTTGTCACAACAGCTGAAGTTATTAACTTCAGTAGTTGTGATGGTTTTCCTTTTCAGTACTTGTAATTTACCTTTTAGTAGTTTATAGTTTCAGTAGTTTTAGTTTAGTAGTTTTATGTTCTTGTACTTAGCATTCTCTGAGATGTGATCAGTTGTTGAGAACATTCTCAGTAGTTTGCATAGTTTCAGTTGTTTGTAAATTCTGTTAGATGTCACTATCAAGTGACATCAGCAGACGTCACATTCCTTATAAAAGGAATGTTGACCTAGTTGTTTTGTACCCGAAGCATTAGCGTGAATGAAAATATTCCTTTAACAGAAAAGTTCTCTCTCTATAATCGTCATTGTGTGATTGCATATTCATACTTATCTTGCTTGAATTTGATCTTATTTCTGTTATATTCCGCTGCAAATTCAAATCTAATTGATCAAACTAGATCCGATCCTATCAAATGGTATCAGAGCTGGTTAATCATTGATCGATTTAACAATTGATCATTGAAACTGCTCTTTTGATATCTAAGTTTGATCGAATTAGCAAATTTGCAAGAATTGATTATAGAGTTGATTTTCTGTCGCTTCCGGTCAATTAATTTGAGATTCAAATTGTGTTGTTGAGTTTTTAAGCTAGACTGATTTTAATCTCATTGAATTTGGTTGAATTGGTGAAAATGACTACTTCAATCAATGATCCTCACAATACTGGCTCCTCAACTAAGCCTCCGATGCTTGTTAGGAGTGAGTATAACATATGGCAACGCCGAATGCTCCATCACCTGTCTGTTAACAGTTCAGGTTGTTGGAAGTCAGTGGTTCATGGACCATATAAGCCTATGGTGAGTAATCCTGAAACCAATGAGATGGTTCCGAAGAAGAAGGAACAATATTCTGATGAGGATTTAAAGCTGTTTGAAATTGATGCTAAAGCCCATGGAATTCTGGCCATGGCACTGCCTAATGAAATCTACTCTGGGCTTATGCATCATGAAACTGCTCATGATCTCTGGGTTGCTCTGAAAGAACAATTTGGAGGAACTGATGAGGTCTTAGCAAACAATAGAGAAATCCTTGCCCAGCAATATGAGACATTCTCTCATAGGAAGGGTGAGACATTGACTCAACAGTTTGAGCGATTTTCATGTTTGATATCTGAGCTAAAAATGGTTCAACATGAATATACAAACAGCCAGATGAATAACAGATTCCTCAGATCCCTGCCTGAGAGATGGGACACTTATACCATTGTCCTACGCTCCAGTGCAAATCTGGATACTCTATCTCTCACCCAACTTCATGGGAAACTCTTAACATTTGAGAGAGAGATAGAACAGAAAAGGAAACTATCTTCATCTGGAAAGCTCACTGATGACTTTGTACCAGGAAACACTGCTCTGGTTGGTCATGAGTCTGAATATGCTTCATCTGAAAGTTCATATGATGAGCATATTGATTTCTCTTCAAACAGTGGAAATCATGCTTTTGTTGGAGTTGAGGGTAACTCAGGTTTTAGTGTTGATAACTTGTGTTTCTGATGGATGATTTGAAAGGAATTGCTGATGATGATCTGGAAGAGATGGATATTTTGAGCCAAATGGCATTGATCAATATCAGATCTCAAAAGTTTTACAAAAGAACAGGTAGAAAATTCCCTGGTCTCTCTGGCAAAACCAAAGTTGGTTTTGATAAGAGCAAGTTGAGATGTCACAAGTGCCATAGACTTGGACATTTTGCTAGAGAGTGTAGATCATCTGGATCTAACTCATCTGCACCCTTTGTGACTTTTCCAAGCAATAGCTCACAATCCAAAGGGCAACATTCTACCAGTTCTGATCATCATTCACAACATCAATCATCTCCTGCATTCTTTGTTCCTCAAAGTCCAATGCCATATCCTTATCCATGTTTTTACATGCCTCAGTCTAGTCAGGTTCCTGTACCCATGGCTCAACAACCACATGCTCTACCTGATCCTCAACCATCTCAAACAAATCAACAATCTCAATCTCAATCTCATCAGAGCTTTTTCACCCCTGAGGTTGTTGACTGGAGCAGCTTACCAGATGATGTCTCTGGTTATTCTGAACAACTATTTGCTGGTGCTGGTCAACATGGTGGTGAAAACCCTTTTGGAAATCTTGCTCTAATGGCCCTGGAGTCTACTGATGGAAATCCTTCATCATCACAGGTACCACAGGTATCTTCTGAGGCTAAGGCCAAGTTATGTTCTGAGTCATGCATAGCTGCTTTTGTTTCAATTAGGGAAGCAAATGTAGCTTTAATTAATCAAAACCTTGACCTAGAAAAAGCAATTTCCAAAAGAAAAGCTGAGTTTGAGTCTGTTTTAAAAGAGAAGGATGAGGAGATTTATAAACTAAAGTGTCAAATCACTGATGAAAAAGCAAAGGTAGAGGTCATTTTGGAAAATCACAAGAATCTCAAAGAAACACTTGCAGCTACTCAAGTTAATTGTGAACGTTGGGTAACTTCATGCAAGGGATTTGAAATGCTTCTCAGTAAACAAACAGCTTCTAATGTGAAGTTTGGGATTGGGTATAATCATACCATACCTCCTACAGATTTTACTCCCAAGCTAGAAGTAAAATCTGAGGATGATTGTAATTCCCAAACCACATCATCATGTGTCTCATCCTCAAATGATAATTCAAAATCAGAGGGATGAAGTCAGTGTTATTACCTCAGCTAATCAAATTGCTGATGGTCCCACTGCTTTTAAACACATGATCAAGAAGAAACTGAGTAATTCAGGTGTTGTTCCACAAGTACTCAAAGTACTGAAGGGCAAAACACAACACCTGAAGAGCATTTCAAATCAGAGGAAAACAAGCATTGCTTGACAACTGCTGAAAGGTCTATCAGGAATCTCAAAAGTACTGATAGAAAACTTCTGAAGAACAAATCTTCAGTTGTTGCAAATCCTTCAGTAATTCCCAAAAGTACTGAAAAAGGAAGAAAGTACTGAAGAACAAATCTTCAGTAGTTTCATCATCTTCAGCAGTTGATCAACAAAAGATGAAAAGAAAGCCATGTGAAATATGTGGTTTGTTTAATCATCTTACTGATGAATGCTGGTATAACAAGGGTTTAAAATCAACAAAGAGAAAATCATTAAGAAGAAAATGCATAAAATGAAGATGAATTTCAAACCAAGTTTGTACCACAATCATCTCAATCTGATAAACAAAGTTTTTTCAAAAAGTCACAAAGAAGGAAGGGGTTTGTCACACAACAGCTGCAAATATTCCTCATGGAATATCAAAAACTCAGACTAAGTCTGTGTCTTTTAAAAGGGAGGATGTGGTGAATCACAAGAACCAATCACCAACAAGTACTGATGTGTCAACTGAGTTGAAAACTTTGACAACCAATCAGACACAACTTGTTATGATGGTTCAACATCTATTGGGGAGAGTTAACCAATTAGATGTTTCTGTGATTAAACCACTGAAAAGGACACCCAGCCAAAATCAAAGGAATCCTTTTCAGCACAATCTACATCTTCAAAAGCTGTTAATCATGCAAAATCAGTTAGTTTAAAATTTGTTGATGAAAACAGACCCAAAACCAAAAAGGTTTGGGTCTCAAAGGCTAACTAATTTTTGTGAAAAATGCAGGGTTCTTCAGCATGCCAAAGAAGCATCTGGTATGTAGACAGTGGAGGATCCATGCATATAACAGGGAGCAGCTCTCTTCTTCATGATTATTCTCAAGGGAAGAAGGGATTTGTTTCTTTTGGAAATGATGCCAAGGGTTACATCATTGGAAAAGGATTTGTCTCAAATGGGGAAATAAGATTTGATGATGTTAACCATGTGGAGAACCTCAAGTACAATCTATTGAGTGTCAGTCAAATGTGTGATAAAGGGCATGTTGCACTTTTCACAAGTCAAAACTGTCGGATTCTGTCTTCCAAAGTTTTGAACAAGATTGACAAGATATTGGATGAATATACTCTCCTGAAGGCCAACAGGATTGGAAGAGTATATGCCTTAGATTTATCAAAGAAAATCGATCTTAAAGGCCATCCATGTCTGTTCTCCAAAGCCTCTCCTCAAGAATCTGAACTATGGCATAGAAGGCTTGGTCATGTGAATCTTAAGAACATGAATCAGCTCATTCATCATGGTTTAGTGAGAGGTTTGCCATTGAAGGAGTTCAAATGTGATGACAACTGTCCAGCTTGCTTAAAAGGAAAGCAACACAAAGTTTCATTCCCTCCTATAGAAGAACCCAAGTCCACTGCCTGCTTGCAATTACTGCATATGGATCTCTTTGGTCCTGTTAGAGTAATGAGTATGGCAAAGAAAAAATACTGTCTGGTAATTGTGGATGATTATTCCAGATATGTATGGACTTTCTTCTTGCATTCCAAGGATGAGGCTGCTCAAATCATCATTTATTTTGTGTTGCATGTGGAAAAGCAGCATTCACTTCCAGTCAAATGTGTGAGAAGTGATAATGGCACAGAGTTTAGGAATCACACTCTTGATGAATTCTATTTGTCTAAGGGAATCAAAAGACAATATAGTATTCAAAGAACTCCTGAGCAAAATGGAGTGGTGGAGAGAAAGAACAGGACCCTTATTGAAGCCGCAAGGACAATGTTGGCTGACTCAGGTTTGCCACTAACCTTTTGGGCTGAAGCTGTCAACACAGCTTGCTATGTACAGAATAGGGTATTAGTGAATCAGAGGTTGATGAAGACTCCTTATGAGTTATTACATCATTTGGCCCTCTAATTTCATTCTTTAGAGCATTTGGGTGTCCCTGTTATATTCTTAACACAAAGAATCCACTTCAGAAGTTTGAATCCAAGGTGGATGCAGGGTATTTTGTTGGGTATTCATCTACTTGCAAGGCATACAGAGTTTTAATTGCAGAACAAAGATGGTTGAAGAAACTTTGCATGTCAAGTTTAATGAATCTCCAAAAGACAAAATTCCTCAAAACCCTGTTGAGTTGTTTGATTTGGACATACTGCAATATGTTCCATATCAGTCTCCACCTGTTATTGTTTCTGAAGTTCCATCCTCTCCATCTGATGGTAAAAATGAAAGTTGTAGTGATCATCTGCCTGTATCTACTACACTTGATGTTCCTGTAGCTTCAGCAGTTCCATCCACAACAAATGCTGATGAAATCTCTGAATCCTCTACTTCATTTGAACTGCCATCTCAGTCTAGGTTTCAAGAATCTGAATCAACATCTGTTGCTGCTGAATCTCCTACAAACACTTGCACAGATATTATTGAGTATCAAGAATTGAAGAATCATCCCATGTCCAGATCATTGGTGACATTAATGCTGGTGTTTCAACAAGAAGTCAATTGTCCAATTTCTGTCTCTATGCTCTCTTCATCAGTCAGCAAGAGCCAAAGAATTATCATGTGGCATTAAGGGACAATGGATGGGTTGAAGCCATGCAGCTTGAGCTTCTTCAATTTCAAAAACAGCAAGTGTGGGAACTGGTTCCTCTACCCCAAGGTAAGTGTGCAATAGGCACTAAATGGGTGTTTAGGAATAAAACTGATGAAAAAGGCCAAATTGTCAAGAACAAGGCCAGACTGGTTGTACAGGGGTTTTCACAAGAAGAAGGTATTGATTATGATGAAACCTTTGCCCCTGTAGCCAGACTGGAGGCAATCAGATTGTTTTTAGCTTATGCTGCTTTCCATAACCTTAAAGTTTTTCAAATGGATGTCAAAAGTGCATTTTTATATGGTAAAATAAAAGAAGAGGTTTATGTGTGTCAACCACCAGGTTTTGAAGATCATAAACATCCAGATTGGGTGTATAAGCTTGATAAGGCTCTTTATGGGTTGAAACAAGCACCCAGAGCCTGGTATGAAACACTATCTAACTTTCTTCTTCAAAATAATTTCACTAGAGGCTCCATAGATAAAACTTTGTTCATAAAGAAAGTAAGAGTAGGCATGCATAAGCTCTTGTTCAAATTTATGTAGATGACATTATTTTTGCATCCTCTGATCCACAGTTGTGTGATGCATTTACTAAATTGATGCAACAAAAGTTTGAAATGAGTGCCATGGGAGAATTACAGTTCTTTCTGGGTTTGCAAATCAAACAAATGGCTGATGGAACTTTCATTCATCAGTCAAAATACACAAAAGATTTGTTAACCAAGTTTGATTTACAAAACTGTAAGCCCTGTTCTACTCCCATGTGCAGCAACACACAACTGGATGCTGATCAGAAAGGTAAAGCAGTTGATGAAACTCTTTACAGATGTATGATTGGTTCCTTGATGTATCTTACAGCTTCTAGACCAGACATTATGTTTGCAACTTGTGTTGTGCTAGATTTCAGGCTGCACCTAAAGATTCTCATATGATTGCAGTCAAAGGATCTTTAGATATTTGCAAGGAACTCAATCTCTAGGACTTTGGTATTCCACTGGGCACTCTTGCAAATTAGTTGCTTTCTCTGATAGTGACTATGCAGGGTGTAAGTTAACCAGAAAATCAACTTCTGGTGGATGTCAATTTCTAGGCAACTGTTTAGTTTCTTGGCAGAGTAAGAAACAAACTTCAGTTGCTACATCCACAGCTGAAGCAGAGTACATTGCAGCTGCAAGCTGTACATCTCAGGTACTCTGGCTTCAAAATCAATTATTGGATTATGACATTATAGAGACTAAGACTCCTTTACTAATGGATAGTGCTTCAGCTTTGTATTGTTAAGAATCCTGTCCAGCATTCTAGGACCAAACATATTGAGATCAGACATCATTTTATCAGGGATTTTTATGAAAAAGGTCTGATTGATCCAAAGTTTGTGCCTAGTGCTGATGAGCTTGCAGATATATTACTAAGCCTTTGGACAGTGCAACTTTTCATAATCTTGTACTCAGGCTTGGTATGCTGCAACTAGAATAATTTGACAACTACTGATGCTCTTAGTCAATAAATACTGATGAGCATTAGTATAATGCTGTCAAAAATAAGTGCTGATAAGTCATTTTATCTTCAGCAGTTTTTATAACTACTGAAGACTAAACTACTTAAAAGTACTGAAGTACTTCATTTGTTGAAAAGTACTGATGTAGTTCAAACTACTGATGTCTTTTATAATAGATAAGTACTGATGACCAATGAAACATCTGAAAATCAGATAATCTGATGAGTAAGTGTTAAGGTCATTGAAACAGCTGAACTTTGTGAATTGACGACAACAACTACTGTTTCATTTCAACAACTGAAGCCAAAACCAAGTCTTCAGTAGTTTACAACTACTGATGACCAACACCAAGTCTTCAGTTGTTTACAACATCTGAAAGTTAAAACCATGTCTTCAGTTGTTTTCTAACAACTGATGACTCACACCAAAACTTTCAGTTGTTTTTTTCAGCCGTTTCATAACCTATATATACCTAACCCTAACTTCAAACTTTTCATAACTCACTTTCCAAACGTTCATCTTCCATTAATGGCGACCATGCAAATCAAACCTCGACACAACTGTGTCGCTTACCTTACCAAATCAGCCTTTTGGAACAAGTTTGATGCTGCCATTGATTTGATGGTTGATTCCCAATATCGCACAGCCTTTCTCTTGAATCCTACCATCTATCCCGATACCCTTTGCCAATTTGGACAAACGTCACTGTTCATACTGCAGAGAATGATGACTCGATCACTCTCCAGTCGTTTGTCAACCAGAAACAGGTGGTCATCACTTCTGAGATCATTCGTCAAACCCTAGACCTGAATGATGCCACCTATGTCACCAGATACCCCAAAGGCACCATTGATTTATCCTTTGTTAATCATGGTTATGAGGGTGACCTAAGTGCTACTACTATTGTTGAAGAAGCACTTCCATGATGCTGAGCGGCTCATTTTCCATATGATCAATGTCTGTCTTGCCCCCAAAACATCTTCATGGGATCAAATGTCATCCAGGTGGCAACAGGTTGTATTCTATCCTTGAACATCAAAGCCTAAATTTTTCTGAAATAATATTTTTGGAATTTAAAGATTTGGCAATGAAACCTGTGGCTAATAGATGGATATTATATCCAAGGTTTCTTATGGCCATAATTCTTAATCAATTAAAATCTGATGGCCTTGTTGGCCTTGGAGTCCCTGCTCTGGTAGTTTTGCCAGAGGTATACTCCAGGCACAACTCCAATCCACAACTCAAAGAGGCTGCCAAACTGCTAAAACCCAAGCAGAGGGAACCCACAGCCTCCACCTCCAGATCTAAAGTCCCCTCCAAACCAAAATCCAAGAAACCAAAAAGGCTACTCAGGGAGTTGAGTCCCCTGATGATGCCCCTGCAGCACAACGCAGGATGAAACTACTAGTCTTAATCCCCTTGTAGTTTCAATGACTCCACCAGCTGAAACCGCTCAGGTATCCTCTCAACAGGATCCTGATGCAACCAACATTGGGGAAGCCACATTACTGGAATCTCTCTCACTTGAGAAGATTGCCATTGAAGAGCACCATTCACCCCGGGTGCAATCCTTTTCACCTCCATCTCCCACTGAAACCACCCCTACTAGCCCAACTGCAGTCATTGCACAAGTGCTGACTCAACTACATTCCTCTACCCTCCCCAGAAACCTGTTAACACTGGGAAAACCTCAACAGCTGAGGGAGAGGATTATAATGTAGATGACAACCCACAGCATAGGGATTATAAAGTTCAATCTTCCAGTGTAGATGTGGAGACTAGAACATCTGGTGAGGCTACCTCTTCCTCTGTTTCAACACATGAACAGGATGAAGCTGGTATCATCTCTAAGACCTCACCAGAGACAACTGCCAATGAAGGACTTCATCCTGAGGCAGGAAGTCCCCAGTTCCAAGACAAAGGGGCACATGTGATTACTGATCTACACTCAGCACATGTTCATCCTGATTTACTCAGGAGGTCAGCTGATTCAGCTAACACTGATGATGACCTGGGCTTTTTGTTTGAAGTTCTAGCCCAAAACACCATTCATGAGGCTGAGGTTTGCAGATTAGATTCAAGAACTGCTTGCCAAAATGTCTCAGGAATCAAGTCCATCTGCCCCAATTAACCCACAGATGGCAGCTTCTGTTGAAGCTCTCCCAAACACTGAGCCACTCTCATCAAATAAGGCCCCAGCCTCTGTTTCAGGCACCATTTCTCAGGGAGAGAACCCCTCTGAGCAAATGGTTGCTGCTTTTAAATCTTCCTTACCTCTCATCACTCCCATCATAACTACTGTTGTCCATCAAACCATTAATGAGAGGATTTCCTCAAATCTTCAAACCCTTGTGGATGATGCTGTGTCAAAGAAACTTTCTGACATTCAACCCCTGAACCCAATGCAACAAAAAACGGGAGTTTAAGTCAGTGAAAGATGATAAAAGAAAGAGAGTTGAAGAGGAAGAAGTCAAAGAGAATAAAGGAAAAGAGATAATTACTTACAAAAGAAAGAAAAGTGCTGCTGAGGATGAGAAGAAGTTGGAGGAAATGATCAAGAAGCTGATGAGCAACACAGCAGATCCATGGACAGATTATTGATCAGCTCTTAGACAAGGCTTTGATACTGCCAAACTTGATTCTGAGATCAGAAGGCTTGAGATTCAGGAGATTGAAATAGATGGGCAGGCTGCAATGAGAAAGAAAGGGAAGATTGGAGGCTATGATCAGATTCTTATCAAAACACTTGGGAAGACCTATCATTGAAGTCAAGTCATGGTCTGTTAGGACCTGGTATTTGAACGAAATACCTAGTGATTAGCGTGTTTAAACCAACTCAAATAGTGCGGAATCCTATTTGATTGGCGATCCAATCAGTGAGAACACACGAAGAATCAATCAGGAATTGAATCCAAGTCCGAAATCGATTAGGAATCGATTGATTGTGTTCTGTGAACTTGGAGAACGATTTGGGAGGCTTCTGGACGGCTAGGGTACGTCTGGAATCGTAATGGGATGAATGCTTACGTTTTTCCACGAATTGGTCTCTATAGGTTAGTATTGTTCAATCGTGCGACTGGGCACTTAGTTAGGTTCAGTGTGCGATTGAACCATGCGGTTGATTCATCCGCACGACTGAGTGTTCAGTCGTGCGATTGAGTCCAATCTCATGTGTCAATCATACGACTGATCCAGTCTCCTGGTTCAGTCGTGCGATTGAGTCAATCGTATGAAGTTCTTCATGCTGTGTGGTCCATTCGCATGGGCCATTCGCATGAGAACTTCATTAAGTTAAGTTTGAATGTTTTAATTAATATAACATAATGTGCAACCATTCAAACAATCATAAACCCCATCAATTCAATCACGACTCATTAATGAAATATTAAACATCACAAGTAACAAACAATTCATGTCATTTCATTAATCAATACAAATTACATCATAATCAGACAGACAAGATTCATTACATTACAAATCATGATCTAGGGACATACATGCATCAACAAACTCCCCCTTGGACCTAGATCTATCTAATCTCTTGTCTTCTGCATAACCTCCTTATACTTCTTGTATTCTCCTCTTTAGTGACTCCTGCGTGAATCTCAAACGCAAAGCAAAGTCGTAACGTTTTGGAACTGGAGGGCTTGTACAATGTCTTGTGTGTCATAGAACAGTGGCCACTTGTATAATGTATAGACATCATTAGCAGACAAGTTGGTTAGCCACATCGGGTCGAATACCCTGATAGTATCCATTTGGCCCTCTTTATTCAGAACTATGACAGCTTCAGCAGTTCTCCAATCATAGTACCACCATTTGAAGTGTGGAGTGAAGTCCTGTGGCATTTCCCTGAGAGGGATTCTCGACATAGTGCGCGGAGGACTCCACTTCAACACAATCTTTGGCCTTGCCAGTAATGGCATCAACCTCAGACCTTCTTATATACCTCGTAGGCTGTTGTGGTCTGAAGTTAACCCATCTGGTGTGGTACTCCTTCTTCAGGGCAGCCTCGAACCAGCCTGACATCTTTCTTGGGTCAGCATACAGCAGCTTTAGTTTAGCCAGCTGGTTGAGCTCAAACCAGGTAGAGTCTTCAGATCATGTGGGAAACCTGAAGTACTCTATGCCCTGTCCCTCTTAACTGCATACGCGTTAAGGTCATCAAAATAAGCCCATGCAATAATCCTGCCTGACACCTTATGGTGTTTCTTGACTCTGTAGAGCTTGGTGTAGGCATCTTCTTTGGTGCAGCACGCTGGGCTCTCACTTCTTCAAAACAGGCAGCCCACTCAGCCTTGCGAATGTCTACGTCATCATTGGAGGCTTGGGCTGTTCCTTCAGTCTTTTCGGTTTCCTGCTCCATCTTGTCTAGTACCTCAAACGTATCACTGACTAGGGACTCACCCAGATTGGGGACCACATTACCCTCGGTGTCAGCATACTGAGGGTACTCTTCTGCAGTAATATCTTCAACCTCAACTTCATCAACGTCATTTAGTTCTTCATCACTGGTTGAATCAACTGTTGGAGCATCCTTGACATTTCATCAGGATTGAGTCTGAACATCTCTGCCAGTTGCTCATCAGATAGGTCATGAATTATTTCCCCTTCTTCAGGGGTATAACTCACAGACCTTCTTACAATCCCTTGCAGATCAAGAATCATGGTTAATTGAGTCTTGACCTGTGAAGGGGAGCAATGTCAAACTCATCCCTTTGAAAGTTTGGATCTGTTTGATTTAAACATTCAACACATAAACCATTAGTAAGTAATCAAACAGAATTATATCAACTTAATATATAAACATTCAACACACTTGTTTTCATTACATGATTCAAATACAAAATAAATAAATACATAAGACATCTAATCTGTACTTTTGTCTTGAATCATGGGCGTGTCGCTCGGAGGAGCAGAAGTGGTAGATGACTGGTCCTGTCGATGCTTCGATCTTCGCTCTTGACCAGAAGCAGAGGCCGATGCAGCCGCATCCCCTCCTTCTGCTTCGTCATCATCATCTCTACCTTCTGTCCTTTCTTCCTCAGTCTCTTCCTCATCCTCATCATCTTCCTCATCATCATCATCATCTTCATCATCACCATCTCCATCATCCCCATCACCTCCTTTATCTTCAAGGCTCATCCTTCGACCCCTTTAACCTCAGCATAATCGTCTTGTTGGTCGTCTCCAACTCCTCTATACGTTTGACTGACTGGGCCTGCTGGTCCTGGAGTTGGGACACCTCGACTCTCTGCGCATCGATTAGCTGGTTCTGCTGGTCTATCACCCGAGCCTGCTCTGCCATCTGCTGAGACTGGGCCAGCAGTCAGGTCGGTCAGCTGGCGGATCTGCGCCGCCTTCTCCTCATCTGCAGCGAGCAGGCGCATCACCATACGGTTAAGCGCCGACAGCTGCTCCTCTACCCCGATGTGAGGTAGAGTAGATCCATAAGCATGTGATGGCTGGGCTGAGGTCCAGCATGATGTGAGTGGTGGTGGTAGAGTGGCAGTGTGAATATGGGTCGGTAGGCTGGTGCTGGTGATGTAGGTGTGAATGGTATGGTGGTGGATGGGAAGGATACAGTGGTGGTAGGTAAGGTGGTGGCTGTGGTAGTGGAAGTAGTGGATGTGGTGGCTGTGGTGATGGGTGGTATGTCAGTGGAGGTGTGTAGTGGTGGCTGTGGTTGGAAGTAGTGGCAGCAGTGGTAACGAAGGTCAGGCGACGCTTCTTCTTCTTCAGTCCGTGGGGTTGAGCCATCCTCTTCCTCCTAGTCCCGGTGGAAGTGGATGCTCCCCCGCAGCTCTGCCCACTGAACCCGGAGCATAGCTCGGGTCAGTCTCTCTCTCTGAGGAGTCCCGAGGGGTTCACCAACCACCCTAATCCCGTGTTCTGTGGGAACAACTTTGCTTCCCACAGTCCTAGTGAGGGGCTCCTCATCCGACTCCTCCTCCTCTTGATCACCAGCTACGAACTCCTGATGGAAACCGGCCATCTCAGCAACCTCTCCGGCAGTGGCAGACCCGGGGGAATAACGTCTGAATCAGTGCCTCTAGGTGGAGCAGGCATATCATCCCCGGCGTCGCCGCTATCATCATCATCTGAGTCAATATCTGGTATAGCAATCTGCTCTACATCTGAATCACTATCATCGTGGCGCCACTTTCTCTTGGCTGGCGCCACATAGTCAGCACGGGCCAGATGCCCAAACAACCTCCTGACAGGGGGTTTCACCTGCTTCCCCCTGTACACCTTCATCCTGCCTAGCGTAGTGTCATCCATGACCTCGAGCACTACAGCATCCTCCTTCTCCTTTGGCAGGGAGGGAAGCTTCTGATCAATATCATCATCTGCATAAACCTCGGATACATACAGAAGCCTTCCTTCCCTTTCCCCTCAATGTTCTCCACCAGGTAGGTGAAGATCATTTTGGAGAAGCTGAACGGGTGGTTCAGCACCAATGCAGCATAGCGTTCTGGATCTGATCCGACAACTCATCAAATCCTCCCTTCCTCGACGCTATGCACTTCAGCAGAACATGCGCAAGATACTTGAACTGGGGACAGAGGTTACTCTTGTTGAGTACCCCAGCATGATGTCCCCAGAGTACTTGGCTCTCATAAAACCTCCTCTGACAGTGAGGGGGTGTAGACGAGTAGGACAATCAGCATCATCCCCTAACTGTAGAACAATCCTCAATCCTCCTCTGATACGGTGGTAATAGCCTCACCAAAGATCGTACTCCTGATGCAATGAGGCTCAGAGGATCTATCAACAGTCGCGCCTTCCCAGAAGGCCTGCTGCACTGATCTATACGGCGTGCATGGTGTAGAGATAGCATGAGCAATCCTGGATCTCAACAGAAAGTAATGATGCCTGAGAAGTCAGCTGCGTTCCTGGATGTCAAATCCAGATGAGCACATATGTTATGCTTGGTGCTCATGTTCCATCGACTCGCCATCTGTAACACATAACAATATAAACATTAGTTCTTTGGCTAAGAGTATAATGAAACACTTAAACTTTGAATAGAATGTCTCTGTCATGCGATTGAGGTTGTGCGACTGAAATCAGTCGTGCGACTGAACAGTGCGATTGAGGTTCAGACGTGCGAATGACCTCATGCGTACGACTGAGTGTGCGACTGGACTCATGCGCATGTACTCTTATGCGGTTACACCAGTCGTGCGACTGAGTCTCATTCGCATGGTTCAGTCGTGCGGTTAAGTAAATCGCCCCCTTCAGTCGTGCGACTGAAGTTCATCCGCCTGTCCAATCGTATGACATCCTGTCCGTTCAATTCAAATTAACTTTTTCACCAATTTTGAGTTTTAGACTTCGTGTTTTGGTTCATTAGACTCGCAACCCATTCGTGAACACCTAAACATCTTTAATTTCATTAGTTTGAGCCATTTAGTTAGGTCATTTTGTCACACAAGTCACGTTTTCTAACGGGTCTGATTATCCAGATTAAGAGTCAAATTGAACGATTTGGTGATGTTTCTTCGTCGCAAATACTGTAGAATCGAAGTAAATGGTCAGTATGCAAGAAACGAAGGTTTTATAGGAGATCAAACGAAATTTGGCAGAGTGACTTTAGTCGTGCGATTTAGGGTTTCTTTGAGGGTGATGAGTCTCTGCGACCGACTCCTCCTCTATTTATACTAACCCTAGATCCAATCGTGCGACTGAGTTCATACGCACCTTTCAGTCGTGCGAGTGGGACTCAGTCGTGCGATTGGGTCAGTCGCCCTTCTCCAGTCGTCCGATGGATTTCAGTCGTGCGACTGACTCACTCGTTCGCACTTAAGCCTCCGACTGGGCTAATCGTATGGGCCATTCGGTTTGATGGTCCATACTCATAGTTCATTCGTGCGAATGGATTCCATTCGTATGGTTAGTCCATACGTATGGTCCATTCGTGCGAATGGGTCATACTTAGTTAATTTTCTGCCATTTTTACCAATTTACTTTTAAAACCCTTTTAACTTAATTGAAATTAACGTTATGAGCCTTTGATCATCTCAGACATGATCATTTTATCTGAAAACATTTTGATCACCTCAGACGTGATCTTTTAAACACTTTAGTCACCTCAGACGTGACCCTTTTAAAACACTTTGTCACCTCAGACGTGACTATTTTAACTTCAAAGCACATATGGTCATCTCAGACATGACCCTTTTAGTGAGTTGATTCCTTCTGATTTTCCTGATGTAGCCCGACACACGACTAAAATTAAAATTAAAAACAACTAACTAATTTAAACTTCTTAACTAATTACATAAACAAACTTATTTTTGGCTTTTGTGAGAGATAAATCCAGAGATTGATATCTACGGGATTTGGTTCGGGAGTAGATAGCTTCAACTTAGATTGATCATATCTGGACCAATTCAATTTTGGAATCATACAGGTAAGTCAAATCATTTGGGACTAGTTATTAAAACTTTTGATGCTCAAATTCTCGGTGTTCATCCAGAGTCGTTAGCAACTTAAGGAAATCATACTGAAACTCTTAGATTTTCACATTGATTTGAACCTTTGAGCATGTAGCCACAATGATTGTCAGTATGTTTGTCCACTTAAATCCATACACAGACTTTTGACACAGACTGGTGACTTATTTAGGTTTAATTATTTCAACTAACATTTGTGGATCCCACACTTATATGGTAATCAACATTCCTCAGGAGCTTTTGAGCGGTCTACGGGTATTATTACAAGAAGAGACTATTCTTAGAGCTTTCAAAGAGAAGCCTGTCCTCAGGTCAGTGCCATCGCACAGCAGAGAGGCGGCAAACAACAATGAATTCTAGAATATCTAGGTTATGCTTATCCTCAGGTCAGTGCCATCGCACAGCAGAGAGGCACACAACCTATCTCCTTGTTAGAGCAGCTTATTTTATTTTACACAAAATGCACCAACAACATAAGTCATTAGCTTTATTGCATTTGTCTTTCATTTTTTTTTGCTTTGCTCTAATTATGGTCATCCGCACACATTTGTGGCGTTTAATGCTCATTACCCTTATTGGAATATATTTGATTGTGTTAACCAGTGATAAGATGGAAGCCCACAGTCAGTTGAACAACTTAGTTTGATCTTGAGATCACCAATCAGGTCTAATTGTCTATTGTGTTGAATCTACCAACATATCATTTGTGGTCTAGCAGCCTCTAAGTCTACTTTCTTTGTGTCACCTTAGGAGTTGCCAGTTTTCTATCATCTTCCCTTTTTATATTGCTTAGACTACACAGACTTATACTTTGAACTTTTGCATCTTTCAAAACTTAAATTTTAAAGTCCCTCTTGATTTGTTCCTGTGTACTATCATTTCCAAAGGTATTGAATCGGTATCACAGACACAATCTACCTTATTTCAGCTAGTTACTCCTTCTCCCTCAATTTTTTTTTAATGTTAACTTGCTGACATATTCTCCCCCTAAAATACTAAAATCATTTCTGGTTTAATTATTTTAGGATTTAATAAACAGCAAAATAACATGAGTTTAAATAAAACAGACGCGAAATAAAAAAACAAATAAAATAAAATAAAATAAACTTTAACTAAACTACATCGGACTACACATTATCATCATCAGGAATTACCTCACTTTTCTTTTTAACGCCGTTGACCTCTAGCAAATATTGAAAACGTGGTTTATCAAAGGCTTTAGTATAGAGGTCAGCGCGTTGAAAATCAGTATTAATTTTAACCACATCAATTAAGTTCTTTTCAAAGCAATCTCTTATGAAATGGTATTTAATACCGATGTGTTGGTCTTAGGATGTTGAACCGGATTTTTAGTTACTGCAATTGCAGCAGAGTTATCAACAAAAATAGGAGTAGATGAGAATTTTAAACCGTAATCCCGCATTTGCTGTTGAATCCAGATGATTTGTGAACAGCAACTTGCAGCAGCAAACATATTCGGCTTCACAGGTTGACAATGCAACCGATGTCTGCTTCTTACACTGCCAGGTAACTAATCTTCTCCCAAAGAATGACACCCCGCTGATGTAGACTTGTAGTTCATCTTGCAGCCCCCGTAATCCGAGTCACTATACGCGGTAAGCTCAAAGTCATCATCATGAGGATACCACAATCCAAGTGTGGGTGTACCTTCAGATAACGAAAAATCCTCTTGACCCCGATCAGATGGTTGACCTTTGGTTTAGCCTGATATCTAGAACATAGACATGTAGCATACATAATATCAGGTCTTGAGGCAGTGAGATACATGAGGGATCCAATCATTCCTCGGTACATAGTGGCATCTACTAGATCTCCATTCTCATCAGGTGCTATATCATGATTCGTAGCAAGTGGAGTCCCAGCAGCAGAAGCATTCTCCATGTCAAAGCGACTGAGAATGTCTCCTACATACTTGGTCTGATGTTAGAAAGATCCCATTAGGTGTTTGATCCACCTGTAACCCGAGAAAGAACTTCATCTCCCCCATAGCACTCATCTCAAACTCTTTCTTCTCACTGCTTCAAACTCTTTGCATAACTCTTCGTTCTTTGACCCGAAGATTATGTCATCAACATATATCTGTACAAGCAGTAGGTCGCCATCCTTTTCTTTAATAAACAGTGTACAGTCAATGACTCCCCTGCGAAAGCCGTGTTTCACAAGATGAGTCGAGAGTTTCTCATACCAAGCTCGAGGAGCTTGATGAAGCCCATATAAAGCTTTGTCGAGCTTGTAAACTCTATCCCGATGATAAGGATCTTCAAATCCCTCGGGTTGACTTACATAGACTGTTTCCCTGATTTCCCCATGAAGGAATGCACTCTTCACATCTAATTGGTAGACTTTAATCTTCATGTACGATGCATAGGCAAGGAAGATACGAATAGCTTCCATCCTTGCCACGGGTGCAAACACCTCATTATAGTCAATCCCCTCGACTTGGCGAAAACCTTGAACCACCAGTCGAGCTTTGTTCCTGATAATGACTCCTTGGTCATCCTTCTTGCATTTTAGTACCCATTTGGTGCCAATGACTTTAGCACCTTTAGGTCTATCAACCAGAGTCCATACACCTAACTTCTTAAACTGCAGAAGTTCTTCTTGCATGGCACTCACCCACGCCTCATCATTTAGTGCCTCACTGACATATTTTGGCTCAACCTGCGAGACAAAACATCGATAAGCACCATCATGAATGTAACCTTTCTCCATAACCGAGGCGTAATCACGCTGAGTATAGCTGATTTCGGGTTTTGTACTCCTGATCTGACATCCCCAATAACATTGTCAAGGGGATGATAGACGTTTAGTCGTGATCCTGGAGTAGTAGGAACAGCCACCTCAGAACCGAGATTATGAACATTTTGTTCTGCATCTGAGGTAGTTGGAGTTTGAGGTTCCGAAGTCGAAGGTGCATCACTCGTAGATGCTTGTGGACTTTCAGGAACTGGAACCTGTTCCTCCTGACTGTTCTGGTCATCTGCTTCAGTTTCATCTTCAGAGGAGGAGTCACTGTCATCGACTACTCCCCCTGACTGAGTAGATGATTCTCCCTGTGTGCTAGATGGTGTATTCAGAATATTCCTCATCATCCTAGTAGACCATCATCGCGGGGAGAGAGAGGAATGTTGAAGGACTTGAAGAATCCATCATAATCGAAGAAGTATGCAGGTCCTTTGCCTGTAGGTGGTGTGGTATATCTCTGAACGTCGACATTTACACCACACTTCTACAAGACCCGTTGAGTTATTGTAAACTCGCTTGTTCGGTATGTGTATCCTAGAAAAATTCCTTCATCTGCCTTCTCGCTGAATTTCCTTCTTTGTGTCTTCTTCAGAAGTGTACACGGCGCGCCAAAAGGTTCAAGATACTCCAAATTCGGTTTGCGTCTTTGTAGTAGCTCATAACATGTCTTTCCGTGGCGCTTGACTATTAGGACTCGATTCATTATAAACATGCATTTGCCACTGCCTCATTCCAGAATTGGATAGGCAGTTTCGAGTCAGCCAGCATAGTCCGTGCAGTCTCTATCAAGCTTCTGTTCTTCCTCTCAGCAACACCATTCATCTGAGGCGTGTAGGCAGAAGTGAATTGATGCACAATTCCCTTTTCCTTGCAGTATGCCTCCATCCATTGATTCTTGAATTCTGTCCCGTTGTCTGAGCGTACTTGTCTAACTTTTAGCTTGTAGAGAGATTCCAGTGTGGTTACTAATTCCTTGAATGACTCAAATGTTTCTGATTTGGATTTCAGAAACATTACCCAAGTGAACTTGAGTAGTCATCAGTGACCACAAAACAGTACAAATCGCCTGCAATGCTCCTTGTACTGACTGGACCAAACAGATCCATGTGAAGAAGTTCAAGAGGAAGTTCTATTGAATGAACTTTCTTTTCCTTATGAGACTTCTTTGTCTGTTTGCCTTTCTTGCAAGCTACACAAAAGTCAGGAAGTTGGAAGTTCTTGACATTTACTCCTCTCACTAAATCCTTCTGAATCAAATGATTCATCTTCCTTTGACTAATGTGTCCCATTCTCCTATGCCAGGAGATTGAGTCCTTCTCAGTAGCTTTAGATAGAAAAGCACTGAACCTCATGATCCGTTTTGTAGCAGCTGTTGACAGATCCAAGACATAAAGGTCTTTATATCTTGAAGCAGTCATCAGAACTTGGTCCTCTGGGATCATGTAGTCTTTCTTCAGCACGTAACACTCTTGTTGTCGAAGATGACTTTAAATCCTTTATCGCAGATTTGGGAAACAGAAAGTAAGTTATTCTGAAGTTGTTGAACGTAGTTCACCTTATCAAACTTAACTTTCTGATTTCCCACTTCTCCCTGAGCTGTGATGTATCCTCCCTTTGTTTCCTGCAAAGGAAACATGCCCTCCTTTTATTTGTTTGACGTTTGATAAAAGGGCTCTATTTCCTGTCATGTGCCTGGATGCTCCGCTGTCTATAATCCACGTGTTAGTCTCAGCGCTGTATCGAACACCCTGCACATACAAAGTAAATGTAATTAGTTTAGGTTAGGAACCCAAGCCTTTACTGTCTTTGGTTTCCCAGAGGCATCACACATCATAAACTCTACCCATTGACCCTTAGAGGGTGAGGGTAGCTCAGGTTCCTTCTTGTCATCAGTATCAGACACGCAGGATGACTTCTCTTTCATAAGCCAGATTTGTGCAATGCCTGTTTATGATAAACAGTCGTCTGGCTTACAGGTTGGACTTTAGGTTCACTAGATCTTCTAGGTGGAGTCAAAGAAACTCCTCTTAGAAGACCTAGGTCTAGAGTCCTGAAGATCAATCTTTCTTCCTAGGTGTCTGATAGAAAGGACAATAGGAAGCAATGTGTCCACATTCTCCACAGTTGTAGCATGACCTGCTATCAACTTTATAAGTAGACTTTCTTTGTGGAGAAGTGCGTGACACTCTAGTAACATCAATCACTTTAGGTTTTGACTCTTGTATGTTTGATGTTTCTCTGGTTTAACAAAATTAACTGTTTTTAACCTGTTTAACATGTTCCACTTTTGGTTAACTGTTTTTGACTTGAAGCATGTGAAAAATAACGTTTGAAGTCCTTTTAGGTTCTGATTTGACTGTTTGACCCTGACTTTAAGTTAACTTTTTCAAATTCATTTTCCAGATTAACACAAGGCAATTACCCTTTGCCTTTGAAGTGGCCTCCTTTTGTTCTGTCCAGATTCAGTAGATGAACATGATGTCTGGATCAGTAACAAGAGGAGGTAGTCACCACATGATCCTTGATGGGTTGTTGTTTACTGGTCTAGACTTAGTGTTCATCAAGGTCTCAGGTGTGGTGGAACCACTTTGTAGCCTAATCCCTCCCCGTTATTCCTTTCTCTCACTAAGTGTTGAACTATGTGTGAAGAACTAGTCCAACTGTGCAGTTTCTGTTTTAATGAATTAACTTCTACTTCTAGAACTGCCTTTTGCTTCTTAGTGTCCTCTAGGGAGTTTAGATAGTACCTAATGTCATTTGCTTGGTTAAAGGCAACTACTTCGGTTTCCCTAAGCTGTTTAGTCAATAGGTCTATCTTTTCTTTATAACTATGCTCATTTTGTTTTAGTACTCTATTAGCCTCAGTGCACAGTTGTAAATCTTTTACTAAGTTATCATTGTGATCTAATAACCTAGCAAATTTCATCAATGCTATTCCTAAACATATCACAATCAGAACAAGCATGATTATTCAACATTTGGTCAGTTGTACTTACCTGTGTTGGTTCAGAAGAGTTAGCCATCAACGCAGCATCAGATGTCTCTGGTTCTGGTGATTCTGACTTTTCTGTCTCTGACGTGGAAGTCTCTCCTTTGCTTGTAACTGACCTCAGCCTGCAGTTGTTTCTTCACTATGTGACATTGCTATCTCAACTGCTAGATCACCTTCACTCGCAGAATCATCATCAATATCCTCAACACTGGCAATGTTAGATTCTCTGGTGAGACAAACCTAAAACTCCAATCCTGTCCTTCATCATCATGAGCAGTCAAGGCTTTGGGTCCTTGTTTGATGAAGTAGAACTGGAGGCTTGCTTGTCTTGGCGAGTAAAGGACGAGAACGGGTTCCCATTACCCGTCTTCTTTGGCTTGACACATTCTCTCTTGAAGTGCCCTTCTCTCCACAGTTGAAGCAGGTCACTTTGCTCTTGTCAAAGCCAAATGTGGTATCCTTAGTAGCTACCAAGTTCTGTCCTGTCTTCTTAACAAACTTCTTCGCCCTTCGGACAGCGCTAGCTAAGCCCACATTATATCCATCCTCTCAAGCTCCATTTCGTCCACCTGCTCGTAGTCCTCATCTGCCAGATGGCAGTTTCAATCTTCCCAGCAACAAGTCCATCATATGAATGAACCACTGCTGCTAAAAGATCCATATGCTCTCGAGCTACTTCTACGGTCACATTACCGAGGTTCTCGGTCTTCAGTTTGGTAGCACTTGCTTCTGATCCCATATAATGGGTACATGACGACCCTGACGTGTCTGATCCAGAAGGAGAAGCATGTGAAGGACCTGACGAGCTAGACACAAATGCAGTCTGGAGAGGTGCTCCAGATGTCTTAGCTTGAGGCGTGGCGTTGTATAAAGCTGGATTTTGTGTGTACGAAGACTTCTGAGCTCTATACTTCATCCTTAGTGCTTCTTCTCGCAACTTAAGAATGAAGTCATTTATATCCAGCTTTATAAGCATTTCATTCTGTCTAAGGTTAGACACGAATGAAGCCCACTTATCAGGCAATCCGTCTGCGAAGTTGCTCACTTTCTCTTCCATGGTCGTTTCAACTCCATGTGTATGCAATTCGCTCATCAAGTGGTAGAATCTGTCTATGACTTCGTCTAAACTCTCGTTACCAATCGATGAGAAGTTATCGAATTCCTTCTTTAACTCCTTTGCCTTTGCCCTTCAATGACGCATTCCCATCATATCTCTTCTCTAGCTCATCCCACAGTTTCTTGGACTGTTTGTTCTCTGAATACTGGTGGAATATGTCTTTGGGGATAGACTGAGTGATCAATGCATAAACCCTTTTCTCTGCATTGTACTTACTTTCTGTTGTGCGTCTGTCCCCCACTTAACGTTAATTTAACTCCATCAGCTCCCACCGGTGTACTATAACCGATCTCAATGGCTTCCCACAGATTAGGATCTACTCCATGAGGTAGATCTCAAAACGTTGTTTCCAGTGGGGAAACTCATCTAAAGTCAAGAGCTTGGTGGTTTATTGTGATTACCCACCTCACTCTCAAGCAACAGCAGGTTCTGAATCCTCGAGTCCTTCCCAGCAGTAAAGGCTGACATCTGATCTTCCATGGCTAATAAACTTAGAATCTAATCAAACAAACTTTCACTGATGCGACTGAAGGATGCGCATGGTCTAATCGTGCGTATGAACTCTGCGATTGGTTCAATCGTGCGGCTGAACTGGGCGATTGGTTCAGTCGTGCGAATGAATCTGGTGCGTATGAGTTATGCGAACGAACGGTTCAGTCGGCCGAATGAGGGTGCGACTAGGTCCAATCGTGCGAATGAGCAATGCGAATGGAGTCCAGTCGTGCGAATGGGTCACTCGTGCGACTAAAGCTGCTGTTTTGCGAAAATTTCTAGGTTTGACGGGTTTCAGCCGTAAAAATTCGAAATTTCACAAGTCCTAATCACCTAAGTCCGTAGAAATTAAACTTCGATGAGTAGGGAACGTCCAAGATCACTTTTGATGCCAAAGATTGCGTTTTTCGTGCAAAAACACAAACTTTTATGCAATCTTGATTGAATCAACACATAATCAAGAGCCAAAGCTCTGATACCACTTGTTAGGACCTGGTATTTGAACGAAATACCTAGTGATTAGCGTGTTAAACCAACTCAAATAGTGCGGAATCCTATTTGATTGGCGATCCAATCAGTGAGAACACACGAAGAATCAATCAAGAATTGAATCCAACGTCAGAAATCGATTAGGAATCGATCTGATGTGTTCTGTGAACTTGGAGAACGATTTGGGAGGCTTCTGGACGGCTAGGGTACGTCTGGAATCGTAATGGGATGAATGCTTACGTTTTTCCACGAATTGGGTCTATTTATAGGTTAGTATTGTTCAATCGTGCGACTGGGCCATAAGTATGGTTCAGTCGTGCGATTGAACCATGCGGTTGATCCATCCGCACGACTGAGTGTTCAGTCGTGCGACTGAGTCAATCTTATGTGTCAATCATACGACTGATCCAGTCTCCTGGTTCAGTCGTGCGATTGAGTCAATCGTATGAAGTTATTCATGCGTGTGGTCCATTCGCATGGGCATTCGCATGAGAACTTCATTAAGTTATGTTTGAATGCTTTAATTAAGATAACATAATGTGCAACCATTCAAACAATCATAAACCCAATCAATTCAATCACGACTCATTAATGAAATATTAAACATTACAAGTAATAACCAATTCATGTCATTTCATTAATCAATACAGATTACATCATGATCAGACAGACAAGTTCATTACATTACAAATCATGATCTAGGGACATACATGCATCAACATGGTCTACAGATAGCATTTTGGAGATAACCACCAAAATATGCTCTTCTGAAACCTTCAACAAAGGTCTGATCATAGAAGCTCTGGATGAAGCTGGTGCTGGGAAAAGATCTGACATGGCTAAGTTATCCAAAGGCACCCTCACAAACAAAATGATAGAGCAGCCTTTACAATCTCCCTTACCAAAACAACCCTCAAAATCAACCTCACAACATCCAAAACAATTAACCTCACAACCCTCAAAACAACCAACCTCACAACCCTCAAAACCAACTCCTTTACCTAAGAAACCCACTCAATCTACCACCAGTGATGCACCTAAAAGAAAGAAAAGGGTGTTGAGGATGGAAGAAGAAGAAGAAGGTGATGAAGAGGATAGTCTGCCAATCTCTGATGTGATCAAAATGAAGAAACCTGAGCCTAGGAGTCAACCAACAACAATAACTCCTGAAACTCAAAGGCAAATGGTTAAAGTTAAGATTGAAGAAGAAGAACAGCAGAAACAACATGATGAGCAATTTCTCAAAATGGTTGACAAGGACTTCTCTCAGTCCTCATCCATTCAAGCAATAAAGAAACAAGCTCTGAGGCTGTACACTCTTAGGCATACATTCCAACATCAAAGAGAAAGAGTGAGGATTTGGCCAGACCCCAGGGTAAGTTCCAGAATACACAAGAGAAACATACCAAGTAGATATCATGGCCAAGTGAAAAGGACTTTGAATGCTGCAATTATGTTGGCCATGGTAGTCTCACCCTGGGAGATTATAGAAGAATTCAAAAGAGCACACAACTCAAAAACAACCCCTCAATCTATACTTGAGAACAAAATGATCAAGAAGGGGCTGTTATACAAGAGACTTGAAGATCTTCAAAAGAGTGAACTCCAGTTGTTGCTAGAAGGCTCTCATCCAGATGAATTTGCATACAGAGAGATCATAACTGTTGAGTTGAAGAATGGGAAGACAGTAAGATATCTGTCTGAATATTATGGCCCTGAGTTCTTCTTTGAGGGAGAAGCAGAAGAACTCACCAAGGAGGAACAAGTTGTTCTCCTTAAGGCCTATGCAAGAGAGTCTTACAGACTCATCAATGGGAAATAGGTTTCATGGTTGGGACAAGACTCTGTGTCCAGTTTCCCCAAGACAGAGTTCCCTTCCACACTTAGCCAATCAAAAGATCAGAAACCTTTTCCCGGCCTGTGCTTACATGATTACCTCTAAAGCTGATCAAGAGAATGTTTCTGCCAAAGAATAAGTGGGATCATCAATAAACTTAGAGGTTTTGGCTGCATTGGTTTAGGGGGAGTTTGTTGGACCAAAAGAACCAATGAGCCTGATCAGAAAAACCTCTAAGTCCCACAGACATTACAACTGCTGAAATTACAACAGCTGAAGACATCAGCTGATTACAAGGTCTGAAGACAAAGTCTGAAAGTAAAGTACTGAAGACAAAGTCTGAAGACAAAGACTGAAGACCAGAGTGATCAGTAGTTATCACAACAGCTGAAGTTATTAACTTCAGTAGTTGTGATGGTTTTCCTTTTTAGTACTTGTAATTTACCTTTCAGTAGTTTATAGTTTCAGTAGTTTTAGTTTAGTAGTTTTATGTTCTTGTACTTAGCATTCTCTGAGATGTGATCAGTTGTTGAGAACATTCTCAGTAGTTCGCATAGTTTCAGTTGTTTGTATAATTCTGTTAGATGTCACTATCAAGTGACATCAGCATACGTCACATTCCTTTATAAAAGGAATGTTGACATAGTTGTTTTGTACCCGAAGCATTAGCGTGAATGAAAATATTCCTTTAACAGAAAAGTTCTCTCTTTATAATCGTCATTGTGTGATTGCATATTCATACTTATCTTGCTTGAATTTGATCTTATTTCTGTTATATTCCGCTGCAAATTCAAATCTAATTGATCAAACTAGATTCGATCCTATCAATAACCTTCTATGTTTTGGTAGCATCATCCTAGGGGGAGTTTGTAAGGTTATATTAAAAAGGCTGATGCAATCAAAGAAACCAAAAAGCTTCCAGCATGCATGCAGTGATATACATGGTATAAGTTACTTTGGAAGCTTCACACTTCTCATAAGAAAATATTCTAAATGTAAAATCTTCCGAAGCCAAAGACCAAATCTTTCGAAGCTAAAAAATGAAGTCTTCTGAAGTTTCAAAGACAAAGTCTTCAAAGCCAATGAATTGAAGACTGATTTCTTTCAAAGATGAAGAAAACATGCTTTCTCTAATAAACTTTTGAATAAAGTTGACCCACTTTCCGCTGCAACGCTGAAGACTCACCAACTTGTATAAGTTGGTGAAAAGGTCCATTCTTTTGTAAGTGTAGATTAAGGTTTAAAGTCTATAACTTTCTACTTTGTATCTTTTATCCTTTTTATAAAAGATTAGAATGTGAGCTACGACATGTTATAGTCACAAGTTAAAAGGCAATCTGCCTTTTGATTGTACATTGATCTTGTTGTCTAGATTTGTGTTTCCGGCTGGCTTTCAAAGTATAGTCGCCTATAGGATGTAGTATAAAGTACCTCAGGTTTTTGTATTTTATCTTATGCTTTGTAACACTTGTAATAGAACTTAAGAGCAGTATACAATATTCTTGAAAACCATAGTTATCTTCTTCTTGTTATTTTGTTCGGTCTCATTACTTACTTGTGCTCTTAGTATCTTCTATATACACCTGGTATCATATTTGATTTGTTAAGTGTTCTAACACTCTCCTCATTGTGAGACTGATTGTATAGACCACCCTTAACCGGTCATGTAGTTTTAGATGATTTTCTTATTACCAATTGTGATGAACCTTGGATAGTGATAGATGAATGAATTTAATAGATGAAAATACACCAAATGAGACATAGTTTGTTGTCTAGAACATCAAGTTTAGTATTTGAGTTTGTTTTAGAGTTTATAATATGGGTGTGTGTTTCTTGATAGAGTCATGAAAAAGAGAGAAAGAAGGAGCTCAAAGATTCGCAAGTGAAGTAATGATCATCGCAAGGGACAATAGCTTTCAATCAAGTCATCCAAGTATTTTGAAAGCTAGGAGTGTGGTGGCCCGTTTGATATGGTTTTAGCCTAAAACCGAAAGTTTGTTTTAGGTTTTTTAATCCATTCGGTTTTGGGTTTTTTGGTTTTGATTTTCACTTTGGTTTTGGTTTTGTTTATTTTAGTATTACTTTTGGTTTCATTTTTCATTTTGATTTTAATTTTTGAATCCGGTACATTGTTAATCTTTAGAAATAATCTATATATTATTTAAAACCAACAATTTATTACCGTTTAAAGTAAAACGAGCTAATATACTCGTTTAAACAAATAGTTATTGTTTGTTTTTTCGATGATGAAAAACATGTACATTTGGACGAAATTTCATCGTTTATTGTCTAATTTTAAATGTACACGTGGTTGGTTTTGGTTTGGTATGGTTTGGTTCGTTTTGGTCATAATATGGTTCATTTTGGTTGTTTTTTTTGTTTATGTTTCAATCAAAACCAGAACTTAATCGGAGAATTTGGTTTTTGAAGAAATTTGAACCCAAACCATTGGTTATTGTTCAGGTTTAGTTTTTTTTCGCTTCAGTTGCGTTGGTTATTATGCTTAAGGTGTGGTTATCTCGGTTTCGTGAACAACCTTAGTGCAAGCATGAACCTGAGGCATGAAGATCTTGGGTTGGTCGGAGAATTTTGTTCAAAAAAGAATATTGGAAGGGGGGTTACTTATGAAATGATGGGGGTGGTGGCAACCAAAGATCTTGGTAATTACGTATTATTTGTAGTATTCTAATAATAGTGTCTATATTTTGTAAATAGTTTTATAGGAATGGTATAAACTGTTACACCTAAATGATTATGAGTTAGATAATATCAAAACTTATATGTATTTCTAATGTCTTATAGATGTTTTATGTGGGTAAATAAATAATGTTGTAAGTTTGTATAATTTAAGAGTAAATAACATAGATTATCCCTAAGTTTTGCTCAGATTTCACATTTCGTCCATGGAATTGAAAAATTAGAAGTTTAGTTCTAAGATTTGAAAAAACAGAACACTTTTAGTCATTCGGTTAAATGTCAGTTAGTTTTTACATTAAAATCTAAAAAATGACGACTGCACCCCTAAACCCACCCCACCCGCATCAACGTTAAACATTTGTGGTTTTTTGTCACCAACTGTGGTGGAGATCTACATTGATTTTTTTGGTTTTGTTGGTCGATGGTGGTAGTGAATTACCAGAGATGGGCGACGTTGGTAGATATGGTCAACGGTGGTGAAAGGGATTGTGATAGTGGTGATGGCTACCGAAGATGGGTGTCTGGTGGTGGTGGTGCCGTGATGGTGGTGATGGTGGTGGTTGTCGAAGATGGGTAGTCACAATAGTGTGGAGGTGATGGTGGTGGCTCTCGAAGATGGGTAGTCATAAGAGTGTGGCGGTGGTTTTACATATATTTGAAAGAGAAGAAGAAGTTGGGGTATGGGTTGGGATGTGTCCTAAGGTATAATTAATAGGTCTATTTTATTTTAATAAAATTAAGAGGGTAAAATAGTCATTTGACATAAAATTAATGCATATTTAACGGTCATCCATCACAAGAACGTAAAAGTTTATGTTTTTTCAAACCTTAGAAATAAACCTGTAATTTTTCAATCTCAAAGATAAAAGGTGAAATTTGAGAAATCTTAGAGACGATCCTTATAATTTACATATAATTTAAATATAGATTTTTAAATGTTTCGGGAATATTTGTACAAATATGGTATATATTTAAGTAATGATGGTAGTCATTTATTTATGTGTTAGTTAGGCAGAGTCCAATGGCCGATGTATGTTTGTTTAGTCTCATAACGGGGTCTAAGTCGGGGTACATGTATCCCTAATCATCTAATTGTTCAAGGAATGTATAAATAATAAACAAATAAATAAAAAGATAAACACACTCTAATTTTCTTTTTTGCCATTGTATGTCGTGTAGGATTATAAATCTAACCGTATATTTATGCGCACACAAAAGCAACTCTTGGTGACTACGGACTTGGAATGCAGGTGCAATATTTCTCACCAAATTACAATAAAATGTTGGGCTGATCTTATTGGGCCGAAGCAATTCACTAAAATTATGATTGTATAAGTGGGCTATCATATTGGGCCGAAGCAATTCACTAAAATTACAATAAAATGTTGGGCTGATCATCACTACGGGTTTCACAATTGACTTGGTTGTATTTAGGAGTTGACTTTGAGTTGTAATCAAATGTATTCAGAGCATGACCAGATATTAAACCGGACGTTTTATCGGTTTGTTGGTGGGACTGGTTCTATCAGACTGGATAAAATTATAATTATTATAATAAATATATGAAAAAAATTAATGAAAATTTAAAAAATATATATAAAAAACAGTTCAACCGGTCCAGTTCCCGGTGCAACCGCCGGTTTGACTGCTTCAAGCGGTCTGACCACTGGTTCGACATCAAAACGGTTTAAGCACCAAACTGGACCAGATTCGAGTCCGGTCTCCCAGTCCACGTACTCAAACTAGCTGGTCCAGTTTTCAAAACAATGTTTGTAATTGTGAGTTTAATTGTAGGTCGTAGGAGTTCATTTAGAAGCTGTAATGTTTGTAATTGTAACTTTTTGATACTCGATTCTTTATTACAAACAAGTGTTCAGTGAAATGAATTCCTGAGATTATTTACATCCGTGTTCAACGTGTTATTGCGATTCAAATCGAACATTCGAGTGATTCGTTGTGTTCCACATCTCGAGCCGTCAATTTATTCGTAACTACTCATTGCACTTCCCTCTGAGGTGGGCTAAAAGCTTTGTGGTGATGTAGAGAAGTTGAAACAATGGAGAAATGGGTTGATAGCATTTTATGTTTACATGCAATCAAAGAGTACCAGGATGTTATATTAAAATCAAAACATACTTGGTAGGTCTCTAGTATTACATGAGATTAAGAAAATAGAGATGAAGGATTAATAGATTATCGATAACAAGATTTGCAAAAGAGTGCAGATGCATAATCCAATTTATTCACTTGTTGATGTTTTTAAGCGTTAATTACCTTAACTTATTCATTTGATGATGCTAAGATTAAGTGTAGTGGTTGACATTAAATTTTTAGTTAAAATGTCACCTAGATGCTATGTCAGCACAATTAATTTCACTAAAAACTCTTTTTAAATCAAGTGTAGTGGTTTTAACTAATTGCATAATCATTTGAATTAAATAAAATCAAATAAAAATACTATAACATTTTAATAAATAAAAGTTATTTAAATATATAAATAAAGGACGACATTAAAAACAAGAAAAAAAATACTTGAAACAAAATAAAAAACTAGAATGTTTCAAATAAGTGACTACTCGTTGGCATGATCAGAGCACGGATTTCATTCTTCCTTCGCTCGAAAATAGCACGATCTTCCGGTGGTAAATTAGATAAGTCTTTTTCAAGAAAAGCAAAATCTCTATCGATTTGTTGTTCCTTTCTAAACCCGAGTAAACGGTCGATTTTAGAATCCAAGCTTTGTATGTGAGATATTATCTCGGGATTTATTGTAGTCGAGGTGGACGATAAGGATTGGGTCTTAGTCTTTGTCTTTGTCTTTGCTCTATATCTACCAATCAGGCGAACTAGTTCTTCCGGGAGATCAAAATCAAGCTCGTTTTCAGTGTCGTTTAAATTTATTTGGGACCGAACATCTGAGTAATCTTGAGAGGAGTTTGCTTCGTTGGTGCTAGATGTTTTCGCTCTTTTAGTTAATCCACGGATCTTTGGCGGAGGAACTAGATGCCACTTTGTCGACTTCCTCAGTAACTCCCATGCTTTTACCATGGTAAACGCGCTTTTATACTCGTCTTTGTAAATCTCATGCGTCTCGTCTCTGATGTCGACATCGCTAGACCCACTTGATCGATTATTTGATAACCGATTATAAATGTTGTTGAAGTGGGTAAGTTTGGTTCGCATAGCCGACCATTTTCCAGAAATTTGGTCGGGATTACGATACAAATCACGTCGCATTTTAATATGGAATTTATCTCGAACACGAGCCCAAAATTTCGAGCCTTTTTGAGCATCTCCTGCGTATCAATAAACATTATAAAAATAAAATATTAAAGTGTTTCATAAAATTAAAAAAAATATATTTAATACTATTATAAAAAAATACCTGTAATCGGATCCTCGGATGTGTCTAACCAAGCCCCGGCTAAAGCAAGTTCTTCGTCGGGCGTCCACTTTTCGACATTTTTTTCAATCCCAACCTCTTCAACTATTTTTTTACTATGCTTTTGTTTGGAAGTAGTTGGTAGTCTTTGTTCAAGTAAATGTTGTGGTTGAGTCTCGGGCATCGATTGAGACGAGAAGACCTGCGGTCTTGATTGCGATTCGGTCTCGGGTATAAATTGAGAAGGGTAAAAGAAGTCAGGTCTTAGTTGTGGGGTTACGGGTAGAGGTCGGTAAACAATGTCATTCGTGCTTGCGTTGTAGTAATACGGATTGTTGGGGTCATTTGTGGCACGTATATTTACGTATGGTGGGTTGTTTGGGGCGAACGCATTCATCGTGGGGATGTTTTGGTTTTTTGGGTCGAACACGTTCATCGCAGGGATGTTTTGGTTGGTTGGGTTCATGATTGAGATGTAGAGAATGTTTATCTTTTCATATGACTTTTGTTGTATTTATAAACTAAAGAATGCATCCATTATAGGATCATCGAAATTTTCATATAAATTTGTTTAAAAAATTATTTATCTTGTAGATACATTACTAATATAAACCATATATATCATGAATTTAAACCATATATAATATATCACTAATTTAAACCATATATATCATCAATTTAAACAATATATATCAACAATCTAGACCATATCATCAATTTAAAAATATAATATCTCATCACTATAAAAAACACAGTAGTAGCAGTAGTAGCAGTAGTAGCAGTAGTAGCAGTAGTAGCAGTAGTAGCAGTAGTAGCAGTAGTAGCAGTAGTAGCAGTAGTAGCAGTAGTAGCAGTAGTAGTAGTAGTAGTAATAGTAGTAGTAGTAGTAGTCGTAATAGTCGTAATAGTAGTAGTAGCCAGCAGCAGCAGCAAGCTTCGCTTCTTCGGTTGAAGATGTTAACAAGTGTTATTTGTAATGTAGATGCATAGACAATATCTCCATTTAGTTGTTGGTATCGCTAGTAATTCTTACCTATTGTTCGATTTCGTGTGGTCGGTTGAAAATATACATAATAAGATTTTCTGTTTATCGTTTGTGGTAAAGAAAAGTAGGATGTTAAATCCAAGAGAAATCAGTGAATAGTGTTATTAACAAGATAACTAATTAAAGTAGACATTAAAAGTAATTTGATTTGTTGATTAGTTTTAGTAATTATCAAAATTAACTGGGTTTGAAATTAGTTTTATGCAATATAAAAGAAATGTAACCTACTCAAGGATTTCAATTTGGTAAAGTAATAATGGAAGTCATTAATGATGACTCCGTATGTGATAATATTTAAGTGATGATTGTAGATAGAGTTTAACGGACTCTATTCATACATTTATCAATCCAATAACACAAACCCTAGTTCTAAGAACCAAATAGACAATGTTAAAAAAAAAAACCATAACCATAACCATATAATATGAAAACCAAGTTTAAACACAATTGAATCGTTAAATAACCAAATCACAAGTTAAATCAAACAAAACTTAATGGGTTCGAGATTCAATCCCAAAATCTATGTCAAAACTAAAAGTAACAACTACATGTCCAAACCCGTCAGTGTCACCCGAAATAACTCACTGGTGGTCAACCTAGCATGTTCATGATACGCTATTCAGTGATTTATTATGGATGTGTTCTTGATTGCGCACGATAGCCCTCAAAATGATTGTCGTCGTCCAATATATTCTAAGGTCTCAATTCTGTATAATCCTCTTAAAAAATCATTGTCTAACCAATTGGGTTTCATCTATTTGTTAGCCCACGTGATTAATTATATTAACCCATAAGCCCACCTTTTATTCCAGCCTTTGATTGAACTGATGACAATTTGATTCATGCTTTATGTGATTCCAAATATTAAATCAAAAGAATTAATTCTTCAAATAGCATTGCAATTTTTATTCCATCCATGTGGCCCTGCAAATAGTTTAACAAATGAAATAAATATATTTTAATAAAATAATATTGTTAATGCATGTAAGGTTGTAATTGAATTTTATCATTGTTTTATTTAATATATTCAATTTAAATTAGAGAAAATTATTTTACGTTGGCTTCATTTTTTATTTTAATAAATTATTCTTTAACTATTTTTTCTTTACATAAATTAGTTCCGACAAAAAATCACAATATCTAAATATGTTCGAAATTTCATCCATTGGTCTCAAGTTTAGCCAATTTACATAATTTTTACTCGTAGTCTTTTAATACATTCAAACTTTACATGTGAACCAAATATGAATTTAGTCCTAGAGATATATCTTTAAACATAATTAGCGTATGCAAATCATCCATCCATCACCTATGAAACTAATTCTTATGTGCTATAACTATAAAAAAAATGAAATAAAAATATTGTCACACCCTCACAAAGGCGGAAACATGAGTGGGTGATGAAATTGTATCTTAAGAATACATGGTAACGAGAAATACTAAACGTAATGCATTCAAAAGATAATGTTCTTCATCCTCGTCTTAGGTTACAAAATAAACATTACACATATGGACTTCAAACATAAATCTATATTAAGCAATCTTTTACTGTAAACTAGAGAATTAATTACACGGTGGTTCTTGTGGTTAGGCCTGATTTCACTTTTGTTCCTTAACTCTTAGAAACTACAAGGTTTGTGCAATACTTTGCACAAACATAACAAAAATGGTACCGGAAGTGGATGTCCGTTAAGTTCGACTATTAGTATTTTAAAAATGACTAAAGTACTCTTCTTTAAAACAAAAAAAAAGAATTATATAATTATTTTGATGGGACCCACTTCCCATTCAAAAACAAAACAAATATATTATCTATATACTTATAGTGGTGCCACTATTTAAAATCAATATATGAAACCCCACTAGCTAATCGTCTTCCCCAACCCACTCGCCACCACCTTCAGCCACCACCATCACCACCGAACACCGACGGGTACCTTCATCCGGCCTTTCTCATATCATCGGCGACCTGTCACCACCATACTTCATCTTCCCCACCGTCTCCCTCAACGACCAACATCGTTATCACCATTACAGAGTCACCACTACTAAATCAAAATTTCAGATTCAATGAGCTTGGATCTTAGGATTCATCACGTTCTTGACCTAGAATCAATATTAAGATGGGTGTATGTGTGTGAATCAAAGAACAAAGAGATGGATAATAATAATGTTATGATTTCATTGATGTTGATAAACAAGTTACAATGAGAATCATAGATGGTTGATGAAATCAAACCCACCCAAAGGAGAAATTCTCCTTGGGTGGTGATTTACACCATGAGAAACACACACATAAGAACCACACTTGCAAAAATGCACTAGTGGGTCTATTTATATTATTATTACAACATGACCTAATTTTGACTGTTCTATTTGACTTGATCTTGACTTTGTCATGTTGAATTGTTTTGTATTGTTGTTTTTGTTGTAATCAACGTGGTCTTTGAACTTGTACAATGAGATCTTCAGTCAGTTTTGATTATCATTTGGTAACCTTCAGTTTATTCTATTGTTGAACCCAAGAATACTCCCCCTAAACTGATGCTTGCCAAACCTTGAACTTGAAGATCTTCTCTGTCACATGTCTTCTTGATCAACTGATGTTCTGACACAATTCACTAATGTTCTCCCCCTCAAATTAAGCTTCTCCTAATATATTTCTGACAAAGGTTAGAATCTCTTAAGAATACTTCTTGGTATTGGATATGGGTCGTATCACTTTTGGATTACAGTTCATATCACAACTCAAAGGATTAGAATGTATTAGGCATATGGTGAGGCTTTGAACTTCCATAAACTGCAATAGGAACATGAATCAATGTTGAATACACTTCCACTCTTTTGAAATAACTCGATAAATGGCATTCTTCAGATAATGAGTATTCCCCCTTGATTAAAGTCCGTCTAACTGTCCCCTCAGTAGTCAGATACGGGTGCAAAACATTATCACAGAATGTGAGCCCAAGTACTTCAGAAAGAGCATCTGATAGTTGTACAAGTCCCTGGATAAATCTATGAAAAAGTGACCGAAGTTGAATTCTATACTTTTTTTCATGATCAAAATGGACGTGCCTTTTGGTTTTGCATTCATGATATTGTCTTTTTCTTGTTGTTGTTCCCATCTGTTCATCCGTATTTCTTTGTTTTTCTTTGTATTCGAATGATGTTCATCCGCATTTGTTTGGTCAATCTTAAGCATCCGCATTTGTTGACCATGTTAATGCATCCGCATTTGTTAACAATGCATCCGCATTTGTTGACAAGGATCCACATTTGTGAATAGCACATCCGCATTTCCTTATAAGTCATCTGCATTTGTGACTAAGTCATCCGCATTTGTCTAGCTTCATAAGCATTTGTTCAAGTTCATCCGAATTTGTTTTGAGACTTGGGCAAAATGCGAATTCACACTGTAGTGTAGGTTGAGCAACCTGATTCAAGATGAATTGTTTAAAATCACTGATATATTGATCACATACTTGAGGTCTTGATCGATTGTGAATAATTTGATGATTAAATCATCAATTTCTATTTTAATTAATCATTAACCATCGTCTTTAACAAGCCTTGGCCGTGACTCTCTATTTTTCTTCATTTCTTCGATTTTGATGTTGATCTGTTCAATTGCATCGAGTTTTGAAGGAATAATCATGAACATGTTCACGATTCTTCAAATCGTACCATAGTTGAACATATTTGTTGATTTTTCTTCTGAATTTTGTGATGAACAGATGGGTTTTTGATGAACAGTAGCTTTTGTTCTTCATCGTTCTTCTTTTGTTCTTGACAACATAAAGTTGAAATTAGATCTGAAACTAGATGAATCCAGCAACCAACAGCTCTGATACCATTTTGCTAAATCAAAATTTCAGATTCAATGAGCTTGGATCTTAGGATTCATGACCTAGAAATCAAAATTAAGATAGGTGTATGTGTGTGATACAAAGAACAAAGAGATGGATAATAATAATGTTATGATTTCATTGATGTTGATAAACAAGTTACAATGAGAATCATAAATGGTTGATGAAATCAAACCCACCGAAAGGAAGAATTCTCCTTGCAAGAATGAACTAGTAGGTCTATTTATATTATTATTACAACATGACCTAATTTTAACTTTTCTATTTGACTTGATCTTGACTTTGTCATGTTGAATTGTTTTGTATTGTTGTTTTTGTTGTAATCAACGTGGTCTCTGAACTTGTACAATGAGATCTTTAGTCGGTTTTGATTATCATTTGGTAAGCTTCAGTTTATTCTATTGTTGAACCCAACAACCACAACTACCGCACTAAACCGGCTACCACCATCGCACCCAACAGGTAGTTACGACACCTTCGGTTTAAAGTAACACCACCGCATTCAACAGAGAATCACCTCATCTGCATTTTCCAGACGCACCATAGCACCCAACCTCAACCATCGTAATTCTGTTTTCCAGCCGCACCCTCTAACATTTCTAAACCAGTGGAATTTAAATGTCTTGTGGTTTGAAGTTATTTAACACGATTCTTGTTTATCTGACCAAGTCTATAATAGCACCTACACGTATCGTTAAAGTCTAACTTGTTATGTTTATGGGAGATGTTGTATAAAATGTTATTGTTCTAGACATCTATCTCATAGATTCCATTTATGAGGTTTTTGCATCAAAATAGAACACATCATTTAAATATGTAGAAATAAAATCACTATTAAAAGCATATTTGGAACCTTCTTCACGCAAAGCACAAAATGAAAAAAAATATATTTTTGGTCAAAGTAAGAATGTAGCAAACATTGTTCAAAAAAAGTTCAAAGTAAAAAACAAAATATCCTATAGCCTTCGCAGGAACCTTTTGTCCATTGCCAACATGGAGTTCCAAGTCTCCTTGTTTCAACTTCTTTATCTTTCTTCGTCCCTGTAAATCATTACAAATGTAAGAACTACATCATATGTCAAACATTAAAGATTTGCTTGAAAAAGAAAAGATTTCAATAACATGTATACCTAAGGACTCTAATTTTGAAGCTTTAGCCTGCTTTAATTTAGCCAGATATTTGGGACAATTCCTCTTCTAGTGCCTAGTGTCATCACAATGAAAACACTTAATCCTTTGGAGGCGTTTTCTTGACAATAGCTTCTCCTTTGCCCTTCCTTTTGATCTTCTTGCCCTTATCCTTGGTGTTAGACTTCTTAACACGACCATGTTTGATCATTAACACTAGTGCATGCTTGTTGGTTATATTCACCTCAGTTGTTTTAAGCATCAACTACAGCTCTGTAAGTGTCTTTTCCTGACCGTTCATATTATAATTTAGTATGAACTGATCATATGACTTTGGTAATGAGTTGAGGATAATATCCTCAGCTTGTTCATCAATTAAAGGGGAATCTAGACGAGCCAAGTGATCAACATATGCATTCATCTTCAACACATGTGTGTTGACTGATAGATGTTTATTCATCTCGTATTCCATCATATGTTCTATGGTCTTTTGAAGTTCTGGAATCATAGATGCTAACATTAGACATGAGACTTTCATAGAGTCATTAAAGTGCTTTGCATAAGCTCTGTATTTAGTGGTATTATGATTAATGAGCTCATAAAGGATTTGTGTATCCAAAACATACATTTTGTTCTCTACCTTGAGAATAATTTTCAAGTAGCGGTGGCAGTCCATTAAGTTGGTGTTGTTAAGTTTTTCCTTCTCTAAGATGGACTTGCAAAGAGAATTGGGAGGTGTTGGAATTGTTTTCGTTTGACATCTACAAAATTCATAAAAGAAAATTTTAGTATTTCATGCTTTAGATATCCTAATTCAAATTATGACCCAACTACAAATTTTATATAATCAGAAAGAGACCCAGGTTCATCAACCTATAGTGGCTGGCTTTAGCACTCTCAAATGGTATGATTAGGTAGTAGGCAACGATTGCCAATTATGTCATCTATACAATTCTCCATTTGGGGTCGCTGGACGAGAATTGTCCGGACATTGTACGTTTAACCCCAACTATGCCCACTCGAAATTCAAGTGATGTTTATTCTTCAACTGTTGACTATTACACTGGCCCAGTTACATAGGAAACACGGTTATTACCTTCTTTCAAAACTGATAGCCCAGATGTAGGGTGTTTCTCTAACACTGGGGGTTCGGATAGATCGAATCGAAGTGTCAACTTGTTAAGGGCGGCACAGAAAACAACAATTTTAATATTGGGATTAATTTTAATATTTACCATTTTAGGTTCAAAATATTAACTCGTAGCATGAAGCGAGTTATACATTTTCTAAAATCGAATTTTATATATTCATGATAAACCGAAATGCCTTTCAACACTCGACATGATTCAGTTTTAAATACCTTATTTAAACTAAGTTGGTCATATATCGCGAATTAATGTGTTCTATCCTTTTTAATAAAATTATTTTTATTAAATATACCTTTACAGGTTTATCCAAAAACAATTCTTGATAAAACTATTGTTTTGTTGATTGTAAAAATGTTAGTTTTAGGTTCTCTAGATTATTAACAATAAGTAAAACACAAGCACAAAACAAATAAAACAAAACCGAGCCCCTAAGTTGGTTGCTCGGTTTTGTTTGAGCCCATAAATGTAAACCAGACTAGTCTATGAGTTTATGAAATCCTAATTTTAATAAACTTCCACTTGACCCGCGATCTTTATCTTTAAGGTACCTATTCAGTGTCTTAATCTTGATCTAGTACCCGTAGGTTTACCATTACAAATTTGAATTTAATCTAAACCTAACTATTACACCTGATCCACTATCCATAATAAAATACAAATCAAATCAAGACCAAACATAATCTAAAAGGATTCCATAAAATATAACCATGATTAGGATCAAATTATAGGGCTCGTTTCGAAATCACAATCAACAAACACTAAAGGCTTTGATCTTTTGTCAAACTAAAGTCAAAAATAAAACATAGATCATATAAAATTTACCATTTATACGTGCGTAACAGTTGCTCTGATACCAATGTTGGGAAATGTGGACCGGTTTTAACATTTGAAATCGTTGTGAGTTAACACGGTAACTATATTAATTTAAATAAATACATTTATTTGAGCGCAAGCGGTTCGCATGTGAAATAATAAAATCATATTGTATTATGTTTAGAGTTTTAATCGAATTGAAACTCTAGTTTATCAATTCTAAATAGATAAACCTATTCTCAATAAGGATCACACGTTAAACACGTATAAACAAGTAAAACGCAACCATATGGTGTTTTGGGATTATACATCGACAAACTTTTTCACCAGAATTGTAACATGCAGGTCACATGGCTTGGTTTCGCATCATCGGAAGCGGACGGCGACGGTTCTTGGGTGGTGGTTTCTGGATCGCAAAACAGGGAGGAGAAGAGAGATCAGCAGGTTTCTTTCTTCAGTGAATAATAATTGTGTCTATGTTTAACCTTAACCCTATATTAATATTAACAAATATTACACTGTAGTCCTTATCTTATTGAACTTAAATTCCCCTTTTAATAATAAACACTTTTATTATTAACCCTCAAGTTTATTTAATTAACTTTATAATTAAAACTTTAATTAACTTTTTAATTATAATTTTAATTAAACTCTATTAATAATAATAATTATTATTAATATTATAATAAATTCCTTTTTATTGTTATTTCTCAAATAATAAATCCACCTATTTAATAATAACCAACAATTAATTATTAAATAATTATTTCCGCCTAAACTTGAACTTAGACACTTAACAATTTAAACCTCTAAACTTTAATTTGTTTATCAAGTGTAACTCTTCGGATTGTACCGAGTTAGTTAACATTGACTTTGACTTCAATTAATAGTCGGACATCCTAGATCCAACACACGAGGGCATGTTTTTTCAGGTAATAATGTTCGAGACTTGACTAATGCGGCTAGAGAGACTAATAGACGAGAGTGCTTGCTTTTTGGGCAATAGTCATTTAAATTATATTAAGGTTATGTTTGCTTATTAAACTATTTGTCAAGTTAAATGTTTGGTTTGTTTTGTACTTGCATGGCGTATTTTTTCTTGATTGTTTGGGGCTTTTAGACAATGTTTGCATTTGTTTAGTGTTTTGTTATGGTAGTGGCTACCCTTAACACAAGTTACTTATCTCAGGCAATATGCCAAGATTCATTAAAGATGATTTCGTTTATTTATTCTAATATACCCCAAGGTGTTATGTCGATTTCGTCCATCGTATCCTCGTGTTTTCGCTACCAGCGGGGATGTGAGAAAAAGAAGGAGAAATTGAAGACTGGGTCCGTATTTGCAAATTTTAAAGATCAAGGGCCCCCTGGAGCGTACCACGAAACTTGGCGGCTATAGAACAGACGAATATGATGAGACTTAAGGGGGCGTTTGAACTAAAAGACTCCGCGTTTCCCTTCACAACTCCTTAAGGAGTCGTGCCCCCAAGCGAACAACCTTGTTAGACTTGGCGGGATATAAAACTTTGAGTATTCATAGATGTACTTATTATTACAGTAAGATCAATATTGGTCACTTAACACAAGTATTCTCGTTTTAACTCACTAATTTACACTCAAATGATGATGATGCAGAATCCTTTAAGAGTTGATAATAATATACTAAATAATTAACACACACAAGAAATGGTTTTCAAAATACTTGTATATATTACTTTTCAACTCAAAGTGTACAAGACTCTTACAAGCATGCTAACTGAGTTTACAATGAGAACTATATATACTACTATCTACAGTCGGTTATACAAAAGATTACCAGCTGGAAATTACTACTAAACAAATACTACATTGCTAGTAGTAAGGTATCTAAGATAAAATACTATCCTAGATTATGTAGTCATGACATGTCCATGACTTACTTTTTGTCACCAACTAAAGTTGGTAATTGTACTAACGGATAACGGATGAACAGTGGAATAAAGTATGGTCAACTACATAGGCGTGGGAAAGCACCATGCAGTATCTCAGAGGTTGCAGCGGCTTGTCAGAAGGGCCATACTTATATCCACTAGTTCATAGTAGGTTCTTCCGAAGGTTAATTGGCTTCGGAAGAACAAGTTCTTCCAAAGCCACTTATACTTCGGAAGAGTCTACTTCTTCCGAGACTTGTGCTAATCTTCAAGACTTTATGCTTCGGAAGTCATTGTCTTGAAATCTTCTAAGTGTTGATCTTCGGAAGAGGGATGACTATGTCTTCAGAAGACAAGATTCCTCTTCGGAAGTTCTTTTAACTTTAATCTTCGGAAGTGCAGCTTTTGCCTTCGGAAGTCTTTCATAGTTGCACCAAAAATGTTGTAAGTGTTGTTTTGGTTGCACCAGCCTTACTTGATCCAACAAACTCCCCCCAGGCTGATGCTACCAAAACCTCTCTTGTTTCTGCTTCTCAAAACTTTCAGCACCAATGAGAGAAGATACTTATCTGTTTCTCTGTTCTTTCCAGAGGTGGTGCTGAGAAGTTTGTACAAGTCATTGGTAGACAGCAGATCTAGTCTATTATTCTAAATGACATGCACCCTTTGTTGTGTACCACTGTAGAGAGTTAGTTGACGGGAGTTGTAGCCATACTCCCATCTAACTATAGGTTTCAAGTCAGGGCCTTCAACCATTTGTAGTTCCAAGTCAGGGCCTTCAACCATTTGTAGGAAAGTCTTTTCCTTGATTGACCCTTCCTTTTCTACCTGCTCTCTTTGTTTTAACTCTTCTTCAATCCTTGCTTTTGCAGTCAACTTAGCAAGGTGAAGACTGCTTAGATGATTCCGAATATGAGCAGCTGTCTGAGAGTTGGAGGGGTTTGAGAATGGCTTCTCTGCTAACTCAGCAATGTCAAATCTGCTAGAGTGTAGCAGAGATGAAGTGTTAAGTCTATTGACCTCGCCATTCTCTCTTTCCACAACAAAGTTGTGACAAGAGTCTTCGAACCTCTATTGAACAATCTTCTTCCTAGGAATGAGGGGTTGAGTTGGCAGCTTGTTCCCCTTCCTGGTGTCCAAGAGAGTCACCAGTCTTCTTCTTAACTTCTTTTCTTCTTCATTGAGTGAATCAGAGTTAGTTGCCAAGAGCTGAAGTGCTTGGTCCAGGGTTCCCCTAGGCAAATCAAGAAATGCTTCTCTTGTGAGGGAACTAGAAGAGCCATCAATGAATGTTAATTTGATGGTCTCCTCTTCACAAGAGATTTTGCTCAGAGTAGTACAGTTAATGAGCTTTTTCTTGATTTCCTTGAATTCCTCCAAGGTCAGAGGTTTGAATGATTGAGAGGATGACTTTGGTGGTTGATGGATAGATGATGGTTGGATTCTGAGAAGTGTTTTGGGTTTAAGGATAGGTAGTGGTGGTGGTTTTTGTGAAGCAATGGGTGAGGGAGATGGTATGGTTGATGGTGTAGGTTCAGTGGTTGGTTCGGTTTTGATAGGGAAAGGAAAAGGAGTTGGCTCAGGTTGAGGTTGGGGTTGAGGTTGAGGTTGAGGTTGAGGTGTGGGTTTGGGTGTCATCCTCTGAGTACTTGGATAAACCTCCTTCCTTCTTCCTGAGCGAATGTCAGCCTTGATTTCACTGACATGTCGCTGCAAGGTCTTTTCAGCCATGGGGCCAACTTGTATGCCAGAGAAGCCATGGGCTCTGAGATATGCCTTCATCCAGGCTTTGTCTCCCATCTTCTTGGCTGACAGAAGTTGTGCTTCTTCCTCTTTCTTCTTCTTCTCCCTAAGCTTTTCCCTGGTTGCCTTCTTCCTCTCCTTATCCATTTGATCTTGTTTTTGTGAAAAAGCCACAAGATCGTATCATTATTATGATGAGTTAGTTCTTCAAGAGAGTAGCCCCTAAAACATAAGAAGGTTATCCTCTCACTCAGTTGTTGCTCAGCTTCCTCTTTCTTTTCTGTTGTTCTTCTAAGGCCAACCTTGTTGCTTTATGTCTCACAAGTTGCGACTTTATAATTAAAAATAAAAGAATATATGTTAAATGAAAGAAAATAAGAAAAGTAAAAGACAAAAAGCAACATCATTGAAGAAAATGTATGTAGATAGAAGGGTTCGAACAAGGGTGCCCCAGCTTAATCGGCACATCTAACCTAATCTACAACCACGAATTTTGTTAAGAAAACTTGAAAGACAAGTATCTAAGTAATGACAAAGTCAATGGCTTTAATATTATAATACTATATTATTCATATATTTGTTCTTCTCTTATTATATTTAATATATTTTGTTTAAGAAATTTTAAATCCACCATGACACATATTTCTATATAAATTTTTGTATAAATTTATTTGAAACTGAGTTGGCTCAAATGTAATATATATTTAGTTTTTTAATAAAAACAATCTGATATATTCCTAAATTACGAAGATACCGTTAAGACGTGATTATTTCCACCCACATTCCGTTGTAGATTTATTCAAAACCTAGACCCCTCAATGCGCATCCAAAACCCAAGACTAAAAATACTTTTATTGTTTTTTCACATCAATATAAGGTTCTTTGATATTTCAATTATACAATTGTAACACACTTATTTTAAACTACCTTACAAAATAAGTTTTATTTAAAACCAAACTTCCACAACATGCAGGCAAAACCTACTAGTTATGGTAGTAGCACCGTCGGTGAACAAAACAAACTATCCAAGTCAAATTAACAAATACTTGACTGTCGCCAACCAAATATACTTAAAACTATTCAAATTTGTAAGAGCACAAACCGAATTACCTAAACTACCCAAACTACTTGAAATCACCTACCCGCAACCCCTACCCGAACGAACCACCGGTGGCGGTGTCGTCGAAATACACGAACCACCCTAGGCACCTTGTCAAGGGTCCCCTAAGAAACAAAAACGTTGTATGCATTTATTGTCCCAGCCACCGTCTTTGGTGACGGTCACCTACCACCGTATTTTTCTAAACATGCCGGAGAATAAATCAAGGGTTGCTGCCTCTTTCATACCATTGCCCATTTTCGCGCCTCCTTTTAAGACCAAAAGACTTTTTTCACATCTCTTTACAAAATTATAATTGTTATTTTAATATTTTTATTATTGAGCCAAAAAGTATTATTTGTCGGTCAAAGTGGGAAAAAGATATTATTGTTTCCATCTTTGAAAATAAACCATCTCGACGACTGTTGTTTAACAATTGGCATACCATACCAACTATGTTTGAAGGCGTTGTTGACAAATGATAAATGGAAAATTGACTTGTATGCACGTTGAAATGTCCATTGCTAGATTTGATATTCAACGTAAAAATTGAATTGATACGTACTATTATTTTGTATTATTGTTTAATTTTATTAAATTTTATACTAGTATGATATCAATATAAGCATGCTTGAACATTATTTAGTAAAAGATTAAACTTAGGTCTTTGTCTGATTTTAATTATAAATCTGAAAACCATAAAATAATAAACTAATATGGTATTATATACGTTAATTTACGGGATGACATGATCTTATTTCATATGAGATCACATGTTTTTTTTTTTTTTTGGTAATTTAATATCTGGTCCATTGGACACTGGCTTGCCCATTACGCAAGAATAGTATAGGTAATTTATCATTTTTATAATTTAAAAGAATTTGATAATATAAAACCAAATTTTAAAACAAAATTCATAAAATCTTAGAACAATTGACTAAAGTATTAGCATGTTTAACATTAAAGAATATTATTAAAAAACATAAAACTATATCTTAACATCTATTTAACTTACTTAATTTGTTGCTTATAAATTTATAATATCAATACAAAATAAAACATATATATTAACAATTAGTTATCATGATTTAGTATGTAAAACAAAATATTGCAGTAGTTTTAGAAAACTCAAATTACAATATAATTAAACACATGACATAGGTTAATTATCTTCAACTATACAAAACAAATTATAAACAAAATAACCTTAACCAGATAGATATTTATACATAACGCTGACCATATATGATGCACATACGGGTAGAAACTTACACCGGTAAATAACTCTTTTATCTATCATAATAAAAACAGTAAATATAATTATTATATAATAAAAATGGGTATTTAGCAATTAAAATTAATTTTTATTAGAACGAAAATGCTTGTATACAAAAGTAATGCATGTGGTATGAAACACGGCAAGTAGCGATAAGGTACCATATAGAATGCTTATGGTACAAATCCGAAATGCATAAGTGTTATAATCTTTCGTGATTCCAAAACTCACGAGCAAACATACAATCATGTATCAATCATATAAATCAATGATCAAACGCACATAAAAGTGCATTTTCTCATAAATCATATCTCATACTTAAAAAGAAAAAAAACCATATCCTAAATCTAATACCTAATTCTCAGAACCAGAGAACGAATAAACGAATCATATATATAATCTATGGTACACAAATGTACGTATATCTAAGCATAAAAAATAAAACAAAATTACGCTTCATCAATCATTCATGCCATTGGTTCTTCTGCTTGGTCCCGATGAAGGCACCCGCTTCCCTTTCGGTAACGAACTCATAAACAAGCTCTTGTAATTCCCACTTGGCGATTCGACCTTTCCCGTCATGGGAGATGCTACAAAAGTATTCGTTGTCAACGGTCTCGCGACAACATACGAGTATCGCGATATTAGGAGAAAGAAGAACACCGCGGTCATGACGTACCGGAGATTTATATGGTTTTTCATCAGAAACTAAGTTTGGAATTGAAATGAGAGATAGTTGATGAGTTGAGAGTGAAATATGAAAGAAAGAGAAAAGGGTATATATAGAAATGTGTAGGAAAAGGGAATGAGCTGAAAAGGTCAAAATTATTAAAAGTCAACTAAAACATCTGTACAGGGAACCGCAACGCGTAATTTCATGCGTATCTTGGTTTTTGTTTGGGGGTCACGTTTGAAAGTTACAAATACTTTAGCGTGTGTACCAAAATAATATGATATATAATATGTAGATTATTATAGGACACAATGTGGTTATATGAGAGGATTTTAAATGAGTTTTTTTCGGAGGAGTTTGAAGACACAAGTTACATCAAGAGATTTATATATACGTAAAAGATTTGAAAGTGGTTTTACTTGTCATGAAATCAATTAAAGTTTAATATTTAATAACTAAATCTTTTATGTTTATTTCTGGAGTTGTTGGATTGTATCTTGTATTAATTGACAAAAATGTTGAAGAAGTTAAGAACTTGTGTGAAAACAATTCATGCGTTGTTTGTGATTTAGCGACTAAGTTATTTTTTTGTGATTACTGGCAGAGTGTTAAAGCATTGTCGCGTGTTTGAAATTTGATTTTTAGTAACAGGAAGTGACATTAAGGCAAGTAATTTTAGTGTTAAAAGCATATGTATGTCTAATTGCATACAAATCAAATTAATTACATTCTTATTGCATTTAAATTCAAATATTACACAAAATCTCTATTTTGTATGGTGGTTACTACATATTGTATAGATAGGATCACTCATTTTCAAATGTACTTTCAAGCACAGTTTCAATCATAGAATTAAAAGTAGAAATAAACTCATACAGATGATGTGCCCATCTTCTGACAATATATGTAGGCTGGACCAGCGGACACAAAATTTTAAAACCACCTTTGGTGTATGTTAATTTTTTGAGACCACTAAATTACAACCCTTTAGTAGTGTACATCCATCACTTTTCAAGTTTCAACTTTATCTTTAACTCAATAATTGAGACATATTATGTGCATACCTGGAATTGTATTAGAGTTGGACTAGATCAACAATGGATGCCTTCGAGACATTTCAGTCCACATCAAAGACAATGTAAACGATAAAATCTATCTTGTGACTCCGATCTACTTGTTTCCTTCTTGGTATCGCTTTCTACCCTAATATGCACTAGAATTCTAATCCTGATAGATGTCAACGTAACAAGGTATGGACACTTTGTGATGTCACACTCTTGCTAGAAGTAGAAACATAATGGGTCATGAAGTCGCCCAACACAAAACGACTTGTGCTGGGGGTACCAACATCCACAAACTTATGTTAACCAAAACACAACAAAATTTAAGTCCTAAAACAAGACAACTGCATGACCGGTTATGGTTCAAACAACAAATTCATAGTTGTAGATAATCAACTAAAGACACTTACTAGATCAACTAGGGAATCAAGCAAAAAAAAAAACAATGAACAAACAAGTAAGAACACTCAATAATAGAAAGATTGGTTTCCAAGGTTGATGTATATTGCTCTCAAGTGTTTACAAGTGTTACTAAGCTTAGTCCCAAGACTGATACATGAGATACTTTATACTACAACCTACAACCGGCCATACTTTGAAGGTCAGCTGGACACTAATCTAGACAATAAACTGAATGTAAAGTGAAAAGGTAGATTGCTTTTTGACATGTGACTATGACAGATAATATCTCACATCCTATTATTACAATAAGGATAAAAGTACTAAAGTAGGAAGTTAAAGAAAAAAACTATAATGATCTGTTGACAAAAGTATAAAGGTAATCACCAACTTTATAAGTTGGTGAGTCGTTTTCAGCTTTTGTCAAAAGTATGTTAGGCCTTCTTAGTATTCGAAAGAGTTCAATCTTCAAGTTTCGGAAGACTCTGTCTTTAAGATTCGGAAGACTTCACTATTTGCTTCGGAAGATTTTTGTCTTTAGCTTCATAAGATTTGACACTTAGTTATTTTTCTTTGTATATAGTCAAATCTTCCAAAGTACTTCCTTCCGTGTACTTTAATGCATGATGAGAGATTTTTGGTTAGCATCAGCCTTTAAAATAATCATCTTGATCTTACAAACTCTCCCTAGGCTGATGCTATTAAAACTTGAAGATTACTATAAATTTGGATCTTCTACTTGGTTGAAGCCATTAGAATCAGAGTCATTCTTCTCTTCATTAGCTTGTTAGGATTCTTCAGGCTTTTATAGTATCTCTTCATGTCTAAGAGATAATGCACAGGCAAATCAAGCATGTTTTGCAAAAAGAATACTTGTTGACCTCCTTAATCTCTTGTGACATACCATCTGTCTGGGTTTGGAGAAAATACCCAAGACATGATGGGTCTCTCAACAGCTAGAGGCTTTACATATACAGGAGTTGGTTGAGCGGCCTTTTTGGTTGACCCTCAGGATGTTCTGACTTTAACTAAGAAGTGGATGCCTTAGACTTCTTCTTATTCCTTGACATCAAATCCCTTCTAATGGCCATGCTTTTCCTCTTTCTATACTTTAACTAAGAAGGTTGGTCTTGATCATCTTTTCTTTCTTTTTTCTTCTTAGTTTGGTCCTTCCCCTTCACATGTTAAGAAGAAGGTTCGGGACCTTATTGTGGGCCAGAAGATGAAGCTGGTTGTTGATCACTAGTAGGTCTTGGTTATGTTGTCTGTTTGGGTTGAACCTTGACCTCAGCTACAGGGGCAGCTTGACTTGGTGGAGAATGTAAGTCTTGAAGCTCACCCCTCTTGATCTTTTGCTTGATCACCTTGATGTGCTCATGCATTATGGATAAAGACATGGGACCAAACCTCCTTCCGGAGAACCCATACAGCTTCAAGAAGCTCACCATCTTTTGTGTATCATCATATTTCTTCTTGTTGGCTTTGATGGTGGCCCTTGATCTTTTTGCTTCCTCCCTCATCTTTCTTTTAGCAGTTTTTCTTCCCTTAAGAGCTTCTTGTTCTAGCTGCTAAAAGGTATTCAAACTCTATATAATCATAAGATAAAGGGAGTAAAGCTTCTGTCTCATAGAAACCTACGACACTCAAATTGTTCATCATTTTCTATGTATCTTGTTCTTTATCTACTTGAGTTTCTTCCTCAACAACCACAGTTTCTACCATAGGCATCTCTTGAACTGGAGTGAGGATAGGAGCTTGATATAATTTTCTTCTCTTTCTTTCTTCTTTGGTTTTGAGAAGCAAATCAGGATCCTCAACCTCTTTCCTCTCTCTAGACACCTCTGTGTCTGCCAGTTCAGCCAATACATGCAAGGGAAGAAAGATTACATCATCAATATTGTAGTTCCTAGTTCCCAAGTAATTCAATATGGCTGCCCTTAACTCATCTTCTTGAGTGTTTGGACTTTGGGCAGCCCTGATTACATCATGCATGAAACTAGGAGTCTTTGTTTGTCTTTTTTTCCTTTTTCTTACTATTTGTCTCCCTTTTTCTCCTCCTTAATCTCTTTAGCAGATAGAACCTTCTTTCCTTTGTTAATCACTAGCCTGTGTGACTCGGGTAGGAGAGAGCTTTGGCCAGCTTGTACTTGTTCTTCATTTGAGCTCTGGCTAGGGATAGGCTGTGAGACACCTTCACCAACTGGTGTCTCACTTAGAGTGGCTGGTGCAGAAGAAGCAGGAATTTCAAGGTTCACAAGTCCACAACTAGGCCTTCAACTAAGGTGGTGAATCCTTAATTTCTATTATCTAGGCAGTGGTCCTATGTTCTATGATTGTAGTAACTTTCTCCCCCTTTTTGGTAGCATGTGACATCCGTCACCTTAAGGTCCGTCAATTAACGTGGACTTTGTTAACTTTTCTTCGCTTGTTCATTCCTCATCTTTATTAACTCCTTGTGTGGATATTATGCTTGCTTTATCATCCTTGTGCTTGTGCTTTCATTGTGAACGTGTGCTATCTTTAAAAACTTTTAAAACTTTCATCATCGTTACCGCCAAATATACCATTTTTATATAATATTATTATCATTAATAAAAACCATTTTTAAGTTACAAATATAATTAAATACATTTTTATCATTAATATAACTAACCTAATAAAGTCGTTTTCAACCGAAACAAACTTTAGGAACTCGGGGGCTAAGTGCAGGGACTAAAATTGACATTTTGCAAACTTGGGATGGGTATAAAAACCCCCATTTCCAGCCCTAGATTCATTATTCATCTTCTTCTTCATCTCCATCTTCTTCTTCTTCACTTTACATCTCATTCCTTGCACCAAAACCGCCCTGTTTGGTCTCGTTTTCACCGTCTAGACTTCATCTACAACCGAGTCTACTCCATCCTTGCAGGTAGACAACCTTGGTTGTCCCTTTTCTTGCTTATTCACGGCTGTCCAAACTAGGGTTTCGGGTGTTCGGGTTCAACCCGAACACATAAGGTCGTGTGGGTGCGTGTGATGTCTTTCTGCGTGTGCTTCATGTTTGTGTATGTTTGTAGTGTGTTTCTGGAAGTCCTTGTTGTGTAAAACTCGTGCTCGGAGCAGCCGGAGGCTGCTCAGCCCTCCTGCAGTCGCGACTTTCTGTCTAGGCGACTGGGCCTGTCATGCGATTGAGTCGTGCGACTGGGTGAGTCGTGCGACTAAGTCATGCGTCTGAGTTATTCGGGCGACTGAGTTGTGCGACTGGGTATGTCGTGCGACTGAGTCGTGCGATTGAATGAAGGTGTGCGATTGAGTCTATGCGAATGAATGCTGTGTGCGATTGAGTCTATGCGAATGAATGTTGTGTGCGATTGAGTCTATGCGAATGAATGTTGTGTGCGATTGAGTCAGGCGACCGAATGAATGTGTGCGATTGTGCGTGTATCGCACGATTGAATTCCAGTCGCACGAATGAAGGTTCAATCGTACGAATGAAGCTGATTCGTACGAATGAAGGTTGATTCGTGCGTATGGAGGTTGAGTCGTGCGATTGAGTGTTGTGTGGTACGACTGAATGCCAGTCGCACGAATGAAGGTTCAATCATACGAATGAAGCTGATTCGTATGAATGAGGGTTGATTCGTGCGAATGGAGTGTTGAGTCGTGCGTCTGGTCTTGTCGTGTGACTGAAGTTGTTGTTGTGTGTGCATTCCTTCTTGTGTGTAGTGTGTGTAAGACGTGTGGTGTTAAGGTGACATCGACACGGTTGCCATTGCTAATGACAATGTTAAAGTCAACGCTATCAAACTTACTAATGTTATTCCAAATTAAATTAACTTAACATTTTACAAGTATCAATAACCGATTTGTAACTACTAATATTTACCAAATACTTCTTTAATAACAATGAAACATTTACACAAATATCACCGACAATGGCAACGACGTCTAGTACTTGGATCTACATAAGATCTAATATGTGTGTCTCTTTATGTGTGTTACACGTGACCCAACCAATACAACCCGAACCGACCGAACGTTACTATTTGCTTTATACATATCATTAATGCTTAACCATAACTGTCAATAGGTGTTTGACCGTTCATTGCATACAACATTTGGATACTTTGATCATTCATACTTACCACCTAACAAGTGAGTTTCGTGGCCCCTTTTTCTGCTTACAATATTTCAATCATTTACAAACTTGGGGGAAAAGTATGCTCACCCATTTTCAATACTGGATAATTTACATACTTGGAATCAACGTATTACTGTTTTGTGAGTACTTATCTGATACATGCTTGAGTTTGTTGTGTGGTACTTTCTTTGCAACTATTTAATTCCAGTGTGGGAACCGACAGATAGGTATTGGTAGTACTACTGGGTTGACACCCACCCTTGTTTATTGGTATACTAGTTAGTACCATCAGTGGCCAGGAACGGGCCCTTGGGTGAATATATTCCGACAAGATCTTTGTGTACGTCGTTAGTTTTGGTTGCAAAGCTCATTGTCATGTGATTTTACTTACTTATAACTGTATACACGGTATTCCACATCATTTACTATACAGCATCAATTACTTATTTACTATTTAAACCTGCGAGCTCACCAACAATTTTGTTGACCATTTTGAGCATATTTTTTCAGGTGATCATGCTAATTGAGAAATCTAGGTGTGCTGCCTTAGTGGAGACCCTAGGATGTATTTTTGAGACTAAACATATTTGACAAACAATCATTTTGATACAATGTTATAGTCTGCTAAAACAATATTATTCTTTTGATACTTGTTCCCGGGTTGTGGGAATTTACATTACAATTGATACTGCTTGTCTATATGAATCATTTAACATGTTTATGCTTATGGCTATGTTGTCGTGAATATTGACTAAACACGACACAAGTCCCCTTGTTGTCGGGTGTCGTCATGACACGCTTGTCATCATTTATTATATTGCATCTCTATCGCTTACCATGTATTATGACGATCCCGATCTCGTTACATCCCCATGTTTCCGCTTTAGCGGGGGTGTGACAGATTGGTATCAGAGCCATTGGTTATAGAGAATTAGGCAATACGCTTGACCTAGACTATAACCTAGGAACTTTCATGTAGATTTGCATGCTAGGATCTGTATGCATATTATATCTTGTGTATGTGTTCCTCGTTACTTGATTCGTTTATCTATCTGTTAGGTGACATTTTCACCCTCTGAGAGAGCCCTTGAGCTCACTCCTTATGGGATGCTTCTATTGGATCTTCCGTTCCCTCTGCGCGCCGAGTTAGTTTATCAAATCCGGGTATTAAACCCGAAGAGATCTTCACAGATCATGCTATTGCGCTTGACCTTGGACATTGAGATTGACCCTGAGGAGGTTATGTCAGAAATCTCGAAAGAGGAAGAGATGGACAACCTCCACTAGACTAAACGTGATTATATACATGGATTTACAATTGATATGATGGACTATTGTTGAGACATTATCAATTCATGGTGTGATAACTACACGACTTGCATGCGATGTGTGGTGACTATAAGTGTGATAATAACTTGGAATGCTGGACTTTGATGAGTGTTATGGATAATACACTTTGAAATGGTTTAAGCTTATGTGTTTACTACTTTTATGCTTAGAAAATGCCGCCTCGAAGAGTTACCCGCAGCAATAGTGGCGGAAGTGAAGCCCCGAGGGGCAGAGGCAGAGGCAAAGGTAGAGCACCAAGAACAAGTGATGGTCCTACCAATAACAATCAGGAAACAGGGAACTCTGAGATGGCAGCTCTGATTGCTCAACAGCTAGCCGCACTGATTCCTACTATCGTGGCCCAAGTGAGCGATGCACTCCAGCAACACCACCCCCACGGGGATGGTGGCAATGATAATGAGGATAATGGAGAAAGAGGTCAAGGTGGGATCGAAACTGAAGTGGGAAATGGAAACCCGACTGGGAACGAAAGTAATCAGGAGACCGGGAATGGTGGAACAGCCGGTATTAAGACTGGGGTTGTTAATGCTAGAAGGGGATGTTTGTACAAGGAGTTTGTGGCCTGCAAACCACAGGAATTTGATGGGAAGGGCGGAGCGATAGCCCTGACCATGTGGCTAGAAAAGATGGAGGCAGTGATTGACATCAGTGAGTGCCTCGATAGCAAAAGAATCAAGTATGCCACGTGCTCATTACAGGGCAAGGCGTTAACCTGGTGGAACACCTAGGTTCAAGCTAGAGGAAGAGAATCAGCGATGCAAATGTCATGGGTTGAGTTTAAGGCCTTAATCACTGAGGAATACTGCCCCCTCAACGAGATGCAGAAACTGGAGCATGAATTCTGGAATCATGCTATGGTGGGGGCTGGGCATGCAGCTTACACTGACCATTTTCACGAGCTGGCAAGATCGGTTCCACATCTGGTGACCCCGGAATCAAAGAGGATCGAAAGGTACATTTAGGGACTTGCGCCTCAAATCCAAGCAATGGTAACAGCTGCTCCTCCTACTATCCAGAGCGCAATTCTGAAGGTTAGCATTCTAACTGATGAGATGGTGAGAACAGGGGTGTTAGGAAGAGGGACAGAGAAGAGAAAAGATGTTGGGGAAACGAGCCGGTCGAGTGCCGGGAAATTTGATAAAAGGGCCAAGACAACCAGGAATTTTGTGGCCGTGACGCAAGGCAAGAGAGAGTATGTGGGGCCGCACCCCAAATGTGACAGGTGCAACTATCATCATCCCCCAGGAATGCAGTGCCGGGTATGTGCGAACTATAGACGCCCGGGGCATTTAGCGAGAGACTGCAGAACAACGCCGAATCTTGTGGCACCGGTCAACGCGGGTAACCCCGCCGGGAATGCCAGGGTCTGTTATGAGTGTGGATGCCCTGATCACTACAGAAACATGTGCCCCAGACTGAATCGGGCGCCGGGTCAACAAGGGAGCAACCAGAAGCAGGTGATGGCCATAGCTGGAAATCAAGGCCCGGAAAACCAAGGAAACACAGCTCGGGGACGTGCATTTGTCATCGGAGCCAACGATGCTCGTCAGGACCCGAATGTTGTCACGGGTACGCACTTACTCAATCATCACTTCGCATCTATATTATTTGATACTGGAGCAGACAATAGCTTCATATCTTCTGAGTTTGTGCAATTGCTTGATTTGAGTCCTAGTAGGCTAGAAACTAGCTACTATGTAGAAATGACCAATGGTAGAGTTGTTCTGGCCGATGAGATTATTAGGAAGTGCTCGATAATATTGTAGGACCATTCCTTTGATATAGACTTGATACCCTTTGAGTTAGGAAGTTTCGACGTGATTGTGGGTATGGATTGGTTGTCGAAGCACGGAGCTGAGATTGTTTGTCGGGACAAAGTAGTACGAATCCCTATGTCAAACGGGGAGGTACTCAAGATTCAAGGAGAATGACCGGGAAGGAACTTAAAGCTTATCTCCTGCATGAAAGCACGCCGAAGTTTACGAAAGCAGTGCTACGCTTTTCTGGCTCATGTGGTAGAAAAGGAGGACGAATAGAGGAAACTAGTAGATATTCTAGTGGTACGGGACTACCCAGATGTATTTCCTAATGATTTGTCTGGTTTGCCTCCTCCACGACAGGTGGAATTTCGTATAGAGTTGGTTCCTGGAGCTACACCGGTAGCAAAGACGCCATATCGGTTAGCACCATCAGAAATGCAAGAGTTGTCTAGTCAGTTGCAGGAACTACTGGAGAAGGGTTTTATTCGACCGAGTCACTCGCCGTGGGGAGCACCGGTATTATTTGTCAAAAAGAAGGATGGTTCGTTCCGCATGTGTATCGATTACCATGAGTTGAACAAGTTAACCGTGAAGAATCGATATCCTCTCCCCAGGATCGACGATCTGTTTGATCAGCTGCAAAGAGCTTCATATTTCTCAAAGATCGACCTTCGTTCTGGATATCATCAACTAAGGATTTTCGAGGACGACATACCGAAAACAACGTTTAGAACTCGTTATGGGCACTATGAGTTCTTGGTCATGCCGTGCGGGTTGACTAACGCACCAGCTGTGTTTATGGACCTAATGAATCGGGTATGTACACCTTACTTGGATAAGTTTGTGATCGTATTCATAGACGATATACTTATCTACTCCCAATCGAAAGAAGATCATGAAGAACATCTTCAGGCAATACTGGAACTGCTACAGGAAGAGAAAATTTTCGTGAAGTTCTTGAAGTGCTAATTTTGGTTGCGAGAAGTAAAGTTTTTGGGTCATGTGGTTAACGAGGATGGGATTCATGTAGATCCCGGCAAGATCGAAGCGGTGAGGATATGGGATACACCCCACACACCTTCAGAGATACGACAATTCTTAGGATTGGTCGGTTACTATCGTCGCTTCATCGCGAATTTTTCGTAGATCGCGCAAGCATTAACACTGCTGACTCAGAAAGACAAGAAGTTTGATTGGGGACATACATAAGAACAAGCGTTCCAAACGTTGAAAGAGAAGTTGTGCAACACGCCTATATTGTTCCTCCCGGATGGAACTGATGATTTTGTGGTGTACTGCGATGCTTCACATCAAGGATTGGGATGTGTGCTAATACAGAAGGATAAGGTGATTGCCTACGCTTCGTGACAACTTAAGGTGCACGAAAAAAACTATACAACTCATGATCTTGAGTTGGGCGCTGTATTATTTGCACTCAAGATATGGAGGCATTACCTGTATGGAACTGCAAGACTGGTTAAGGGCTTAACAATTACAACACAACAACACAAAAAGGAGATTAACTAAACTTGATCAAACAGTAAACTGGATTAACCAAGATAATGATTCAAAGAACAAATAATGATAAAGAGACAGAACAAGAGATTTGGGTTTCAAGAAGGCAGTATATTGCTTTCTCAAGTTTTATTACAAGTGTTACAAAGCACAAAGAAAGATACTAGAACTTGGAATACTTATACTACAACCTACAGCCGGCTATACTTTGAAAGCCAGCTGGATACAATTGACTAGACACAAACAAAATCAATTGTAGAATCAAAAGGCATATCTGCCTTTTGACCTTGTGACTATGACATGCCATAGCTCACATCCTTATCTATTACAAAAAGGATAAAGTACATAAAGTAGAAAGTTACAGACTCAAGACCTCAATGTACAGTTACCAAAAGCATGGACCTTTTCACCAACTCATGTAAGTTGGTGACTTTACAGAGATGCAGCAGAAAGGTGTCCAGCTTTATGGAATAGTACATCAGATAAAGCATGTTACTAAAAGTCTTCGGAAGAAATCTGTCTTCATAGGATGAAGCTTCGGAAGACTTTGTCTCTGAGGCTTCGGAAGACTTCATATTTGGCTTCGGAAGATATTGGTCTTGGCTTCGGAAGATTTTATACTTAGAATATTTCTAGTGTATGGTGTAAAACTTCCGAAGCAATTCTTCTTCAGTTCTTAGTGCATTACTTGCAGAGAGACATTGGATGTTTTGGTTGGCATCAGACTTAAAGGAATCCTTACAAACTCCCCCTAGGCTGATGCTACAAAAACATTTGGAAGATCTTCAGATGTTAGTAGTCTTCAGCACAATCATGACCATACCCTTCTTCATTAGATGGTCAGGATCATTCAGACCTTCATAGTATCTTCTCATCTCAAAGAGATCATGCAGAGGTAAGTTGATTATGTCTTGCCATGTATAGACATTCTCAACACCTTGCTCTCTGATTACATGCCATCTTTCTGGATTGGTAGAGAAGGTCCAGGATAAGATGGGTGTCTCAGCTGCCAGAGGAGCCACTTGCATTGGAGTTTATTGGGCTGCCTCTTCATGCATTTCCTTAGGTTGATCTGACTCAGCCTGAGGTGTAGAGGTAGATGATTTAGGCTTCTTCTTCTTAGACTTTGGTTTAGAAGCCATCCTCTTCTTCCTCTTAGGTGACTTTAACTGAGAAGACTGGTCTGCAGCACCTTGTTGATCATCCTTGTCTTTCTCAGTTGGGTGTTCCTCCCTCACAGGTTCAGAAGGAGAGGGAGTTTGACCCTACTTTGGATCAGAAGATGAAGCTTGCTGAGGCTCAGCAGGAGGTCTGGGTTGAAGTGTCTCAGATTGTTCAAACTTAACCTCCACTTCAGGTGGGACTTGACTTGGAAGAGAGTGTAAGTCAATCAGTTCACCACTCTTAATCTTCTGCTTGATTACCCTTATATGCTCATCAATTGTGTATAGAGACATAGGGCCAAGTCTCTTTCCGGAGAATCCATATAGCTTCAAGAAGCTCATCATCCTTTGTCTATCAGTAGACTTCTTCATACTCTTTTGGATGATGACTCTTGACTTTGCAGCTTCTTCCATTAGCTTCTTCTTAGTTGTCTTTCTCTCCTTGACTAACTCAAGCTCAAGTTGTTTTAAGTACTCAAACTCAACAAAGTCATAGGACAAGGGAAGAAGTGCATCTGCCTGATAGAAGCTTGTGGCACTCAGGTAGTTGATCATTTTGATCCTATCTTCTTCTTTGTCTACCTGAGGTTCTTGTTGAACCACATCTTCTTGTATAGGGCTTTCTTGAACTAGGGAGAGAGTGGGAGCATGCTTGTAGAGTCTTTTCTGTCTCTTCTCCTCTTTGAATTGGAGAAGTAACCTTGCATCCTCTTTTTCTTTCATCTCTCTTGACACTTCCATGTCAGCCAGTTCATTTATTTGTTCTAAGGGGAGAGAAATGATTTCATCAATATCATAGTTCCTGGTCTGTAGATAAGTAATCCTGACTGCCCTCAACTCATCATCTTGAGTATTTGGTCTGGGGGCAGCCCTGATTGCAGCTTGCATAAAGCCTGAAGACCCAGAGGAACTTTCTCCCCTTAGCTTCCTTTTCCTCTCTCTCTCTTCCTCCTTAATTTCCTCAGGAGTCAAAATCCTTTTCCCTTTTTCACCCACAGCCCTTTGTGACTCAGGGTGGATAGAGGTTTGGCCTTCCTTGCTTGGTGTAGCATCCATGCTCTGGCCAGAGAGAGGCTGAGAAACACCTTCACCAGCAGGTGTCTCAGAGGGAGTGTGAATCTCTGCAGCAGTTGATGATGATGAGACAGGGGTCTCAGGTTCTACCACTGGGCCTTCAGTCAAGGTTTCCCCTATGAAACTAATCTTAGGGTCCACCTCAACATCCAGTTGACCGATGACATTGCCTGATTTCCTAAGTCTCCTTCTTAAGCTGAACTCTGCCATGATCCTATCTTGGATTCTTTGAGCCAATCTGTCAGCCTGTCTTGATTTGCTTGGATTGACAAGTGGCATATTGACTAGATCCAACCTTTCATAGAAATTCAAGCTTTGAAAGTCAAATACTTCTTGTTGCCCTTGAACTCTGTGAAGAATAAGGGCTATTCTATCAGCATCATACCTCCACCTTATGATGTAGTTTGAAGTTCCTTGAGGTAGGGATGACACAGCCCTTGGTATACCTTCCTCAAAGAGACTCCTGATGATAGAGTCTATAGAATCCACATTAATATGAACTTGAGGAAGTTGCTGAGAATGCACAATTGCAAGTGAGGATGGTGAGTCCTCTATGTCCGATCTCTGTGAAGAACTCCCAGGTTCTGTGGCTGCAGTAACTTTCTCCCCCTTTTTGGTAGCATCACCCACTTGTATAGGTGAGCTGGAGGATAAATCAATCACATCCACAGGTTCTTGTGTTCCTGGTTGAGCTCTTCTTAAAGGTCTCCCAGCTAGTTTTTCTTAAGATATGAAATCTGAAGTTGTTGATCATTGACCCTGTTTTGTAAGGTAGTCACCTGAGATTCAAGGTGACTGACCTTAGAGACTAAATAGGAGCATGTTTTTGACCGTTTTTGCACCTTTAGTCTCAAATTCTCCTCTTCTTCATCAGAAGAATCATTAGGGGATGAGATGATTGGACCAAAGTTCTCTCTCTCACCACCAGCTTGAGGTTCTTGGCTGCTGGTTTTCCTCTGCTCACTAGCAATCTCAGTTGAGATATCAGTGGGTTGAGTTGCCATGGTTGAGGTCTTAATGATGTAATCACTTGCAGAAGTGAGAGCCTCTTCCATATGGACATCCTGAACAGGTTCAGAGTGTCCACCTCAGTAATAGGTAACTGATGTGGGCTAGACTGAGGAGACTCTGAGGTACTCATCTCTCTTTAAGTAGGGGAAGAGAAGAGAGATTCATGATACTCACTGAATCCTAAGTCTTCATCAGTATAGAAGGATAGGTTGGGAATGGGTTGATTTAGATCTAAAGGCTGGGGATGGTAACTGTCCCCTGAAGGTTGTTCACTTGAGTGTTGAGACTCAGAGTGAAGGCTTAAGGCTGTTGGGCTTGTGAGCTCATCAGGGTGAGCATGAGGAACCTCATCCCTGATAGTTGAAGAGATGGGATTAATTTGCTCCTCAGGGGAGTGGGAGCTCTAGTGTCTACTTCCTCCTGTAAAGGTGAGTATATGGGGACCTGCACAGACTCAATAGCTTGAGCAGGGGTTCGTTTTGATTTTCTTTGGTAGGTAAGGGTTAGTTGAGGCCTTTTTAGTGGTAAAGAAGTCAAAGGTGTGGGTTCAACACTAGCTTGTGTTGCTAGGTTGTCACCTTGAGCAATGAGCTCTAACATTTTCGGGACAAGGGTTGTTTCTACCCCTGAGAAGCCTACAGTTGGCTTCTTCATGATTTTAAAGATGCCGGGCTTCATCTGTCCCAATTTAAGAATATTACCTGTTTCCCTCAACTGTGAGCCCAGTTCACAGTTAAGAATGTGTTGAACATATCTAGGAAACATGTAATACTCTAAGGAGTCCAAGTTTGCAAGTAAATTGGTATAAACAAATTGAGAGTACCTGAACTTGACCCCTTGAACCATTCCATGTACTATGAAGGAGAGATCCTCAGGAATCTGGTCCCACCCTCCATGCTTGTTTGACAAGCTGTGGATAACCACATGGAGTAGGTATTTCCACTAGGATGAGACCTTCCCTTTCCTGAAGGTCTTTACAGAGAAATCTCCCTCATAGCCCATCTGCTCAAAGGAATGATTGACAGCTTCTTTGGGAAGGACAACTCACCTTCTTCATCATCCAGCTACAAATGATAGTTGATGATGGCCGGAGTGATGAAGATTGTCCTCCCTTGCACTGTGGCAGACAGTGCCTTCTCCCCATCCATAATGACCTCTTGGCAGGTCTTCCAGAATTCAAGCAAATGATCCTCATACAGAGTAGGATCAATGGTCAGGAAGGTGAACTAGTTTGATAGAGTTAAGAATTGGCAAATCTCTGAGAAACTTTCATCTTTCTCAGAGCTTAACAGAGCAACCTGGTTGTGTTACCTGTGAAGTTGCATGGAGAAATCTGGGTTGTTTCTTCGGTTAAGGTTGGCCATTTGAGAAGCTTAAGGTTGAAGAAAGGTAAAAAGCAAAGGCGGTTTTGGGAATTAGGTTTGAGTAATAGTGGAATTGAGGAAGATAGTGAGGAAGAGGGGGAACCGTTGGGTATTTATGTGAAAAGGGATTTGAACCAAAGTTAATGAAAGAGGATAAACTTTGAAATCCGAAAGTCGGTCCCACCTCTGAAAAAGTAGTTTACTTTTGCTCAAAAAGAAGTTTTCTTGGAATTCGAAAAGCTTCCGAAGGTAAATTATCTTCGGAAGTTTTTTAATGAAAAAGCTTCCGAAGCTAAAATGACTTCGGAAGATTTTCCTGAGAGTCTTGAAAATTTTGCTTCGGAAGAGAAATAAACACTTAAATGCTTTGTATATGAAACAACAAAGCTTCCGAGAGTTAATTTTGCTTCGGAAGGAAAAAGTCCTTAAAAACAAATAAGTGTCTGAGACAAGAATTTAAGCTTCGGAAGATAGATTTAGACTTCTTCCGAAGGTAAAATTTCTTAGACATTTATTTATTTTGAAGACATGATTTTCTTCCGAAGGTAAAAGTATATCTTCCAAAGGATCAGAAAATTTTCAAGAATCTAAGGAAAGTCTTCAAAAATGATTTAATATCCAAAGAAAACATGAGCTTATGAAAGTGATGAACTAGACAACTTAGGACACACATATTTTAAGAAATAATTAGAATTAGTTTTAAGAAAAGATCTACTCAAAGTTAATCATCCCAATAGCTGATATTAGATATTTAAATCTCTGTTCATCAAAAGCTTTTGTAAACAGATCAGCATATTGTTCATCTGTATGAACTTTGACTAGTTTAATTAATCCTTTTTCATAGTTATCTCTTATTAAATGATACCTGATATTGATGTGTTTGGTCCTTGAGTGCTGCACAGGGTTCTCAGTGATAGAGATAGCACTATTGTTGTCTATGTGGATAGGAGTCTCCTTGAAGTTAAATCCATAGTCCAGCATCTGATTTTGAATCCAAAGCACTTGAGCACAGCAGCTTGCAGCAGCAATGTATTCAGCCTCAGCAGTTGATGCAGACACACAGGATTGTTTCTTGCATTGCCATGAGACAACCCTTCCACCAAGGAATTGACATCCCCCAGATGTAGACTTTGCAGTCATGTTGCAACCACCATAATCACTATCTGTATAAGCATACAGATTGAAGTCAGGATTCTTTGGATACCATAAACCAAGTGTTGAGGCACCTTTGAGGTATCTTAAAATCCTTTTGACAGTGATTAGGTGAGACATCTTAGGGTTGGCTTGATATCTTGCACAAATACATGTAGCAAACATGATATCAGGCCTGCTAGCTGTAAGATACATAAGAGACCCAATCATAGCCCTGTATAAATGTTCATCTACACACTTCCCCTCAAGATCAGGTCCAAGGGAGTGGTTTCTGGCTATGGGTGTCTTAGCAATCTTACAATCAGTCATGTTGAACCTCTTGAGTATGTCCTGAACATACTTTGACTGACTTATGAAGATGCCATCTTCAACTTGCTTCACTTGAATTCCCAGAAAGAAATTGAGTTCTCCCATTGCACTCATTTCAAATCTGTCTTTCATCAGCTTCTCAAAGTCTTTGCAGAGCTTTGGATTAGTTGAACCAAAGATGATGTCATCTACATATACTTGAACTAGCAATAAGTCATTTCCCTGTCCTTTGATGAAGAGAGTTCCATCTATAGTACCTCTCCTGTATCCATGTTTACAAAGATACTCAGACAATGTCTCATACCACTTCCTGGGTGCCTGATGCAGCCCATAAAGAGCTTTGTCAAGCTTGCAGACATAATCAGGATGATCAGGGTCTACAAAACCAGGTGGTTGTTTGACATAAACCTCTTCATCAATCACTCCATATAGGAAAGCACACTTTACATCAAGTTGAAAGACCTTGAAGTTCTTGGATGCAGCAAATGCCAGGAATATCCTAACAGCTTCTAATCTTGCTACAGGAGCAAAGACATCAGTGTAGTCAATCCCTTCTTCTTGTGTGTATCCTTGAACAACTAGTCTTGCCTTGTTCTTGATGATAATTCCTCTATCATCCTTCTTATTCCTAAAAACCCATTTGGTTCCAATGGTAGTCTTCCCATGAGGAAGAGGACAAAGGTTCCAAACTTTCTGCCTTTTGAATTGAAGCAACTCTTGTTTCATAGCTTCAACCCAACTTCCATCCTTTAGAGCTTCATCAACTTTCTTTGGCTCTATCTGGGATAAGAAACAAGAGTGAAGACAAACATTTGCTTCATGGGTTTGTCCTCTTGTTCTTACCCCTGTGACAACATCTCCAATGATGTTTGTGGTGGGGTGAGACTTGTGGATCCTTAGCTGAGGGATCACAGCAAGTTGCTGAGAAAGATCCAAATTTGAGAAATTTAGATCTGGCATAGATGATTCACCCTCCACATCACACACTTATCAAGATTAACTTGATCCAATGAGTGTGTGACATCATTGATGTTGTCATCTATGGTGTGGTTATTAGCATCAAGGAATTCCTGATCACTTTCACCATCACCATTGTTGTCTTCCACAATTGAGGTATCTTTATCTGGTTGTGGAGCCTCTGAGCTGAAATTTGAAGGCACCCCAGATGTATCAGCTGAATTTGTCATTGTAGTGCTGATAGAAACCTCATTTGCTGAAGTAGTTCCAACTGGAGCTGAAGATGTATGAGTTGAGGGTCTTCCTAGCTCAAATCTTGGATCAGGATCACCTGTATTTAAATTTTCTGCAGATCCTGAAACATTCTCACAGGATTTGTTAAAACAGTTGGTAACTAAATCAAGATCAAATAGCCAATCAGGACCAGAACCAGCCACACAGGGTGTGTGTTCATTGAAAGTCACATTGGCTGACTCCTCAACAATTCTAGTTCTGAGATTGTATACTCTATAAGCCTTGGCTTGGGAAGAGTATCCAATGAAGTGTCCATCATCTGATTTCTCAGCAAACTTGGCAATTTGATCCTTGGTATTCAAGATGGTGCAGGGACATCCAAATGACCTGAGAAAACCAATGAAAGGTTTTTCTTGTGCCAAAGTTCATAAGGAGTCTTACCATGTGTCTTAACTACTAAAACTCTGTTTTGCACATAGCAAGCAGTATTTACTGCCTCTGCCCAGAAGGTGATGGGCAGTTTAGAGTCAGACAACATAGTTCTTGCAGCTTCAATTAGTGTCCTGTTTCTCCTCTCAGCAACTCCATTTTGCTGAAGAGTCCTGGGAGCACTATAATACCTTTTTCATCACAAAATGTATCAAGGATTTGATTCTTGAATTCAGTCTCTTGATCACATCTTATGGTTTTGACATTGTGATCATTTTGATTCTCAATTTTTAAGATGAAATTCTTCAAATCTCAGGGGTTTCATCCTTAGTTCTAAGAAGGAAAACCCAAGTGAATCTTGTAAAATCATCTGTGATCACCAAACAATAAGAGGTCCTTCCTAGACTCATTACACTGGTGGGGCCAAAGAGATCCATATGTAATAAGTGTAGGGGAGTAGTGATAGAGTTCTTTTCCTTAGGCTTGTGAGATACCTTATGTTGCTTCCCTTTCAGGCATGCAACACAATGATCATCACTTGTAAACCCTTTCTTTGGCATTCCAGTTACCAAATCATGTTTAATTAGTTTATTCATGTTCTTAAAGTTTACATGGCACATTCTTTTATGCCATAGGAAAGACTCATCACTATTTGCTTTTGATAGAAAGCATGAAACTTCTCTAGAGGGAGATGTTTCTTGCAAATCCATCTTGTACATGTTCCCTTTCCTGGGGGCTCTAAGCAGGATGTGCTCATGAGGAATGACCACTCCAGGCTTGAGAACAATGCACTCATGCTCAGTAAAGAGCATGTTATGACTCTGATCACAAAATTGGGATACACTCAGAAGATTGTACCCAAGCTCCTTGACAAAGTTTACCTTTTCAATGCTGAGCTTATCATTTGTGACCTTGCCCCTTCCTGAAATGTAACCACCTTCATCTCCTCCAAAAGCAACTGGTCCTCCATCAATTCTCTCAAAGTTATGGAGTAGTGACCTATTGCCTGTCATGTTCCTGGAACAGCCACTATCAATTATCCAGACATTCCTATTTGTCTTGAGTTGTTCCTACACAAAGAAAATGATTAGTTACATTTGGAAACCCAAGCCTTACTTGTCTTGGGCTCACTAAGTATAATAGAAGGTAATAGATCCTATGGTAGTGCTAGAGGGATCTTCAGCTGTTGTTGATGGAGAAACTTCAGTCACTTGGTCTTTCTTAGACTTCCACACCACCTTTGGAGTCTTGGACTTGACCTTCAAAACCTTCAAAGCTTTTGGGACTTCACAAGTTTTGATGACTGAACCTTCGGAAGATTCTGCAGTCACTGCAGCAGACTTTAGTGCTCTGGAAGAACTCCTTTCTTCCGAGACCAATTTTTCTTCCGAAGGTAATTTTCCATTTACCTTCTTCTTTGATTTGGAGCTTCCGAAGGAAACAAATTTTCCTTCCGAAGCTTGAATCTTTTTGAAACTCTTTGAAGTCTTTGTATTGGTCATATGGACAGTACTTTTAGGATTATATGAACAATCCTTAGCAATGTGAGAGGTACTTTCACACATGACACACAACATTTTCTTCTTCATAAGAGTCTCCTTATGAGAGCAAAACTGTCTTTGGTCACATCCCTTCTCCATCTTCATCTTTGTGGATACTGAGACAGTTATTTTGGGTTGTGAACTGTTCTTGGAGTTTGATGGTCCAGGCTGTGCAGCAGTGGTACACAGCAGATCAGTCTTCTTCTTGGTACTGAGATGATTTGAATAAGAACCAGAACTCTTAGCTGAGAAGTTTTGGTTGATGTCTTCAGTCTTTACTACTTTAAACCCTGCATAGATAAAAACTTGTTTCTGCTTAGAGTCAAAAGTAGCCTTGATCTCTTGAGCCTTCTTTACCTTTCTTTTGCTTTTCCTGATCAAGTTCTTTCTCTTTGACTTGGTCATCACAGTAGACTTCTTCTCCTCAGAAGGATAGTGGCCCTTAGTAGAATCCTCCTCTTCACTCTTCTCAGAGGAATTCTTCACTATCTCTTCTTCATCCTCTTCACTTATAGGATCTATGAGAGAAAGCTCATCTTTACAAGTTCCACACCTAGGAGATCTTACAGATAAGATTGTGTGTGGAGGAGCTATCTCATTTGATCCCAGTCCCTATCTATTTTGATAACACACTTTGTTGTGCAGGGATGAAGATATCATGTTCTTGAAGGTCTCTTCTTCAAGAACACTCTTTTCTGCCTTGGCTTTGCTGATCACAAGCTCAGCCTGGCACTCAGTCAGCTTGGTTATGAGATCTTGGATTTGAGTCCTAAAATTTGTATGTTCATGTTTTAGTACTGAAATGCTTTTCTCTAAGTCTTCTATCTTTAGCTTATAATCATTTTCATACTTTCTAAAATCAGATTTTAAAATGTTTAAGGACTCAAGATCAGATCTTATTTCCAAGTTATAGGACCTATATCTGTTAACTTTAACAATGCATTCAGGAGTACAGAGATGTTCCAATACCTTGGCTTCATCATGATCTACCATTAGTGCTTGGTTTGGAGAAGCATCTTCTACCTGAAAGCTCCAGTCAAAGCCTCCTTCTTCAACAGCAACAGCAGCTTGTTGCTTTGGCTTCTCATTCTGAGGGGCTTTGTCAGTGTAGTTTGGTCTGGTTTGTGCTTGGCCACTATTTGTTTTAGGTGCCTTACACTCTCTAGCAAAGTTGCCCATCAAGTTACAGTTGTAACACTTGACTTTGCTTTTATCCAAGCCAAACTTTCCACTGGTTGCATTGCTTGGAAACCTCCTTCCAGTTCTCTTGTAGAACTTCTTGGCTCTATGAGTGAGGAGAGCCATCTGCTGAACTATTTCCATATATTCCAGGTCATCTGGATGGATACAATCCAGGTCCTCAAGAGTGAAAAGAGAGTTACCACAACTTTCATCAGAAGACACAGAAGAGCTTGTCTCTTGGAACGGGCTTCCTTGAGTGTAGTTCTCCCTAGGTGTCTCTGGGAAGGTGATGAAAGGACCTTTTGGTGAGTTGTCAGGGTAGCATATGAGATGATGTTGGGGTTTTATGCTATCCCTTTCAATCACATGCAGGGCTGAACCCATTTGATTGTTGGAGTTGCCAGATGAACCTTGCATGTTCATCTCCATCTGGTAGCCACTGAGAATCCCATATAAATCTGTCAGAGTAAGAGTTTTGAGATTTTCAGTCCTCTTGATCACCACACAGTAGTGTGTCCATTGCCTAGGAAGTGAGGACATGAACTTCCTTACAATGTCTCTGTTTTCAAGAGGAACTCCTCCATCCACAAGGTTATCCACTATCTCAACATACCTAAAGTATTGCTGAGTCATGGTTTCACCTGTTTTGAAGGTGAAGTTTTCAAACTGCTGCTTCAGGAGATCCTTCTTGTTCTCCTTGGCTTCAGAGGAGCCTTCATACATCAGTTTTAGTGCATCCCACAGCTGTTTAGCTATTTTGCACTTTTTGAAACCTCTGTACACAGAGTTTGGAAGGGCAGTTTAAAGAGCAGTCATGGCCTTTCTATCAATCTCTACCCTCTTCCTATCTTCATCAAAGTAGTTGGCCACATCTTTGGGGATCATACCAGCACCAGTAGCAGAAGAAGTGTTGGGTATGATAGGTTCATTTTCAACAGATTCCCACATTCTTGAGTCTAGAGACCTGATGAAACCTTCCATTCTCATACACCAGGTGTCAAAGTCATCAAGAGTGATCAGTGGGGACTTGTTCATGGTTCCAGTCTCCATATCAGTATTTGAAATGGATGCCATTTTGAAAGTTTAGTATTTTTGTGTGTGAGGGATCTTAAGATGGTGATATTTTATATCAAGAGCCTGAAAAGATCTGATACCAATTGCAGGACCAGTTAAGGGCTTAACAATTACAACACAACAACACAAAGAGGAGATTAACTAAACTTGATCAAACAGTAAACTGGATTAACCAAGATAATGATACAAAGAACACAAGTAATGATAAAGAGACAGAACAAGAGATTTGGGTTTCAAGGAGGCAGTATATTGCTTTCTCAAGTTCTATTACAAGTGTTACAAAGCATAAAGAAAGATACTAGAACTTGGAATACTTATACTACAACCTACAGCCGGCTATACTTTGAAAGCCAGCTGGATACAATTGACTAGACACAAACAAAATCAATTGTAGAATCAAAAGGCATATCTGCCTTTTGACCTTGTGACTATGACATGCCATAGCTCACATCCTTATCTATTACAAAAAGGATAAAGTACATAAAGTAGAAAGTTACAGACTCAAGACCTCAATGTACAGTTACCAAAAGCATGGATCTTTTTACCAACTCATGTAAGTTGGTGACTTTACAGAGATGCAGCGGAAAGGTGTCCAGCTTTATGGAACAGTACATCAGATAAAGCATGTTACTAAAAGTCTTCGGAAGAAATCTGTCTTCATAGGATAAAGCTTCGAAAGACTTTGTCTCTGAGGCTACGGAAGACTTCATATTTGGCTTCAGAAGATATTGGTCTTGGCTTCGGAAGATTTTACACTTAGAATATTTCTAGTGTATGGTGTAAAACTTCCGAAGCAATTCTTCTTCAGTACTTAGTGCATTACTTGCAGAGAGACATTGGATGTTTTGGTTAGCATCAGACTTAAAGGAATCCTTACAGGAACCAAATGCATCATCTACACAGATCATAAGAGCCTCCAACATATCCTGGATCAGAAGGAACTTAATATGCGTAAGCGACGTCGGGTAGAGCTTCTTACTGACTATGATTGTGAAATCCGGTGTCATCCGGGAAAAGCTAACGTCGTGACTGATGCTTTAAGCCGCAAAGAACGCGTGAAACCTCTACGTGCTCGAGCGTTGGGATTGACTATTCAAACGAATTTGAAAACCCATATCCAAATTGCACAAAGTGAAGCGTTGAAAGAAGAAAACCTTGCGGGGGAAGAATTCCGAGGGTTAGATAAACAGATGATTTGCAAGGATGATGGTATGCAATACTTCATGGATCGTATATGGGTACCTAGATGGGGAGGCGTACGTACTTTGGTCATGGATGAAGCATACAAGACGCAATATTCTATTCATCCTGGTGCAGACAAGATGTACCACGATCTCAAAGATCTGTACTGGTGGCCAGGCATGAAGAAAGACATTGCTATGTACGTCAGCAGATGCTTGACATGCTCGAAAGTTAAAGCTGAACATTAGAAACCATCGGGATTATTACAGCAACCTGAAATTCCCGAGTGGAAATGGGAGAATATAGCTATGGATTTTATTACCAAACTCCCTAGAACAAGCAGCGGGCATGACTCGATATGGGTCGTAGTGGATCGGATGACGAAGTCAGCACATTTCTTGCCGATCCGAGAAGACTACAAAATGGATAAATTGGCGAGACTGTACATAAAAGAGGTCGTGACAAGACACGGAGTACCGGTGTCAATCATATCCGACCGTGACAGCCGATTTACTTCACGATTTTGGCAGACATTGCAGAAAGCGATGGGCACTCGATTAGATATGAGCATCGCCTATCACCCTCAGACAGACGGCCAAAGTGAACAAACTATACAAACGCTAGAAGAGATACTGAAGGTGTGTGTAATCGACTTTGGTGGTAGTTGGGACACTCATCTACCGCTAATTGAGTTCTCTTACAACAACAGCTACCATACAAGCATTAGATGTGCTCCGTTCGAAGCATTTTACGGAAGGAAATGTAGATCACCCGTTTGTTGGTCCGAGATCGGTGAAAGTCAATTAACAGGCCCAGAGATCATCCAAGAAACAACTGACAAGATCTTTCAAATCAAAGACCGACTAAAAGCTGCCAGAGATCGCCAAAAGAGCTATGCCGACAACCGTCAGAAGCCTCTAGAGTTCAACGTTGGGAATCAGGTTCTACTTAAAGTCTCTCCTTGGAAAGAAATCGTTCGATTTGGAAAGAATAGGAAGTTAGCCCCAAGATACGTAGGACCATTCAAGATTACAGAAAGAATCGGTCCAGTGGCTTACCGATTAAGGTTGCCACAAGAACTCAGCGGTGTACATGATACTTTCCACGTGTCGAACCTCAAGAAGTGTTTGGCTGACGAATCCCTTCACGTACTAATTGAGGAAATCAAGATTGTCGAAAAGCTTCATTTTGTTGAGGAACCCATTAAGATCATGGATCGAAAGGTCAAGCAATTGAAGCGCAGTAGAATACCAATTGTCCGTGTGAGATGGAATTCGAAACGAGGGCCAGAGTTTACATGAGAACGGAAAGATCAGATGAAACTCAAATATCCACATCTATTCGAGGATGACACTCTTGGACCTAACTCCAGCTGAATTTCGGGACGAAATTCTCTCAACTGGGGGATACTGTGACATCCGTCACCTTAAGGTCCGTCAATTAACGTGGACTTCGTTAACTTTTCTTCGCTTGTTCATTCCTCATATTTATTAACTCCTTGTATGGATATTAGGCTTGTTTTATCATCCTTGTGCTTGTGCTTTCATTGTGAACGTGTGCTATCTTTGAAAACTTTTAGAACTTTCATCATCGTTACCGCCAAATAACCATTTTTTAAGTTACAAATATAATTAAATACATTTTTATCATTAATATAACTAACCTAATAAAGTCGTTTTCAACCGAAACAAACTTTGGGAACTCGGGGGCTAAGTGCAGGGACTAAAATTGACATTTTGCAAACTTGGGATGGGTATAAAAACCCCCATTTCCAGCCCTAGATTCATTATTCATCTTCTTCTTCTTCACTTTACATCTCATTCCTTGCACCAAAACCGCCCCGTTTGGTCTCGTTTTCACCGTCTAGACTTCATCTACAACCGAGTCTACTCCATCCTTGCAGGTAGACGACCTTGGTTGTCCCTTTTCTTGCTTATTCATGGCTGTCCAAACTAGGGTTTCGGGTGTTCGGGTTCAACCCGAACATATGAGGCCGTGTGGGTGCGTGTGATGTCTTTCTGCGTATGCTTCATGTTTGTGTATGTTTATAGTGTGTTTCTGGAAGTCCTTGTTGTGTAAAACCCGTGCTCAGAGCAGCCGGAGGCTGCTCAGCCCTCCTGCAGTCGCGACTTTCTGTCTAGGCGACTGGGCCTGTCATGCGATTGAGTCGTGCGACTGGGTGAGTCGTGCGACTGAGTCATGCGTCTGAGTCATTCGGGCGACTGAGTTGTGCGACTGGGTATGTCGTGCGACTGAGTCGTGCGATCGAATGAATGTGTGCGATTGAGTCTATGCGAATGAATGTTGTGTGTGATTGAGTCTATGCGAATGAATGTTGTGTGCGATTGAGTCTATGCGAATGAATGTTGTGTGCGATTGAGTCAGGCGACCGAATGAATGTGTGCGATTGTGCGTGTATCGCACGATTGAATTCCAGTCGCACGAATGAAGGTTCAACTGTACGAATGTAGCTGATTCGTACGAATGAAGGTTGATTCGTGCGTATGGAGGTTGAGTCGTGCGATTGAGTGTTGTGTGGTACGACTGAATGCCAGTCGCACGAATGAAGGTTCAATCATACGAATGAAGCTGATTCGTACGAATGAGGGTTGATTCGTGCGAATGGAATATTGAGTCATGCGTCTGGTCTTGTCGTGTGACTGAAGTTGTTGTTGAGTGTGCATTCCTTCTTTTGTGTAGTGTGTGTAAGACGTGTGGTGTTAAGGTGACATCGACACGATTGCCATTGCTAATGACAATGTTAAAGTCAACACTATCAAACTTACTAATGTTATTCCAAATTAAATTAACTTAACATTTTACAAGTATCAATAACCGATTTGTAACTACTAATATTTACCAAATACTTTTTTAATAACAATGAAACATTTACACAAATATCACCGACAATGGCAACGATGTCTAGTACTTGGATCTACATAAGATCTAATACGTGTGTCTGTTTGTGTGTGTTACACGCGACCCAACCGATACAACCCGAACCGACCGAACGTTACTATTTGCTTTATACATATCATTAATGCTTAACAATAACTGTCAATAGGTGTTTGACCGTTCATTGCATAGAACATTTGGATACTTTGATCATTCATACTTACCACCTAACAAGTGAGTTTCGTGGCCCCTTTTTCTGCTTACAATATTTCAATCATTTACAAACTTGGGGGAAAAGTATGCTCACCCATTTTCAATGCTGGACAATTTACATACTTGGAATCAACGTATTACTATTTTGTGAGTACTTATATGATACATGCTTGAGTTAGTTGTGTGGTACTTTCTTTGCAACTATTTAATTCCAGTGTGAGAACCGACGGATAGGTATTGGTAGTACTACTGGGTTGACACCCCACCCTTGTTTGTTGGTATACTAGTTAGTACCATCAGTGGCCAGGAACAGGCCCTTGGGTGAATATATTCCGACAAGGTCTTTGTGTACGTCGTTAGGTTTGGTTGCAAAGCTCATTGTCATGTAATTTTACTTACTTATAAATGTATACATGGTATTCCACATCATTTACTATACAGCATCAATTACTTATTTACTATTTAAACCTGCGAGCTCACCAACAATTTTTTTGACCATTTTGAGCATATCTTTTCAGGTGATCATGCTAATTGAGGAATCTAGGTGTGCTGCCTTAGTGGAGACCCTAGGATGCATTTTTGAGACTAAACATATTTGACAAACAATCATTTTGATACAATGTCTTAGTCTGCTAAAACAAAATTATTCTTTTGATACTTGTTCCCGGGTTGTGGGAATTTACATTACAAATGATACTGCTTGTCTATGTGAATCATTTAACATGTTTATGCTTATGGCTATGTTGTCGTGAATATTGACTAAACACGACACAAGTCCCTTTGTTATCGGGTGTCGTCATGACACGCTTGTCATCATTTATTATATTGCATCTCTATCGCTTACCATGTGTTATGATGATCCCGATCTCGTTACATCCCCGTGTTTCCGCTTTAGCGGGGGTGTGACATAGCATAACTTACTTCCACAAGTGAGTTGGAGGTTAGGTCCACTACATCCATAGGTTATTGTGGCCATGGTTGAGCACGCCGAGCAGGCCTTTCAGCTACCTTACTCTTGAGATCGGTGATCTTAAGTTCTTGATTAAGCACCTGCCTTTGTAAAGTAGCCACCTGAGATTCCAAGTGACTAACCTTTGAAACAAGGTATGTGCATGTGTCCATAAATTTTGCACCTTTTGTTTCATGCTCCCCTCATCTTTATCAGAAGAATCATTGGGGGGATAAGAGTATATAACCAAAGACATCCTTCTCGCCACCAGATGTTTGATCTTGGTCTCTGGATTTCCCCTGCTCTATGAAAACTTCATAAGAAGTGCCAAGAAGCTGGTTTGTCATGGTTGAGGTCTTAATAATGTAATCACTTCTAGAAGTGAGAGCCTCTTCCATATGGACCTCTTAAACATATTCAGATAGGTCCACCTTAGTAATGGGTGGATGATGTGGGCTAGACATGAGAGTGTGAGCAGCACTCATCTCTCCTTGAGTAGGGGAGAAGTAGAGAGATTCATGGTAACCCATGTCTTGATCATCATAGAATTCAAGGTTGGGAACTGGTTGGTTGAGATCTAAAGGCTGGGGATGATAGCTTTCCCCTGAATGTTGATGATCTGAGTGTTAAGACTCAAGATGGTGGCTTGAGGCTAGGGTTGTGAGCTCAATAGGCTGAGCATGAGGAACTGTAGCATTGATACTTGAAGGAATGAGAGTGTTTGCTCCTCAAGAGAAGTGGGAGCTCTTGTTTCCATTTGCTCCTATATGGGTATGTATATGGGCCCTGCTCAATCTAAGTAGATTGAGCAGGGGTTTGTTTGGTTTTTATAATGTAGGTGATGGTAATTTGACGTTGTATAGATACTGATGAAGAAGGTGTGGGTTCAACATTGGTTGTGATTGCCAAGTCTTCACCTTGAGTAGATTGCTCTAACACTTTGGGGACAAGGGCTGTTTTGTTAGCCCAGGTTAATCACACTTGAATCAAATCATGAAGATTATAGATCAAAATATGATAATCACAATCAAAACCCTTTTGATCTTCAATTAGATTGATAATAATATGTTTACAAGTAATCCCTCAATCTATTTGTCATACAACCATTAGTCAACACTAATGACAATTATCCTATTTATAGTGAATATAATATTCACTAATCGCACTTAACTCCCTAGACTTAGGCTAATTAATAAAAATTACATATAAAACATAAAAAAGACTAAAACAAGATAAAATATATTTTGTTCACACAAAATATATTTATTACAATAAAACTCATAGTCATCCAAATCTTCTACGTCTCGTCTCGGTTCTTCGTCTCGTACTCGACGTTTTACTTTTGTTGACTTTGACCGTGACTTTGACTTTTGTTGACTTTGACTGTGTTGATAATATAGACTGTCTTATACAGCTCCAATGATACTCCCCCTTGGTCTATCATTATCAACGTCTTTAAATGAAATCAGCACCAAGAAGTCAACAGTAGAAAGATCTTCAAATTGAAGATTTTTGAATCTGATGAGAAAGATTATTTATCTCATAAGCTCCCTCTATTTATATGCTCCCCCTTTTTGAATGCAACCTTTACGAGGATACTGGAACAGCTTTCCCAAATCTCTAATCTTGAGTGCTTCAGAAGATGTAGGAGGAGGATTCCTAGCTTGGTATCTTCTGCAAACTTGAGGAACAAGTTCTCTGATCACGTACACTGCTCAACTGATGATCGGTCATCACTTACAGCAAAATCTGAAACACATTCACAAACACAGTCTCGACATTTAAAATTAGATCATTTCATTTTAACAAAATAAACTCGTATTTATCTGTGTGTGAAAACAAGCGAACCCGTGTCGTTTGTGCGCAATTTCTATGAAATGCATGAAAAATAATAAAATGTAATCAGCATAATATGGAAGACCTAAATGAATATTGAAATGAAAATTTATTATAATTTTTATTTTTATTATATATATTTATTTTAATATATTTTTTTAATTATATATATATTTTTTATTTGTTTATATATTTTTAATTACCGAGAACTGAATCGATCATGAGATCACATCCTCAAGATATACCTTAGCACAAAGATGAATTTAGTCATCGACAAGCAATGAGATCACATAGATAACTGAATCTAATCACAATCTTTGAATGAATTTTAAAATTCTCAAACAGATCAATAACGATTGCTGATATGTTTGTCCACTTAAACTCATGCCGTATCTTTTTCAACAATCAGCAGATGATTCGTTAAGGTTCAATTAAATACTTTAAAATGCTAGGACCCCACAATCATTTGGCAAAAACCCTCACCCAACCTCAACATTTCTTGAATTTTGTTACGATCTTTATAGAGTGAGGCGTGTGCATAAGTGTGCTAGTGATTATCAACAGAATATTGCATTCTGTGATGAATTCATCATTTAGATGATTTGACACTACTTAGACCAAAATGGTGAAAGCTCTAGGTCTATACTCACGTATAACAAAGGAGATGACCATTTAATCATGTGCCGATGAGAGCTCCAGGTCAGTACTATCATACAGCAAAGGAGATCATCACTCCAGGTCAGTACTTTCGTACAACAGAGGAGATTAGCCAAACACAAGACACATAAATACACCAAATGGCTTAAAGACATGGCTTATATGATTTGTATCATGGTGGGTGAAAGATCAATTCTCAATCTAATTTTTGTGGGACTCAGTTTTTGTGCAGGCCAAATTGCGTAAATCCAGACATCCTTAAGCATATATTTTAATTTAAATCATTATGCTGATGTCTACTTTATTCTTCAGGTTGAGTCTACCAAGCATATCATTAAAGAATCTGTTTGTTTTTCTATTATTTGCAATTAAAAATAAGATGTAAATCAGATAACAACATCAGTTACTATCATTTCTCATTTTATAAACGCAAGTCATGCAAAAACAAGCATTTCAAGATGATATACAATCATTTCTCAGTCATATTGAATCAAGTTCCCAGTTCTTTTTTTATTTTTTTATGTATTACTGATATACTCTCCCCCTAAATTTTTATTTTTGTAAACCTATTTTTTTTGTTTTTTCTAAATTTTTTTATATATTTTTATATTTTTATATTTTGTTTTTATAAAACTGTACAAAAATAGAAATTTACCAAAGAAGGTCTTCCAAACTACACTGATATGAAGATAAGAAATGAATTATCAAGAAATATGTTGTGATTGTGAAAAAGGTCTTCCAAACTACACAGATTGTGGATAAAATACCATGACCTTAACCTATTTGTTCCGCCTGAAATTTGAATTAGGAACAATCTCTGTCAGTAAACCTGATTACTAACAGTCCTCCTGAATTGTTTCTACACTCATTAACAAATTAGTTAGAGAAGGGAACCCAAGCCATCGAAGTCCTGTAAGTTGCTTTTTCATCAATATAAGTAACCTACTTCTGCACACAACCGTTTAAACAATCGGGGATTGTTGTATCCTTCATTTTAATTTGCCAAATTTGTTTCAGTTCAATTAATATGAATTTGAATGAATTAAATTTGGAAATCATTTTCTGTTTAAGACCGGAAGGAAAAGAATTTGGTTTTGAACCTTTAGTCATTTTCATATTTGAATCATGTGAAACCGGCTTCACATGAAAAGGTTTGGATGGAGGGTTTTTCATCCAACCATTCAAATATGTGTGCTTTTTTACCTTTTGAACCAGAGAAGCAACACGTGTTGCCTTTACCGTCTAGAACATTCTTTGTAGACTTACATCCGGAGAAGCAATTTGGTTTGCCTTTACCATTCGAAGCAAGTCTTTGAGGGCACTTCTTTACCACATGACCTTCTTTTCCACACTCAAAACAAGCCTTGAAAGGCTTTTGATGCTTGACTGACCCGTGTGGTGCAGGTAGGGATGAGGATTGCTTTGAGCTTGTAGCAGATTCTTGCTTGTTCAGAAGTTTCCCGTGCTGAACAGGGAATGAGATCTTCACTGATTGACTGGGTTGTTTTGCAGTTGGAGACGAGATCTGTATTGGTCTTGATTCAGCTTTTGGAAGCGTTTGAGACTTGACAGTTTTAGGTGATATCTTGATCTTTGATGAACTGACACGATCCTCTGTGTTTGATTCATCATCTTAGCTTGACCAGTCTCGTATACACAGATTTGCTTCCAATGGATCTTGATTGACAGGAGTAGGATGTGTTGTTGTTATTGGAACTTGATGATTAGGTGATTCCTAATTAATCTCTTCTGTCACAACCTTGACAGGCTCAAAAGTAGGAATTTCACCTGCTTTAAACTTATCAAAGAAGTTAGAAGAAATAGTAGATATAGATTTACAAACAACCGAGACTAAACACTCGTTAGCTTGGCTGTCAGCATTCGGTCCCATACCAGTTGTAGAATCATAATCATCTCGCACCTCATTAATATTGACACCGCTCAAACCTGCATGCAGACTATTAGTAAGTTGTTCAAACAAATCATTTCTAGGATGAGGTCTGGGGATAGGTGAATAACATAAAGTAGAAGGAGGAGAAACTGAATTAAATACAGTTTCACCATCAGATTTATATCCAATCCCATGTTTTACCCGCGCCCCTTGTTGTTTAGCAATAAGCTCATCCTTTTTCATGTGTGAAAGGGTCTATTTATCAAGCTTCGTTTGAAGCTGTGTTGTTTCAAAATTGAGCCAAAACAGCCCTTTCTCTCAGAATATTAATTGCAACGTTACGCTCCAAAATAGTTCTTCTTAAAAGATCATTTTCAGCCAATGCTTCATTAAGTTTCCTTGAAAAATCAATTTTATTTTTCTTTAATTCCTGATTGAGTATTTTTAATTTTTTTTAATTTTCCAATAACAATCTGTTTGCCTTATAGATTCCAAATAATCGGATTCTACAAGAAGAACACATATTTTGAACAGTCTCATAAGGAAGACCCATGATAGTTCGTTCTGTAGCTAAACTCTTATCATAGTTGCAAACCCTTGTGATTTTTCGTTGTTCCTTTTCTTTGACCTTCAGCATCTCATCAGCCTCAGATTTTTTCTCTCTTTTATAAGCTTTTCCAGCCTTATCATCATCGGTACTCACAAACTCTGGTTTACTATCATTGTCGACTCTTAGAGCTTCAATATTTTCTTCGATTTTAACAGTGGAATCCAAATCAGTTATTGATAATTTCATCTTTTCAATCAGCTCGGTTTTGTAATCAAGTATGCTTGTTACAGAAGAAACAAGATCAGTATTAAGCGCGTGGGTTTGATGTGGGAACACGGCTTGCTGAAATTCTTTTCTTTGGATATCCAGCTCGAGAGATTTTAGTCTGTTGATCATATCCATAAGTTTTGTGTCGACATAACCTCTTTCTTGCTTCAGCATTTTAACTTGATGATTCCATACAGACGGAAGCGAGTCAAGAAGCTTTTGAATTTGTTCATGATTACTGAGATTTGGAACATGCTTCTTTAGATTATTTGTCACCTTTAAGAATCGATCAATCAAATCTGTCAATTTTTCTTTCTTCATTACTGCAAAAGAGTCAAACCGCTTTGTGCCGTTGTGTGATTATCTGATTTAAAGTCTTCTGAGTATGACATTTTATTAAAAATTTTGAACAATTAAACACCCCAAAAATATTTTTCCCAAAAATTTAAAAATAATTCTTCCCCGGAAAATATACATATATATATATATATATATATATATATATATATATATATATATATATATATAGATATATATATATATATATATATATATATATATATATATATATATATATATTAAATGTCACTCTTTGCAAAATGTCACTCTATGTTTTAAAATCGTTGAATATTTCTTCATCGGGATTTAAAAAAATGAATTTTTTCTTTGACTTTTAGTGAGCCCACACAACAATTTTTTCAAAAAAATATCCAGCCCAATTAAGATTAGTCCATATATCAAACTATTATTTGTTTAATTGTTAGCCCAGATATTATCTTTTAACTAGCCCAAAATTTTCTGGTCCAAACCCAATTTAATGAGAAAAGCCCATTAACAATTTCAAACCCTAACAAATAACACACACCAAAACATCAAGTTCAATCTCACCAACAATCCCTAACCCTAACAACACAAATCTCAAATCCCGTCACTTTTCTCCAGCACCTCCTCCACCACCACCGCTGATGACTCCACCGAGATACACCGTTCCTGTAAAATCAAAACAAATATCTACACGAAGAAATCGACCTCAATCTCCACCGTATGCATCAAAATCAGAGCCTGAAAAACGTCGATCAACGAGCAAGAGCAAACCACCATTACCAGCGAAAACAAGCAGTGACTTCGATAGAGACGACTTTCTGTCTAATGGTTCACAGTCGTTGTTGATTCCAATTCCACCACCACCACCGTCGTTTAAGGTATCAGCGATGAAATTCGAGCTGGTGGTGATTTTGTTAGGGTACGCAGCACACACAATTCAGTGTGTAGTTCAGCGGACCGTGACGATGTTGGATTCCCTTCAACGATGATGGATGGTGGAGATTCAATTGGGCCGAGCTCGAGTATGGTTCTGGGCCTGGGTTTTTTTCTAGCCTAGATGTGAATGCTAAGGCTGAGAGTATGGAGATTGAAAATGAAGAAATCGAGCGTATGGTTAGGGAAGCAGAAGAATTTTGGTTGTGGTGAGTGTATTCTGGCTGCTAGGTTAGGTAGATTTTTTTTTAATTTCGCTGAACTTTTGTTAAATTCGCAGTTTGATTTTTATAAATTCGCAGTTTGAAGATATAGATTCGCAGAAAAAATTTTAATTTCGCAGTTTTAATAATTTCGCAGATTAAATTTTTAAATTCGCAGGTTGGTTCTTAGATTTGCTGAAGATTTTGGCAGCATTTTCGCTGGTATTTTCCCTCGAAAATATGAACTTTCGTTCAAAATGATTTAAAATTCGCAGCTTGATGTTTTGAAGATTTGAAGATCCTCAAGAACACCAAGAACACACACATTAGTGTGTGAGAGAGAAACTTCTTTAGATTTGAATTTTTCTTTTAATTTCTTATATAAAATATGTTGTAGATGAGAAATATATGTTGTATATCTTTAAGTTTGTAGTAGATTGTTGTAGATCTGATGAATTGATTATGTTTGAGATGAAATTTAAATTTCAGATCTACTTTCTCTCTCTAAACCCCCACTTTCTCTCTTTAAAAATCTGATGAACACCTTCAAAAATCTTCAATACTTCAATGAATTTGATCCAATATGGCTCTAATACCAAATTGTTAGCTCAGGTTAATCACACTTGAATCAAATCATGAAGATTATAGATCAAAATATGATAATCATAATCAAAACTCTTTTGATCTTCAATTAGATTGCTAATAATATGTTTACAAGCAATCTCTCAATCTATTGGTCATACAACCATTAGTCAACACTAATGACAATTATCCTATTTATAGTGAATATAATATTCACTAATTGCACTTAATTCACTAAACTTAGGTTAATTAATGGAATTATATATAAAACACAAAAATGACTAAAACAAGATAAAATATATTTTGTTCACACAAAATATATTTATTACAATAAAACTCCTAGTCATCTAAATCTTCAACGTCTCGTCTCGGTTTTTCGTCTCGTACTTGACGTTTGACTTTTGTTGACTTTGACCGTGACGTTTACTTTTGTTGACTTTGACTGTGTTGATAATATAGACTATCTTATACAGTTCCAACATGTTTCTACCCCAGAAAAACCAAAAGTGGTTTTTCTTATTATTTTAAAGATGTCGGTTTCATCTGTCTAGCTTTAGAATATTATAAGTTCTCCTTAATTATGAGTCTAGTTCGCAGTTGAAATATGCTGGACATATGTAGGGAACATGTAATATTCAAGGGAATATAAGTTTGCAAGTAAATTTATCTAGACAAATTGAGAGTACCTAAAGTTGATCCCATGGACCATTCCATGGACTATGGAGGATAGATCTTCTAGAATTTGGTCCCATCCTCTATGATTGTTGGATAGTGAGTGGATAACCATATGGAGGAGGTATTTCCATTGAGAAGATACATGTCCTTTCTTGAAGGTTATTACTGTGTAGTCACCTTCATAGCCCATCTGATGAAATGATCCATTGACTTCCTCCTTGGTGAAGGAAATCTCACCATCTTTATCATCCAGCTGCAAATGTTGGTTTATGGAGGTTGGAGTGATGAAAACTGTCCTCCCATGCACTGTAGCCGAGAGTGCATTCTTACCATCCATGATAACTTCCTAGCACGTCCTCTAGAACTCCAAAAGTTGATATTCATAGAGTGGAGGGTCAATGGTAAGGGCGGTGAAGTAAGAGGAGTGTGAAAGAAAGTTGTAGATGTCTGAAAAACCAGGGTCTTTTTCACCCTTTATAACGAACACTTGGAGTATTAAGCGAAATATCAATGTTTGAAGCTATAACACCGCACATTATGTGAAGTTTATCTTCTAAGGTGCAAGGGTTTTATTGCCATATTTCGGCCTTTCCACAAGTACTATTTCAGGATGACTATTATTTTTGTCTCTTGTTACGTGCCATAGCTGTTTAGAGAGAAAATTAGGCAAAGTTGAGGCTAACATCATTGTTAGTCTATCTAATCACTTACTATTGTTGTATGCCTCAACTTCCTTTAGTAAATGACCTCGACATATTCTCATTCCTTGTTTAAATTACTATAAATGGGTCATTAATTAATAAGAAAATTATACATTGATAATACTATTTATATTTATTTTGCTAATTTAACAAATGTATTCGGAATATAACTTCTTATTCTCAAGTCCATACTTGAGAAAGAAAAGCAAGATAATATCAACTTTCTCGCATGACACCGCCATCTAAGAATTGTTCTTAAGATAGAGACAAAGCTATATGTTCTAGATATTGTTGTTCCCAACGAGCCTGCAAATAATACGATTGTTGCCTATAGGACTTAGGGAAAATATAATAAGGATGACGATGAGGTAGTCTACCTTATGCAAGCCACCATGGCCCTTGATCTCAAGAAGAACATGAGGAACATGATTCTGAAACAAGCCCGGCAAGAACGCTATGTTACCATGAAACAACTAATATCCTATGTTACAATGAAACAACTAATATCTTGTAAAACACAAGAAGGCTTGACATTTAGTGATCATGTGCTTAAAATGAAATGCTATATTGATTAATTGAACAAAATTCCTTACCCTATGCAGGATGAAATGGCAACAGACTTTATCTTGAACTCCGTCCTTAGTTCTTACGACTAGTTCGTTATGAACTTCAATATGAATGCATAGGTTAGAAGTGTAGGTGAATTACATGGTATGCTCCAAACATCTAAGCAGGTTATAATAGGTAAGGTTAATCAAATGTTGATAGTCAGATCTACTGGTGCTAAGAAGCCTGATCTCAAGAAAAAGGGTTATAGCAGCAAAGGTAAGACGAAGTTAGTTGTTACTACTAAACCTAGCACCAACAACAATTAGCTAGTTGCTAAAAACAATACACCCCCTTCTGAGGAGCGTTTGTGCTTTGAATGCAACAAGATAGGGAACTTGAAGCATAACTACCCTTAATATCTACCTAATCTTAGGGGAAGAAGGTCAATGGTAAAGGCACTTCTTTATTTATTCTTAAGTATGTTATTAAACTTTTTATTATTTCCAGAAACACATGGGTATTTATAGGATGTGGTTACTACATCCTCAATGTGTTGGAGGAACCTGAAAAGTGGAAGAACCTTAAACAAGGGGACATGGAGCTCATTTTTGGTGATGGGAAGAGTGTATTAGTTCTTGCAGCCGAAACTTATCATCGTTCATGTGAGGCCATATAATTAACTTGGATAATTGTTTGTTTGCACCTCGTTTAACTAGGAACATCATTTTAGGTTTTTTATTATTTACAGAAGGATTCAAGTATGTTTTTAATGATGTTTCTATTTATTCGTACTTGAATGTTGTCTTTTATTTTGAGACTAGACCTAAAAATGATATTAATGAGATAGATGTTCAAACTAATAATTACATATATAATCTTTCAAAACATATCTAAACTAGCATAAAAATACATTTCTATGGCATTATAGATTGGGCTACATAACTAACGCCTGCATGGAAAAACTTCGGTCCGAAAGGATTCTTGAATCCACGGGAATCCTTTGATGAATACAAATATTGCTTAGATAGCAAACTCACAAAGGTTCCCTTCACCATGTTGGTGAACGAGCCAAGGATCTATTAGCACTCATACATTCTAGCACTAATGACTCGGTCACATGCAAAAGTCATGAAAAAGATTTTTGCAATAGGATAGCTTCGAGTTGAAAAGGGTTGAATATAAATTTCATGAACCATTTGTGTTTGGCAAAAAGAAGAATATTGATTTTATGAAGACAGGAAAGACACCAAAAGCACAAAAACTGGAGCTGTTCACACGATATGTTCTGACTAACTTCAGTCTCTTCTATGTGAAAAGCTCAATATTATGTCACTTTCATATAGGATTCAACATGGAAGGTATGTGTTTATTTTCTTTAATAGTAAATCTGATGTATTTAATACTTTTATGAAATAGAAAACTGCTGTTGAATTAGAAAATGATTTGAAGGTAAAATGCTTGAAGTTGGACAACAAAGTACAACATCAGTGAGTTTCTTGATTATTTGTTGAACAAGGCAATCAGTTGATAAAGAAAGTTCTGGGAATTCTTAATGGAATGGAGTGGTAGAAAAGATGAATAGAACCTTAATGAAAGAGCCAGAAGTATGAGATTTAATTGGTTGCTTTCAAAAATGTTCTGAGCAGATGCAATTACTACTGTTGCTTATTTAATCAACTAAGGACCATCAATGTCTTAGGGTCCAAGATACAAGAAGTAGAGTAGAAAAGGGAAGCAGTTAAATAGGGGAATTTGAAAATATTAAGGTGTAGTGCCTATGATCTAGTGAAAAATGGTGACAAGGTTGACGCTAAAGGCAAGAAATGCACTTTCATTTTATATGGGTCCGAAACATGAATACCTGACCTGATCAAAACCCCTACCAGCAAGTGCACTTGATAGTAACCCGTGAGATGTTTTTGGTTTAATTAAAACACCAGTGTCGATGTAAATGGAAAAAAGGCACAAATAAAAAAATCAAACGAGGCAGGGGTTGGAAGTCAAGCCTAGGTCTCTTTCACCGCCAACAAGTGCACTTGCTAATACACCAAGGGAGGCTTTCATTTTAATTGGTACACAATTTATAATGCAAACCAAAAAAGAAAAAAATTAAATAGAACAAAACTAAGTTGCGTCACATAACCAAACCTATCACATGGTAGGTACCCTAGATAACAAACTATAAACGTTAGAGCTAAATGCTCTTTTTAACTATGCGGTTTTAAATTAAATTCTCCTATAAATTAAAAAGTGTAGATTTTATCATTGAATCCAAAGATTTCACTAAATGGACGTTTGATTCCATTTAACTACACCTTATTAACATTGTTAATTTTTTTTGCTAACGTTCCTACATTAGAGTTATTTTAATAAAAACAATTACATATAAAGAACCAACCCCATGTGAGAGGTTTTATTCGTTCAATCCTTTTTGTCATCATCATTGCAATTAAATCCACTTGTTAGATGATATAAATTATAAGAATAACATCAAGTGACTCCTTGCTAACTTTATGAAGCATAAACCACAAAAAATAAAAAAAAACACATATGACACCAACGGTTTGAATCATAACCATAAGACACAAATCATCATATCATAAAAAAGTGAAAAATAAATTAAGAATGATCAATATGATGTTAACAATGACTTTAAGACTCCATCAATAATAATCATAAAACACTAATCACGTAATCATAACTAAACTTTAAGTCAAAGAATCTTGCAATGTAAAAAAAATACAAAAGTAACATGACCACTAAACTAAAAAATATTAACAAGACAAAACAATAAAAGAGTATTGTGAAGTCAAATCATAATTGCGATTACCAAAAGAGACTAAACAAATAAAACGTCGCGTGGGGTTGGTTCTTTCTTTTGTTATAGTTTTGACTAATATGTCCCTCAAGTTGAAAAGTTAACAAAAAAATTAACGGTGTTGATTAGTTGTAATCGAATAAATTCTAATGAAATTTTAGTGAAATCTTGGATTCAAATGAAAATATTCACTAATAGAAAAAGAGGCTAATACAACATTTTACACGCAACTTTTTCCAATAAATTGCATTTGATTCTAAAGCAACTTCGTTTACCATAAAGGTTGCATTAGAAGGCATTATGCAACTTTTTTTAGGAAGTTGCAAAATATTATTGAAATTGCAATTTTTTTATTTAAAGGTTAAAAATTTTGTTGAAAACTGTAACTTTTATGTTAGAAGTTGCAAATTTTATTGAAATTTGCGGCTTTTGTTAAAATGGCCGCATTGTCAAAACTTAGGTGCAACTTTTTTTTTCTTAAAAGGTTGCATGACGCTGAAACTACCGACTGGAAAGTCTAGCTTTGAGGTCTAGCAGCACTGACATACTCAAGAAGAAACACCCTACCTTCTCCTACTCGAACTATTCTAAGTTTGAAGAAGCCGACATTGAATTGACTACCTAAATAGCCTTTCAAGATCAAAATCGTACTACTACTCCTATGATTTCATTACAGGGAAAGGAAGTGTCTCAAACTCGGAAAAGAACCGGCCTGAGAGTGGCACTTACCTTAAGATTCCACCCTGCTAGATGTTTCGGAAGAGTCCTAAGAAAACCCTAGTAGGCCACTTCGTCCCTGTATCCTGGCGATACCTTAGCTTAAGGAACTTTTCTAACTCCAATCAATTCCACGATTCCATCCTTCTTGTGAGACTTTCATATTAACTTCTCTCCTCATTTGGATTTTTTCTACTATTATTTTAATAACAAATTTTGATAGAAGGATTAGGTTGTTGAAAATTAAAAGAATAAACTTACATCTATCAGAATGGGTCAAAATGGGTCAAATGATCTCATCGAAATTTAAAGTGATTGATCTCAATTATTTTATAAAAAGAGAATATGTACCCATAACTTAAAAAATTTACAAACCTTCTGATGCCAAACAAAAATACATGTTGTTTATTTTTAAACCTTTAAATTCAATGAATAAATTTTATAAAGGCACAAAGATAAAAAAAATTAACTCTAAATGTTATATAATTAATAGTTTAAATTAGTATGGTATTCTATTTTAATCAAGAATAATAATATATCATTAATATTATTATACATACTAATACTTTATTTTACTCCTACATATAATTTAATCATGCACTTGTAATTATTTGAATCGACATCATATTTGTGTGACAATCACCAATACTGTTATACCACAACTATTATTATATATTATGTATATTTAATATTTATCTATATTAGAGTATCTATATCCTAGGCTGGAGGTGGCTCGTTATAGGGAACAAATCAAGAATAAAATAGAGCTTCCTCGAGAATTTGGTTTCTTTCTATTTGGAAACAAAAAACCATAAGTATAATTAGACACGTTATCTTTATTGTTCCACTAGCTAGCATAAAATGATAGATGTCTCTTTCATTACTACAACTTTATATGAAAATAGGCTTTATATATTATGCAGGATCGAGTTTTGTCACTTAACACTTGGTTTTCTCTCTAACTCACTTATACAACACACACTCGGATCAGATGAAGTAGAATCTCTTCTAAGAGTTGATAATAATATAATAAGTAGCAAAGAACACAAAGAAATAATTTTCAAGGCACTTGTATATATTACTTCTCAACTCAAAGTATTACAAGACTCTTACAAGCATGAAACAAGAGTTACAATGAGAAACTATATATACTGGATCCTACAGCCGAATATACTTTGATACCAGCTGGAAACCTAAGACTAAAGCATATACTACAATGCTAAAGTTAAGGTATCTTAAATAAAGTATTATCTAAGATATGGTAATCATGACATGTCCATGACTTACCTTTTATCACCAACTAAAGTTGGCAACTGTACTAACTGATAAAGGTAAACAGTGGAATAAAGTATGGTCAACTACATGGCTTTTGAGAAAACGACATGTAGTATCTCAAAGGTCTGTAACGGAGTGTCAGAGAGACCATACTTATGTCCACTGGTTAATAGTAGTGTCTTCCAAAGGTAAGTTGGCTTCGGAAGAACATCTTCTTCCGAAGCCACTTATACTTCGGAAGAGGCTACTATACTTCTGAGGCTTGAGGACTTCTTTATATCTTCATACTTCGTAAGTTGACTTCTGATATTTCACTCTAAGTCTTGATCTTCAAAAGTGAATACTTTGTCTTGAGAAGTTGGAGTTTTTCTTCGGAAGTTGAACTTACACTTTGTCTTCGGAAGAACTCATTTTCCTTCGAAAGTTTCATACTTAGCTTCGGAAGTCCTTATTAGTTGCACCAAAATAGTCTAAGTGATTTGGTTTTGGTTGCACCAGCATTTCTAGATCCAACAAACTCCTTCTAGGTTGATGCTACCAAAACCTCACTTGTCTCTGCTTCTCAAAACTTTCAACACCATGGATAGAAGATATTTGTCTGTTTCCTTGTTCTTTCCCGAAGTGGTGCTGAGAAGTTTGTACAAGTCATTAGTGGATAGGAGATCCAGTCTATCACTATGAATGACATGTACCCTTTGTTGTGCCCCCCTGAGAAGAGTTAGTTGACGGGAGTTATAGTCATACTCCTCTCTAACTATGGATTCAAGTTCAGGACCCTCAACCATTTAAAGAAAGGCTTTGCCTTTGGGTTTTGATCCCTTCCTTTCCTCCTCCTCTCTTAGTTTCAACTCTTCTTCAATCTTTATCCTAGCAGTTAGCTCGGCCAGATGAAGACTGCTCAAGTGATTTCTAATGAGAGCAGCTACTTCAGAGTTGGAGGGGTTGGATAGTGGCTTCTCTGCTAACTCAACAATATCAAATCTGCTTAAGTGTAGCAGAGATGAGAAATTTAGCCTGTTTAGCTCTCCACTCTCTCTCTCTCTCAACAACAAAGTTGTGAGAAGAGTCTTCGAACCTCCACTGGATAATCTTCTTCCTAGGCACAAGGGGTTGACTCTGTACCTTGTCACATTTCTTAGTATCCACCAGAGTCACCAGCCTTCTCCTTAGCTTCTTTTCTTCCTCATTCAGAGTATCTGAATTGAGGCCAAAGAGCTTTGCAGCTTGGTCCTATGTTCCTCTATGTAGATCATGAAATTGATCTCTAGTGAGGGAACATAAGGATCCATCAACATAGGTCAGTTTGATAGAATCCTCATCACAGGAGATATCGCTCAGGTTTGTACAGTTGATGAGCTTTGTCTTGATTGCCTTGAACTCCTCTAAGGAGAGATGTTTGGAAGGCTGAGGGGATGGTTTGGGAGGTTGTTAGGTAGGTTGTGGTATTTGGGTTCTGGCGAGTGTTTTGGGTTGGAGGATGGGTAGTTTAGGTGGTTGAGGTGAGAAGGTTGGTAAGGTTGACGGTGTAGGTTCAGGGGTGTAAGGTTCAAAGGTTGGTTAAGTTTTGATGGGTAATTGAAAAGGAGTTGGTTCAGGTTGTGGTTGGGTTTGAGGTTGGGGTTGAGTGGTTTGTTTAAAGATCATCCCATGTCCCCTTTTGTACATCTCCTTCTGTACATCTCCTTCCTCTTCCCTGAGCGAATGTCAGCCTTTATGTCACTGACATGTCGCTGGAGAGTCTTCTCAGACATAGGACCCACCTGCCTGCCAAAGAAGACATGAGCCCAGAGATAGTCTTTCATCCAGGCCTTTTCACCTATCTTCTTGGCAGCAGCGAATCCTGCTTCCTCTTCCTTCTTCTTTTTTAACCTCAGCTTCTCCTTGGTAGCTTTCTTTCTCTCCTTCTCCATTTGATCTTTCTCTTTGTTGAAGAGCCATAAGATCGTATCATTGTTGTGTGGAGGTAATTCTTATTGAGAGAAACCCCTAGAGGTTAGGAAAGTTATCTTTTCCCTCTTAAGCTGTTGATCAGCTTCTCTTTTCTTCCTCTCCCTTTCTTCCTCTAAGGGCAACCTTGCTGGTTCTTCCTTTTGCTGTATTTGCAGCAAAGTTGTCTTTTCCAACTCAACTAATTCCTCTAGTGTTAGCAGGAGTACAGCTCCTAGATTGACAAGTCTGTCAATGATTTCCACTCTTCTTTTAATGTTGACAGCCTCCTGGTTGGTTGCAGCTGCTTTGCTACTGGCAGCTAGCAGCTTCCCAGTTAGAAGTCTACCTTTTCTTTTGAGCTTTTCTAACCTTGCTTCCTCCTGAAGCTCTTCCTTAGTCATCTTCCTCTTTCCTTTGACGTCTTCGGAAGTGCTATACTTTAGGGGTTCTTGGATGGAAGGTTCAGGTTGAGTGGTGGAAATGGGAGCATGAGTCAATGCTGATGTTTGAGCTAGGGGTTGGGTGAGAAAATACTCACTATTAACCTCAGATGCAAGTTCTAGGATTGCATCTGTGACTATTAGATCATTGGATAAAGATAATAGTCCTTCCGCAGCTGCAATCTCAACTTCGGAAGATTGAAGTTGTTCTTCCGAGGCTTTGACTTGTGCTTCGGAAGTCTGTGAGAATGTACTATTTGTCCCAACTGTCTCAGTTGCTAGGCCATCAATCCTTGTTTCCCCTTCAAAATTAATCTCAGGTTCCACTTGGACCTTAGGTTGACCAACTTCCTCAATAGTGGTAGAAGGTGCATTTAACCTCTGAAGCTCTTGAGATCCAAAGTAGATCACAGACAAGTCAGGACTTGGCTGTTCAATGAAATGTTCCATCAGGAACTTGTTGAAGAACCTGTTGAGTTCTTGGAGCATCCTTTGGTCCACTTGAATTACAACTGGAGGAGGCTCAGGAAAAACTGAAGCTTGTTGCATGGGGTACCTTGAACTTAAGGAAGTGAGAGCTTGACTCTGTGGTTCCTCTTGTCTTTGGCTTTGTCCCTGAACACTCTCCCCCTTTTTGGTAGCATCATCTTGAGAGCTTGATGAGCTGGAGGAAGAGGTCAATGAGACCTGAATTGGTACATGCCTAACAGACCTCTCAATTTGTTTCTTAGCTAGTTTGGCCTTGAGATTTTCAATCTCAAGTTGCTGAGTGGCAGACCTATCCTCTAAAGTCCTAACCTTAGATTCAAGGTTTGAGACTTTAGGAAATAGGTCTTTAATGGTGAGTTGTAGTCTTCCCTCATCTTCTTTTGAAGAATCATGGGTAGATGAGGTAACATACCTAGTATGTTCATCCTCACCACCAGATGTGGTTTCTTGGCGCCCTGGTTTCCCTTGCTCAATGATGTCTCTTTCAGAGTCATTAAAGGGCATGGTTGCCGTAGATTCAGTCTCAGTGATGTTACCACTGTCCTGAAGGTCCATTGAGCCTCCTTCAGTAGTGACAGCTGAATCTACATGAGTCCCTTCAACATCAGTGGGACTCACCTCAGTAAAGGCTTGCTAATGGAGGCTAGAGATAAGAGGTCTCACTAGGCTCTATCGATCCTTGAGAGGATGTTCGGGATCAACTTCATTGCCTTGAAGAGACATGATCTCTTCATCAGTTCCTATTAGTAGGTCAGTAAAGGAAATAGAGGTTAAGCCTAATGACCCAGGCTTTGATCAATGTCTAAAGGCATTGAGCCTATGGTGGGGTTATCTCTTTTTGGGAGCTCAGGGGAGTATAAAGACTCTCCCTGAGGGTTTTTAGCTTGGGTTTCAGGCTCATGGGTTTGAGACTGAGGAGACTCAAAACCCATATTGAGGTCACTGTGAAGGATGGTTGGACTTCAGACTGAGTGGGAGCCCATTGTTCCATTCTAGTCTTTTTGGATTGAAAAGGAGGAGCTTGTTCAATCAGAGAAGATTGAACAAGGTTTCGTTTGGGGCCTCTTTGATATGTGATAGTGATAGGGTGAGAAGGTAGATTTGGCAATGTGAGGGTAGTTGCTGGTGTGGGTTCATCACCTATGGGGTTAACAGGGATGTCACCAGGAGCCATTGACTCAGTCATACCTGGAAGAAATGCAGTATATCTTCCGGTGAAATTGGTGGACACTCTCTTCAAAGTCTTGAAGATAGTCGACCTTATTTGAGGAACAGTCAAAGCAGCAACACAGACAAGTTGACTCTGGTCCAACTCACAGTTGATTATGTGCTGAAAGAACCTGGGATACATGAAGAATGTGTCTCGTTGGAGGTTCCCCATAAGATTGGTCAGCACAAACCTTGAGTAGTTAAAGCGGAGGCTTCTCACCAATCCATGAACTAGGCACCCTAGTTCATATGGGATTTGATCCCATCCCCCAGATTTGTTGGACAAGCAATGAAGAACAACATGCAGCAGGAACTTCTAGTTGTAAGAGAAGTTAAACTTGTAGACGGTTGACTTGCTTACATCTCCACCATATCCCATTTGGATATAGGTGTTGTCCAAATCTGTCTTGGGGAACTTTGTAGGAGCGCCCTCATCATGAAGCTTGAGATGTTCACTGATGATTTGTTCGAAAATGACCAACTCCTGGCCACAGATGCTTGATCTTATTACCTGAACCTTATTTAGGGTTTCAATCTGACTATTGGCCCAAATTCAGCCATGTGATTTGAGTAAACAGTGGGGTTGACAGTCAGAGCAATATAATAAGATGATTGGGTAAGAAAGGAGATGATATCAGAGAAGTTGTCATCCCTTGAAGAATCAAGGAGTGCGACTTGGTTGTGCTGAGGGTTAAGTGCCATTTGAGAAAGTTGCAGGAAGATAGTTAGGAATAAGGTGAATTGGGGATGAAGGAAGCTTTTAGGGTAGTAAATTGGGTAAAAAGATGAAAGTGATAGTCGGGATTATTTAAATGGGTGAAATGGCGCTTTAAGGGGTTTGGATAAGATGATGGGATGTTTCAGTGGAGGATGTGACAGGGGCGGTAAGGTTTAGTCCATTTAAATAATATGACATCATTAACAAAATCTTTACTTTTTACAGAGTGGGGCCCAAAAGATTTTCGTTACACAGTAAAGTCTTTCTTCCGAGTATAGAGCATTTCCGAAGGTAATGTTCTTCCGAAGGTAAAGTTCTTACTTCCGAGAGTAAATATTGTTTCCAAATGGAGAGTGTTATAAGCTTCGGAAGTAGATCTGATATTGAATTAATCGCTTCTTCCGAGACTAAAAACTCTTCCGAGAAGAAAATTGTCTTGGGAGGAATTTGCTTCGAAAGATATGTAAAACATCTTCCGAGGGTTAATTCCTCTTCGGAAGAATTTATACTTGGTGAAAATTTCAGAGAAAGACTTTTTGTAACAGGGCTTAGATTATTTTGACACAAGACTTTACACATTAAAAAGGTTTTCAAATAAGATAGACTAATCAAGGTTTATCATCCCAATAGTTGTAATAAGATACTTAAATCTTTGTTCATCAAAAGCTTTGGTGAACAAGTTAGCATATTGTTCATTTGAATCAACTTTGATTAGTTGAAGTAGATTTTTCTCATGAATATCTCGAATGAAATGGTACCTGATATCAATGAGCTTTGTCTTGGAGTGCTTCATTGGATTTTCAGTAATGGAGATAGCACTCTTGTTGTCAATGTGGATAGGAGTGCCCATGAAGTTGAATCCGTAGTCTATCATCTGGATCTAAATCCACAGCAGCTGAGCACAGCAGATGGTAGCAGATATAGGTTCCAAACCTTTTGTCTTTTGAATTGAAGCAGCTCATCTTGCATCGATTCAACCCAGCTACTATCTTTTAAGGCATCTTCCACCTTCTTGGGTTCTATCGGGGATAAAAAGCATGAGTACAAGCAGACATTCCCATTGTGAGTTTGTCCTCTTGTTCTCACATCTTCAGAGACTTCCCCTATGATGTTCTCAGCTAGATGAGTGTTGTGAATCCTAAGTCTAGGAATTACCTCCAGTTGCAAAGATAGATCTAGATTGGACATATTTTGCTCAGGAGCTTGAACACTTTGTCCAGCTGTTGTTTCAGTCTCATTCAATGAGGACTGATTGAATGAATGAGAAACATCATCATTATTTGGTGGTTGTGAAGCAGCATTAATAGTTGCCTGTTCCTTCAAGATGTTGCTTCCATCAGCTTGGTGTTGTGCAGTATCACCTGATAAAGTTTGAGGGTCAATAGGTGAACCAATGGTTGAAGCTCCACTATCCCTTGAGATAGTCATATTGTCAGATCTGCCAATACTGAGAGCTTGATTTGTTGCAGCTCTTGGAGAACTTGGAATAGGCCTGGGTAGCTCAAACAGTTGGTCATCATCAGAATCACTTTGAGCACCTGTTCCAGCTGAAACATTCTCACAAGATGGTTTAGAATAGTTTGGAAACAATTCTAAATCAAAGCTATGATCAGGGCCATTCCCCCTAACACAAGGAGTGTGCTCATTAACTACAATGTTCAAAGATTCCTCAAATTGTTGATTTTTAATGTTATAAACTCTATAAGCTTTAGAGTTAGAGGAATATCCAACAAAGCTAGCATCATCGACTTTTCAGCAAATTTTGCCAAATTGTCTTTTGTGTTAAGTATGGTACACCTGCTGCCAAAGGACCTTAGAAAGCCAATGAACGGTGGCATCTTGTTCCATAGCTCATAAGGGGTTTTTCCATGTGGCTTAACTACAAGAACTCTGTTCTGCACATAACATGCAGTGCTGACTGCCTCTGCCTAGAATGTTAGAGGTAGCTTTGAATCAGCGAACATGGTCCGAGCAACCTCAATAAGTGTCTTGTTCCTCCTCTCAACAACACTATTTTGTTGAGGAGTTCTAGGAGCACTATATTATCTGGCACTCCCTTTTGAGTTACAGAATGAGTTAAGAACGTGGTTCTTAAAGTCAGTCCCTTGATCACTTCTAATTATTTTAACCTTGTGATCAATTTGATTTTCTATTTTAAGAATAAAAGATTTTAAAGTTTCAGCAGTTTTATCTTTGGTTCTTAAAAAGAATATCATGTAAATCTTGTAAAATCATCAACAATCACAAGGCAATATGATTTCCTTCCAATACTCATTATACTTGTGGGATCAAATAGATCCATGTGCAATAAGTGTAATGGAGTAGTGATGGAGTTAACAACTTTGGATTTATGAGATGCCCTGTGTTACTTCCCTTTCAGACATGCAACACAGTTATCTTTGCAGCAAAAATTCTTTTTAGGCAAACCATGTACCGATTTATTTTTAGCCAATTTATTCATTGCCTTAATATTTACATGACACATTCGTTTATGTCATAGTGTTGACTCATCACCATCAGCTTTGGAAAGAAAGCATGACACTTCACCCATTGGGGAAGCATTATTTATATCCAGCTTGTACATATCTCCTTTCCTGGAAGATCTAAGAAGCACCAATTTCTGAGGAATTGTCATCCCGGGTTTGAGGATAATGCACTCATGTTCTGTGAAGAGCATTTGATGCTTTTGATCACAGAACTGAGAAACACTTAACATGTTGTGTTCAACCTGTTTGACAAAGTGAACTTTGTCAACTTTTAATTTTTCATTGGATATACTTCCTCTGCCAGTAATATATCCTCCGGCCTCACCTCCAAACTGGATAGGACCTCCATCATAATGTTGAAATCGTTGAAGGAGAGATCTGTTCCCTGTCATGTGCCTGGAGCATCCACTATCCACAATCCAAATATTGTTATTCTTGTCATATGGATGTCCCTGCATATAATATGAGATGATTAGTTTTGATTGGAAACCCAAACCTTGTTGGTCTTGGGTTCTTCCAATGATAGTGACATAATTGAACCAAAATTTATGCATGGGGGTTAAATGAGTGTCTTTGAAGAAGAGGTTTGGGCTGCAGAATCTTCCTTGATCTTCCATTCCATCCCTTGGTTGATCATGAAGGATAAGCCTGTTGAAGCTTTTGCAGCATGACATTCTTCCGAAGCTTCTTTCTTTTCGGAAAAAGCCTTCACCACTTTTTCTTCCGAAGTAGTCTTCTTCTGGGATGATTTCAAGGGGACTCTTTTGTTCTTTTGAGCCTTGACAGCTTTAGCTTCCGAAGCCATTTTCCCTTCGGAAGAAGGACTTTCTTCCGAAAGCAACCTTGCTTCTGAAACAAGCTTTTCCTTTTTCATCACTTGAACCATTTTATAAGGTCCAAATGAGAAACCTTTCCTGACTCCTTCTCTCTTAACATTATTTGCAAAATGTGTGCTAGCTGGATTGTAGTAACAATCTTTGGCCATGTGGTTTTGCAGACCACACATTATGTATGCAATGTTAACCTTTTGGGAACTTGAGGATTACTGTTTCTTGTTCCTTTTCTCTTCATCAGCATCCTTTACTGTAAGGATTCCTGAAGTCTGATGCAACCCAAAACAGCTTAAGTGTCTCAGCAACATGCACTAAGTACTGAAGTGAAGAATGCTTCGGAAGTTTTACACAAAGCATTAGAAAATACTCTAAGTGTAAAATCTTCCGAAGCCAAGACCAATATCTTCCGAAGCCAAACATGAAGTCTTCCGAAGCTTCAGAGACAAAGTCTTCCGAAGCCTCATCCTATGAAGACAGATTTCTTCCGAAGACTTTTAGTACACATGCTTTATCTGATGTACTGTTCCATAAAGCACCTTTTCCGCTGCATCTCTGTAAAGTCACCAACTTACATGAGTTGGTGAAAAGGGCCTTGCTTTTGGTAACTGTACATTGAGGTCTTGAGTATTCAACTTTCTACTTTATGTACTTTATCCTTTTTGTATTGTAAAAGGATGTGAGCTATGGCATGTCATAGTCACAAGGTCAAAAGGCAGATATGCCTTTTGATCCTACAATTGATTTTGTTAGTGTCTAGTCAATTGTATCCAGCTGGCTTTCAAAGTATGGCCGGCTGTAGGTTGTAGTATAAGTATTTCAAGTTCTTGTATCTTTTATTTATGCTTTGTAACACTTGTAAAAGAACTTGAGAAAGCAATATACTGCCTCCTTGAAACCCATACTCTCTTGTTCTGTCTCTTGCTTTACTTGTGTTCTTTGTATCACCTTGGTTACCCAGTTCACTGTTTGATTAGAGCTTAGTTATTCTCCTCATTGTGTTGTTGTGTTGTAATTGTGTTTAAGCCCTTAAACGTTCCTGCAATTGGTATCAGAGCTTTCCAGGCTCTTGATATAAGATCTAACCATCTTAAGATCCCTCACACACACAAAAGCTAAACTCTTCAAATGGCTGCCATCTCTAAGACTGATATGGAGACTGGAACCATGAACAAATCCCCACTGATCACTCTTGATGATTTTGACACCTGGTGCATGAGGATGGAAGGCTTCATCAGGTCTCTTGATTCAAGAATGTGGGAATCTGTTGAGAATGGACCTTTCATACCCAGCACCCCCTCTGCTACTGGTGCTGGTATGATTCCTAAAGATGTGGCCAACTACTCAGATGAAGATAGAAAAAGAGTAGAGATTGACAGGAAGGCCATGACTGCTCTTCAGACTGCTCTCCCAAACTCTGTATACAGAGGCTTCAAGAAGTGCAAGACAGCCAAACAGCTGTGGGATGCACTGAAGCTGATGTATGAAGGCTCCTCTGAAGCCAAGGATAACAAGAAAGATCTTCTGAAGCAGCAGTTTGAAAATTTCACCTTCAAAGCAGGTGAAACCATGACTCAACAATACTTCAGGTATGTTGAGATTGTGGATACCCTAGTGGATGGAGGAGTTCCTCTTGAGAACAGGGACATTGTAAGGAAGTTCATGTCCTCACTTCCTAGGCAATGGACACACTATTGTGTGGTGATCAAGAGGACTGAGAACCTTAAGACTCTTACTCTTACAGAGTTGTATGGGATTCTCAGTGGATACCAGATGGAGATGAACATGCAAGGTTCATCTGGCAACTCCAACAATCAAATGGGTTCAGCCCTTCATGTGGTTGAAAGGGACAGCATAGAACCTCAACATCATCTCTTATGCTACCCTGACAACTCACAAAAGGGTCCTTTCATCACCTTCCCGGAGACACCAAGGGAGAACTTTACTCAAGGAAGCCCATTCCAAGAGACAAGTTCTTCTCAAGCCTTTGTGTCTGCAGATGAAAGCTGTGGGAATTATCTCTTCACTCTTGAAGACCTGGACTGTATCCATCCAGATGACCTGGAATACATGGAGATAGTTCAGCAGATGGCTCTCCTCACTCACAGAGCCAAGAAGTTCTACAAGAGGACAGGAAGAAGATTTCCAAGCAATGCTACCAGCAGTAAGTTTGGGCTGGATAAAAGCAAAGTTAAGTGTTACAACTGTAACCTTATGGGTCACTTTGCCAGGGAGTGTAAGGCACCTAAAGCAAATGGGGGCCAAACACAACCCAGACCAAACTTTACTGACAAAGCTCCTCAAGCTGAGAAGACAAAGCAACATGCTGCTGTTGCTGTTGAAGAAGGAGGCTTTGACTGGAGTTTTCAGGTGGAGGATGCTTCTCCAAACCAAGCACTGATGGCTGACCATGATGAAGCCAAGGTATTGGAACATCTTTGCTCCCCTGAATGCATTGCTAAAGTAAATAGATACAGGTCCTATAACCTAGAGATGAGATCTGATCTTGAGTCATTAAACATATTAAAATCTGATTTTAGAAAGTCTGAAAATGATTACAAGTTAAAGATAGAAGACTTGGAGAAAACCATTTCAGTACTAAAACATGAACATACAGATTTCAGAACTCAGATCCAAGATCTCATCACTAAGTTAACTGAGTGCCAGGCTGAGCTTGTGATCAGCAAAGCCAAGGCAGAGAAGAGTGTTCTTGAAGAAGAGACCTTCAAGAACATGATATCCTCATCCCTGCACAACAAAGTTTGTTATCAAAATAGACAGGGACTAGGATCAAATGAGATAGCTCCTCCACACACAATCTTGTCTGTAAGATCTCCTAGGTGTGGAACTTGTGAAGATGAGCTTCCTCTCATAGATCCTGTAAGTGAGGATGATGAAGAAGTGATAGTGAAGAATTCCTCTGAGAAGAGTGAAGAAGAGGATTCTTCCAAGGGCCACTATCCTTCTGAGGAGAAGAAATCAACTGTGATGACCAAGTCCAAAAGAAAGAACTTGATCAGAAAGAGCAAAAGAAAGGCAAAGAAGGCTCAAGAAATCAAGGCTACTTTTGATGCTAAGCAGAAACAAGTTTTTATCTCTGCAGGTTTCAAAGTAGTAAGGACTGAAGACATCAACCAAGACTCCTCAGCTAAGAGTCATGGTTCTTGTTCAAATCATCTCAGTGCCAAGAAGAAGACTGAGCTGCTGTGTACCACTGCTGCACAGCCTGGACCATCAAACTCCAAGAACAGTTCACAGCCCAAAGGAACTGTCTCAGCATCTACCAAGATGAAGGTGGAGAAGGGATGTGACCAAAGCCAGTCTTGCTCTCAAAGGGAGACTTCTTTGAAGAAGAAAATGTTATGTGTTATGTGTGAAAGTACTTCTCACATTGCTAAGGATTGCCCATACAATCCTAAAAGTACTGTCCACATGACTAAAACAAAGACTTCAAAGAGTCTCAAGAAGTCTCAAGCTTCGGAAGGAAAGTCTGTTTCCTTCGGAAGCTCCAAATCAAAGAAGGAGGTAAGTGGAAAATTACCTTCGGAAGCAAAGTTGGTCTCGGAAGAAAGGAGTTCTTCCGAAGCACTAAAGTCTGCTGCAGTGACTGTAGACTCTTCCGAAGGATCAGTCATCAAAACTTATGAAGTTCCAAAAGCTTCTAAGGTTTTGAAGGTCAAGTCCAAGACTCCAAAGGTGGTGTGGAAGTCTAAGAAAGACCAAATGACTGAGGTTTCTCCATCAACAACAGCTGAAGATCCCCATAGTACAACCATAGGATCTATTACTGTTGCATTACCTTCTATTACTGTTAATGAGCCCAAGACAAGTAAGGCTTGGGTTTCCAAATGTAACTAATCATCTTCTCTGTGCAGGAACAGCTCAAGACCAACAGGAATGTCTGGATAATTGACAGTGGCTGTTCCAGGCACATGACAGGCAATAGGTCTCTACTCCATAATTTTGAGAGAATTGATGGAGGACCAGTTGCTTTTGGAGGAGATGAAGGTGGTTACATTTCTGGAAGGGGCAAGGTCACAAATGGTAAGCTCAGCATTGAGAAGGTAAACTTTGTTAAGGAGCTTGGGTACAATCTTCTGAGTGTATCCCAATTTTGTGATCAGAGTCATAACATGCTCTTTACTGAGCATGAGTGCATTGTTCTCAAACCTGGTGTGGTCATTCCTCATGAGCATATCCTGCTCAGAGCCCCCAGGAAAGGGAACATGTACAAGATGGATTTGCAAGAAACATCTCCCTCAGGAGAAGTTTCATGCTTTCTATCTAAAGCAAATAGTGATGAGTCTTTCCTATGGCATAAAAGAATGTGCCATGTAAACTTTAAGAACATGAATAAATTAATTAAACATGATCTGGTAACTGGAATGCCAAAGAAAGAGTTTACTAGTGATGATCATTGTGTGCATGCCTGAAAGGGAAGCAACACAAAGTATCTCACAAGCCTAAGGAAAAGAACTCCATCACTACTCCCCTACACTTGTTACATATGGATCTCTTTGGCCCCACCAGTGTAATGAGTTTAGGAAGGACCTCTTACTGTCTGGTGATCACAGATGATTTTACAAGATTCACTTGGGTCTTCTTCCTTAGAACTAAGGATGAAACCCCTGAGATTCTGAAGAATTTCATCTTAAAAGTTGAGAATCAATGTGATCACAAGGTCAAAACCATAAGATGTGATCAAGGAACTGAATTCAAGAACCAAATCCTTGATGCATTTTGTGATGAAAAAGGTATTACAAGACAATATAGTGCTCCCAGGACTCCTCAGCAAAATGGAGTTGCTGAGAGGAGAAACAGGACACTTATTGAAGCTGCAAGAACTATGTTGTCTGACTCTAAACTGCCTATCACCTTCTGGGCAGAGGCAGTCAATACTGCTTGCTATGTGCAAAACAGAGTTTTAGTAGTTAAGACACATGGTAAGACTCCTTATGAACTTTGGCACAAGAGGAAACCTTTCATTGGTTTTCTCAGGTCATTTGGATGTCCCTGCACCATCTTGAATACCAAAGATCAAATTGCCAAGTTTGCTGAGAAATCAGATGATGGACATTTCATTGGATACTCTTCTCAAGCTAAAGCTTATAGAGTATACAATCTCAGAACTAGAATTGTTGAGGAGTCAGCCAATGTGACTTTCAATGAGCACACTCCCTGTGTGGCTGGTTCTGGTCCGGATTGGCTGTTTGATCTTGATTTAGTTACCAACTGTTTTAACAAATCTTGTGAGCATGTTTCAGGATCTGCAGAAAATCTAAATACAGGTGATCCTGATCCAAGATTTGAGCTAGGAAGACCTTCAACTCATACATCTTCAGCTCCAGTTGGAACTACTTCAGCAAATGAGGTTTCTATCAGCACAACAATGACAAATTCAGCTGATACATCTGGCATGCCTTCAAATTCCAGCTCAGAGGCCTCTCAACCAGATAAAGATACCTCACTTGTAGAAGACAACAATGGTGATGGTGATAGTGATCAGGAATTTCTTGATGCTAATAACCATACCATAGATGACAACATCAATGATGTCTCACACTCATTGGATCAAGTTAATCTTGATAAGTGTGATAATGTGGAGGGTGAATCTTCAAGACCAGATTTAAATTTCTCAAATTTAGATCTTTCTCAACAACTTGCTGTGATCCCTCAGCTAAGGATCCACAAGTCTCACCCCACCACAAACATCATTGGAGATGTTGTCACAGGGGTAAGAACAAGAGGACAAACCCATGAAGCAAATGTTTGTCTTCACTCTTGTTTCTTATCTCAGATAGAGCCCAAGAAAGTTGATGAAGCTCTAAAGGATGGAAGTTGGGTTGAAGCTATGCAACAAGAGCTGCTTCAATTCAAAAGGCAGAAAGTTTGGAACCTTTGTCCTCTTCCTCATGGGAAGACTACCATTGGAACCAAATGGGTTTTTAGAAACAAGAAGGATGATAGGGAATCATCATCAAGAACAAGGCAAGACTAGTTGTTCAAGGATACACACAAGAAGAAGGGATTGACTACACTGATGTCTTTGCTCCTGTAGCAAGACTAGAAGCTGTTAGGATATTCCTGGCATTTGCTGCATCCAAGAACTTCAAGGTCTACCAACTTGATGTAAAGTGTGCTTTCTTATATGGAGTGATTGATGAGGAGGTTTATGTCAAACAGCCACCTGGTTTTGTAGACCCTGATCATCCTGATTATGTCTGCAAGCTTGACAAAGCTCTTTATGGGCTGCATCAGGCACCCAGGAAGTGGTATGAGACACTATCTGAGTATCTCTGCAAGCATGGATACAGAAGAGGTACTATAGATGGAACTCTCTTCATCAAAGGACAGGGAAATGACTTATTGCTGGTTCAAGTATATGTTGATGACATCATCTTTGGTTCAACTAATCCAAAGCTCTGCAAAGACTTTGAGAAGCTGATGAAAGACAGATTTGAGATGAGTTCAATGGGAGAACTCAACTTCTTTCTGGGAATTCAAGTGAAGCAGGTTGAAGATGGCATCTTCATAAGTCAGTCAAAGTATGTTCAAGACATACTCAAGAGGTTCAATATGACTGATTGTAAGATTGCTAAGACACCCATAGCCAGAAACCACTCCCTTGGTCCAGATCTTGAGGGGGAGTGTGTAGATGAGCACTTATACAGGGCTATGATTGGGTCTCTTATGTATCTTACAGCTAGCAGGCCTGATATCATGTTTGCTACATGTATTTGTGCAAGATATCAAGCCAACCCTAAGATGTCTCACTTAATCACTGTGAAAAGGATTTTAAGATACCTCAAAGGTGCTTCAACACTTGGTCTATGGTATCCAAAGAATCCAAATTTCAATCTGTATGCCTATACAGATAGTGATTATGGTGGTTGCAATATGACTGCAAAGTCTACATCTGGGGGATGTCAATTCCTTGGTGGAAGGGTGGTCTCATGGCAATGCAAGAAACAATCCTGTGTGTCTGCATCAACTGCTGAGGCTGAATACATTGCTGCTGCAAGCTGCTGTGCTCAAGTGCTTTGGATTCAAAATCAGATGCTGGACTATGGATTTAACTTCAAAGAGACTCCTATCCACATAGACAACAATAGTGCTATCTCTATCACTGAGAACCCTGTGCAGCACTCAAGGACCAAACACATCAACATCAGGTATCATTTAATAAGAGATAACTATGAAAAAGGATTAATTAAACTAGTCAAAGTTCATACAGATGAACAATATGCTGATCTGTTCACCAAAGCTTTTGATGAACAGAGATTTAAGTATCTGATATCAGCTATTGGGATGATTAACTTTGAGTAGACTTTTATTAAAACTAATTCTAATTATTTCTTCTTAAAATATGTGTGTCCTAAGTTGTCTAGTTCATCACTTTCATAAGCTCATGTTTTCTTTGGATGTAAAATTCTTTTTGAAGACTTTCCTTAGATTCTTGAAAATTTCTGATACTTCGGAAGATAAAATTTTATCTTCGGAAGAAAAACATGTCTTTAAAATAAATAACTGTCTAAGAGATTTTACCTTCGGAAGAAGTAAAATTCATCTTCCGAAGCTTAAAATTCTTATCTCAGACACTTATCTATTTTCAAGAACCTTTTCCTTCCGAAGCAAAATTAACCTTCGGAAGCTTTGTTTATTTTCATACAAAGCATTCAAAGGTTTATTTCTCTTCCGAAGCATAAATTATCAAGACTCTCAGGAAAATCTTCCGAAGCCATTTTAGCTTCGGAAGCTTTTTAAATCAAAACTTCCGAAGACAAATAAACTTCGGAAGCTTTTCGAATTCCAAGAAAACTACTTTTTGAGCAAAAGTAAACTACCTTTTCAGAGGTGGGACCGACTTTCGGATTTCAAAGTTTATCCTCTTTCATTAACTTTGGTTCAAATCCCTTTTCATATAAATACCCAACGGTTCCCCCTCTTTCCCACTATCTTCCTCAATTCTACTGTTTCTCTAACCTAATTCTCTAAACCGCCTTTGCTTTCTACCTTTCTTCACCCTTAAGCTTCTGAAATGGCCAACCTTAACCGCAGAAACAACCCTGATTTCTCCATGCAACTACACAGGCAACATAATCAAGTTGCTCTGTTAAGCTCTGAGAAAGATGCAAGTTTCTCAGAGATTTGCCAATTCTTGACTCTGTCAAACTACTTCACCTCCCTGACCATTGATCCTCCTCTATATGAGGATCAGTTGCTTGAATTCTGGAAGACCTGCCAAGAGGTCATTATGGATGGGGAGAAGGCACTGTCTGCCACAGTGCAAGGGAGGACAGTCTTCATCACTCCGGCCATCATTAACCAACATCTACAGCTGGATGATGAAGAAGGTGAGGTGTCCTTCCCAAAAGAAGCTGTTAATCATTCTTTTGAGCAGATGGGCTATGAGGGAGATTTCTCTGTAAAGACCTTTAGGAAAGGGAAGGTCTCATCCCAATGGAAATTCCTGCTCCATGTGGTTATCCACAGCTTGTCAAACAAGCATGGTGGATGGGACCAGATTCCTGAGGATCTCTCCTTCATAGTTCATGGAATGGTTCAGGGGGTCAAGTTCAGGTATTCACAATTTGTTTATACTAATTTACTTGCAAACTTAGACTCCTTAGAGTATTACATGTTTCCTAGATATGTTCAACACATTCTCAACTGTGAACTGGGCTCACAGTTGAGGGAAACAGGTAATATTCTTAAATTGGGACAGATGAAGCCCGGCATCTTTAAAATAATGAAGAAGCCAACTGTAGGCTTCTCTGGGGTAGAAACAGCCCTAGTCCCAAAAATGTTAGAGCTCATTGCTCAAGGTGACAACCTAGCAACACAAGCTAGTGTTGAACCCACACCTCTTTTGTCCCTACCATTAAAAAGACCAGAAATCACCCTCACCTACCAAAGAAAATCCAAACGAACCCCTGCTCAGACTATTGAGTCTGTGCAGGCCCCCAAATACTCAACCTTACAGGAAGAAGTGGACACTAGAGCTCCCACTTCTCCTGAGGAGCAAACCACTCCCATTACTTCACCTATCAGGGCTGAGGTTCCTCAAGCTCACCCTGATGAGCTCAATAGCCCAACAACCTTAAGCCTTCACTCTGAGTCTCAACACTCAAGTGGACAACCTTCAGGGGACAGCTACCATCCCCAGCCTTTGGATCTCAACCAACCAATTCCCAACCTATCCTTTTACACTGATGAAGACTTAGGATTCAGTGAGTACCATGAGTCTCTCTTCTCCTCCCCTACTCAAAGAGAGATGAGTACCTCTGACTCTCCTCAGTCTATCCCCCATCAGTCACCTGTTACTGAGGTGGACACTTCTGAACCTGTTCAGGATGTCCATATGGAAGAGGCTCTCACTTTTGAAAGTGATTACATCATTAAGACCTCAACCATGGCAACTCAGCCCATTGGCATCTCAACTGAGGCTGCCAGTGAGCAGAGGAAAACCAGCAGCCAAGAAACTCAAGCTGGTGGTGAGAGAGAGGACTTTGGTCCAATCATCTCATCCCCCAATGAATCTTCTGATGAAGATGAGGGGAATTTGAGACTAAAGGTGCAAAAACTGTCAAAAACATGCACCTATTTAGTCTCTAAGGTTAGTCACTTGGAATCTCAGGTGACTACCTTACAAAACAGGGTCAATGATCAGCAACTCCAGATTTCATATCTGCAGGAAAAACTAGCTGGGAGACCTTTAAGGAGAGCTCAACCAGGAACACAAGAACCTGTGGAAGTGATTGACTTATCCTCCAGCTCACCTATGCAAGTGGGTGATGCTACCAAAAAGGGGGAGAAAGTTGTTACAACCACAGAACCTGGGAGTTCTTCAGAGAGAATGGACATAGAGGACTCACCATCCTCACTTGCTGTTGTGCATTCTCAGCAACTTCCTCAAGTTCACATTAATGTGGACTCTATAGACTCTCTCATCAGGAGTCTCTTTGAGGAAGGCATACCAAGGGCTGTCTCATCTCCACCACTGGGAACTGGCAATCAAATCATAAGGTGGAGGTATGATGATGACAGAAGAGCCCTCATACTTCAAAGAGTTCAAGGCCAACAAGAAGTTTTTCAATTCCAAAGCCTGAGCTTTTATGAAAGACTGGATTTAGTCAACCTGCCACTTGTCAATCCAAGCAATTCAAGACAAGCTGACAGGCTGGCTCAAAGAATCCAAGACAGGATCCATGCAGAGTTCTCTCTAAGAAGGAGACTTAGGGAATCAGGCAATGTCATCGGTCAACTGGATGTTGAGGTGGACCCTAAGATTAGTTTCATAGGGGAAACCTTGACTGAAGGCCCAGTGACAGAACCTGAGACCCCTGTCTCATCATCAACAACTGCTGCTGAGGTCCAAACTCCATCTGAGACACCTGCTGGTGAAGGTGTTTCTCAGCCTCTCTCTGGCCAGAGCATGGAAGCTACTCCAAGCAATGAAGGCCAAGCTCAATCCACCCTGAGTCACAAAGGTCTGTTGGTGACAAAGGGAAAAGGATAATGACTCCTGAGGAAATTGAGGAGGAAGAGAGAGAGAGGAAAAGGAGACTAAGGGGAGAAAGTTCCACTGGGTCATCTAGCTTCATGCAAGCTGCAATCAGGGCTGCCCCCAGACCAAATACTCAGGATGATGAGTTAAGGGCAGTCAGGATTACCTACTTACAGACCAGGAACTATGACATTGATGAGATCATCTCCCTCCCCTTAGAAGAACTAAATGAACTGGCTGACAGAGAAGTGTCAAGAGAGTTGAAGGAGAAAGAGGATGCAATGATACTTCTCCAACTCAAAGAGGAGAAGAGACAGAAAAGACTTTACAAGCATGCTCCTACTCTCTCACCAGTTCAAGAAAGTCCTGCACAGGAAGATGTGGCTCCACAAGAACCTCAGGTAGATAAAGAGGAAGATAGGATCAAATGATCAACTACCTGAGTGCCACAGGCTTCTATCAGGCAGATGCACTTCTCCCTTTGTCCTATGACTTCATTGAGTTCGAGTATCTAAAGCAACTTGAGCTTGAGTTAGTCAAGGAAAGAAAGACAACCAAAAGGAAACTAAGGGAAGAAGCTGCAAAGTCAAGGGCCACCATTCAAAAGAATGCAAAGAAGTCTGCTGACAGACAAAGAATGGTGAGCTTCTTGAAGCTGTATGGATTCTCCGGAAGGAGACTTGGCCCCATGTCTCTATCCACTATGGATGAGCATATTAGGGTGATCAAGCAGAAGATTAAGAGTGGAGAACTTATTGACTTGCACTCTCTTCCAAGTCAAGTCCCACCTGAAGTGGAGGTCAAGTTTGAACAACCAGAGACACCTCAACCAGCACCTCCAGCTGAGCCCCAGCAAGCTTCATCTTCTGATCCTAGGCAGGGTCAAACTCCCTCTCCTTCTGAACCTGTGAGGGAGGAACACCCAACTGAGAAAGACACTGATGATCAACATGGTGCTGCAGACCAGTCTTCTCAGTTAAAGACAACCAAGAGGAAGAAGAGGATGGCTTCTAAACCAAAGACAAAGAAGAAGAAGCCAAAGTCATCTACCTCTGCACCTCAGGCTGAATCAGATCAACCTGAGGAAGTGCATGATGAGGCAGCCCAATCAACTCCTATTCAAGTGGCTCCTCTAACTAGTGAGACACCCATCTTGTCCTGGACATACTCTACCAATCCAGAGAGATGGACTGTTATCAGAGATCAAGGTGTTGAGAATGTCTACTCATGGCAAGACATAATCAACTTACCTCTGCATGATCTCTTTGAGATGAGAAGATACTATGAAAGTCTTGATGATCCTGACCATCTCATGAAGAAAGGAATGGTCCTGATTGTACTGAAGACTACCAACATTTGAAGATCTTCCAAGTGTTTTGGTAGCATCAGCCTAGGGGGAGTTTGTAAGGATTCCTGAAGTCTGATGCAACCCAAAACAGCTTAAGTGTCTCAGCAACATGCACTAAGTACTGAAGTGAAGAATGCTTCGGAAGTTTTACACAAAGCATTAGAAAATACTCTAAGTGTAAAATCTTCCGAAGCCAAGACCAATATCTTCCGAAGCCAAACATGAAGTCTTCCGAAGCTTCAGAGACAAAGTCTTCCGAAGCCTCATCCTATGAAGACAGATTTCTTCCGAAGACTTTTAGTACACATGCTTTATCTGATGTACTGTTCCATAAAGCACCTTTTCCGCTGCATCTCTGTAAAGTCACCAACTTACATGAGTTGGTGAAAAGGGCCTTGCTTTTGGTAACTGTACATTGAGGTCTTGAGTATTCAACTTTCACTTTATGTACTTTATCCTTTTTGTATTGTAAAAGGATGTGAGCTATGGCATGTCATAGTCACAAGGTCAAAAGGCAGATATGCCTTTTGATCCTACAATTGATTTTGTTAGTGTCTAGTCAATTGTATCCAGCTGGCTTTCAAAGTATGGCCGGCTGTAGGTTGTAGTATAAGTATTTCAAGTTCTTGTATCTTTTCTTTATGCTTTGTAACACTTGTAAAAGAACTTGAGAAAGCAATATACTGCCTCCTTGAAACCCATACTCTCTTGTTCTGTCTCTTGCTTTACTTGTGTTCTTTGTATCACCTTGGTTACCCAGTTCACTGTTTGATTAGAGCTTAGTTATTCTCCTCATTGTGTTGTTGTGTTGTAATTGTGTTTAAGCCCTTAAACGTTCCTGCATTTACCTTTAACATCTGATCCTTTGGTAGGACGGGAGTGCTGGTAGTACACTCTTTTCCTGAATCAAAGTTTCCTACCACCTGGAATCCGGCTGAGATGAATACACCATTTTGCTTTAGGTCTATCTTCAGCTTAGACTCTGCCATTTTCTTGGCAGTTTTTCTGGCTGTCTTAGCTCTACTTCTTCTGGCTTTGGTGGTCAGGGGTTGATCATCACCAGTAGGAGTGGGTAAAATTACCTGATTCTTCCCTGTGATGGTCTCCATGGTTGCATCACTCTTTGACTCATGAGAAGGTGGGTCAGCAGATGGAACCTCTTGCTCTTCAGTACCATACCTTGGTTGTCTTATAGACTCATAAGAATATGGTGGAGCAATTTCATTGGTTCCCAACCCACCTTTGTTTTGGTAACAAAGTTTTGAGTGAGAGGATGATGCAAGAATGGCTTGGAAGTTTTGCTCAAAAATAGCATACTTCCTGGCTTTAGCCTCAGTTGTGACAAGCTGAGCTTGAGCCTCAGACAATTTGGATATTAAATCCTTTATTTGAGTCTTATAGTTTGCGTGTTCATGTTTTAATAAGGATACAGTTTTCTCCAACTCCTTAATTTTTCTTTGATAGTCAGATTCAGCCCTTTTAAAATCAGATTTCAAAACATTTAAAGACTTAATATCTGATTTAATCTCCATATTGTAGTCCTGATACAATTTAACCTTAGCAATACAGGCAGGAGTACAGAGATGTTCATATACTTTATTGTCATCTGTTCCGGCCATGAATGCTTGAGCAGGAGTCACATCCTGTACTATGAAGCTCCAGTCAACTTCTTGAGCCATTGCAGCTGTCTTTGTTGACTTTCCAGTGGGCTTTGGTGTAGGGGTATGTGTGGAGGCCTGTGGGGTTCCCGGATTAGACTTGGGAGCCTTGCATTCCCTTGCAAAATGACCAAGTTGGTTATAGTTGTAACATTTGGCCTTGGTTTTCTCAAACCTAAATTTGTTGTTGGTTGGGTTCTGGGGAAATTGCCTTCTAGTTCTCTTGAAAAACTTCTTTGTTCTGTAGGTTAAGAGAGCCATTTGTTGGACTATGTCCATATATTCCACATCATCTGAGCTGAAGCACTCTAGATCATCAAAGTAATACTGATAATCACTAGAGTGTCCACTTCTTAAGACAAAGGCACAGCCGTCTTGAAAGGAACTTTGCTGAGCCTGTTAAGACCTTGGAGTCTTAGGAAATATGATATATGGCCCAGAAGAGCAAGATGGCTGCTGGGTATAAGTCAGATACTGTTGAGGTTGGGAGGGTCCTAAGCATTCAGCAACCATTAAAGTGTTGCTAGCAGGAAGGCTCAAGGGTCTGCTTGTCTGATGGCCTCTGTTGTTCTCCATTTCCAAACGGTATCCATCAGAATGCCATAGAGTTCGGTCATGGTGAGGGTGTTCAAATTTTCTGTTCTCTTAATAGAGACACATTAGAACTTTCACTCATTGAGGTGTGCACTCATGAACTTTCTTGTGAGGTCTCTAAGTTCAAGGGCAATTCCCACGGACTGAAGGGAAGAAATGAGGTCCATGTACCTGAAGTATTGCTGGCTGAGGGTCTCTCTAGCAATATAGGTGAAGTTCTTGAACTGCTTCTTTAATGAGTTCTTCTTGGAGTTATTGGAGTTGAAGTACATATGAACAAGTGCATCAAATAGTTCTTTGGCTGACTTGCAATGCTCAAACCCCACATGATGGAGTTGGGTATTGCAGTCATGAGAACAGTCATAGCATTGTTGTCAATGTCCAGCTTCTTCCGGTCCTCATCAGAGTAGTCTTCAACGACTTTCTCTATCATGGAACCGTTTCCACCTTCCACCTTTGGTTCATACGGTCCATTGACAATAGATTGCCACATCTTTCTGTCTTGATACCTGATGAAGCCTTCCATACGTCTGCTCCATGACCTAAAGTTTTCAGGGGTGATGATAGGTGTTTTAGTCATCGTCCCCATCCCTACTTTAGACTTGTTGAGGGCCATTTTGAGTGTGGTGTAAGGAGGAGTGAAAAACAAGTTAATTAGGATGGTAAGATCTCACAATCAAGAGCCTAAATAGCTCTGATACCAATTGCAGGATCGAGTTTTGTCACTTAACACTTGGTTTTCTCTCAAACTCACTTATACAACACACACTTGGATCAGATGAAGTAGAATCACTTCTAAGTGTTGATAATAATATAATAAGTAGCAAAGAACACAAAGAAATAATTTTCAAGCCATTTGTATATATTACTTCTCAACTCAAAGTATTACAAGACTCTTACAAGCATGAAACAAGACTTACAATGAGAAACTATATATACTAAATCCTACAGCCGATATACTTTGATACCAGCTGAAAACCTAAGACTAAAGCATATACTAAAATGCTAAAGTTAAGGTAACTCAGATAAAGTATTATCTAAGATATGGTAGTCATGACATGTCCATGACTTACCTTTTGTCACCAACTAAAGTTGGCAACTGTACTAACTAATAAAGGTAAACAGTAAAATAAAGTATGGTCAACTACATGGCTGTTGAGAAAACGTCATGTAGTATCTCAGAGGTCTGCAGCGGAGTGTCAGAGAGATTATACTTATGTCCACTGGTTAATAGTAGTGTCTTCTGAAGGTAAGTTGGCTTCGGAAGAACATCTTCTTCCGAAGCCAAATATACTTCGGAAGAGGCTACTATACTTCCGAGGATTGACGACTTCTTTATTTCTTCATACTTCGGAAGTTGACTTCTGATATTTCACTCTAAGTCTTGATCTTCGGAAGTGAATACTTTGTCTTCGGAAGTTGGAGTTTTCCTTCGAAAGTTGAACTTACACTTTGTCTTCGGAAGAACTCCTTTTCCTTCGGAAGTTCCATACTTAGCTTCGGAAGTCCTTATTAATTGCACCAAAATAGTTTAAGTGATTTGGTTTTGGTTGCACCAGCCTTTCTAGATCCACCATATTATAGTTTCTATAGTATCACTATAAGCATAAATAGAAATTGGTGTGTATTTGCTATATTAAATTAAACAAATTATCTTAAAAAAAATATACTCAGCCTAACCAAATATACGTTATCAAGAAAAATATTAATTAATTTTATGGTTTTATAGGGCCATTATATTACATGGGTTGGTACCATCTATTCTACCAATACAACCCGAATGCAGTTGTTTGGGGCTAGTTGACATGGACCCATGCAGTCTTTAAAGATCCAGGCAACTTGCATATGCTTCCTTTAGCCATGGTTCCAGATCACTGGTACGCTATCAATGGTGTCATGACTGGCTCTGCCACTATCCTCCCTGACGGTCGACCGATGATGTTCTATAGCGGCATGGCTAACGATTTCACTCAACTCCAATGCCTTGCATACCCCAACATCTAATTCACTGGCATTGGTCCTAAAGACTTTTGGGACCCCTTAAATCGATCTCTGGGTCGGACCTGACGGTAAGTATCGCATGATCATGGGCTCGAAGCAACAAAATACCATCGGTGGTGTCCTAGTGTTCCATACCACTGATTTCATCCGTTACGAGCTGTTGGATGAGGTGCTCCATTCGGTTCCAGGTACGGGCATGTGGGAGTGTGTGGATATTTACCCGGTATCCACAATAGATACAAAAGGACTAAATATGTATGTTTATGGGTTAAGTGTTAAGTATGTGATGAAGCAAAGTGGGGATGAAGATAGACACGATTGGTATGCAATCGGGTCGTATGACGCGGTGAAAGACAAATGGTGCCTGGATGACCCGGAAATGGATTTAGGTATTGATTATGGAAAGTTTTATGCTTCTAAAACGTTTTATGACCTGTATAAGAAAAGACGGTTCCTGTCCTGTGGGGATATGTTGGAGAAACGGATACTATAAAAGAGAATCAAGTGAAGAAATGGGCCAATATTCTGGTATAAGAACATTTTCTTTTAAAAAGTCGATTGAATTTATGTTTTTAAAGAAATATATCAAACAACAAAGTGTATTAAAACTACATTTTCATCTATTTAGAACTTTCCACGAACCGGAGACACAAAAAAATTTGATTTAATGGCCTGTCGAAGAAGTGGAATCATTAAGGTCTAAAGGTCACTACAAGTTTGAAGATGTTGAATTGTGGCCTGGATCAATTATGCCACTTGATATAGGCTTAGCCACACAGGTGATTGACACCATTTCATTTGATGTATTCATCTTTTTATTATACAAGGTACAATACATGTTAAACAGAAACAAATAAAGTTTTGTGAGAGTCAATTTGAGTAAACATACTAGCATAATTTTAGTTACGGTTAACAATTCTTTCTTTATGCTATTCTTTTTAGTCTGCACCAAATCAATAATTCTTTTAAATTATATATTTTTTAACTTTGTAATTTTTTATATATTTTTTTCTCTTTTTTAATGTATTTAATATCTTTTTAAATAAGTATTAAAAATATATATATAAATTATAATTAAACAAAGACAACCTTTCATAAAAATCTTTGCGTTTGTTTTTATATAAAAGTTATAAATTCGTTCAAATAAATATAAAGTTATAATACTCTAAAACATCTTATATTTTTAAAATGTTTTATTAAGATAATAAACTTTTTAATAACAAGTTTTTAAGTATAAATGTTTTAACAAAATGAAATATAAAACATTAAAAAAGTTATATAGAAAATGTTCAGCTTGGTTTGCATAAACTCACATTTTATCTTGCTATATGATAATAGTTAGACATAGTTTCATCGTTCGAGATAGACAAAGGTTGTTTGAATGCATCATTGGAAGCCGATGTAATGTACAATTGCACAACAAGTGAGGGTTCGGCCGGGAGGGGCGCTTTTGGACCATTCGGCTTGTTGGTTCTAGCCAATGCATCATTTACCGAACAAACACCTGTGTATTTCTACATTGTGAGAAACACAGATGATACCTCAACAACTTATTTCTGTGCTGATGAATCAAGATTGGTATTATTTTCTTTCATTTATTCCCTTCATTTTACGTAATCATTTAAGGAATTCATACTAATGCAGATCATCGACACTTTTAGATGTGGGCAAAAGGGTATTTATATGGAAGCACTGTTCCTGTGCTTCATGGTGAAGACCACCACATGAGGTTATTGGTATGTTAAAGTTTGGTTATAACCCACGATTGTATTCTCTAATCTATATTACTTAACCCACATGTTTTGTCACCTCTAAAAACTAGTAGTAGTTCATTTATGGTGATCACGGTTTATTTTCGTGCCTCGCTTCATACCTAATAAACACTCATTGCAAATAAACATTGTCATAACACAAACACACACACACACCTATTGTGGTAGGACATTATAGCAAACTTCTCTAACACTTTATTACCCGAATAGTATCTTAAAAAAGAAGAAGCATGCGGATAGCAATGTTTAGAGGAAGAGTTTGCGGTATCCTAGGATGATCTCGGAACAACTCCTTAGTGACAAAAGAGCATATCGTTTCCAAGAGTTTAAAGTCCTAGTCTAATGATGTATTGGTGTAGATTTAAGAGTACATTTAAACAAATGTGTGAGTTAGTCGTTCTAATAAAAGTATTAGTGGCCAATAGGGGGCTACTTATCCTTAAGGAGAGTTGTATTTACATTAATTCTCTTTATGAATGCATATATTCATCCTAATTGAATCTTAATGAATCGAAGTGGACCATTCAATAATAGAATGCTTTGCACAAAGAGGAAGAACAGTGATATCATCAAGAGTGTATCCTACAAAGGCAATTTATAAAGCAGCCAAAGTGTTCTTGTTCAACAATGCCACTGGTGTCACAGTCAAGGCATCTGTCAAGATTTGGAAGATGGGTAAAGCAAAACTGAAACATTTCCCTCACTAGTTAAGTTAACCATTGTCATATGTTTGCTAAAAGATTATCAATTCAACTATTCATGTTTCCTTGTGCCTTATCTATTTTGTGCTCTAATATTTCATACAATTATATAATCAATGCTCCTGGAGCATCATGGAAGTCTGTAATTGATTACAACTCTATAAAGAAAACTGCATCCGTTATCGTTTGTGACATTTAATCAAATATTGCAGATGATGACATGAGTAGTTACCAGAAAGGGTGGTTCTTGTAATGACAGAATGAACTTTGCTATATTTAACAAATTGTAACTATAATGATGAGAACTTGCTATTTCAACATAGAGTTTCTTGTGCTGCACATGTAAATTTTCAAGAAAAAATCTAAAGAAATAACAAATTGATATGGAACTTGAAGATTTACAAAACAACAGTTAAATAGTTTTCAATCCTCTCAATAGGGATCAAAGAACTTTACCTCTGTTGGAACAGTTACTCCACATTTGCTGGTTGTTGTATCTTCATTCCTCCTCTACATATTCTTGATTCAAATCTATCAACAACCGTCGTTCTAAACCCGAGGAATATGATGATGAATCGTCAGACACTCGTTGGGATGCCAGTAACTCGTTTGAAATAACATTAGTGCTAGACGTTGAAACAAAACTTGAGGGTTGTATGTTGAATTGCATAATTTGTTCACCGGAACTCTGTTCTTCTTTCTTTATGACATTAGGAATGTGATTTTGTGTGCGTTTTTTCAGGTGTGTGTGCCAATGGTTTTTTATCTCGTTATCACTTCTTCCTGGTAATTTTGCAGCAATGGCTGACCATCTGCAGAACATCAATGAAATCATCACAATTTGCAGATTATTTGCTACTAAACTAAACTAATTGATGAGCTGATCATTTATTCCCTTAATCAATATTACAACAAACCAACTGATGATCAAATGCCCCCAATAAGATTATAATCACATACTTGTTTCCCATTTCTTTATGATACTTGCTGATGAGATCTTCTTCTTCTTTACTAAAATTCCCACGTTTCACAGTAGGTCGAAGATAATTCATCCATCGCAATCTACAACTCTTGCCACATCTAGCCAACCCTAATCACCAAAAAACAATCAAAATCAAACAACAGCATTCCAATCAAAATCCCATAATCACAAATCAATAGCTCAGCAAAACACATTGAAAAAAAAAACCCAATTCAAATTCAAATCCCCAAAAGCAATCAAATTCAAACAACACCATTTCAATCAAAATCCGAAATCAATATCTCAGCAAATCCACTGTCTTCAAAACACAAATTCAAAAAAACCCAATTCAAATTCAAATCCCCAGAGACCAAATTCTCCTCCATCTTGCACGAATCGAACAATTCTTCATCAAGAACGAACAATTGTGCTAAATTCAAACAGAAAGAGTGATGAATGGGCGAATGAAAGCTAATTGGAGTACCTGCGTATTTGGGAAGTTCACGCCAATTCCAATGGCCATAACGTTGAACATAAGCTCTCAATTGATTATCTTCTTCTTCACTCCAAGCTCCTTTCTTGATGCCATTTTTGTCAACGCAAGGTGCTCTCACCATTGATGTTGTTGTTGATGTTCTTCAGATCTCTATAGTCTCTGTGGCTCAATCTGTCACTGTTTGTGTTTGTGTTTGTGTTTCTCTCTCATCAGCTGCCATTGTTAGGAGTCCATCGTCTAAATGGTTAGTTACCAATCAACATCTATTATTTTAATGCTAACATTTACAGTCTAACCACCTCCTTTATCTCTACACTTTTAATAGCACCCCCTTAATATTTGTTAATATTAAGAATTTCTTTTATTAGATTTTGTTTTTCAAATGCATTTCTAGTTAGGTTGTTGTATATAAGTTTGTTGTAATTTGGGGTAGTTAGGTTGAGCTGGTTATTCGTATAGGTATTATAAGCGAGTATGAGTTCAAGGAAGGTCGTTTATTGGTTCGCTAATTTAAGCTTTTAATTTTTGTATTATTTTTTTATTTATAATTTATTTGTTATTTGACAATTTTTTATTTTAATGTTATTGTTACCTTTTTATTTTGAATCCCTGTTATAATATCATATGATAAAATTAAAAAAAATAGCTGACAACTTTTCCAAAATACAAGCTAGTTTGATCTTAACTTCCAGGTTGGATTGAAGTTAGTTTGACTCATATTGTTATGAGCTTGAGCTTGAGTTGATAGTGGCTCTCTTTCAAACAACTTAATCCCAATAGATTAAATGTTTATGTTTAACAAAAAGTTTATTTGTCTGTATTTAAATGCGAAGTTTTTTAATAACTGATTAATTTAAATAATATTATGTATTTAAATGAGTTTAAAAAATAGAATAATAGCCTCTACAATTTATTCTTATGAATGAGAGTTTTTAGTTTGCTATATGTAAACTAATTTTCATGCCAATCTAGCAGTAGCAAGCGAGGGTTTTGTGAATCCTTCCTTGTTTTAATTGTTTTTTTGAAAGTTAGTCAAGTATGAAGGAAGATCGGATTAACTTGTAAGCAGCTTTCATGTATGATAATAATTCACGCCGGACTGCTTCAAAAATAAAATGATATTAAAATTTATTATGATGTGTGTTTCTACAATTTATCATTATCTAAGGACTGGATGGTTATTTCCTAATAGTAGGTGGGCTAGGTATTTTCACAAGATTCACAGGGACTAATACTATAGTGCTATTAAGTATTGGGGGTTACAGTTGTAATTATGAAAACTCATGGCACGTGCCGAACCGTCCAACTTATTTAGGTTCACCAACCCACGTTTATCCATTGTTTGACTTTGCTATTTTTGTATTTAATAGAAAAGTAAAATAAGTAGTTGCTTCACCTACTTTAATAATAGCATGTGATTTTACATAACACTTAGCATAATAATTGATGATTTGGGCTAATAGCAAAATTATTCATGGTTATACTGATGGAACTTTTCTTGAGATTAAAGTTTTGAGTCCAGTTTATGACGAGTTGGTTTAAAATGATTATGATGTAGGATTAAGACCATGTCTAATGTGTCGTTTTAAAAAACATATCATAATAATTTTAATTTTTAAAATATCAAAAGTTAAATCAAACCCCCTCCTCCCCCCTCCAACCAATCTTAAGCTGTTTAGATAGAGAAGTCATAAAGCCTGCCCTTTTTGTCTATTTTTAATAAATCTACTTCTAATCTACGTCGATTGCTTACAACTGGAGTTTAATCCATAACTTTTAACTTAGTGAATTTTTCTAATAATTTAAGTTCTTTACTATTTATTATCTATTAAATTGCAACTTTCATATGTGAGAGATGAGTACTTTAGCTAATAGCACTCATCTCTATGCGTAAGATACACATTCTTCTTTACTCCTCATATTTTATTATCCCCACAGACTCCATCTGATGCAGCAGCTCACTTCCAACACCATTCGCGATGCTTCTCCGGCTATTGCTTCAACTTCATGAGTTTTAAAGAGAAGATTTCAAATCTAGATCTCTCTCTAAATTCCATAGGAATTTCTAGTTTTTCAATAATTGATCAACTCCGGGTCCATTTTTTTCTTTTTTTAAACCTTAATATTAATCTTTGTGTAATGTTGAGTTTGTGTAAAACAGTATAAAACACAAAATGACTACTAAGACATTACAAACACAGTAATGGGCATCATTTTTTGTAATGCAACTGTTACTCATCTTGAAAGTATTGGGATGAATTATAAGGCTTATCGAAACCTTGATCCATTATACATTTGTGAGTAATAGCCTTTCACGTGAAATAGAGATTTAATGTGCCACAAAAACATTAAACATCAATCACAAATGGTAATTTGTATTTGAAAAAAAAGGCATTTGCATATCCAAATTAAACTGTCTTTTGATGATCATGTTTTAAAATCATTATGTATTCATATTTGTTACTGAAGTTCAATGATTATGTGTTTGTCAATTCCAACTATAGTGGTCAGATCAGGTGAAGGTCTGGTTCAGTGAGTTGGAGGATGAAGTTAGAGGTGGCTAATGCAGTTTGGTCTAATATACTAATCGACTAATCTTTGTTGTTTAAGCTTTTGATTGTTTTTTTCACTTGCGGATAAGGATCGAGAATTGGGAGAAGCAGAAGCAAAGATCTTGGCATTCGAGTTACATGAATGATCGAGGGATAGAGCCATTAAGAGGTATATATTTTTAAGTTTAAGTGTTCATTCCGCTGTTTTTTTTATAATCACATTGGACGTTTTGTGAAGTTTTCTTTATAGACATGAGATTTTGTTTTCATTGTTTAGTTGCCATACAATAGAGAGCTCTCTTTTTTATAATTAGTCTGCTGATTTTAATTAGTATGAATGATATGAATAGACTTTTTTCTTAATCTATAATCACTCCAATCTACTGTGTTGTCTTATGCATATGTTTTTAAATTGGAAATAAGTTCAAGTTTTTCAGGTTTCCTTCTCCTTGAAATTATTTATATGTTCTTTTCTTAGAAAAAAAGAGCTCATTATTCTGGAGTAGATATATTATGTTCTTTGTATGTAGTAAAAAAAATATATCCTTTTATTGAATTTGAGTTGTAATCTATAATATTGTCACTTGATATAGTTGTGTTTGTATGATTTCTGTTATCGGTTTTGTAAACTGTTTCATGTCTAGATCACAAAGGTGTTGAAAGAGTTGAAAACATTCAAGATATGGTAAGGGCCAGCTCGATCATTCTAGGGGCCCCAAGCGAAATAAAAATTTGAGGCCCTTTTCAGAAATTCAGTGTTTTAAACCCTCGTTGTTTATTTGTTGTTGATTGTTACCATATTTCCATTACTTAAAGCATCATATTATGTTCTTTATCTGTAATTATCACCTTGAAAACAACTGAAAAATACAATATGAAAAGATTAAGGAATCATACAAATAAAAAAACACCATCATGCATATATTTAACTTTAACAACATAAACAATCAAAACAAAAAATTATTTTCATTCAATAATCTTTAAAGATGGGATCGCAATACAAAGTATAAAGGATGAAGAATGAAATATTCATACATAAACAAAATTACTACTAGTTTACTCACACATAAAATTATAAAAGCAAATTGACCATAGTATTCACGATCGTATTCTATCTACTAAATAAGGGCCTCTTCTTAGCAAGCTAGGAACTCATTTGAGGCCCAAAGCGTTAAACATGAGCCCAATAACCTTTTATATAACTACATAAATTTCTGGAAAATGGGGGCCGTAAATTTTTAAGGGGCCAATTTTGAACTATATAACTAACCGGCGGCCGTGGATATGGTTGAATTTTGAACTTTGCAATTGTTTTGAGCAATGTACTTGAGTTTTTAAACATTGCAGCAACTTTATTAACGATGAATTACTGCTACAAAGAAGTAAGAGTGTAGCCCCCTTCTCTTCTTAACATGACTTCTGGCAGGAGTGCAATCTGATGATGCAGGAAACAATCACAATTGGATCTACTTTGCATGTTTTAATTCCTTTATCACTTCGAAATGGTTTAGGCGAAAGCAACAGGCTGCTACTCAAGTCGTAAATGGGTTTGAAATCTACGTATCACAATAGTCCGCCGCAACGCGCAAGTACTTTTTTTGTTAATGTTAATACTCGATTTTGTGTTAGTTATTTAATATCTCATCTTTAGAACCAACTTTACTACGTGCTAGTCATACTAATAATTTCTTGTAATATGTTTATTAATTTTTTTTTTGTATTCATATATGTAAGGGTATAAAGATTCAAAAAGAAAAAAAAACAAAAGTTTTTTTATATGTTTAATGTTTGCTAATGATTCTCAACCCCAAGTGATTTAGGTTAGATATTTAATATTTTATTAAAATAATAAGGTCTTAATTTTAGGTTTCACATGTGACAAGAAAAGGGGTTTCATGTCTAGGGGGTTCTAACCTAAGCTGAGTATTCTCATGAGGGTGGTTTTAGAATCAAAACTGGTGGAAACTAACTAATGTACAAGCTTCTCTTTGTGTCACACCTCTCCCGTGAATGGCGGAAAAACAAGAAAAGGGAATGGGTGGAACATTACGAACACATAGTTTAAATAGAGAATACTAACTTTTAATTAAATTATTCATAGTGTTCATTAGACACAAATTGTATTAAGGTACATATTATAAAATATATATCACATCGGCTTAAGCATCCCTAAGCCTATGCTATATAATTTCTCTATGTGCCTTAGACGTACCATTCAATAGTGCAAGTTTACCTACATGCTTAGTTACAAGAAAATGTGTTCGCAAACAGGTCAACATAAAATTGGTGAGCTCAAAGGTTTTCGAGACTTGATAAAACGTTTAGTTGCATGAGTTGAATAGTTTGGTGAATAATTGTTGTAATCATGCACCTATCACATAGTTTAGTTTATATGTATCTACATTGAGCCTACAAACTAAACCTAAACGACAGTTGATAAGTGCACCACACAAGTACATATCACAAATACTTACAAGTATAACTTCAGTTAGGAATATAATCATTCAACATAGTTGACTATGACTTTCCACGTTCTAGTCAGTCAAAGAAAGAGGGTTGTGTTGGGTCAGATAAGGTTGGTGCAACCAAAACAACACTTAGAAGAATTTTGGTGCAACTGAAGAAAGTCTTTCGAATCTTATCTGCACTTCCGAAGTCAAGTTGAAGAACTTTTGAAGCCTAAGTAAGATGAACTTCTCAAGAGAAACTAAGTCTTCCAAAGACTAAGGGGCTGTTTGGCAACATCTGATTGAATAAGTGCTGAACCAGTAAGAGGTCTGAACCCGTAAGATGTCTGAACCAATAAGTGATCTGAACCAATAAGTGTGTTTGGTTGTAAAAAGGAAAATTAATAAAATAAAAACCCCCAAATCCTTACCACTTTAAAACAACCACATCTACCAACTCAAACCCTTCAATTTAAGGGAAAAAGACTGTTGAGTTCTTTCTTCACCTCCTTAAAGGGTTCAAACACAACCCCATCAAGCGAGCTATGGTTGGAAGAACCACCCTTCACCGCCGCACACACGAAGGTCGCCGGCGACGACAAAGGAGACGATGAAACCAGAAAGTGATGGCTCCGTTGACGAAGGAGAGGTGGACGGAATCGGAGATGCAGAAAGTGATGCCAACGAGGAGGTGGTGAAGGGGTTCACGTCTGACCACCGCCCCGTCACCGACCACCACCCTCACCGTCACAGACCGCACTAACCACCGCCCTGTTGCCGACCACCACCTTCTCCGTCACCGCAGACCGACTTCACGTCTGACCCGAGTCAGACGTTGGTTCAAGTCTGACCGAATAAGGGGTTCGGTCAGACCTCTTCTCCAGTAAGACGTACGCAACCAAACAAGCCACGTCTGACCGAGTCAGACTTGCACGTCTGACCGAGTTTGGTCAGATGTAACCAAACAGGCCCTAAGTTACTCCTCTTCTGAAGCTAAACACTTAGAAGGTTCAAGACAAAGACTTCCAAAGAACAAAGTCCAGAAGACCAGCAGAAGTTTCGGAAGATGTTGATTCTTCCGAAGTATAATTGGCTTTGGAAGAACTTATTCTTCCAAAGTTAGTTTACCTTTGGAAGAACCAATTATGAACCAGTGGATATAAGTATGATCCTTCTAACAACCGCTGCAACCTCTGATATATTGCATGATGCTTTCCCACGTCCATGTAGTTGACCATTCTTTATTTCACTGTTCACCTTTTATCAGTAAGTACAGTTACCATCTTTAGTTGGAACCTTAACACGGTCGCGTGGAATTTCCTTTACAGTTTTGAGACGGTCGTGTCAGCTTGCTGTAAGTTTTTTTTACTTTTTGCAATTTACTTTTAGTTTTAGTTTTTAATTAAAACTGCCACCTTCCTTAACCCATAAGCAATCAAAGTAACTGTGTTAAAATGTTTTTGGTATAAAATAATTGACACGTATCCCTAAGGACACGAACCCTACTTTCGCTCATACTATTCTTAGTGTGTGCACGGTAGGTTCATATTTTTATTATTTATTTGCTGGATATCTTCAAAATTCAAACTTAAAATTTTAGTATTCATCATCCTAATTAGATTGGATTAGACTCGTTAGACATCTTCAAAATTCAAACTTAAAATTTTAGTATTCATCATCCTAATTAGATGATGACCTAATTGCCTAATGTATAATCAGGAATGAAATCCTGGTTCATCGTAACTCAATGAATGGCCAAAGCATTCTCCACTAACATGACTATGCAGGCAGATAATGATCAACAATTGTGTCAACTTACCTAACTCTTGGTTTGGGGTAGCATGATGAGTGTTGGCAAGTATAAATTTAACCTCAACTACGCCCACTTAATCTACTTAAGTAATATTTGTCCTTAATTGCTGATTGTAGAATTGGCCTAATTGAGTATGGAACGAACATATCGATTCTAATTTGGAATTTCTTTAATATTCTAAATTACTATTCAAGTTAAAACATATTGGACTGCTTGTAGTATGAGACAAGTCATGCAATGTTAGTAAAATCTAATTTTATGTTAGTTCGTTATAATTGCAGGACCATTAAAGGGTACTTGCTTACAACACAACAACACAAAGAGGAGAGTATGCAACAACACTTAACAGATCAAATGGGGAACTAGAAACCAGTTTTAAGAGAACTAAGAAACACAAGTATAGAACAAGAACAACACGAATAGTTGGTTTTCAAGGTTGATGTATATTGCTCTCTAGTTCCTTACAAGTGTTTTCAAAGCAATGGTTTAAGATACAAAGGACCAGAGATACTTAGACTACAACCTACAGCCGGCCATACTTTGAAGGCCAGCTGGATACATGATCTAAACAACAAAATCAATGTAGAGTCAAAAAGCAGATTGCCTTTTGACTAGTGACTATGACATGCCATAGCTCACATACTAATATATCACAAAAAGGATAAAGTATATAAAGTAGAAAGTTACAGAATCAAGACCTCAATGTACAGTTACCAAAAGTATGGACCTTTCACCAACTTATGTAAAGTTGGTGTCTTATCAGAGTTGCAGTGGAAATGGTCCAGCTTTATGTAAAAGGTACATCAGATAAAGCATGTTTTAAAAAAGTCTTCGAAAGAAATCTGTTTTCAAGTTTTGGCTTTGGAAGACTTTGTCTTTGAAGCTTCAGAAGACTTCATATTTGGCTTCGGAAGATATTGGTCTTGGCTTCGGAAGATTTCACACTTAGAATATTTTCTAAGGCAGAGTGTGAAACTTCCGAAGCATTCTACTTCAGTACACTTGTGCATGCATGCAGGAGAAACTTTGGGTGTTTGGGTTGCATCAGCCTTATATTTAAACCTTACAAACTCCCCCTAGGCTGATGCTACCAAAATACTTGAAGACTTCAGATGTCAACAGTCCTCATTATGATGATGACAATCCCTTTATTCATAAGATGATCAGAATCACTCAGACTCTCATAGTGTCTTCTCATGTCAAAGAGATCATGCAGAGGTAGATTGAACATATCCTGCCATGTGTAGACATTTTCAACACCTTGATCTCTGATAACATGCCATCTTTCTGGATTTGTAGTGTATGTCCAGGACAAGATGGGTCTTCCTGATGCTAGATGAGCTACTTGAATTGGAGTTGGTGGAGCATCCTCTTGCACATCCTCAGGATGTTCCGACTCATCCTGAGGTTTGGAGATGGATGCTTCTTTCTTCTTCTTCTTTGGCTTTGGTTTGGAAGCCATTCTTTTTCTCCTCTTTGAACTTTTTAACTGAGAAGACTGGCCTGCAGCACCTGATTGATCTTCTTTGTCTTTCTCAGTTGCGTCTTCCTCTCTCACAGGTTCAGATTGAGAGGGGACAGAATCGTGCTATGAATCAGAAGTGGAAGCTTGCTGAGGCTCAGCAGGAGAACCATTTCACCCCTTAGCAAATGTGAGTGTGATAAAACCCGCTACCAACAACAACACTTTTTCGTCACTATCACTACCAATTTTGTCCTTTATTCAAACAATTGTTATAATTTTTGTTAGACTTTTAAAAATTTACAAAAATTACTTAATTGACGAAACAGATTTATATTTAAAAAAGTTAATAAGCAAAACTGTTAGAATTTTTTATTAGATTTTTAAAAGTTGACTAAAATGACCTATCTATTATTAAAAAAAGAAAAGATAAGGTCAAAAAATTATATTTACAAAATGTAATAAACAAAAGATAACCCTAAAAGGTGAACACTCACTTATACTATTCTATAGAATCCCAGACTCTCACAATTATCTCTTTAAACAAAAGGTTTAATTTTCCCCCAACCTTAAGTGTCATATATAATTTATGTCTTACTCCCGGTATTAATGAAATAATGAGATTCAAGTAGCCAATAATTTAGTTGAGTTTTAAGAATGAAAGGTTGTCTCTTGATTGATTTAAAAAAGCATGCCTAGACGGAGGTGATCTCCTTATGCTTCAGACAACAGCAGGCGATGTTTGTATGAAAACACGCGCCTTGCAACCCCTAGTATGAGACGAGAGCCAACCTTAGTGGGAGCATTTTCTATGTCGAGTTTAAAGTTCAAACCAGGCTTATATAAAATGAAAAACGGGCGCCTTGCAATGCTTAGCAGGAAGTTCATTGGATCTCCCCACACCTCATACGAGATCTCTTCAGCCCCAATCCTTGAATTCGATCATATGATTTTAGTTTCTTTTTGGGTCACTGTTTTCACTTTTTTGTTTTAATATTCTACTTTTATAATCTGATATTTCTATCATTTAAAAGTTTCTAATTTCTTTTTCAGCTATAGTTTTGGGTTTATAGTTCTACTGTTTTTTGTTGTTGGCTTATAGATAGTTAAATCTATTGTTTATAAGTTTAGAGAAGCAACATTTAATCAAATAATATGTATTTCTGTAATTTTTACCCTATAATTTCTAATTTTCTTCGTATTAAAGGGTGCCTTTGTTGTAAGTACATGCTTGAATTGAGGAGGACGGGGGTATGTATTTGTCCCAATCAATCCTTAATTATCTTGTTTGTGGATTTCTGTCTTGACTAGCAATTCAAGTTTGTGCTACACGACGGAATACCAATTTTATATGTACATATAGTCGTAAGTCGTGATTGTATATTTTAAAATGTTAATGCAACGAAGGTGTTAGAATTTTCAACATTAAGATAAGCAAAAAATTAAATTAATTACCTATTAAAACAAATGTAAACTAAAAAACCTAAATAAACAAAAATTAATAAATATAATAAAATTAACTTTTATAAAAGGAAAAGGAATCAAACCGTGGGGTGGAAAAAATTTAAGCAAATAAAATAAGGGGAAAAAACTTAAAAGTAATTTTAAAAAATTAAATAAATAACACAAAATAATTACAAAAATAAAGCAACAGGTTGGCGCGGGGGTTGCCCAAATTCGAAGTCGGGTAGAAGGAAGGGGAGGGGGCGGGCTCTCTTTACCCGTGGGCCGATGGCCTTTCTAATCTCGAACCTTGTATAGTTATTTTATTATATAATTAAGAAATCCGTACAAAAATAAAGAAGATATTAAAAACGTTTGGTCCAATCAATGAGTGTCACGTGGCTAGGCGGTTTAATGGTGATTATGAACCATACACACTATTTCAAAGTATAATAGACAAGGAATATTGGAACTTGGCTATCTTCACTACTAAACATAATGGCATTATCGACTAAGTTCTAATCCAATTCGATTAAGAAAACATATATTAATTATTATTCCTAGCAAGCAAGCAGGGGCTATGGAACCATACATGATCCATATACATACAACAACAGATTATTCAAATTTATAATGCAATATTATACAAGCATACCAAATGGTCATGGGACCAATTCGATAGAAATCTTCAGTTGAGAGCATGAAGCATCACTTGAACACCATTCTTTGGGACAAGCATCATAATATGAACAGGTGAGTGCACGTAATTTGAAGAGGGGCTGAAGCGATAATGTTGCAAGATCATAGCCAGAGTAACCTTGGCTGTATTTATTGCAAAGTTTGAACCTACACAATTTCGAGGCCCAAACCCAAAAGGCATGTATGCGAATGGGTTGTTCTTTGTAGCTTTGTTAATCCCTTGAGAAAATCTTTCTGGCTTAAAAAGATGTGCATCATCTCCCCATATTTTATGATCATGGTGAATTGCTAAAACTGGGACATGTAGAATTATGTTTGCCGGAACAATAAGATTTCCCAGTTTAACTTGCTCTTCGTTCTTTCTTATTATCGCAGTTCCAGGTGGATAGAGTCGAAGGGTTTCATTGATGATCATGTCAATCTGTACGTATATTATATTAATTGCAATTCATATAGAAAATTAGAGGATGAGAGAATTGATGGAAGCATACTGTTTTAAGTTTTGCTATGCTTTGATAACGTGGGGATGCTTTGCCAAATATCTGGAATACCTCCTGTCGCGCTTTTTCTTGCCATTCAGTGTGGATCGACAAAAGGAGAAGTGCCCATGAGAGCACAAGAGATGTTGTTCCATCTCCGGAAACATAAAATGTTTTACATTCATCTATGATGTCTTGTGTTGAAAGTTGATTATTACTTTTAGCCATCAAAAGTTGTCCAAGGAAATCATTGGTGTCACCCTTCTTCTCTCGTTCCTTTATAGTCTTGATGATTTGATTATCAATTCTTTTCTTAAGCTTATCAGACTCGAGATCATCCTTGCTTTTTACTATTTTACTGCGAATACATCCAATTAACGAAACAACCAAACAAATAACAAATCTAAATATTTATAAATGTTTAGCATGTTACCTAATGAAGTCGAGACTGTGAGGATTGTAGTAGTTTCTACCTGCTATTATGCTCATCTCCTTGAGCATTTCGAAGATTTCTTTTCCCTGTAAGTAGCTGGTACCGAATGCTGTTCTTGAAATCACTTCTGCCGTCAACATCCTGAACTCAGCATTCATTTCAACCTCACTACCGACCATCGTTTTCCACCTAAGTAACATCAGTTCTACACTTGCAACCATCGTTGGAATCATGTTCTACATATACATATGCATACATACATAAACCAACTACTAGAAAAGGAAAAAAATAATTACACTACTAGAAATATAACCCTAATGTAACTTTTTTGAAGAAAACTTTCAAAAAAAATTACTTTTTTGAAGAAAACTTTCAAAAAAAGTTACATCAGCTTATAAAAAGGTTGTATTTTCTAACAAAAAATTGCATTATCTAATAAAAAAGTTTCTTTATATCTAACGCAACTTCACCTAGTACAGCCTTTGATAAAAACATTGCCCGCTAATATAATGCAACATTTTCAAGGTCTATTACAACATATTACAAGAGTTGTATTAGTTTCGTTTTGTCGTAGTGTTAATTAATTAATATCAACAATTAATTACCTTTAAACTCTCACCAGTGAAAGCTCGGTTAGCCAATTTTCTTTGTATTGCCCATTTTTTGCCCTTGGATGTAACAAGGCCATCCCCAAGCATTTTCTTATGATACGAGCCGAGGTCAGGTCTAGCAATAGAGATCCTAGCAATTTCTCTAATAATCTCCGGGTCTGTGATAACTAATTCAGCTTGAGGACCGTACCAATCAAGGAAATTTTCGCCTGAAATAAAATTAAATTTACTTGCAATTGGTAAATGTCAGTTCATCAAAAGGATATCATATAAAGATTTATGTATGGATACATAACCATATAACTTGAACCATGCAAAGAAGTGAGGTTGTATTCTTGGGTATATATCATGCGATATATTATGAATGTCAATTGGAGTTTCTGCTTGGTGTTTCATGGCGGCGATTTCCTTAGTGTTGCCATGAATGAACCGATAACGAGGGCCTTTCACACCTTGAGCGGTCATTATGCGTTCTATACGAGTTGGGACCCACCACATTTTGTGGAAGAAGCTCATGAGAGCCAAAAGAGGGAAGCTAATTAGAAAAACAAGAGCAAACAACATCATCGTGTCCATTTGTCATCAGATTTAGTTTGCATATATCGATCAATGAACATCATTAGTTTATAAATACAATTAAGATCAATTAGTACGGACAACATTTTGATATGATAAAGAGTAGTTGGAGATGGATGGATGACCTGCTGAATCTACATATATATGTATGTGTATTATATCGAAGAAAAACAAATCAATTATTTTCCAACTACAACCATATCACCAATAAATAATGGGTTGCAATCCTTTTCATCTTGTCAATTACCAATGATAATATACAAAAATTAGCTTCACTGCCATTTAATATTGCAATCCTTTTCCTTGCTGATCGATGCAACCTTGACTCTTTTAGGGATTGCAACCTCTCTGATATTTTTTATTACAGTATAGTACCAATAAATATTAATTGTTATTAGAATAAAATACTAGAAATAAACTCCCCGTGTTGAGGGTGTAAAACTATGCCAAATAACACAAATGTCACCCACCTCTGATGACCACAAACACTGAAGGTTGCAGTGTGTTAATACGAACAACTTAGACCAAAACATAAAACATAGAAAAATATAACTAAGTCGATTTAAGATCCATGCGTTGTGACAAACCCTTCAAAAGGAAAAATAAACATAAAAATATTGAACCACGCACGCACATTGTGTTGTGTTAAGTTACCAAATTTAGAACGAAACGTAAAGCGAAACGTAAAAATGTTGAATCACACATGCATGTTGTGTCGTGTTAACTTCCAAAACTTAGGACGAAACGTAAAACAAAGATTTGCAAAATATGAAAAGTATAGGAGAATAAAATTGAAATAAAAATTGTGAGATTAAATTGCAAAAGATGAAGAGTTTTGGGTTAAAAGAAAAAAGTCAAATTTAAGAAGTTAAATTGTAAAATAGGAAAAACTTTGTGTTAAAAGTGAAAAATCAATTTTTTTTAAAAACCCCTATGCATAAATATTAATTGTTATTAGAATAAAATATATATTTCGTCATTTGAATGTGCCCAAATTTCTTTTTCTTTTTTAAACCAAGGAAATAACAAAAAAAAACACATCATTTATGCTTGTATTTTATTACACCTTAAGTCCTATTCACTAATATAAAGGATGTTATTATTGAATATTAATGAAAAACTATATGACGAAATGTAAGGACGAACTATGAAAATGACTTAAGGTGAGACAATAGAACATAAAAAAACGTTTGTAGTTATTTGAATAGTTTAAGAAGGAAAATTAAAATTTAAAGTAAACTAAAAGAAAAGAAAATGTAATTTACTTTTGTTGTTATTGAAGAGACACCTCAAATATTGTTTATTCGATAATATATATAAAAGAGTGTAATTAAGTTATAAATTCATTTATCACAAAACGCAGGTAACATAGTAGCTTCTATATTCAAGATTGAAACATAACATATTTAATAATGAACATTTCAAATATATCTCTAAAATAAATAAATTTTATCCGATTTCGATTAGACCGAGCCATGAATCATATATAGCCAAACTAGCCTAACCACCAGTATGTTACACGGGTTGAAAAAATTAAATTTAAAATAAATAGGAATATAAATTATCAATAAGTCTATAATATATATACATACAAGTGAATATCGATTAAATGTGTATGCATGTAAATTAAATGAAAGAATTAAATCATAGAAAAACAATATTAATGTTTATAATTATCTAAAAACTTTTTTGTATATAAATATTTAACCAGACTCAGTCAATAACTTCTTAAACTTGAGAAATCATCAATTTAGAATATTTCCCTGTATTGTAATGCTTTATAATTATATATATATATATATATATATATATATATATATATATATATATATATATATATATATATATATATATATATATATATATATATATATATATATATATATATATATATATATATATATATATATATATATATATATATATATATATATATATATATATATATATATATATATATATATATACACACAAAATTATTATATATGTTTTATAAGATAAATATTAAAAGAATAAGATAACAATTCGATTAGTTAGACAATATCTCATTCTCAACTAGAATATACTCAATAGAGTATGTTTCTACTGGATTATTATACATCGCCTACCTACATAAACGATTTACAACTTGATATGTCAAGATTTTTTTAACAAATTTACTTTTGATACTGATGATGTACTGTTGAGCAAGTTAATTTGATGGTTATCAATAACATATAAACCATTATACATAAATAAAAAATAAACAAAGTAAATGTTATGATCATAGGGAAAAAATTTATTAGTATTAAGGTTTATTATTAAAAACTTGTTTTTTTAATCAAAGTGTACGTAATATTATAATTGCATACAGTACGAAATGAGTCGAAAATAATGATTGTGTCAATAATGGAGAAGTAAAAAAAGTTTTTTATGCAGAATACCTAAAATCTTTGATCATAGAAGAATTATTTCGTATATTTCTCAAATATCCTTGATAGTAGAACGACGGTAAACAAAAAAAATTATTGCGTATATATAATTAAATAACGTTAGAATATCATATGATGCAGACAAATATTATATGATATTATTGAAATATAAAAGATTTTCAAAAATTAAAATCATTGACCCAAAATATTTGGATTGAATGTTACTATTCAAATTTTAAACTTATGAGTTTGACATACTCCATTTAAATATTCAAATTGTTAGTTTTAAATTTTGATTTTTGACTAACTTTGTTAGTTATTTTTAGATAAATATTGGATTAATTGCAAATTGAATTTGAAATTTAAAGTTTATAAATTTATGTTTCAATCATTAAATTATATAATCTAATTTAAGAATGTTGTTTAATTAAACATTAAATATTATTTAAATATTATTCATGAGATATTTTTAAAATCATATTTCTAATAAAATGACACGTGGCAAGCATATGCTCTAAAAGTGCCATGTGGCAACACGTGGCTTAATCCCTTGCTTTTATTATATACTAGCCTAACGTCCCGTGTGTTACACAGGTTGAAAAAATAATTTTTAAAATAAGTACAAATAAAAATAATTACTTACTACAAATAGGCATCTTTTATATAAGCATGTGAATATTAAATAAATATGTATAGAAGTAAGTTACATGACAAATCTATACTTATTAATAAAACAATAAATTTAGTGCCACGTGGCATTCTCTTAAGCCTCTATTTTTTTCAATTCCCGCCTAAATATGTATCTGTTCTTAGTGTTAGTCTAGGTTCATTTGATATAAAATCAACTTTTGATACAAGAGATATTTAAGGAAAATTTAAAAATTTAACCCTAAATTAGAGCACATCTTTTTTTAGAAATTAAATCATACCTGATATTTTTTTAAATAATTCATCAATAAAAACTGTACAAATCATTTATTATTTTCTTCATCTATGAAATCGATTCCTTGATTGTGTTTTTCCATTAAATACTCGGTTTATATTCAAATCTTGACAAAAGTTACGAGATTTTTTAATCGACTCCTCTCCAGTTTGAAGGAGTTAATGGGTATCTTTTTTTTGAAATGAAATCATACCTGATTTTAAAATATTTCTCAACCATCCCAGGTTTACGACCCTCGCGATTTGTCTTTATAAAGTCTGATGATATCGCCTTCGACGGACTTCATTTACGTTCTCATTTTGGCTTTGTTTTTATCAAGTTTTCTTCAACAATAGGTATTTATTTTTTGTTTTATTTGAGCTTTCATCCTCTGCGATTGTGATTTAACCTATCATTGTCTACAATTTTGTTTTTGGATTAATAATTTTACTTTACTTTTTTTTTGAAGATGATCTACTTTAACAGTTTATTTGTAAAGAGGTATTACATGTTTATACTTTTTAAGCTTTTTTATTTTTTTTCATGTGTATTATCATATTATTATTATTATGTTTGATTGAAATTCGTTTGATATGTACAAATTGTTTTGATGTATTTGGAAGTAATATTGAAAACTATACTTTTATTCTACGGTTGATTTTGACACCTTCAGACAAAAGGATTTCTTTTAAGTTTCAAAGAAGACAGTTTTTGTTATCAGTGTGTTTTGAAATGACAATAAACAAGAGCCAATGATAAATGTTATCCAAAATTGATTTGTTTTAAATATGGATCATGCTCAGCCTTATGTTACATATCTCGAGTTAAAAGTATATAGAAGTTAAAACTAGATTTAATTGCTTAAATGGTCCCTGTGATTTGATCAGATTGCAATATGGTCCCTAAAACTCAAAAATTGTATGGATAGTCCAAAGTTTTTAAAAACATTGCAGCCATAGTCCCTGATGTGAATAGTTGTTAAGGTTTGTAGTTAAGTGAGTATGAAATTACTCTTTTACCCTTCAATTAAAAAAATAAACAAACCATACAAATATTAATATCTCTTCTCTATCTCCACCATCCTTTAATATGTAAATTATTTTCATAAACCACTCTCTAGAATCTAAATTTGAAGAGCTTCGATATCCTAACCTAAACAAAAGAAAATTTCTAAATCTTGTTTCACATCCACTAAGACATCTTACACCATTGTTTGACATGCAACACCATCGTTTGACCTGCAACTTTTGAGGCTCTCTGTTCAACTTATAAATCATTTATAACCAGAAAAAACAAGACTCTTTTCGTAAATCTTGTTTCCAAACCAATAGATAATTTTACGTAGAAAGTAAAAATTAAATTCCATCGAAGATCAAAATCATCATCATCTTGAATGATACCAAAACTTATGAGATCTGAAAGCAGAAGCATATGAAATAAAAGATCTCACCATAAATGAAATCTAGAAACTTTCAAGAAAAAATCCAAGAACCATCAACTTTGTTTCTTTGTTTAGCCATTACACCATTCAAGAAGAAAGAAGCTTCACCGATGCACCATGCCCACTCGAATTTTACAATCACAGATCCAACAAGGCAACAAGCGTTACAATTGTCCCCCTCTATGGTTCTATGCTTCTATCACAGCACCTTGACCTGAATATCCATCTCTTGTAAACATTTGCGATCGAAATCACAATCTCAGTTTCATTTCTCTAAGAATTTCATCAATGGCGACAACACTTCCAAACTTAGCTGTGGAAAAAATCGTAATGAAAATACACATCTCTAGCAAAGAATCTCATAACATGTTCCTTACGATGTTAAGACCGGAGAGCCCGACGGTTTTGCCGAGCAGAAAAAGGAGGTGGGGGATGGCCGGAATCATGTCGGAGAAACGAAGAAGACAAGAGTGTGGTGTGTTTCCGGTGAAATCATGAAGAGAGAGAGAGAGAGATTTTATGCTTTAATTGTTTTTTTCTATTTGTATTCAATTTCGTTTTAATTTAATTTAATTTTTTTGGTTTTTAAAACTAGAATTAACTATTTGTTTGTTTAAGTAGAGGGGTAAAAATGTAATTTTACACACACTTAACTAGAAACTTAACCACCATCTATGGTAGGGACTAAAGGTACAACACTTTCTACAAACTTTGGATTATCAATGCAATTTTTAAACTCCAGGGACTATGCTTGCAATTTGACTAAACCATAAGGACTGTTTATGCAATTAACTCTTAAAACTATTAATATTAGATAATGATGGAAAAATAATCAACAAAACATCAAATGTTGTATACAAATATATTTTCGGATGTTTATGAATTTTAAATATTGTTTTTCATGTTCAATTTAATATCAACAACATTATAACTTATGCAACTTTTTAAACAACAATAATATTTTTTGATTGAATTCGTGTGTTACACGGGACTTTAGCCTAGTTAAATAACGTAGAAATACATAATTAATGTTCACAAATCTTGAAGATTTCTTTGTATACAACATTTGATGTAATGCATGATAGATTACAATTGACATCCGGTATCACAAGCTCTAGTCCATTATCATCAACTTTTACCTATTCGAGAAATAATCTTTTAAACAGCAAGATTTTAAATTAGATTGATAGAAACCCAAAAAAATGCCTCGTATGCAAATGAGTTATCTTTTCTAGCATGTGATTACATATGAAAATGTAGAACTACTGATAAGTACTCATATATACAACAATGTCAGAAAACATATCCGTAGTTCTACCAAGTAAACAGATCTACTTAATTAATCATATCCTGTACAAAGTAAACTCACTATATAAATACTTATTTTCATACGAACTGTTATGATTTATCGGTAGTTAAAACTCACTTCATTGTGTCATCAAAGAGCCCTAGGCAGTCAAAGTTCTTCACTGTAGGCAAGTTTCAAAATTCCAAGCTTTATTTACAACATTTATAGCAAGGTTCATTTACTTGCATAAGTACAAAGCAATATATTTGCTTAAAATTAATAATTAAATTATTAAACCTTTGGAGTCCTATAACTCGATAGTCAAATAATATTGCAAAAGTGATGTAGTATGTGCATAAATTAGTCTTTTTGTATGGAATAGAAAAAGTTCATTGAAAGCATTATAATTAATTAATTAGTGTATTTGCAGGAAGCAAGATAATAATTTAATATCCTATAAAGCATTAATAAGGAATGAAAAACTGAACAACAAACCATTGACCCATGCCCTCACAACTACAAACATAGATATAGCTTTACTCTGCAGACTGCAAAGCCCAATGATAAGATATATATAGTTTCAAGAAAGATAGATTTTTAACACATGTATAATCAGAAATAATATAAAAAATAAACATAAAAAGAACAACCAATGTAAGAAGACATAGAGTTTCAAGAAACATAAATTGACCAGCATACTAACTTTGTAATCTTAAAACTTGAATCCTATTAGAGCAAATGTGCACGAACTCATGCAGATAGGGCATTTCAAGTCATATGCTTTGACATTGTAAAAGTACATCTGAACTTCTAAATTGTTACTATTCTCAATCCCTAAACATAATTTATAAAAAAAGCAAAAGACTTAATTTAAAATGGGTTTAATTAGCTAAAGAAAGTATAAAATTCAATCTGTTAATTCAGATGATAAGAAAAGAACAGATTAATCCTAAAATGAAATAAGTCAACTGATCTCATTAGTTTCAAGATCCAATCTGTCCAGAAGCAAAAAAGTCCTATTCCATTTGATTTCAAAATTAGTACTTTTGAATAACAAAGTGAAGTTCAACGTACCTATCTAATTTCCACCAAAAGTTCACAATCCCTTACAACTCTTATCCACAACGTAACCTATTTGAGTTTCTAGAGCCAAATTGAAAGTCTGTCTTACCAGAAGTCCGGAATAGAGGCCAATCAATAAAAATATTACACACACGAAGGCAGGGGAGGGGGAGATAGTGAACCTGAAATTCCTGGAAATACATGAAAAAAGTGTTTCCAATGCTGCATGGAGTGGCTGTTCAAAGAGAAGAGAATAAAACAATAAGAAAATTTTATATACAGAGAAATAAAGAAATCAAAGAATGTCTTCAATCAACTTGAAAAATATATCTGAACGAAATAAAGTTAAGAGTGTACGCAAAAGCAAAAAACAGATTAGCTGTGAACAAATAAAATACATACATACATACAGAGAGATGAGAGAGATATAAGATGGAGAGAGAGAGAGAGATAGAGAGAGAGAGAGATAGAGATAGAGGATAGATAGAGAATGGAGAGAAGAGAGAGAGAAGAGAGAGAGAGGGAGAGAGAGAGATGGAGAGGGAGGGAGGAGATAGACAGATATAGATATTAGATGATCTATATATATATTAGATATATATAGATATATATATCTATATGTTATGTATCTATATATACACATATATATCTATATATATGTATAGATATACGTATATGTATCTATATATATACACATAGAGAGCGAGATATAGAGAGGGAGATAGAGATAGAGAGAAGAGAGAGAGAGAGGAGAGAGAGAGAGAGATAGGAGAGAAGATCGAGAGAGAGATAGAGAGAGAGAGAGAGAGATAGAGAGAGAAGAGATAGCTAGAGAGAGAGATAGAGAGGATAGAGAGAGAGAGAGAGAGAGAGAGGAGGAGAGAGAGAGAGAGAGAGAGAGAGATCGAGAAGAGATGAGAGAGAGAGATAGAGAGATGTAGAGGGATCGAGAGAGAGATAGAGGAGATGAGAGAGAGATAGATATATATGTATAGGTATCTAGAGAGATACACAGAGAGATCGATATATATAGGTATATAGATATATAGGGATATGCATATATATAGATAATATATATTAGAAGGATATAGATAGAGATAGATATATGGTAGATATATATATATATATAGTATATGTATCTATATATAGACACTATAGATATATATATGTATATATATATAGATAGATATTATATAGATATATATATATAGATATATATAATATATATAGAGGATATATAGATATATAGAGATGTAATGTATCTATATAGATATAATATATATATAGATATATAGATAATATGTTATGTATCTAATATCTACACATAGATATCTATATATATGTATATATAATGGATATGCATATATATATAGAGATAGAGATAGATAATATATATATATAGATATATAGATATATATATATAGAGAGAGATATAGATAGATATATATATATATATGTAGATCTAGATATATATATATATAGATATAGTATATATATATATAGATATATATATATAGAATATATCTATATCTATAGATATATATAGATCTAGATATATCTACATATATATATATATGTGTAGATATGGGGTATAATATAGATATATATACAGATATATATATATATAGAGAGATAGAGAGAGATAGAGAGAGATATAGAGTAGAGAGAGAGAGAGATAGATAGGATAGATATACAGATAGGGAGATAGAGGGAGGTGATGGAGGAGAGAGATACCAGAGAGAGAGAGAGAGAGAGAGAGAGGGGATAGAGGTGTATATATATATAGATAGATAGGGGGATAGAGGGGTAGAGAGAGAGATAGAGAGAGACAGATATAGATAGAGAGAGATAGAGAGATAGAATAGAGAGAGAGAGAGAGAGAGATGAGAGAGAGAGATAGAGAGAGATAGATAGAGATAATATAGATAGAGATAGAGGGATAGGGAGCGATAGAGAGACACAGATATAGCGAGATATATAGGTAGAGATAGCGAGAGATATACACAGAGAGATCGAGAGAGAGAGGGAGATAGAGAGAGGTATATATATAGATAGTATATATATAGATATATATAGAGAGAGATAGGGAGATATATAGAGTATAGATATCTAGAATAGACACATATATATCTATAGATATATGTATAGAGATATATGTATATGTATATATATAGATATGTATAGATAGATATATATATATAGGTATAGGGATCTATATATAGACACAGATAGATCTATATATATAGGTATATATATATAGATGGAGATGTATAGATATATATATGGATAGGTAGAGTATGTGTATATATATATACATATACAATATATATAATATATATATATATATATAGATATATATATAGATATATATATATATATATATATATAGATATATATATATATATATATAGAGTATGTAGGTGTAGGTGTGTATATATATATATAGATATAGGTAGGTGTATAGGATGGGTATTATATAGATATATATAGATATGTAGGTGTAGGTGGATATATAGATATATATATATATATATATATAGATAGATTAGATATATATATAGATATATATATATAGAGAGATAATATCTATATCTATATATATATATATGAGGTATATATATATGTATGTATATATAGATATGTATATATATATATATAGATTGATGTATATATATCTATATATATATATATCTCATATATATATTATATATATATATATTATATATATATATATATATATATATATATATATATATATATATATATATATATATATATATATAGGGGAGAGTTATCTTGAGAACCACCCTTTTTTGTGAGAACTTTAAAAACTAATATGAGCCACTCATTTTTTATCACATGCTATTTCCTCTTTTTTCAAAACGTTCATAACTTTTTGTCACGACATCATTTTTCCAAAAAAATATCACCATAAAATTCAGTATTTTTTATCTTTTCAACGTTTACCATATTGATATATTGTTTTTAGAAAAATCGTCCATCTCTTGTTTACATATGTGTAAATCTGGTTATACACATGTGTAATACTGGATTTACACATGTGTAAATCCGGTATTACACATGTGTAAAACGAATTTCGTAAAAAAAACGAGAACTTTTTTATTTTTTATAATTTTTTTAATTTTTTTATGAAAGAGGAAAACTAGGGGAATATTTTTGTGTTTTTATTTTTTTTTATTTTTATGTTATTTTTCATTTTATAATTTTTTATTATGTGTTTGTTAATTATCATTTTGTCATTGAAAACTAATGGCTGAGATTGGTTCCTAGAGTTCTCATTTGAACCATCCCCTATATATATAATATATATATAAATATATATATATATATACATATATATATATATATATATATATATATATAGTATATTATATATACACACACACATTCTGCGCCGCTGCAGTTCGGGATGAACTGCATTCTGCGCATAGCTAGAGCTATGCGACTGGAGGCCCATGCATCCGAATGACATGCGACTGGGTCCATACGCACGACAGGAGTGCGATTGAGGTTCATTTGTATATGAGTAGTGCGACTGAGGGTCATACGTATGAGGGCTATGCGACTGAATGAAATGCGAATGTGGGTCATGCGACTGAATGAAATGCGAATGAGGGTCATGCGACTGAAGGTCATGCGACTGTAGTCTATACGCCTGTGAGTCGTGCGACTGGGTCCATACGCACGACAGGAGTGCGACTGAGGGACATTCGCATGAAGGTCATGCGACTGAGGTCCATACGCCCAGATGTCATGCGACTGAGCTTCATTCGCATGGGAATCATGCGATTGGAGGCTATGCGACTGAGGTCCATTCGCCTGAGTGTTCTCATACGCATGAGAGACCATGCGACCGAATAGGGTCCATACGCCCAAATGACCATAGTATTGTCTGACTTCCGGAAAGTGCAGACGTAGGCTCATACCTTTGGGGTTGTAGATGATGTAATGGGCATGGATGATGTAAGATGATTTATGATGATGATGATGCGATACGCGTGATTCGTGTGATGTTTGATGTTGTGTGATTGTGTGATGTTGTATGTTATGCATGATGTATGTTATAGGTGTGCGATGTTGCCTTGTGTGATTGGTGTTGTATGTTGTTATGTTCCTTATTATTATGTATGATTGTCTTCCCGCGATTTGCGTTGAACGTTAATGACTGTAATGAAAGTATTATGTAACGTAAAGTGAAAGATAATGAAAAGAGGAATATGATGAATGAATGCATCATTAATGAACGTATGAAAACGTGAAAGGCTTGCAAGCGAAGTGTACTGAAGTGCACGACTCTAAATACCTTAAGCTCAACCGCGTGTGGTTCAGCTAATCCTTAAGGGTGGACGCAGGGGTTCCAGTCTTTGTGACTGACCATCAGTGTTGTGCATGGTGTAGTATGTCATAGTACCCATATTGTTAGGGGTGTAGTATCCATTTTGTTGGGGGTGTAGTACCCATATTGTTGGGGGTGTAGTACCCATATTGTTGGGGGTGTAGTACCCATATTGTTGGGGGTGTAGTACCTATATTGTTGAGGGTGTAGCATATGATGGTTACCCGAGTTACCCATAATGTTGGGGGTGAAGAATATAGTTGGGATCTTTGTCGCTTACCCCGGTACTCGTGCCAGGCTATGTGCCGTGTGGAAGTCGTTTATGAACTTTGGCCCAGTAGCCATATAGTTTGGGGCATAGCTGTTGACGCTGATCCAGAACATGATGATATAACAGATGTAATGATCCTTAACTTTACCTTAGGTACTGTGGCCAGAGGTGCTGTGCACCGTTAAAGAAGGTCTATGATAGGCTTAGGCCAGTACCAGAAAACTGAAGGGTAAAGTTCATGGTTTAATGGAAAGAAAAGATGTAATAATAATTAACGAATGAATGAAAGTAAGAACATATGAACGAACAAAAGTTAAAGTACGAATGTAATGATGAAGATAATAAACATTATCTATGTGCACGTATAATGTGTGACCGCATGTATGTAAAGAATGGTTTTAACGAAAGAAAAGTATATTTTATTATAAAACTAGAACTCACTCAGCAACGCTGACTTTGATGTGTTTCCAGTTGGCAGGTATGTTGCTGAGGATGGCACGGGGCGGCTACTCAGCTTATTTTGGATGGCATCCAATGTTATAATGCTTTTGTAATCAAATGTAAAATGATATTGTGTAATGAACGGTTGTATTATTTTGCAAAAGTATTCTGATGAAATGAAAATGTTGTTTTTAATGTTTCCGCTGCAATGTTTTATGAAAGTGAAATGTAATTATATGTTTTATGTGCGATGAGGATCCAACTGTAAGCGTCCTGGGAATGGGGCCTTACATGGTTAACTTTTAGTGAAAGATGCTAAGAACATAAGTAAATATAAGACAGAACAAGATGGCAAACAACACAAGTAATTGGTTATAAAGAATGCTGTATATTGCTTCTCAAGTTCTATTACAAATGTTACAAAGCATACGTTGGAAAGTTACAAGTACTTGAGATACTTTATAGTATGTAAGGCCCCGTTCCCGGAGACCTCACAGTTGGTCACTCATAGCATTAAATACATTATAAATTTACAAACTTAAGCAGCAGAATCATTTTAACAAAAACCATTCATTTCATTTCATTAAACCCTGTTGTTAAGAAATACACTATTGTTTGATTGAATACAAAAAGAACTGTTTACTTGCATTACAAACAACAGAAATAATAGTTATGAATGGATGTCAGTCTTTTCCTGCCGAGTAGCTTCACCCTCGTGCCATCCTCAGCAATATTTACCTGCCAACTGAAAATGTATAAAAGTCAGCGTCGCTGAGTGAGTTCTAGATTTATAAGTAATAAAATACTTTCTGTATATTGTATATGAAAATACTCTTTCTTTTAAAAATACAACTTTTTACTGTATATGCGAGCACACATCAACTATATGAACATATACTGTTCGTTCTCTTTACTGTATGCCTTGTTTACTTTGCTTTCTTTATTATTTATTTCACTGTCTGTATGGACCAATGAGCAATACCCCAACTATATGCGCGATGGAAAACGGGTGATGGGTCATCTATATCCCTCGAAAGGGTAAACTATATCCCTCGTAAGGGTGAACTGTATCCCTCGAAAGGGTGCTGTGTACTGTATACAAGGCCAACCCAATCACCCAGGGTACGCTACAAGGGTCCTGCCAATCTCCAAGACTGGCCCTGTGTGCATAAAAGTGTAGCTAACCCGCAGCACAGTTGAGCTAACGCCAACACGATCGTGTACCTGCCTATAGCTTGCAAGACTTGTTAACATTTTATTAATGTTCCTCTTCTTTTCTTATTGCTCTTTCTCTTTATTATTACAATATACTTACGTTACGATAATAAACATACCACGTAAAGTCACGTTCTATAGGTGGTAATAATAATAATAATAGCAATATAAAATAATAAGGAACAATCATAATCAATCATATTCATGCATGAAATCCATCATTAATATGCCCTAGTCAACCCCGGTCAAAACCCTAAAAGCACAGACTCCAAACATTCTGCATAAATTCTAAGAGTTTAGGCGCATGGCACTATTTGAGCGCATGGGCTCTGTTCAGGCGTATGGGTACTTGGGCGCATGGGACAGTTAGGCGCATGGGAACTCAGGCGCATGGACCACTTAGTCGCATGGCCATGCGGTCGCATGGGTACTATTGGGGCGTATGATCCATTCAGTCGCATGGACACTAGGCGTATGGATACTCAGGCGCATGAGCCACTCAGGCGCATGGGCCATTCGGGCGCATGGGCTATACTTAAAACATTTCTAAGGCAGTTTCAGACGCATGGGCTACTGTTCAGGCGCATGGGCTTATACTTAATTTTGTCTAAGGCATTTTTCAGGCGCATGGACCTTATTTAGGCGCATGAACCTTCTGTTCAACTTGTTTCTAGCATGATTTCGAATCCAAACATCAAACCTATCTGTTCTAAGCTTAACATGGCTATTCTAACATGAACAACCTATAAGCATCTAAGAACCAACATTTATCATGCATAATACATACGGTTAAACATACATAAACTTGTAAAAATCATTTTATACATTTTCAGCCCCAAAGATGTTTAAAAACAAGTAGAAACCGGGGTCTAGAACTCACTTGATTGCAACTTTGGGTGTATCTTCCTTCTAACCCGAATGCAAATGAGTTCAAACACCTAGAGCACCACCCCAAACACACACACACACCCGAGCACCATACACAATCATATAAGCACATAAGCATGTAACCGGGATAAAACCCGTCATAAACACATAAAACCACGAATTCTTACCTTGAATTCGACTTCTCTTCTTCTTCTTTTCTTCAGCCGAGAACTTCTCTGCTCTCTCTCTCTAAAACCAAAGAAAACGGCGATGTAAAGTAAGGGTGGGCGGCCATGCTCACCTTTACACCAACTTTTTCAAATATTTGTCCTTTTGGACACTTTTAGTCCCTCTACTTGGACTTTATTGCTTTTCTTTCTTTTATTCTTCATGTATTATTCTTTCTTTTCTTTTTAGAAGTAACCGGGTGTTACAAGTCCAACCCACTTATATAGGTTTCGTCCCCGAAACCTGTTATTCCTCGAACAGATGAGGATAATGCTGTCTCATCTCCTCCTCAGTCTCCCATGTAGACTAGGATCCCTTCCTGTGCTTCCACTGTAAATGCACAAGAGGAACCACTTTATTTCTCAGCCTCTTCTCTTTTCTATCGATGATTGCTACTGGTTGCTCCACATAATTGAGCCTTTCGTCTACCTCGATATCTTCCAGTGGAACAATCATGTCTTCATCGGCTAAGCACTTTCTCAGATGAGATACATGGAATGTCGGGTGAATTCCACTTAACTCATCTGGTAATTCCAACCTATAGGCCACCTCTCCTACTCGAGCAATGATTCGGAAGGGTCCTATGTATCTCGGGCTCAGCTTACCTCGTTTCCTGAATCGGATGATTCCCTTCCAAGGTGAGACCTTCAACATAACCCCTGTCACCCACTTGGAAATCTATCGGTCTGCGTCGTTTATCGGCATACGACTTCTGTCTATCTTTGGCTGCCTTCATAAAGGCCTTAATCTTTTCTAGCTTCTCAATCGTAGCCTCGATCACCTCGACACCTCCAATTCTTTCTGCCCAATGTCTCCCCAACATACGGGCGTCCTACATCTTCTACGTATTAACATCTCGTATGGTGGCATGCCAATACTGGCATGATAACTGTTATTGTACGAGAATTTTGCTAACGGTAAGTGGTCATCCCCAACTTCCCCCAAAATCAATCACACATGCCCGAAGCATGTCTTCCAATGTCTGAATGGTCCTTTCTGACTAACCATCAGTTTGGGGATGATAAGCCGTGCTAATATGTAACCTCGTCCCCATGGCATCGTGTAACCTCGTCCCGCAGCACAGTTGAGCTAACGACAACACGATCGTGTACACCATGACGAGCTACAATCTCCTTGATGAACAAGTTAGCCAACCTCTCGGATGAATATGTCTCGCGGATCGGTAGGAAGTGGGCACTCTTCGTCAGACGGTCTACAATCACCCATATGGCATCGTACCCTTTCGGCGTACGCGGCAGCTTCGTAATCAAATCCATGGGATGTGCTCCCACTTCCATTCTGGTATATACAAAGGTTGAATCTTCCCATACGACTTCTGATGTTCGGCCTTCACTTGCAAACAAGTAAGGCACTTACTCACATACTCCACCACGTCACGCTTCATACCCGGCCACCAATAATTTTTCTTCATATCTTGATACATCTTCGTGGCACCGGGATGAATGGAGTATCGAGTCTTGTGAGCTTCATCCATAATCCTCACACGTAGATTCCCAAAACGAGGAATCCACACTCGTCCAAATCGAGTTTTAACACCAAGTGTGTTTTCACCCAATTCCCCGACTAAACCTCTCATCCTTTCAGAGTTAAGACGATCTTCTTTCAGTGCCTCATCTTGAAACTCTTTGACTTGCTTCATCACATCGGAGATCATGATTAGTTGATAAGCTTTCACCCGAATCGGCTCGGGCCTCTCTTTTCGGCTAATGCCATCAGCCACCACGTTGGCTTTGCCCGGATGGTAATGGATTTCGCAATCATAATCCTTTATAAGCTCCAACCATCGTCTCTGCCTCATGTTCAGGTCCTTCTGCTAGAAGAAGTACTTCAAGCTCTTGTGGTCAGTGAAGATGGTGCACTTCGTCCCGTACAGATAGTGCCTCCAGATCTTTAGGGCGAAGACCACTGCTGCTAACTCCAGGTCATGAGTAGGATAATTAACCTCATGCACCTTTAGTTGTCGGGATGCGTAGGCTATCACCTTACCTTGCTGCATCAACACGCAACCCAACCCCGAGTAGGAAGCATCTGAATAAACCACCAAGTCCTCGCTTCCTTCGGGTAATGACAAAACGGGGGCTTGGGTCAATCTTGCCTTCAACTCCTCAAAAGCCCTTTCTTGCTCTTGACCCCACACGAACTTTTACATCCTTACGGGTCAACTTGGTTAGTGGAGAAGCGATCTTGGAAAAATCTTGGATGAATCTTCTGTAATAGCCCGCCAAACCCAAGAAACTATGAATCTCGGATGGCGTCTTTGGTGACTTCCATTGCATCACTGCCTCCACCTTGGCAGGGTCTACCATAATCCCCTCGGGATTAATCACATGACCTAAGAATTGAACTTTGCGCAACCAGAACGCGCACTTGGAGAATTTGGCATACAACTTCTCCCTTCTTAAGGTCTCCAACACCTCCCGAATGTGACCGGCATGCTCTTCTTCGCTCCTCGAGTAGATCAGGATATCATCAATAAACACAATCACTGATCTATCCAACATTGGCCGACACACTCAGTTCATCAAATCCATAAAAGCAGCTGGCGCATTGGTCAAACCAAACGACATAACAAGGAACTCGTAATGACCGTAGCGCGTGCGAAAAGCTGTTTTAGGGATCCTGTTCCTTCACCTTCAGTTGATGGTAACCAGATCATAGATCTATTCTCGAGAACCAACTGGCACCTTGGAGCTGGTCAAACAGATCATCAATTTTTGGTAAGGGGTACCGATTCTTCACTGTTAGCTTATTCAACTCACGGTAGTCTATACACATCCTCATGCTACCGTCTTTCTTCTTCACAAATAAGACCGGAGCACCCCAAGGGGAGATACTCGGTCTAATAAACCCCTTATCGAGCAGCTCTTGCAACTGCTCCATCAGCTCTTTTATTTCTGTCGGAGCTAACCGATACGGTGCTTTGGCAACGGGTTGAGCACCGGGTATCAAATCAATTTGGAACTCAATCTCGCGGTCCGGTGGCACGCCGGGTAAGTCTTTCGGGAATACGTCCTGAAAGTCACACACCACTGGTACCTCAGATAATTGTGGTACCGACGCATTCACATCTTTTTCATAGGCCAAGTAGGCGCTACATCCACGTCTTATGCACTTCCCCGCTACCGCCATCGAAATCATCTTAGGGATCGTAGTGACGCAATCTCCATGAATCGTAACCAAACTCTTATCGGGCACAATTAATCGAATCATCTTCTTGCGACACATGATGTTTGCTTCATAGATTGCTAACCTATCCATCCTTAGTGCTACATCAAATCCACCTAGGGGTATCACGTGCAACCTAGCAGCGAACCTATGTCATTCTAACTCTATGGCACAGTCCTCTATCACATCAGTAATTCTAGTGGACTCACTAATGGCAGTTTCTACAATCGATGGTTCACTAATCTTTCTACTACTAACAAGCAACTTAGCACAAAAGTAGTGGAAACAAAACTCCTGCTAGCATCGGAATCAAACAATACAGAGGCATAAATTTGGTTTACTAGAAACATACCTGACACAACATCGGGATCAGCTCTGGCTTCCTCCCGAGTCATAGTGTAAGCTCTAGCACTCGCCCTCTGCCCTCCTTCCTCCGGCTTCTTATTCCCCGCTCCCGAGCTCTCCGTCCTCGGCTTCCTGCAGTCTCTAGTGATGTGACCAGGCTGACCACACCTGAAGCATACGTTCATCCCCATCCTGCACTCACCGGTATGCTTCCTTCCATATTTGCCACACTTCTTCCGTTCTACACCAGTTGTGACCATACGTCGGTCACCCACCATTGCCACCTTATTATTTGGGGCGGTTCCACCACATCCATACCGTTTCCCATTCCAGTTACGGTCACCTCCCCCCTTCTTGTTCACCTCAGCCACCACCACCTCGCGCTCATCATACAATCTACCAGCCAAATCAACCGCCGATCTAAAGGTGCTCGGCCGGGCGGCAATCATATGCCTACGGATATCCGCCGGCAGCCCCTGGATGTATCTCTTGATCTTTCGTGAGTGGTGTCACCTGATCGGGAACCAGCCGCGCCATTTCATTAAATTTAGTGGTGTACTGCAGGTGTGTCATCGTTCCCGCCTCCAGCTGCAGGAACTCTCTTTCCACCTTGTCCATCTCTCTGTGAGGACAGAATTCCTCAATCACTAGCTTCTTCAGTTCAGGCCATCTCATTCTCCCAATGGCCCTGCTACCCTCGGCTTGGACAATGTTGTCCCACCAGCACAAAGCCGAGTCCACAAAAGAGTGGGTAGCGAATTTCATTTTCTGATCCTCGCGGCACTCACTGATATCGAGAACGGCCTCCATTTCACTCACCCACCGTGAGCAGCAGCCGCAGTGCCGTTTCCGTCGAAGGTAGGGGGCTTGCATCTCGTAAACGCCCCGTAGTTACAGCCTCAGGTCGCCTTCAGCGCAGGCTCTTCTTCTTCCTCTTCATCATCGGAGAGAACCGTTTCCGGCTCTGGTTGCTCCCGTCCTCCCGAGGACCGGTTTCGTTCACCTTCCTTTAATGCCTTGATCACTTTGGTCATCACAGACGGTAGAATCGTCTGCATAACCTGATGAACCTCTTCCACCACAGCCTCCTTTACTGAGGCTCTCAGATTGGCGCTCTCGTCGCCACCCTCCGGATGAGGGGTCTCTGGTCCTTCATGAACCACCTTCTCGACTCTGGGTCTCCCTCTCTTAGGTCGCGGAGCAGCACCCTGACCTCCTCCACGAGAGGCCTTTGAAGATCTACCGCCAGCCATCCTCTAAAGCACACTATAAGATTCAAACACTAACGCGGTCATTCAAGGTAATAGCTCAGTTTATGTTAAGTATAGTAAGTCCCTAATTATAGTGGCCAGTTGTGATTAGCCACTTACTTTACTCTTCATACCCCAAGCATTTCCTATCCTGACTTAATCAGTATCCAAATCTACTAAGAGCACATAAATCAAATAGCATGCGCACATAATACCGGTTAACATTAAGAAAAGACATACCTGATGGCACGTAGCTACTCGGGCTGACATCCCTCATTTGTCCCATTTTCAGTTTAAGTTTAGGTTTTAAAATTTATTTAACCCAATTCTCTTAAACTTTGGCTCTGATACCAACTTGTAAGGCCCCGTTCCCGGAGACCTCACAGTTGGTCACTCACAACATTAAATACATTATAAATTTACAAACTTAATCAGTGGAATCATTTTAACAAAAACCATCCATTTCATTTCATTAAACCCTGTTGTTAATCAATACACTATTGTTTGATTGAATACAAAAAGAACATTTTACTTGCATTACAAAACAACAGAAATAATAGTTATGAATGGATGTCAGTCTTTCCCTGCCGAGTAGCTTCACCCTCGTGCCATCCTCAGCAATATTTACCTGCCAACTGAAAATGTATAAAAGTCAGCGTCGCTGACTGAGTTCTAGATTTATAAGTAATAAAATACTTTCTGTATGTTGTATATGAAAATACTCTTTCTTTTAAAAATACAACTCTTTACTGTATATGTGAGCACGCATCAACTATATGAACATATACTGTTCGTTCTATTTACTGTATGCCTTGTTTACTTTGCTTTCTTTATTATTTATCTTTCACTGTCTGTATGGACCAATGAGCCATACCCCAACTATATGCGCGATGGAAAACGGGTGATGGGCCATCTATATCCCTCGAAAGGGTAAACTATATCCCTCGAAAGGGTGAACTGTATCCCTCGAAAGGGTGCTGTGTACTGTATACAAGGCCAACCCAATCACCCAGGGTACGCTACAAGGGTCCTTCCAATCTCCAAGACTGGCCCTGTGTGCATAAAAGGGTAGCTAACCCGCAGCATAGTTGAGCTAACGACAACACGGTCGTGTACCTCCTATAAGCTTGCAAGACTTGTTAACATTTTATTAATGTTCCTCTTCTTTTCTTATTGCTCTTTCTCTTTATTATTACAATATACTTTACGTTACGATAATAAACATACCATGTAAAGTCACGTTCTATAGGTGGTAATAATAATAGCAATAATAATAATAAGGAACAATCATAATCAATCATATTCATGCATGAAATCCATCATTAATATGCCCTAGTCAACCCTCGGTCAAAACCCTAAAAGCACAGACTCCCAAACATTCCGCATTAAATTCTAAGAGTTTAGGTGCATGGCACTATGGGCGCATGGGCTCTGTTCAGGCGTATGGGTACTTGGGCGCATGGGACACTTAGGCGCATGGGAACTCAGGCGCATGGACCACTTAGTCGCATGGCCATGCGGTCGCATGGGTACTATTGGGGCGTATGATCCATTCAGTCGCATGGACACTTAGGCGTATGGATTACTCAGGCGCATGGGCCACTCAGGCGCATGGGCCATTCGGGCGCATGGGCTATACTTAAAACATTTCTAAGGTAGTTTCAGACGCATGGGCTACTGTTCAGGCGCATGGGCTTATACTTAATTTTGTCTAAGGCATTTTTCAGGCGCATGGACCTTATTTAGGCGCATGAACCTTCTGTTTAACTTGTTTCTAGCATGATTTCGAATCCAAACATCAAACCTATCTGTTCTAAGCTTAACATGGCTATTCTAACATGAACAACCTATAAGCATCTAAGAACCAACATTTATCATGCATAATACATACAGTTAAACATACATAAACTTGTAAAAATCATTTTAATACATTTTCAGCACCAAAGATGTTTAAAACAAGTAGAAATCAGGGTCTAGAAACTCACCTGATGCAACTTTGGGTGTATCTTCCTTCTAACCCGAATGCAAATGAGTTCAAACACCTAGAACACCACCAAACACACACACACACCCGAGCACATACACAACATATAAGCACATAAGCATGTAACCGGGATAATACCCGTCATAAACACATAAAAACCACGAATTCTTACATTGAATTCTACTTCTCTTCTTCTTCTTTTTCTTCAGCCGAGAACTTTTCTACTCTCTCTCTCTAAAACCGAAGAAAATGGTGATGTGAAGTAAGGGTGGGTGGCCATGCTCACCTTCACACCAACTTTTTCAAACATTTGTCCTTTTGGACACTTTTAGTCCCTCTACTTGGACTTTATTGCTTTTCTTTCTTTTATTCTTCATGATTATTCTTTCTTTTCTTTTTAGAAGTAACCGGGTGTTACATACTACATTTTACAGACAACCATACTTTGAAAGCCAGCTGGATACAATTGACTAGACTACTAAAAAATCAAACATAGAGTCAAAAGGCAAATTTGCCTTTTGACTAGTGACTATGACATGCCATAGCTCACATCCTAATATATTACAGAAAGGATAAAAGTACATAAAGTAGAAATCATGGACTCAAGACCTCAACGTACAGTTACCAAAAGCATCGACCTTTCACCAACTCATGTAAGTTGGTGACTTTACAGAGTTGCAGCGGAAAGATAGTCCAGCTTTATGGTAAAGTACATCAGATAAAGGCATATCCTCAAAAGTCTTCGGAAGAAATCTGTCTTCACTCTTTGGCTTCGGAAGACTTCACTTTTGCCTTCGGAAGATGTTGGTCTTGGCTTCGGATGATTTTACACTTAGAATATTTCCAGTGCTTGGTGTAAAACTTCCGAAGCATTTCTACTTCTGTTCTTCAGTGCATGCATGCAGAGAGACTTTGGATGTTTTGGCTGCATCAGACTTATAGGAATCCTTACAAATTCAATACAAAACAAGCTTTGAAGTGTATTTTTAAAATACAAAACAACTTTAATAGGAAAGCAAAAACATAAATGGACAACTTCATAATGGGAATCAAAACCTAAACGGTTCTTACAAAAAGTTGGTTAACTTTTTAAAAATAAAAATAAGAATATGTGGCTATAAATGATTTTTTTGGTTTTTTTCAATTTTTTGGTTCGCATTTGAAAGCCAATATATATATATATATATATATATACATATATACACACACACACACACATATATATATATATATATATATATATATATATATATATATAGACATATACACACACACACATATATATATATATATATACACACACACACATATATATATATATATATATATATATATATATAGATATATATATATATATCATATATGTATATATATATATATCTTATATTATATATATATATATATATATATATTCATGAAACCATTTTTTAGAAAGTTCAATTTTTTTTTTTCTTTCTATTTTTAGTTAATTCAAACATAAATTATGAAAGGGGCAGTTAGGTAATTTTACTAATTTAGTTTTGAATTTTTGGTATTGGTGTCCGGTAACCGTTCCGATGGATTTCAATTTTTCATGCATATTTACCGAGTTTAAAATGCAACCAAAAATTTGGTATTATAATTAAGATAATTTTAAAACAAATAAATGATATACCTATATTTTAAAAAGAGTATTATAATAAATTATTTTTAAATTCTAATTTATAGGATTTGTTTCATTATCTTTATATAACTTGATAGAGCTAATACTTTTTCATAAATTACAGAACTCTAAATTCAGCCAAGCAGGTTTTATTCTTTGATTTCTATTAGCCTGTTAATCATTACACTTCTAGAGTATTAAATATATCATCCCAAACTATATGATATTTTGGCTGAGTATACATATTACAAATTGATTTATGCATATATACATTTATGCATACATGCACGTATGCATATATGCATTTTTTTCACATGCATATATGCATATTTTTTTCAATATGCATAGATGCTAAATTCTAATCTGGTTGTGCATATGATGTTTCAGAGTCATGACCACAATTCAACTTGATCTGCATGCTTTTTAGTAATGGAAATTGGAATATAGCATTTACTTGAAGGAAGGACCGACTAAGATAACTAGTCTTGGATTATTGTAGTGGTGCTTATGCCTAAAAAATCTCAACCTTTTCTTCATCCTTGATGTTGTAATATGTTACATGATTAGGTAATGATTGTGCCAGAACAACTTAGTTTTTTAGGCATATTTAATTGTTATGAATCTGATTACTTTTGGATCTTTAATCCAATTCTTTATGAGCTTTAATATGTAATATTTCCATAAGTCTTCTGAATTTTATTGAGGAATCATATCAAATGAATAATGTTATGTATATAAATTCTATAGTTGAGGTGTAAAAGTTTACATTAATTTATTAGAACTAGAAGTTTAATTTGCATGTTAAAATCGTGTTTTAAAAGTTAGAAACATGTACAGTTATATTATGATTAGATAAGAAATAAGTAATAAAAAAGAGTAATAATAAAATATATTTTTATGTATTTTTAAAAATTCTTTTACTTATATAATTCTGAATTGCTATTTGTCTTATTCAATGGATTCTTTTAATTTTTTCTTGTAAACTTAAAATTTAATGGATCATTTTTGGTTTCTCCTATAAGCTTGGAATTAAGATGGAGAGTAAACGTGGCCCACAAAAAGTAGTTATTAGTATTGAAATAATTTCCACTTTTACCCTTTTAATTGTTTCATCCATATGATTTTATAAATTATATTTTACAATTTTGCCCCTTTCATTTACAACCATAGATTTAAATGATCTATGGCATGGAACGGTTCTTTTGGTTTTTTATAAAATATTAGTTTTCAATTGAATGAATCTCTATATATATAAAAACTAAAAACTAAAAAAAAAAAACTAAAGATACGCAGAAGATATACAGACTAAAGATATACAGAAGATATGTTTTATAAGAATAATGCCTTGTAATTAAATATATAAAAACTAAAGATATACATAAGATATATTTTATAAGATATATATTAAAAAAATAAGATAACAATTCCATTAGTTGAACAATACATTTTACTCAATCACAATAAACATAATAAAGTAAGTTTTTACTAGATTGTTATACATTGGTTGCCTCCATAAATGTATCATACGAACTTTGATTGTATAATCACAGTGTGATATGTCAAGATTTTTTAAAAAAGTTTCTTATGATACCGATAATGTCCTGTTATGCAATATAATTTTCTAGCATGTGCACGTCATCGCCACCTAGATGCCACATAGGATTGTCCATGTGTTATCACCATAATAAATTACAATTATAGTAAAAATCTTGACTTCAAAAAAGTTTACTTAATAACTCTCATACCAAACTAATCAAGATAATTTCTTTATATAAAGAAATAACATTTTATTAAAAAATAGTTTAATGAGACTTAATATTATTAAAATATAATTCAATTTGTAGTTAAGCATTGTTAAAACTAAAATACTTCAAAAAGATATATAAAGAGATTTATGGATCTTTATTAATAATAAAATCTTTTTTCTTTTTATACTATGGTTTATTAATTAAATATCTTTGTTATATGTATTTAGGTTATCTATAACATATATTAGATTATACACATATATATAATCTATTATATACTTTTTATTTTAACCCGTGTAACACAAGGGCATTTAACCTAGTGGTATATAATGCAGGTAAATATTATACATTATTGTTCAAATATAGAATATTTTCAAAATCTGAAATTATAACCCAAAAATCTCGGATATATTGTTATTATTGGAATTTAAAATTTGTAAGTTTTAAATTTTATATCTTGACTAATTTAGTTACTTAACTTTAGATAAAATCTCAGATTGAATTGCAGATTAAAATAAAAATTGAAGTTATTAAATTTTTATTTCAATCATTAAATTTTAAAATCTAATTTTGGAATACTGTTTAACTTGACATTAATTATTGTTTAAATATGATTCATGAGATTCTTATTAAAATCATATTACTAATAAATTGACACGTGACAATCATATGCTATTAAGATGTCATGTGACAACATAATGTTTAAAATCTTGTCACATAGCCTAACCTCTTTTCATTTATTATATATAGAGATTCTTCATGATATAAGTAAAGAAAGATAAATATGTGAACTTACCTTTCCTCATCAGCATCCTTAACCCATTTGGATATGAAAAATTGATAAACAAAATAATCACATGAATAAACATAATTTCCAATAATAACATTTTTTAACAAAAAGTTACAAAGAAAAACAAATTATGTGGGAATATGATCAAGAATATATCAAACAAAAGGAATGATCAGGAATAAGGTCTTCTTTATCATATTGCTGCTAGAGTATTTGAAATCCAGATGAAACTAAAGCAAAACCCAATTCGGGAAAATTTCTTATATCATCCGTTCACGCGGAACCTCGGTTGTAGCAATAAACCAAATATGCACTTCAAGCTACATTGCAGCTTCAAAAAGATAAATATCATACTTCATGCTTCTAAAGTTTTTAGATTATACTTATCTTCATAGGATGTTTGCATCTGTTGTTAATCGACATTAATGCCCACTGAGTTAATGAACTATTACATCATTTTAGATGGGTGGATAGTGGATTTCATTCATTCTTATTTAGAATCTTAATAAAGCCTTAAATTAGATTTCTAGTTACATCACATTTTCATACATGCCGGTGTATTTATACTTCTTCTGAGTAAGTTGATACGGTCATTAAGCCTTTATTGCCACATAATTTTCTCTTTTTCTTCAAAACTCTAGATGCATACAATGATTTCTATAGCAGTAAAACTTCTAAATGGTCTAAACAAAAACGTTATAAGAGTGTTGTCAAATTGTCATGAAATAAAAAGACTGTTTGTACCAAATTGTAAATTACTGGTGTGGTTGTGTGTATACTGAGTGATCAAGAGAGCAACAGTTAGTTGCGTCTTAACCATTGGTGGATGCTACTATCAATCATAGTGCATTATTTTCTCTCTCAAAGTTAAATTTGGTTTATTTAGTTAACTTAAATCATATTGATTGTTTAACATGAGTTAATGGTTAACATATGACACTAACCATTAATATCTAATTAACATTACAACCATTAAACCATACTCAAATAATAATAAAAAAACTGAAGAAGCGAGGAATCAAATCAATGTTCAAACATTGTAAACCTTATTTACTTTAAATCCCGTAGTTCAATGTTCGAGAAACAATATATTATAGAAGTAAGTGTAGTTGACTTTGGGTAATTGTTCGAAAGATCAGAAACTATGAAACAAAAAAGGAAAGATTACCGATTCCTAATTGTCGATCCTCATTCACCATTCTCCAATCGTCCTTAAGTTTTCACTGTTCGCTCTTCTGCAGTTGCTTGATTTTGGGATTTACCATTCATTTAAATCTCATCCAGGTAATCAACAATTCAGACTTCAAACTACAGAATCAGCGGAAGCATATGAAAACCAACGGAACAGAATCACACCGTTCTTGTGGAGCAAGATTCCATCCATGACTTCTAATCAAGAATGAGGTCCTTCAGATTATGATTAACAAAGCTCTGACTACAATGGTTGACATAGATAGGTTATTGGCAAAATGAGCATGAAATTAGGGTTTCTTGCTATTTGAAATCGAGTCATAAATAGCGGATCTGATTCTTAATCTAAGTTATTCTTAACATTGATTATAAAGTGACTTACGAGTCGGAATGGTCGGGCATAATGAGTGTAGCTCAGTGCTCCCTCTCCTTAACAGTCGAGCTATTTCTTTCCTTTCAAGAAGCACGAGTGGAACGGTCAAACCATTAAGTCAATAGATTGAGAAAGAGATTGATCGTCACAAACGACATTACCCCAGAATGAGATTAGTCGTCATATACGAGATTAGACTTAGTCCGTTGTTGTTTGATCTTTTACTCGGACAAGCGCTACAACCGTCGAGCTGAGGAGCGAGACTAGGGTCGACCGTTAGGGAGACTAAAGCGGGAGGCTAAAACGAATGCTTTCAGTATGCCGCAAGTGACTTTAAGAAGGTGTTATGATGGACACATTAAGGACTAAATTCATCCAGGTCCTGGTAGTTACACGGGAAAGCTTTCTAGCTTACTGCTCTACTGGTTTCAAGCAAGAACTAGCCTCTCCAGCTTATTCATTAGGGCAAAGAGGACTAACTAGCTGTTGACAGGAGACGCAGGCAAGGAAGTCACTAGAGAGGTTAAAAAGACATACATAATGTAAATTCCTGGTAGTTCTTGACTAACTGCTATTAGATGAACATTCTTTTATGAATGATCTTTCTTTATCTCCACAAAGGGAAGAATCATGAATAAAATCATAGATTGACCAAGATGATTTAAAGAAAAATTGCGGCCTAGTCAACAAGCTACTTGAGTTTTTACTGTTAAGCGGGAAATTTTTTTGACATGAAATCTCAAGGTGACACGTGTCTATGATATGTAATATTTTATTAGGATAGATGTGTATATATATATATATATATATATATATATATATATATATATATATATATATATATATATATATATATACCTATATATATATATACATATATATATATATATATATATATACATATATATATACATATATATATACATATATATATATATATATATATACATATATATACATATATATATATATATATATATATATATATATATATATATATATATATATCTATATATATATATATATATATCTATATATATCTATATATATATATATATATATATATATATATATATGAAGGATCATATGTTAACCCAACAAAATTAATATACCCGTTTACTAAATTATAGCATTTTATTTATCATATAATATTCAAGATTACATTTAAAGGCCGCGATAGTAATGGCTAATAAAGTCATTTTACTTTTTTTCTTCATTAGTGAAGCTTGTTCATATATGTCAGATTCATTTGCCTTTCTTTTTTCCTTGTATTCTCTTTCTTTTCTCTATTTCTCTTTACATATCCAGATCTAGAACATAACAAAAAAAGCAGCCAAGAACCGTTATTTTAATCCTTAATCTTGAAATAAATGGCCACCGAGAACCCCGATAATATTTTGTTTTGAAAAAGAACCGCCAATGCTAACAATAACTCATTTGTGCATCAGATCATGAATTTTGGCTCATAAATCTGTTGATCCACTGATTGTTTAGGTTTGAAATTTTTAAATACGGATTCATATGCTAATTTGCATGTTTATTATGTGTTTTTTGAGTTGATTGTTCAAATCAGAGTAGAATGTTGATCCGTTGGTAAGTCCTTCCAAGATCTAAAATTATCCATACCTAGAAAACTATCAACACATGTATTGCATTAAGAGTGGTACTTTATCTTGATTTAATAATCTAAAGTTTGTAATGGGGTAGCTTCGGGTTCTCTATGCTTGTGGGTTTTGAATTATATGTTATTTAGCGGTTTTTACCCATAGCTTCATTTGTGAAATTATAATGTTAATTAAATTATTATGTTATTTGGAATGTTTTACCATCCTTTTTTCATGGATTATTCAAGAAATCAAGGCTGCTAGATTTTGAAGTGATAATGAGATTAAGGAGTTATATTCATATATTTTGACTAAAATATGTACTTAAAACTAAGATTAAAGAGTTATATATAATTTTTGTTTGTTGTAAAATCCAAGCTTATATCAGTGTAATACTTTCTTACATTATTATAATAACAATGTAGACTTTCTTACATTATTGTTTGTATTTGTATTTTTATACTAATTTCTTCTTACATTTCTTGTTTTACTTAATGGTGTAGTGTTTCCTTTGTTACATCAATGTTTTTAAGTAGCATAAGTGTTCAATAATAAAAGCTAAGTTTGTTTAATTTTGTATCCATCACTTTGTTAGAATAGATCTATAATGTAGACCTCATATTTTGCAATGGTTCACAAGATCTATAATGTATTTGTAGATAAACAACAATGGTTCAAGTTGAAAAGTGTACATGGTATGCTCAAACATGTATAAAAAACTTGTTATGACATTAATGTAACAAGTAGTTACTCTAATGTACCATCTTCTTATTGTAATATAATACCAAGTTATTAACTACAAGTTAGCATTTAAGTTTATTGTAACACTTTGTTATATTGATGTAACACCTTCTTACAATATTGCAAAACCATGTTACGTTAATGAAAGTGGTTGTTACATTAATGTAATTACAGACTGGTTAAAACTTATCAAGACTTAAGGTATTAAGAAAAATGCAATGAGTTCATCTAGATGGATACAATCCAGGCCTTCAAGAGTGGAGAGAAAGTTGCAGAACTTTCATCTGAAGACATAAAGGCCTGAGAAGAGTTGGGCTCTTGGAATGGACTTCTTTTAGTATATATCTCTCTTTATATCTCTAGAAAGATGATGAAAGGACCCTATGGTGATTTTTCAAGGTAGCACATGACATGATGCTGTGGTTCTGTGTTATCCCTTTCAACCACATGAAGGACTAAACTCTTTTGGGTGCTGGATGAGCTAGTAGAAGAATTTTTCATGTTCATCGCCATTTGTTAACTACTTAGGATACCATACAACTCAGTGAGAGTGAGGGTAGAGAGGTTTTCAGTTCTCTTGATGGCTACACAGTGGTATGTCCTTTGTTTGGGAAGAGAGAACATGAACTTGTTCACTATATCCCTGTTCTCCAGTTTGACACCAGCATCCATTAGAGTGTCAACATACTTAAATTATTATTGAGTCATAGTTTCACTTGTCTTGTAGGTGAAGTTTTCAAATTGTTGTTTCATGATGTCTTTTTTGTTCTCCTTGGTTTCCTCAGATCCTTCATACATCAGCCTAAGTGCATCCCATAGTTCTTTTACACTCTTGCACTTCTTAAAGCCTCTTTTGATGGAGTTGGGAAGAGCACTTTAAAGAGAGGTCATGGCTTTCTGATCTATGCTATTTTCTTCCACTCTTCTTCAGAATAATCTACCACTTCCTTGGGTATCATCCCACCTCCAGCAGTTGCTGAAATAGAATTTGGGATATGAGGTCTAAAGACTACAGATCTCCACATCCTGCTGTCTTGAGACTTGATGAAGCCTTCCACTCTCATACACCAAGTGTTAAGTCATCAAGAGTGATCAGTTGAGACTTAGTCATCGTGTCGGTTTCCATATCAGCTTTAGAAAAAGCTGTCATTTGAGCAAGTAAGTGAATGTGAAACTGAAGAGTGATTCAAGATGGTGTGATCTTGAAATCAAGAGCCTAAGAAACTTTGATACCAATTGCAGGACCATGTAATAGTTCACTACAGTTTCACAGTTGGAGATTATCAACAAACCACACTTACTAGATCAAATAGGGAACAAGACAACGAAACTAAAAAACAAGTAAATAACACTTAAGAACACAAAGATTGGTTTTCAATAATATTGTATATTGCTCTCAAGTGTTTTTCAAGTGTTACAAATCTTCTTAGTCCAAAGACTGATACATGAGATAATTTAAACTATATCCTATAGCTGGCCTTACTTTGAAGGCCAACTGGACACTAATCTAGACAACAATATCAATGTAAAGTCAAAAGGCAGATTGCCTTTTCACATGTGACTATGACATGCTACAACTCACATCATATTGTATTACAATAAGGATAAAAATACTAAAGTAGGAAGTTTCCAGATATAAGAACATGATGTACAGTTGACAAAAGTAAAAAGGTAATCACCAATTTATAAAAGTTGGTGAGTCTTCAAAGCTGACAGCGGAAAGGTTTTCTACTTTTGTCAAAAGTATGTCAGACACATATGTCTTCTTAGTATTTGGAAGAGTTCAGTATTTAAGCTTCAAAAGACTTTATCTTTAAGCTTTGGAAGACTTCACTTTTGGCTTCGGAAGATTTCTGTCTTTGGCTTGGGAACATTTGACAATTGGTTATTTTTATTTTTACATTATCAAATCTTCCAAAGTACTTCCTTATTCAGTGCATGCTGAGAGATCTTTCGTTAGCGAAAACATCTTGATCTTACAGGTTGATGTTGCAAAAACATCTCACGTTTCACGTGCATTGCGTATTTTGCTATCTGAAATTAAAAACAAGTGTTGCTTAGACTAAAAAGATTCATTGACACTCACTTAAGCAATGATATTAAGTGTTATTGAGACTCCATAAGTATCTAAACTTGAGTTTTCTACACCACCCAAAGACACATTAGAGAATTTGGAATTCAATCTAGATGATTATCTGAATTCACCTTCAGATCACTCCAAGCATACTAGCACTTCAATGTGTTATTAACCAACAATAATAATCCTAAACCTTTACAACAAGTCACACAACACACAAAATATATATATTACACGTAGTCACGTTATCGCATAAAATTCACGAAACAATTATTTAAAATTCTATAAATTCATGAATCACACAATCACAACTAATAATCAATATTATTAATTAGATTACCATTATTTATCATAGATTATTATTATTGAGTCACCAACGTTCAACGACAACTAGTATGTGCCCACGACACATGTATGCAAGACCTAATGGAACTAACGTCTTGACATCACGATCCATAACTTCAATCGGTTCCGCAACAAAGCGTAGTTGATCATCTACTTGTACTCCCTTGAGTGGTACAACTAATGTCTCGTCAGATAGACACTTCTTCATATTCGAGACGTGAAATACATTATGAACACCACTCAGTTAATCAGGTAAGTCCAATCGATATGCCACTGGACCTATTCTTTCTAGAATCTCAAATGGTCCAACGTATCTTGGATTAAGCTTGCGTCTTTTGCCAAACCGAATCACACCTTTCCATGGTGAGACTTTTAGCAACACTTTTTCACCGATTTGAAACTCCAAAGGTTTTCGTCGTTTGTCTGCGTAACTCTTCTGTCTGTCTCGTGCTGCAGCCATGCGGTTTCGTATCTGTACTATCCTCTCAGTGGTCTCATGTATCAACTCAGGACCAGTTAACTGACTATCACCAACTTCCCCCCAACAAACTGGTGATCTACATTTTTGCCCATATAATGCCTCAAATGGTGCTGCCTTGATGCTAGTATGATAACTATTGTTATACGAAAACTCAACCAACGGTAAATGAACTTCTCAATTATTCCCGAAATCGATCACACAAGCTCGTAACATATCATCCAAAGTTTTAATAGTACGTTCAATTTGCCCATCGGTCTGCGGATGATAGGCAATGCTCATATCTAGACGTGTACCCAATGATTTCTGTAATGATTGCCAGAAATGAGACGTAAAACGAGCATCCCGATTAGAAATAACCGAGATCGGCACATCATGTTTCGAAACTAGATCCTTCAAATAAATTCGGGTTAACTTGTCCATTTTGTGAGTCTCCTTGATCGCCAAGAAGGGAGCTGACTTAGTTAGTCGATCCACGATCACCCATATCATGTCACAACCACTAGGAGTTCTGGGCAACTTAGTGATAAAGTCTATGGAAATCTATTCCTACTTCCACAAGGGGATCTCAGGTTGTTGCAATAACCCAGATGGTTTCTGATATTCCAGTTTAACCTTAGAACAGGTCAGACACTTGTTCACGTATGTAGCTACGTCAGCCTTCATATTAGGCCACCAATAGTGCGCCTTCAGATCATGATACATTTTGTCAGAGCCAGGGTGTATGGAATATTTAGAATTGTGTGCTTCACTCATAACCAAGTCTCTTAGATTTCCATGCAAAGGTACCCATAGTCTATCCATGAAACACCGAATTCCATCGGATTTGACTTCCAACTGTTTATCCATCCCGCATAAAGATTCAGACCCAACATTCTCTCCTTTCAAGGCTTCCGTCTGGCTTCATTGATCTGTTTGGGCAAGTGAGTGCTAATCGTCATTTGCAAAGCACGCACTCGTCGGGGCTTAGCGGTTTCCTTTCTACTCAAGGCATCGACGACTACATTCGCCTTTCCCGGGTGGTATTTAATAGCACAATCATAGTCGTTCAACAATTCCACCCAGCGTTGTTGCCTCATGTTAAGCTCTTTCTGCTCAAAGATATGCAAAGACTCTTGTGATTGGTGTAAATAGTGCACTTGGTACCGTACAAGTAATGTCTCCAGATCTTCAAGGGAAAGACCACTGCTCCTAAGTCCAAGTAATGTCTCCAAATCTTCAAGGGAAAGACCAAGTCCTTGAATTGAAGCATCACAATATACTACAAAATAATCACTTCCTTCAGGTAATGCTAGTATCGGTGCGCAACAGAGTTTCTGCTTCAGCAATTGAAAAGCAGCTTCTTGACTCTCACCCCATTTATAGGTTATTTCTTTATGGGTCAAAGCTGTGAGAGGTTGAGCGATCTTTGAAAATCCCTCAATGAAACACCGATAGTACCCTGCCAGTCCAAGAAATTGTCTTATCTTACTAGGCGTCTTGGGTACCGACCAGTTTTTTATAGCCTCAATTTTTGCAGGATCCACATGTATTCCCTTCTCGTTAACAATGTGACCCAAGAATTGCACCTCACGAATCCAGAAATAACACTTAGAAAAGTTTGCGTACAACTGTTTCTTTCTAAGTAATTCCAGAATTAAACGTAGGTGCTCCTCATGTTCCTCCTTGGTCCTAGAATAAATCAATATGTCATCGATAAACACGATAAAAAACTGACCGATGTAGGGTTTGCACACGCGATTCATGAGATCCATGAACACTGCTTGTGCATTAGTCAACCCAAAAGGCATGACCAAGAACTCATACTGACCATAATGAGTACGGAATGCAGTTTTGGAGATATCTTCCTCTCGAACTCTTAGTTGATGATAACCAGACCTCAAATCAATCTTCGAATAATAGCTTGATCCTTGAAGCTTATCAAACAAGTCGTCGATACAAGGTAACGGGTATCAGTTCTTGACTGTGACTTTGTTCAACTCCCTGTAGTCGATGCACATTCGGAATGTGCCATCATTCTTCTTAACAAAGGGAACAGGTGCTCCCCACGGTGATAAACTCGGTCGAATAAACCCTTTATCCAATAGTTCTTGAAGTTGTGTAGATAATTCCTGCAGTTCATTCAGTGCCAACCGGTAAGATGCTTGCACAATCGGAGCAGCTGCGGGAGTCAAATCGATCTGAAACTCAACTTGACGGTGAGGTGGTAGTCCAGGCAGATCCTTTGGAAACACCTCCGGAAAGTCACGAACCACTGGAATATCCTCTACTTTCTTTTCCTCATGTTGCTTGTCGGAGACGATGGCTAATATGGCTAAGTGACCCTTACGTAGCCACTTATGAGCCTTCATGAATGAGATGATGCCATCACAGCACCACTCTTCTCGCCCCTAACCGAAAGAGTTTCCCCGTCTATTAGAGGAATACGAATGACCTTCTCACGACAAATCACTTCTGCTTGTTTCTCAGACAGCCAGTCCATGCCTATGACCACATCAAAACTTCCAAGAGTAGCAGGCATGAGGTCAATGTCGAAGGTATGACCAGCAAGTTCTATCTTGCAATTCTTAAGGATGTGTGTAATGGAGATTTGCTTACCATCAGCCAACTGTACGAGATACTTAGATTCCAATACACAAGGCATATCACTTAAAAGGCTACATAACTTAGTGGAAATAAAACTCCTATCGGCTCCAGTGTCAAACAGTACATAAGCAAAACGACCATTAACAGGAAATTTACCAGTAACGGTAGTAGGATCATTTAGAGCCTCACCTGAACCCATGACAAAGGCTATCCCTTTAGCTGCACCATTGTTTCCACCATTGTTGTCACCATTGCCTCCGTTGTTATTGTTGCCATTCCCGTTGCCATTCCCATTTCTTCTCAGTTAAGGACAGTTTTTCTTGTAGTGCCCTTCCTTTCCACACTCAAAGCAACCCTTAGGTGTTTCATGAGGTTGCTGAGGCTGCTGAGGTTGTTGTGGCTTCTTTATCAGTTCTCCACGACAATCCTTTGCCACGTGTCCAACCTTCCCATAACGCTAGCATCGAAAGCTGTCACACCTACCAGTGTGGTGGTAGTTGCATCGGTTGCACTTTGGGTTTTTCCCCACATATCCACTTGGTCCTTGAGATGATGAAGATAATTGGTGGAAGTTGCGATTGTTATCAAAACGTCTCTGCTGATGTTGCTGTTGAGGTCGATGTTGCTGGGGTGGGTTACCAGATGACGATCCCTTACTAGCGTTGTTTTCCAACTTGCGTTTGTTTTCAAGTACGCTTGCCATCGCGCCCCGCTTGGGTAACTTTCCTTGCTCTACGGCTTAGTCAGTGAGCTTGTGAGCCAGTCGTATAACCTGTTGAATAGTAGGGAGATTTGCAGCAGTCACCATGCTCTGAATATCCGGGACTAAACCACGTAAGTAGAGCTAAATTCGTCGGCTCAGCGGGTTAACCATGCCAGGACAGAGTGTAGCTAGCTCATGTGACCTGGTAGTGTAAGCCTCGATGTTAGATCCTTCCATCTTCAATTGCCAAAACTCAGCTTCCAGCTTTTGAAGTTCATCATGGGGGCAGTATTTCTCCTGAGGCTCTTTTATTGGGGCCTCCTAAGGCTCCTCCATTAGGGCCTCCTGAGTCTCGAATTGGTTTTCCAACTCGTGTCTACGAACGATACCCTCATGAAGCTGGTCACGATCACGTTCAAATTAGAGGTCAACTCAGCATCCTGTTCACGCAAAGCCTGGATCTATCCTGTTTGACCATCCTTGCATATATAAACACATCATAACAAATAACTCATATGCGAAGACTAATCATGCACCACATGCCATGTGAAGCCACCAACGACTTCACATCCTAAACCCTACCAATCCTATTAAGTAGGGGCCTCAGATTCGCACGTGTGTATGACAATCATAATCACATTTATTCATTTAGTTCATTCTAACCAACATACATAGTGACCATCAATTCCAATCCCAAACATGATCTCCTAATCACTAACCATAATCCATCATCATGTATGATCATCAAAACCTATACTTCTTACATGATCAACCAAGCATCCATACAACTCAATTACACATTCTATCACAACAAACATCATCCACAATAATTTTAACATGATCTTAACATCACAAGCATGCCCATTTCATCACATCCAAAGTTCTACAAAAATAAAGTTTCCCTTTTGGGAAAGAAACACCCAAAAGTGATCTAGCATCCAATTCAATCATAATTTTAACAATTATATATCTAATCAAGTTCATATCATTCATTCTAACATGTCAATCACCTCCAAAACATCCAAATTCCCAAACATCATACACAAAAGTTTCTACTTTTAGTAAGTCATGATCAACATCTCAATTTCATGGATTTTCTTGCACAATTCAATTAAACTAACATCTAAGCAATACATCTAACATCTTAGCATCATCAAATCATGAATTCCAAGAACAAAAAGTTTCCTCTTGTGGCAATGTATGAACTAGATGATCAAACCATATATTTCTTGCACAATCAACATAATCTAGCATTCATATAACCTAACTAACATCATATAATTATCTAACAATCATCAATTTCATATTATCATAATCAATTTCGAAATTAGGGTTCATCTTTATCAAAAACTTTGAACAACCAATCAAAACTAACCTCTAGATGTGTAAAATCAACAATTGGACTTGTAAAACACCTTGTAACCACTTGAATCACTCAAAATCCGAATGTTTGTGTGTGTTGAAGCTTGAATTCGCAATGTGGAGGTGTGGGGATGGGGTTTGCGGCCGAAATTGGGGTTTGGGGGTTTAGGGTTGGGTAATTTTGGTAATATTTGGTAAAAAGGTATTTACAAAATAACCCCTCTAATTTATTTTATAAAACTATCTTTCTAATACTTTTTAAATAATCTAGACTACAATTTAAAAGTATCATTAACCAACAATAATAATCCTAAACCTTTACAACAAGTCACACAACACACGAAATATATATATATTACACGTAGTCACGTTATCACGTAAAATTCACGAAACAATTATTTAAATTTCTATAAATTCATGAATCACACAATCACAACTAATAATTAACATTATTATTTAGATTACGATTGTTTATCATAGATTACTATTATTGAGTCACCAACGTTCAACGACAACTAGTGTGTGCCCACGACACGTGTATGCAAGACCTAACGGAACTAACGGAGTTTGGTAACGGAAAATTACCGGATGTCACAGTTGTCAAGGTAGCTATTAGATGATGTTGTGGTTCTCTACAATCCCTTTCAACCATATGATTGGCTGAACTCTGCTGATGTTGGAGTTACTAGATGGATTTTGCATGTTCATCTTCATCTGGTAGCCATTGAGAATACTATACAACTTAGTGAGAGTGCGGGTCTTTAGATTCTCAGTCCTTTTGATGACAACACAATACCATGTCCATTGTCTGGGAAGAGAGGACATGAACTTCCTCATAATGTCCCTGTTCTCAAGAGTTACTCCAGTATCCATTAGAGTATCCACAATCATATCATACTTGAAGTCTTGTTGAGTCATGATTTCACCTGTCTTGTAGGTTAAATTCTCAAAAATGCTGCTTAAAGAGGTCTTTCTTGTTCTCTTTTGCTTCAGTGGACCCCTCATACATGAGCTTCAGTTCATCCTATAGTTACATAGCAATTTTGCACTTCTTAAAGGCTCTGTATATGGAATTAGGAAAAGTAGTTTGGAGGTGGTCATGGCTTTCTGATCTACATCTATTTCTCCTGGTCTTTTTTAGAGTAGTCAGCCACTTCCTTTGGTATCATACCACCACCTGTAACAATTAAAGAGGTGGATGGTACATGAGGTCCAGAGATGATAGATCTCCACATCCTGGAGTCTTGAGACTTGATGAAGCCTTCCATTCTTTGGTACAAAGTATCAAAATCATCAGGAGTGACCAATGGTGACTTTGTCATGGTACCGGTTTTCATATCAGCCTTTGTGATAGCTGCCATTTGAGATGGTAAGTGATTTGTGAAACTAAGAGGATTTAACAAGGTGAGATCTTACAATCAAAAGCCTGAAGAGCTCTGATATCAATTGCAGGACCGGTTAAGGGTGGTCAATACAATCAGTCTCACAATGAGGAAAGTATTAGAGCACTCAATAGATCAATTGGGAACTAGGTTTATACGAAAGATACTATGAACACAAGTAAGTAATGAGACTAAACAAAGAACAAGAACAAGATAAGTATAGTTTACAAGAATGTTGTATATTGCTCTCAAGTTCTATTACAAGTGTTACAAAGCATAAGATAAAATACAAGAGCCTGAGACCCTTTATGCTATATTTTACAGCCGACTATACTTTAAAAGCCAGCTGGAAACACTAATCTAGACAACAAGATCAATTTAAAGTCAAAGGCAGTTGCCTTTTGACTAGTGACTATGACATGCCATAGCTCACATCCTAGTGTATTATAAAAAGGATAAAAGGTACAATTAGAAAGTTACAGACTCTAAACCTACGGTTGCAAAAGCATGGATCTTTTCACCAACTTATACAAGTTTATGAGTCTTTAGAGTTGCAGCAAAAAATGTGTCAGCTTTATGCAAAAGTTGATCAGAGAAAGCATGGCATCTTTGTCTTTGGAAGAAATTATTCGAAAGACTTTGTCTATGAAGCTTTGGAAGACTTCATCTTTGGCTTTAGAAGATTTGGTCTTTGGTTTCGGAAGATTTTACACTTAGAATATTTTCTATGAGGAGTGCAAAACTTCCGAAGTAAGTTCTACCATGTACATCATGCATGCATGCCGTAAGCTCTTTGGTTGCTTCAGCCTTTCAAGTATAACCTTACAGAGATGATGATGATAATAATCAATGAGGATATGTAAGGAATGTTGCAAGTCCATCTGGTAATCCGGTACTAATAATGTCTTTGCACCAAGTCTAAATAAATTAGAACCATACAATCTGATTCATCCTGAATTAGAAGACCAATATGAGAGGGAATGATACACTTTTCAACAGCAAATGCCTACGGAAGCAATTGATGACGAGTTGGATGATTTTAATTATCTGCTTGTAATGATTCCTATAAGTCTGATGCAGCCAAAACATCCAAAGTCTCTCTGCATGTATGCATTGAAGTACAGAAGTAGAATTGCTTCAGAAGTTTTACACCATGCACTAGAAAATATTCGAAGTGTAAAATCTTCCGAAGCCAAGACCAACATCTTCCGAAGCCAAATGTGAAGACTTCTGAAGCTTCAAAGACAAAGTCTTCCGAAGCCAAAGAGTGAAGACAGATTTCTTCCGAAGACTTTTATGAACATGCTTTTATCTTATGTACTTTACCATAAAGCTGGACCACCTTTCTACTTCAACTCTATTCAGCCACCAACTTACATGAGTTTGTGAAAAGGTTCATGCTTTTGTTAACTGTACATTGAGGTCTTGAGTCTGAGCTTTCTACTTTATGTACTTTCATTCTTGTTGTAATATATTAGGATATGAGCTATGGCATGTCATAGTCACTAGTCAAAAGGCAATCTGCCTTTTGACTCTACATTTGATTTTGTACTTGTCTAGCCTTATGTATCCAGCTGACTTTCAAAGTATGGCCGGTTGTAGGATGTAGTATAAAGTATCTCAAGTACTTGTAACTTTCTTTCAATGCTTTGTAATACTTGTAAAAGAACTTGAGAAGCAATATACAACATTCTTCAAAACCATACAGTTGTATTGTTTGCTATTTGTTCTGTCTCACATTTTACTTGTGTTCTTAGTATTTTTCTTATAAGTTACCAATTTCCTATTTGATCTGTCAAGTGTTCTAAAGAACTCTCCTCATTGTGTTGTTGTGTTGTAAGTGCATACCCTTAAACGATCCTAAATTTGGTATCAGAGCATTCTAGGCTCTTGATATAAGATCTCACCATCTTAAGATCCCCCCCACACACAAATACTTAACAACTCAAATGGCAGTTATTACTAAAGCTGATATTGAAACTGGAACTATGAAAAAGTCTCCATTGATCACTCCTGAAGAATTTGATACTTGGTGTCAAAGAATGAAAGGCTTTATCAAGTCTTAAGACTCCAGGATATGGGACTCTGTTGTTCAAGGACCTTACATACCAAGCACTACTGCAGCTACTGGTGGTCGTATGATTCCAAAGGTTATGGCTGACTATTCTGAAGAAGACAAGAAAAGAATAGATATTGATCAGAAAGCCATGACAGCCCTTCAAACTGCTCTTCAAACTCCATCTACAGAGGCTTCAAAAAGTGTAAAACTATCAAGCAACTATAGGAAGCACTAAAGCTTATGTATGAGGGGTCAAATGAAGCAAAGGAGAATGTAAAGGATTCCTATAAGTCTGATGCATCCAAAACATCCAAAGTCTCTCTGCATGCATGCACTGAAGAACAGAAGTAGAAATGCTTCGGAAGTTTTACACCATGCACTAGAAATATTCTAAGTGTAAAATCTTCCGAAGCCAAGACCAACATCTTCCGAAGCCAAAAGTGAAGTCTTCCAAAGCTTCAAAAACAAAGTCTTTCGAAGCCAAAGAGTGAAGAGAGATTTCTTCCGAAGACTTTTAGAGATGTGCCTTTATCTGATGTACTTTACCATAAAGCTGGACCACCTTTCCGCTGCAACTCTGTAAAGTCACCAACTTACATGAGTTGGTGAAAAGGTATATGCTTTTGGTAACTGTACATTGAGGTCTCGAGTCCATGCTTTCTACTTTATGTACTTTTATCCTTTTTGTAATATATTAGGATGTGAGCTATGGCATGTCATAGTCAATAGTCAAAAGACAAATCTGCCTTTTGACTCTACATTTGATTTTGTAGTTGTCTAGTCAATTGTATCCAGGTGGCCTTCAAAGTATGGCCGGCTGTAGGATGTTGTATAAAGTATCTCAAGTACTTGTAACTTTTGATCGTATGCTTTGTAGCATTTGTAATAGAACTTGAGAAGTAATATACATCATTCTTGAAAACCAATTACTTGTGTTGTTTGCCATCTTGTTCTGTCTCATATTTACTTGTGTTCTTAGCATCTTTCATTAACAAGTTAACCAGTTCCCTATTTGATCTGTTAAGTGTTCTAAGCAACTCTCCTTATTGTGTTGTTGTGTTGTAAGTGCATACCCTTCACCGGTCCTGCATTTGGTATCAGAGCATTTCAGGCTCTTGATATAAGATCTCACCATTTAAGATCCGTCACACACACAAAATACTTAACAACTCAAATGACAGCTATTACCAAAGCTGATATGGAAATTGGAACTATGACAAAGCCTCCACTGATCATTCTCGAAGACTTTGATACTTGGTGTCAAAGAATGGAAGGCTTCATCAAGTCTCAAGACTCCAAGATGTGGGACTCTTTTGTTGAAGGACCTTACATACCAAGCACCACTTCTGCTACTGGTGGTGGTATGATTCCTAAGGCTGTGGCTGATTACTCTAAAGCAGACAAGAAAAGAATAGAAATTGATCAGAAAGCCATGATAGCCCTTCAAACTGCTCTTCCAAACTTCATCTACAGAGGCTTCAAGAAGTGCAAAACTGCCAAGCAACTATGGGAAGCACTGAAGCTGATGTATGAGGGGTCTACTGAAGCAAAGGAGAACAAGAAGGATCTCCTGAAGCAGTAGTTTGAAAACTTCACCTTTAAGGTAGGTGAGACCATGACTCAACAATACTTCAGGTATGTTGAGATTGTGGATACTCTAATGGACGTTAGAGTAACTCTTGAGAACAAAGACATTGTAAGGAAGTTTATGTCCTCTCTTCCTAGACAATGGACACATTATTGTGCTGTTATCAAGAGGACTGAGAACCTTAAGACTCTTACTCTCACAGAGTTGTATGGTATTCTCAGTGGCTACCAGATGGAGATGAACATGCAAAAATCATCTGGTAACTCCAGCAATCAACTGAGTTCAGCCCTCCATGTGGTTGAAAAGGAAAGCATTGAACCACAACATCATCTTATATGCTTTCCTGACAACTCACAAAAGGGCCCTTTCATCACCTTTCCAGAGACTCCAAGGGAAAGCTACACTCAAGGAAGTCCTTTCCAAGAGACATGTTCTTCTCATGCCTTTGTCTTTGCTGATGATACTTCAGGCATCTTTCTCTTCACCCTTGAAGATTGGATTGTATCCATTCAGATGATCTAGAGTATATGGAGATAGTCCAGCAAATGGCTCTTCTCACTCACATAGCCAATAAGTTCTACAAGAGGACATGGAGAAAGTTTCCAAGCAATGCAGTCAGTGGAAAGTTTGAGCTGGATAAAAGCAAAGTAAAGTGTTACAACTTTAACCAGATGGGAAAAGCACAAACCAGACCAAACTACACTGAGAAAGCCCCCTAGAATGAGAAGCCAAAGAAGCAAGCTGCAGTTGTTGTTGAAGAAGGAGTCTTTGACTGGAGCTTTCAGGTGGAAGATGCATCTCCAAACCAAGCACTCATGGCAGACCATGATGAAGCCAAGGTATTGGAACATCTTTGTACTCCTGAATGCATTGCTAAAGTCAATAGGTACAGGTCCTATAACATAGAAATGAGATCTGATCTTGAGTCCTTAAATATCTTAAAAGTTGATTTTAAAAGAGCTAAAAATGATTATAAGCTAAACATTGAAGACTTAGAGAAAACCATTTCAACTCTCAAACATGAGCATACAAACTACATGACTCAGATCAAAGACCTCATTACTAAGTTAACTGAATGCCAGGCTGAGCTTGTGATTAGCAAAGCCAAGGCAGAAAAATGTGTTCTTGAAGAAGAGACCTTCAAGAACATAATATCCTCATCCTTGCATGCAAAAGTTTGTTATCAAAATAAGCAGGGACTAGGATCTTGTGAGATAGCTCCTCCACACACAATCTTGTCTGTAAGATCTCATAGGTGTGGAACTTGTGAAGATGAGCTTCCCCTCATAGATCCTATGACTGAAGAGGATGAAGAGAAGATGGTGGAGAATGGCTCTGAGAAGAGTGAAGAAGAGCATTCTAAGAAGGGTCACCATCCCTCTGAGGAGAGCAAAGCTGTTGGGATGACCAAGTCAAGAAGAAAGAACTTGATCAGGAAGGCCAAAAGAAAGTCCAAAAAGGCTCAAGAGATCAATGCCACCTTCAATTTTGCACAGAAACAAGTCTTCATCTCTGTAGGATTTGAAGTGGCGAAGGATGAAGACACCAACTTGAACTCCATCAACAAAAGTTCTGGTTTATGTCCAAATCATCCCATCATCAAGAATAAGGCTGATCAGTTGTGCATCACTACTGTACAACCTGAACCATCCAGCTCCAAAGGTAGTTCTATCCCCACAAGAATTGCCACAACATCTGCAAAGATGAAGATGGAGAAGGAAAGTGATCAAGTTCAGCCTTGTTCACAAAGGAAAACTCCTAGAAGGAAGAAAATGGATTGTGTTATGTGTGAGAGTACTTCTCATCTAAGAGTTTGGAAAAGAAGAAGCAAGCTTCGGAAGGAAAATCTGTTTCCTTCGAAAGCTCCAAAATGAAGAAGAAGACAAGTGGAAGTTGCCTTCGGAAGAAAATTTGGTCTCGGAAGAAAGGAATACTTCTAAAGCACTGAAGCCTGCTGTAGTGAAAGCAAGAACTTCCGAAGGTCCAGTCATCGAAACTTCCGAAGTCATCAAAACTTCCAAAGTATTGAAGGTCAAGTCTAAGCTTCCAGAGGTGGTGTGGAAGTCAAAGAAAGACCAAGTGGCTGAGAGTTCTTCATCAACATCAGCAAATGATCCTTCTAGCATGACTATAAGATCAATTACTATTACATTGTCTTTAACTTCTTTTGATGAGCCCAAGACCAATGAGGCTTAGGTTTCCAAATGTAACTAATCATCTCTTTTATGCAGGAACAACTCAAGACAAACAGAAATGTATGGATCATTGACAGTGGCTGTTCCAGGCACATGACAGGCAATAGTTCACTACTCCAAAGTTTGAAAGAATTGATGGAGGACCAGTTGCTTTTGGAGGAGATGTAGGAGGATACATTACAGGAAAAAGGGCAAGGTCACAAATGGTAAGCTCAACATTGAGAAAGTAAACTTTGTCAAAGAGCTTGGGTACAATCTTCTGAGTGTATCCTAATTTTGTGATCAGAGTCATAACGTGCTCTTCACAGAGCATGAGTGCATTATCCTCAGGCCCAAGGTGGTCATTCCTCATGAGCACATCCTGCTCAGAGCCCCCAGGAAAGGGAACATGTACAAGATGGACTTGCAAGAGACATCTCCCTCAGGAGAAGTTTAATGCTTTCTTTCTAAAGCAAATAATGATAAATCTTTCCTCTGACATAAAAGAATGTGCCATGTAAACTTTAAAAACATGAACAAATTAATTAAGAATGATTTGGTAACTAGAATACCAAAGAAAGAGTTTACAAGTGATGACCATTGTGTTGCATGCCTGAAGGGGAAGCAACACAAGGTATCTCACAAGTCAAAGGAAAGAAATTCCATCATTAATCCCCTACAGTTATTACATATGGATCTCTTTGGCCCCACCAGTGTAATGAGTCTTGGAAGGACCTCTTATTGTTTGGTGATCACATATGATTTTACAAGATTCACTTGGGTCTTCTTTCTTAGAACTAAGGATGAGACCCCAGAGATTCTGAAGAATTTCCTCTTAAAGACTGAGAATCAATTTGATCACCGGTTAAAACCATAAGATGTGATCAAGAAACTGAATTAAAGAATCAAATCCTTGATACATTTTGTGATGAAAAGGGTATTACAAGACAATATAGTGCTCCCAGGACTCCTCAACAAAATGGTGTTGCTGAGAGGAGAAACAGGACACTAATTGAAGTTGCAAGAACTATGTTGTCTGACTCTAAACTGCCCATCACCTTCTAGGGCAGAGGCAGTGAACACTGCTTGCTATGTGCAAAACAGAGTTTTAGTAGTTAAGACACATGGTAAGACTCCTTATGAACTTTGGCACAAGAGAAAACCTTTCATTGGTTTTCTCAGGTCATTTGGATGTCTTTGCACCATCTTGAATACCAAAGATCAAATTGCCAAGTTTGTTGAGAAATCAGATGATGGACAATTCATTGGATACCTTCCCAGGCTAAGGCTAATAGAGTATACAATCTCAGAACTAGAATTGTTGAGGAGTCCGCCAATATGACTTTCAATGAACACACTCCCAGTGTGAAAGGTTTTGGTCCGGATTGGCTATTTGATCTTGATTTAGTTACCAACTGTTTTAACAAATCTTGTGAGAGTTTTTCAGGATCTATAGATATACTACCTACAGGTGATCCTGACCCAAGATTTGAGCTAAGAAGACCTTCAAGTTACACATCTTCAGCTCCAGTGGTAACTAATCCTACAAATAAAGCTTCTACCAGCACATCAATGACAAATCCTGCTGATACTTCTGAGGTGCCTTCAAATTCTAGCTTAGAGGCACAAAACTCAGGAGAAGGAGCTTCAAATGTTGGAGAAAATGGTGGTGGTGAAAGTGATCAGGAATTTCTTGATGCTGATAACCACTCCATTGAAGACAACATGAATGATGTCACACACTCATTGGATCAAGTCATTCTTGATAAGTATGGTGATGTGGAGGGTGAATCTTCTTTGCCAGATCAGAATTTTTCAAATTTAGATCTGTCTAAGCAACTTGATGTGATCCCTTAGCTAAGGATCCACAAGTCTCATCCTACCACAAACATCATTGGAGATGTTGATTCAGGGGTGAGAACAAGAGGACAAACCCATGAAGCAAATGTTTGTCTTCACTCTTGTTTATTATCCCAGATAGAGCCAAAGAATATTGACAAGGCTCTAAAGGATGGAAGTTGGGTTGAAGCTATGCAAGAGGAGCTGCTTCAATTCAAAAGGCAAAGGGTGTGGAACCTATGTCATCTTCCTCAAGGGAAGACTACCATAGGAACCAAATGGGTTTTTAGGAATAAGAAGGATGATAGAGGACTTGTCATCAAGAACAAGGCAAGACTAGTTGTTCAAGGGTATACTCAACAAGAAGGAATTGACTACACAGATGTTTTTGCTCTTGTAGCAAGACTTGAAGTGTTAGGATATTCCTAGCTTTTGCTGCATCCAAGAACTTCAAGGTCTACCAACTTGATGTCAAGTGTGCTTTTCTTTATGGGGTGATTGATGAAAAGGTGTATGTCCGACAACCACCTAGGTTTGCATATCTTGATCATATTGATTATTTCTGTAGTCTTGATAAAGCTCTTTATGGGCTGCACCAAGCACCAAGGAAGTGGTATGAGACTCTATCTTAGTATCTCTGTCAACATGGCTACAAAAGGGGTACTATAGATGGAACTCTCTTCATCAAAGGAACAGGAAATGACATAATGCTAGTTCAAGTATATGTAGATGACATTATCTTCGGGTCAACTAATCCAAAGCTCTGCAAAGACTTTGAGAAGCTGATGAAGGACAGGTTTGAAATGAGTGCCATGAGGGAACTCAATTTCTTTCTAGGAATTCAAGTGAAGCAAGTTGACAATGGCATCTTCATAAGTCAGTCAAAGTATGTACAAGACATACTTAAAAGGTTCAACATGACTGATTGTAAGGTTGCTAAGACACCCATAGCCAGAAATCACTCCCTTGGACCTGATCTTGAGGGGGAGTGTGTTGATGAGCATCTCTATAGGGCAATGATTGGATCTCTTATGTACCTCACAGCTAGCAGGCCAGATATCATGCTTGCTACAGGCATTTGTGCAAGATATCAAGTCAACCCCAAGATGTCAAACCTGGTCACTGTCAAAAGAATTTTAAGATATTTCAAAGGTGCTCCATCACTTGGCCTTTGGTATCAAAAGAATTCTGACTTTAATCTATATGCTTATACAGATAGTGACTATGGTGGTTGCAACATGACTGCAAAGTCTACATCAGGGGGATGTCAATTTCTTGGTGGAAGAGTAGTCTCTTGGCAATGTAAGAAACAATCCTGTGTGTCTGCATCAACTGCTGAGACTGAATACATTGCTGCTGCAAGTTGCTGTGCTCAAGTGCTTTGGATTCAAAATCAGATGCTGGACTATGGATTCAACTTCAAGGAGACTCCCATCCACATAGACAACAACAGTGCTATCTCAATCACAGAGAATCCTGTGCTATCATGACGACACCCGACACAAATGGAGACTTGTGTCGTGTTTAGTCAATATTCACGAGAGCATAGCCATAACCATAAACATGTTAAATGATTCACATAGTCAAGTAGTATCAATTGTAATGTAAATTCCCACAACACGGGAACAAGTATCAAAAGAATCAATTTGTTTAATCAGACTACAACATTGTATCAATATGATTGTTTGTCAAATATGTTCAGTCTCAAAAAATGCATCCTAGGGTCTCCACTAAGGCAGCACACCTAGATCCTCAATTAGCATGATCACCTGAAAAGATATGCTCAAAATGGTCAACAAAATTGTTAGTGAGCTCGCAGGTTTAAATAGTAAATAAGTAATTGATGCTGTAGAGTAAATCATGTGGAATACCGTGTATACACTTATAAGTAAGTAAAATCACATGACAGTGAGCTTTGCAACCAAACCTAACGACGTACACATAGATCTTGTCGGAATATATTCACCCAAGGACCCGTTCCTGGCCACTATTGGTACTAACTAGTATACCAACAAACAAGGATGGGGGTGTCAACGTAGTAGTACTACCAATACCTATCCGTGGTTCCCACACTGGAATTAAATAGTTGCAAAGAAAGTACCACACAGCGAACTCAAGCATGTATCAGATAAGTACTCACAAAACAGTAAAACGTTGATTCCAAGTATGTAAATTGTATGTAAATTGTACAACATTGAAAATGGGTGAGCATACTTTTCCCCCAAGTTTGTAAATGATTGAAATGTTGTATAAGCATAAAAAGGGGCCACGAAACTCACTTGTTAAGTGGTAAGTATGAATGATCAAAGTTTCCAAATGTTGTATGAAATGCACGGTCAAACAACTATTGATAGTTATTGTTAAGCATTAATGATATGTATAAAGTAAATAATAATGTTCGGTCGGTTCGGGTTGTATCGGTTGGGTCGCGTGTAACACACACAAACAGGCACACGCATTAGATCTTATGTAGATCCAAGTACTAGAAATCGTCGCCATTGCTGATAATATTTGTGTAAGAGTTTCATTGTTATTAAAGAAGTAGTTGGTAAATATTGGTAGTTACAAATCGGTTATTGATACTTGTAAAATGTTAAGTTAATTTAATTTGGAATAACATTAGTAAGTTTGATAGCATTGACTTTAACATTGTCATTAGCAATGGCAATCGTGTCGATGTCACCTTAACATCATACGACATACACACCCTACACACAAGAAGGAAACCACACAATAACTTCAGTCGCATGACAAGACCAGACGCACAACTCAACACTCCATTCGCACGAATCAACCCTCATTCGTACGAATCAGCTTCATTCGTATGATTGAACCTTCATTCGTGCGACTTGCATTCAGTCGTACCACACAACACTCAATCGCACGACTCAACCTCCATACGCACGAATCAACCCTCATTCGTACGAATCATCTTCATTCGTACGACTGAACCTTCATTCGTATGATTGGCCTTCAGTTGTGCGATACACGCACAATCGCACACATTCATTCGGTCGCCTGACTCAATCGCACACATAAACATAGTCGCACCACTCAGTCGCACGACACACCCAGTCGCACAACTCAGTCGCACGATTGACTCAGTCGCACGACTCACCCAGTCGCACGGCTCAGTTGCATGACAGACCCAGTCGCCAGAACAGAAAGTCGCGACTGCAGGAGGTGCAAAGCAGCCTCCGGCTGCTCCGAGCACGAGTTTTACACAACAAGAACTTCCAGAAACACACTACAATCACACACAAACAAGAAGAATACGCAGAAAGACGTCACACGCACCCACACGACCTCATGTGTTCGGGTTGAACCCGAACACCTGAAACCCTAAAATGGATAGCAGAAAAACGAGCAAGAAAGGGACAACCAAGGTCGTCTACCTGCAAGAATGGAGTAGACTCGGTTGTAGTCAAAGTCTAGACGATGAAAACGTGATCAAACGGGGCGGTTTTAGTGCAAGGAGGAGGAAGAAAGGTGAAGAAGAAGAAATGAAGAAGTAGATGAAGATATGGAGGCTAGGGCTGGAAATGGGGTATTTATACCCAGCCCTAGTTTGGCAAAATGTCACATTTAGTCCCTGCACTTAACCCCCGAGTTTCCCAAATTTGTTTTGGTTGAAACGACTTTAATAGGTTAGTTATATTAATGATAAAAATATATTTAATGATATTTGTAACTTAAAAATTGGTTTTATTAGTGACAGTAATTTTATATAAAAATGGTATATTTGACGGTAACGATGATGAAAGTTGTAAAAGTTTTTAAGGATAGCATACGTTAGTGATAAGAACACAAGCATAATGATGATAAAGCAAGTATAATATCCACACGAATAGTTTATAAAGATGAGGAATGAACGAGCGAAGAAAAGTTAACGGAATCCACATTAATTGACGGACCTTTTGGTGACGGATGTCACAGTATCCCCCAGTTGAGAGAATTTCGTCCTGAAATTCAGCTGGAGTTAGGTCCAAGAGTTTCATCCTCGAATAGATGTGGATATTTGAGTTTCATCTGATCTTCCCGTTCCCATGTAAACTCTCGCCCTCGTTTTGAATTCCATCTTACGCGAACAATTGGTATTCTACCGCGCTTCAATTGCTTGACCTTTCGATCCTTGATCTCAATGGGTTCCTCAAAAAAATGAAGCTTTTCATCAATCTTGATTTCCTCAATTGGTACGTGAAGAGATTCGTCAGCCAAACACTTCTTGAGGTTCGACACGTGGAAACTATCATGTACACCGCTGAGTTCTTGTGGCAACCTTAGTCGGTAAGCCACTGGACCGATTCTTTCAGTAATCTCGAATGTCCTATGTATCTTGGGGCTAACTTCCCTTTCTTTCCAAATTTCAAGATTCCTTTTCAAGGAGAGACTTTAAGTAAAACCCGATCCCCAATGTTGAATTCTAGAGGCTTCCGACGGTTGTCGGCATAGCTCTTTTGGCGATCTCTGGCAGCTTTTAGTCGGTCCTTGATTTGAAAGATCTTGTCGGTTGTTTTTTGAATGATCTCTGGGCCTGTTAACTGACTTTCACCAATCTTGGCCCAACAAACGGGTGATCTACATTTTTTTCCATACAACGCTTCGAACGGAGCACATACAATGCTTGTATGGTAGCTGTTGTTGTAAGAGAACTCGATCAGCGGTAGGTGACTGTCCCAACTACCACCAAAGTCGATTACACACGCCCTCAGCATGTCTTCTAACGTTTGTATAGTTCGTTCACTTTGGCCATCTGTCTGAGGGTGATATGCGGTACTCATATCTAATTGAGTGCCCATCGCTTTCTATAGTGTCTGCTAAAATCATGAAGTAAATCGGCTATCACGGTTGGATATAATCGACACCGGCACTCCGTGTCTTGTCACGACCTCTTTTATGTACAGTCTTGCCAACTTATCCATTTTGTAGTCTTCTCGGATCGGCAAGAAATGAGCTGATTTCGTCATCCGATCCACTACGACCCATATCGAGTCATGCCCGCTGCTTGTTCTTGGGAGTTTAGTAATAAAATCCATAGCTATATTCTCCCATTTCCACTCAGGAATTTCAGGTTGCTGTAATAATCCCGATGGTTTCTGATATTCAGCTTTAACTTTTGAGCATGTTAAGCATCTGCTTACGTACATAGCAATGTCTTTCTTTATGCCTGGCCACCAGTACAGATCCTTAAGATCGTGGAACATCTTGTCTGCACCAAGATGAATAGAATATCGTGTCTTGTGGGCTTCATCCATGACCAAGGTACGTACACCTCCCCATCTAGGTACCCATATACGATCCATTAAGTACTGTATACCATCATCCTTGTAACTCATTTGTTTATCTAACCCTCAAAATTCTTCTCCCGCAAGGTTTTCTTCTTTCAATGCCTCACTTTGTGCAATTTGGATCTGGGCTTTCAAGTTCATTTGAATAGTCAGTCCCAACGCTCGAGCACGTAGTGGTTTCACGCATTATTTGCGGCTTAAAGCATCAGCCACCACGTTAGCTTTCCCCGGATGATACCGGATCTCACAATCGTAATCACTAACAAGCTCTACCCAACGTCGCTGACGCATATTTAGTTCCTTCTGATCCAGGATATGTTGGAAGCTCTTATGATCTGTGTAGATGATGCATTTGGTTCCATACAGGTAATGCTTCCATATTTTAAGTGCGAATACTACAGCGCACAACTCAAAATCATGAGTTGTATAGTTCTTTTCGTGCACTTTAAGTTGTCGCGAAGCTTAGGCAATCACCTTATCCTTCTGCATTAGCACACATCCCAATACTTGATGTGAAGCATCGCAGTACAGCACAAAATCATCAGTTCCATCTGGGAGGGACAATATCGGTGCGTTGCACAACTTCTCTTTCAACGTTTGGAACGCTTGTTCTTGTGCATGTCCCCAATCAAACTTCTTGTCTTTCTGAGTCAGCAGTGTTAATGGTTGCGCGATCTTTGGAAAATTCGCGATGAAGTGACGATAGTAACCAGCCAATCCTAAAATTGCCGTATCTCCGAAGGTGTCTGGGGTGCATCCCATTTCTTCACCGCTTCGATATTGCCGGGATCTACATGAATCCCATCCTCGTTAACCACATGACCCAAAAACTTCACTTCTCGCAATCTCGGAGTCAGAGGAAGATCTCTCATCCGATCATCCTGAAAAGAGAAAGGGCTATCTAAGGCTATTTAGGTCCCCCTTGACTCTCCTAACGTCGAGCTAAGTGATATATATATATATATATATATATATATATATATATATATATATATATATATATATATATATATATATATATAAGTTTCTCTTCCCGTAACAGTTCCAGTATTGCCCGAAGGTGTTCTTCATGATCCTCTTTTGATCGGGAGTAGATAAGTATATCGTCTATGAACACGATCACAAACTTATCAAAATAAGGTTTGCACACCCGATTCATTAGGTCCATAAACACAGGTGGTGCGTTAGTCAGCCCGAACGACATAACCAAGAACTCATAGTGCCCATAACGAGTTCTAAATGCTGTCTTCGGTATGTCATCCTCAAAAACCCTTAGCAAATGATATCCAGAACGATGGTCGATCTTGGAGAAATATGAAGCTCTTTGCAGCTGATCAAACAGATCGTCGATCCTTGGGAGAGGATATCGATTCTTCACTGTTAACTTGTTCAACTCACGGTAATCGATGCACATTCGGAACGACCCATCCTTCTTTTTACAAATAATACCGGTGCTCCCCACGGTGAATGACTCGGCCGAATAAAACCTTTCTCCAGTAGTTCCTGCAACTGAGTAGATAACCCTTGCATTTCTGATGGTGCTAACGATATGGCGTCTTTGCTACCGGTGTAGCTCCAGGAACCAACTCTATACGAAATTCCACCTGTCGTGGAGGAGGCAAACCAGACAAGTCATAAGGAAATACATCTGGGTAGTCCCGTACCACTGGAATATCTGCTAATTTCCTCTCCTCTTCCTTCTTTTCTACCACATGTGCCAGAAAAGCGTAGCACTGCTTTCTTAAACTTTGGAGTGCTTTCATGTAAGAGATAAGCTTTAAATTTCTTCCCGGTCGTTCTCCTTGAATCTTGAGTACCTCCCCGTTTGACATAGGGATTCGTACTACTTTGTCCTGACAGACAATCTCAGCTCCGTGTTTCGACAACCAATCCATTCCCACAATCACGTCGAAACTTCCTAACTCAAAGGTATCAAGTCTATATCGAAGGCATGGCCCTCAAATATTATCGAGCACTTCCTAATAATCTCATCGGCCTAAACAATCCTACCGTTGGCCATTTCTACAGAGTAACTAGTTTCTAGCCTACTAGGACTCAAATCAAGCAATTGCGCAAACTCAGAAGATATCAAGCTATTGTCTGCTCCAGTATCAAATAATATAGATGCGAAATGATGATTGAGTAAGTGCGTACCCGTAACAACATTCGGGTCCTGACGGACATCATTGGCTCCAATGACAAATTCACGTCCCCGAGCTGTATTCCCTTGGTTCGCCGGGCCTTGATTTCCAGCTATGACCATCACTTGCTGCTGGTTGTTCCCTTGTTGACCTGGCTCCCGATTCAGTCTGGGGCACATGTTTCCGTAGTGATCAGGGCCTCCATACTCATAACAGACCCTGGCCTTCCCGGCGGGGTTAACCGCGTTGACCGGTGCCACCAGATTTGGCGCTATTCTGCAGTCTCTTGCTAGATGGCCCGGGCGTTTACAGTTCACGCACACCCGGTATGGCATTCCTGGGGGATGATGATAGTTGCACCTATCATATTTGGGGTGTGGCCCGACATACTCTCTCTTGCCTTGCGTCACGGCCACAAAATTTCTGGTTGTCCTGTCCCTCTTGTCAAATTTACCGGCACTCGTCTGGCTCGTTTCCCCAACATCTTTCCCTTTCTCTGCTCCTTTACCCAAAACCCCTGTTCTCACCATCTCATCAGTTAGAGTGCTAGCCTTCAGAATTGCGCTCTGAATCGTAGGAGGAGCAGCTGCTGTTACCATCGCCCGGATTTGAGGCCAAGTCCCCAAATATACCTCTTGATTCTCTTGGATTCCGGAGTCACTAAGTGTGGAACCAATCTTGCCAACTCATGAAAACGGTCTGTGTAAGCTGCGTGCCCGGCCCCCACCATAGCATGATTCCAGATTCATGCTCCAGTTTCTGCATCTCGTTGAGGGGGCAGTATTCCTCGGTGATCAGTGCCTTGAAATCATCCCATGACATCTGCATCGCTGATTCTCTTCCCCTAGCCTGAATCTGAGTGTTCCACCAAGTTAGTGCTTTGCCCTATAATGAACACGTGGCATACTTAATTCTCTGGCTATCGAGGCACTCACTGATGTCAATCACTGCCTCCATTTTCTCAAGCCACCTGGTCAGGGCTATTGCTCCGCCCTTCCCATCAAATTCCTTTGGTTTGCAGGCCACAAACTTCTTGTATGAACATCCCCTTCTAGTATTAACAACCCCAGTCTCATTACCGGTTGTTCCACCATTCCCGGTCTACTGATTACTCTCGTTCCCAGTCGGGTTCCCATTACCTACTTTAGTTTCAATTCCACCTTGTCCTCTTTCTCCACCATCCTCATTATCATTGCCACCATCCCCGTGGTGGTGGTGTTGTTGAAGTGCAACGCTCACTTGGGCCACTATAGTCGGAATCAGTGCGGCCAGTTGTTGAGCGATCAAAGCTGCCATATCAGAGTCTCCGGTTCCCTAATTATTACTGGCAGGACCATCACTTGTTCTTGGTGCTCTACATCTGCCTCTACCCCTCGGGTCTTCACTTCCGCCACTATTGCTGCGGGTAACTCTTCGAGGCGGCATTTTCTAAGCATAAAAGTAGTAAACACATAAGCTTTAACCATTTCAAATTATATTGTCCACATCGTTCATCAAAGTCCAGCATTCCAAGTTAATATCACACTTATAGTCACCACACATCACATGCAAGTCGTATAGTTCTCACACCATGAATTGATAATGTCCCAACATTAGTCCATCATAACAATTGTAAATCCATGCATATAATCACATTTAGTCTAGCGAAGGTTGTCTATCTCTTCCTCTTTCGAGGTTTCAAACATAACCTCCTCAGGGTTAATCTCAATGTCCGAGGTCAAGCGCAATAGCATGATCTGTGAAGATCTCTTCGGGTTTAATACCTGATAAACCAACTCGGCGCGCAGAGGGAACGGAAGATCCAATAGAAGCATCCCATAAGGAGTGAGCACAAGAGCTCTATCATAGGGTGAAAGATCACAAAACAGGTAGATAAACGAACAAGTAAAGAGGAACACATACATGAGATATGAAACGCACACAGATCCTAGCATGCAAATGTACATGAAGGTTCCTAGGTTATAGTCTAGGTCAAGCATATTGCCTAATTCTCTATAACCAATGGCTCTGATACCAATCTGTCACACCCCCGCTAAAAGCGGAAACACGGGGATGTAACGAGATCGGGATCGTCATAACACATGGTAAGAAGTAGAGTTGCAATAATAATAAATGATGATAAAGCGTGTCATGAAGACACCCGTCACAAATGGAGACTTGTGTCGTGTTTAGTTAATATTCATGACAACATAGCCATAAGCATAAACATGTTAAATGATTCACATAGTCAAGTAGTATCAATTGTAATGTAAATTCTCACAACCCGGGAACAAGTATCAAAAGAATCAATTTGTTTAATCAGACTACAACATTGTATCAAAATGATTATTTGTCAAATATGTTTAGTCTCAAAAATGCATCCTAGGGTCTCCACTAAGGCAGCACACCTAGATCCTCAATTAGCATGATCAACTGAAAAGATATGCTAAAAATGGTCAACAAAATTGTTGGTGAGCTCGCAGGTTTAAATAGTAAATAAGTAATTGATGTTGTATAGTAAATGATGTGGAATACCGTGTATACAGTTATAAGTAAGTAAAATCACATGACAATGAGCTTTGCAACCAAACCTAATGACCTACACAAAGATCTTGTCGGTATATATTCACCCAAGGGCCCGTTCCTGGCCACTATTGGTACTAACTAGTATACCAACAAACAAGGATGGGGGTGTCAACCCAGTAGTACTACCAATACCTATCCGTTGGTTCCCACACTGGAATTAAATAGTTGCAAAGAAAGTACCACACAGCGAACTCAAGCATGTATCAGATAAGTACTCACAAAAACAGTAACACGTTGATTCCATTTATGTAAATTTTATGTAAATTGTACAGCATTGAAAATGGGTGAGCATACTTTTCCCCCCAGTTTGTAAACGATTGAAATGTTGTATAAGCATAAAAAGGGGCCACGAAACTCACTTGTTAAGTGGTAAGTATGAATGATCAAAGTTTCAAATGTTGTATGAAATGCACGGTCAAACACCTATTGATAGTTATTGTTAAGCATTAATGATATGTATAAAGTAAATAATAATGTTCGATCGGTTCGGGTTGTATCGGTTGGGTCGCGTGTAACACACACAAACAGGCACACGTATTAGATCTTATGTAGATCCAAGTACTAGAAATCGTCGCCATTGCTGATAATATTTGTGTAAGAGTTTCATTGTTATTAAAGAAGTAGTTGGTAAATATTGGTAGTTACAAATCGGTTATTGATACTTGTAAAATGTTAAGTTAATTTAATTTGGAATAACATTAGTAAGTTTGATAGCATTGACTTTAACATTGTCATTAGCAATGGCAATCGTGTCGATGTCACCTTAACATCATACGACATACACACCCTACACACAAGAAGGAAACCACACAATAACTTCAGTCGCACGACAAGACCAGACGCACAACTCAACACTCCATTCGCACGAATCAACCGTCATTCGTACGAATCAGCTTCATTCGTATGATTGAACCTTCATTCGTGCGACTGGCATTCAGTCTTACCACACAACACTCAATCGCACGACTCAACCTCCATACGCACGAATCAACCCTCATTCGTACGACTAAACCTTCATTCGTACGATTGGCCTTCGGTCGTGCGATACATGCACAATCGCACACATTCATTCGGTCACTTGACTCAATCGCACACATACATACAATCGCACGACACACCCAGTCGCACAACTCAGTCGCACGATTGACTCAGACACATGACTCAGTCGCACGACTCACCCAGTCGCACGGCTCAGACGCATGACAGACCTAGTCGCCAAAACAGAAAGTCGCGACTGCAGGAGGTGCAGAGCAGCCCCCGGCTGCTCTGAGCACGAGTTTTACACAACAAAGACTTCCAGAAACACACTACAAACACACACAAACAAGAAGAACACGCAGAAAGACGTCACACACACCCACACGACCTCATGTGTTCGGGTTGAACCTGAACACCCAAAACCCTAAAATGGACAGCAGAAAAACAAGCAAGAAAGGGACAACCAAGGTCGTCCACCTGCAAGAATGGAGTAGACTCGGTTGTAGTCGAAGTCTAGACGATGAAAACGTGACCAAACGGCGCGGTTTTGGTGCGGAGGAAGAAAGGTGAAGAAGAAGAAATGAAGAAGAAGATGAAGATATGGAGGCTAGGGATGGAAATGGGGTATTTATACCCAGCCCTAGTTTAGCAAAATGTCATATTTAGTCTCTGCACTTAACCCCCGAGTTTCCCAAATTTGTTTCGGCTGAAAACGACTTTAATAGGTTAGTTATATTAATGATAAAAATATATTTAATGATATTTGTAACTTAAAAACTGGTTTTATTAATGACAATAATTTTATATACAAATGGTATATTTGGCGGTAACGATGATGAAAGTTGTAAAAGTTTTTAAAGATAGCATACATTAGTGATAAGAACACAAGCATAACGATGATAAAGCAAGTATAATATCCACACGAATAGTTTATAAAGATGAGGAATAAACGAGCGAAGAAAAGTTAACGGAATCCACGTTAATTGATGGACCTTTTGGTGACGGATGTCACAAACATTAGGTGTCATTTGATTAGAGAAGAGGCAGCTTTGTTCACAGGCTTTGTTCTTACCTAAATTCACTCAAACCGGCTTTGTTCTTCACCTTCCTTCACCTTTAAGCTTCTCAAAATGGCCAACCTAAACCACAGAAACAACCCTGATTTCTCCATGCAACTTCACAGGCAACACAACCAGGTTGCTCTGTTGAACTCTAAGAAAGATGATAGTTTCTCAGAGGTTTGTCATTTTCTGGCTTTATCCAACTACTTCACCTCCCTAACCATTGATCCTACTCTCTATGAGGATCATCTGCTTGAATTTTGGAAGACCTGTCAAGAGGTCATCATGGATGGGGAAAAGGCACTGTCTGCCATCGTACAGGGGAGGACAATCTTTATCACTCCAGCCATCATCAACACTCATCTTCAGCTGGATGATGAAGAAGGTGAGTTGTCCTTTCCAAAGGAAGCTGTTAATCATTCCTTTGTGCATATGGGCTATGAGGGAGATTTCTCTATAAAGACCTTCAGGAAAGGGAAGGTCTCATCCTAGTGGAAATACCTACTACATGTGGTTATCCACAGCTTGTCAAACAAGCATGGAGGGTGGGAACAGATTCCTGGGGATCTCTCCTTCATAGTGCATGGAATGGTTCAAGGGGTCAAGTTTAGGTACTCTTAGTTTGTTTACACAAATTTATTTGCTAACTTGGACTCCTTAGAGTATTACATGTTTCCTAGATATGTTCAATACATTCTCATCTGTGAACTGGGCTCACAGTTGAAGGAAACATGTAATATTCTTAAATTGGAATAGATGAAGCCCAACATCTTTAAAATCATGAAGAAGCAAACTGTAGGCTTCTCAGGGGTAGAAATAGCCCTTTCCCCAAAATGTTAGAGCTCATTGCTCAAGGTGACAACCTAGCAACACAAGCTAGTGTTGAACCCACACGTTCTACCTCTCAATTACAAAAAAGGCCACAAATCACCGTCACCTACCAAAGAAAATCCAAACGAACCCCTTCTTAAGCTATTGAGCTTGTGCAGGCCCCCATATACTCACCTATACAAAAGGAAGTAGATACTAGAGCTCCTACTTCCCCTGAGGAGCAAACCACTCCCATTTCTTCAAGGATCAGTGCTGAGGTTCCTCATGCTCAGCCTGATGAGCTCACTAGCCCAACTGCCTTAAGCCTTCACTGTAAGTCTCAACACTCAAACTGAACTACCTTGAAGGGACAGTTACCATCCCCAGCCTTTAGATTTAAACCAACCCATTCCTAACCTTGAATTATGTACTAATAAAGACTTAGGTTTCAATGAGTACCATGCGTCTCTCTACTCATCCCCTACTCATAGAGAGACGAGTGCTCATGAGTCTCCTATGTCTAGCCCACATCAGTCACCCATTACTGAGGTGGACCTCTCTAAACCTGTTCACGAGATCCATATGGAAGAGGCTCTCACTTTTGCTAGTGATTACATCATTAAGACCTCAATCATGGCAACTCAGCTCATTGACACTTCAACTGAGGCTGTAAGTGAGCAGAGGAATCCAGCAACCAAGAACATGAAGCTGGTGGTGAGAGTGAGGACTTTGGTCCAATTCTCTCATCCCCAGTGATTTTTCCAATGAAGATGAGGGGAACTTGAGACTAAAGGTGCAAAAACTATCAAAAACATGAACCTACCTAGTCTCTTAGGTTAGTCACCTTGAATCTCAGGTGACTACCCTGCAAAACAGGGTCAATGATCAACAACTTGAGACCTTTTAGAAGAGCTCAACTAGGAACACAAGAACCTATGGATGTGATTGACCTAACTCCTTGCTCACCTATACAATAGGGTGATGCTACCAAAAAGGGGGAGAAAGTCATTGCAATCATAGAACCTGGGAGTTCTTTAGAGAGTATGGACATTAAAGACTCACCATCCTCACTTGAAATTGTGCATACTCAGCAACTTCCTCAAGTTCACATTAATGTAGACTCTCTAGAATCTTTCATTCGGAGTCTCTTTGAGGAAGGCATTCCAAGGGCTATGTCATCCCCACTCCAAGGAACTTTAAACTACATCATTGGGTGGATGTATGATGCTAATAAAAGAGCCCTCATTCTTCAAAGAGTTCAAGCACAGCAAGAAGTATTCAACTTTCAGACCTTGAACTACTATGAAGGTCTTGACGTGATCAACATCCCACTTGTCAACCCAAGTCAATATAGACAAGCTGGCAGGCTGGCACAAAGGATTCAAGACGAATTTACTGAAGAGTTCAGCCTAAGAAGGAGACAAAGGCAATTAGGTAATGTCATTGGTCAACTGGATGTTGAGGCAGACCCTAAGATTAGCTTCAAAGGGAAAACCTTGACTGAAAGCCCAGTGATAGAGCTTGAGAGCCCTGTCACACCAACAACTACTTCAGCAATCCATTCCCTCAGTAAAACACCTGCTGGTGAAGGTATATCACAGCCTCTCTCTGGCCAGAGCTTGGATGCTACACCAAGCAATGAAGACCAAAGCTCTCTCCACCCTGTGTCACAAAGGTCTGTGGATGACAAAGGGAAAAGGATTTTAACTCCTGAGGAGATTGAGGAGGAGGAGAGAGAAAGAGGAAGAGGAAGCTAAAAAGAGAAAGTTCCTCTGGATCTTCAGGCTTCATGCAAGTTGCAATCAGGGCTGCTTCCAAACCAAATACTCAAGATGATGAGTTGAGGACATTCAGGATTACTTACATGCAGACAAGGAACTATGACATTGATGAGATTATATCTCTCCCCTTAGAGGAACTCAATGAACTGGCTGATCAGGAAGTGTTAAGAGAGATGAAGGAAGCAGAGGATGCAAGGCTGCTCCTCCAAATCAAAGAAGAGAAGAGACAGAAATGACTGTACAAGCATGTTTCTACTCTCTCCCCAGTTCAAGAAAGCCCTGTTCAAGAGACTGTGGCAACTACACAAGATTCTCAGGTAAACAAAGAAACAAATAGGCAAAATATGATCAACTACCTAAGTGCCACAGGTCTCTACCAGGCATCTGCACTTCTTCCCTTGTCCTTTGAGTACATTGAGTTTGAGTATCTCAAACAGCTTGAAATTTAATTGCTCAAAGAACAAAAGGCAACAAAAAGGAAGATGAGGGAAGAGGCTGCAAAGTCAAGAGCCATCACCCAAAAGAGTATGAAGAAGTCTGCTGATAGACAAAGGATGATGAGCTTCTTGAAGCTGTATGGCTTCTCCGAAAGGAGACGTGGCCCTATGTCTCTATCCACAATGGATAGCACATTAGGGTAATTAAGCAGAAGATTAAAAGTGGAGAGCTCACTGACTTACACTCCTCTCCAAGTCAAGCTCCTCCTGAAGTGGAGGTTAAGGTTGAACAACCTGAGACAACACAACCTGGACCTCTTGCTGAGTCTCAGCAAGCTTCATCTTCTGATCCATAGCTGGGTCAAACTCCCTCTTCTTCTGAAGCTGTAAGGGAGGAACACCCAACTGAGCAAGACAATACTGATCAACAAGGTGTTGCAAGCCAGTCTTCTCAGTTAAAGTCTTCAAAGAGGAGGAAGAGGATGGCTTCTAAACCAAAGTCAAAGAAGAAGAAGAAGTCCGAATCATCCACCTCCAAGCCTCCGGGTGAATAAGATCAACCTAAAGAAGTGCATGAAGAGGCAGCTCAATCAACTCCAATTCAAGTGGCTCCTCTTGCATCTGAGAGACCGATCTTATCTTGGACCTTCACAACTAATCCAAAAGATGGCATGTGACAAAGCTCAAGATGGTGAAGATGTCTACACATGGCAAGACTTATTCAACCTACCTCTGCATGATCTCTTTGAGATGAGAAGATACTATGAGAGTCTAAGTGATCCTGACCATCTAATGAAGAAGGGCATGGTCATCATCATGATGAGGACTGTCAATAGCTGAAGATCTTCAAATATTTTGGTAGCATCAGCCTAGGGGGAGTTTGTAACGATTCCTATAAGTCTGATGCAACCAAAACATCCAAAGTCTCTCTGCATGCATGCAATGACGTACAGAAGTAGAAATGCTTTGGAAGTTTTACACCATGCACTAGAAAATATTCTAAGTGTAAAATCTTCTGAAGCCAAGACCAACATTTTCCGAAGCCAAAAGTGAAGTCTTCCGAAGCTTCAAAGATAATGTCTTCTGAACCCAAAGAGTGAAGACAGATTTCTTCTGAAGACTTTTATGAACATGCTTTTATCTGATGTACTTTACCATAAAGCTGGACCACCATTCTGCTGCAACTATGTTCAGTCACAGACTTACATGAGTTGGTGAAAAGGTCCATGCTTTTGGTAACTGTACATTGAGGTTTTGAGTCTGAGCTTTCTACTTTATGTACTTTTATCCTTTTTGTAATATATTAGGATGTGAGCTATGGCATGTCATAGTCACTAGTCAAAACGCAATCTGCCTTTTGACTCTACATTTGATTTTGTAGTTGTCTAGTCTTATGTATCCAGCTAGCCTTCAAAGTATGACCGGTTGTAGGATATAGTATGAAGTATCTACTTGTAACTTTCTTTTAATGCTTTGTAATACTTGTAAAATAACTTGAAAAGCAATATATAGCATTCTTGAAAACCATACACTTTTATTGTTTGCTATCTTGTTCTGTCTCACATTTTACTTGTGTTCTTAGTATCTTTCTTATAAGTTACCAGTTCCCTATTTGATCTGTTAAGTATTCTAAAGAACTCTCCTCATTGTGTTGTAAGTGCATACCCTTAAACGATCATGCACTGCTAGAAGAAGTGGAATACCTAAACATCTTTAGAGAAAGTTTGAAAGGTTTATATGAAGATGTTCAGTTAAACGAATAGGAGATAGCTTCTTCTTCGAGAGCTAAACATACAACATTGACTGATATCCCAGTAGATCCATCTGATCAAACTCATGCACGAGTTGTTATACCATTTTGGAAATATAATAGTTAAAGTTCCTCCTCCTCCTAAAGAAAACTACTTTCTAAGATATGCTAAGCTAGACACATAACCAATGTTAAGCTAGATTTATGATGGTGAAAATAAGAAATATATGATTAAGAGACGAGCTGGCGCAATCGAATACTACAAAGATGAACATGATTTTCACATTTTGCGTGTAGCATATATATTCTATTGGTAGAGTATCATATTTTAACCCAAGCAACTATGGAAAACTAACTTGATTCGGAATTGGATTTGAAAGCAAAGCAAGTCTAACTTTTAGGACTTTAAGACTAACAAATGAAAGGTGATTAAAGATGAGTTCAGAATAGATCCCATCACCAACACTTTGATGATGATAACAGTTTATAAATATCCAATGGTAGCGAAAAAAGTTCAATTCACGCACTAGTTCTAGTTAATAGTTTGTCAAAGCTACTAAGATATGGATGTGAGAAAGAGACTGGACATGCAATGATTTACTATGTTGATAAGGAGTTCATAGTTATCGATCTAATTAACATGCATCTAGTTTGAAAAGGTAGATTTAATGAAGCTTCAGGTTTATGTAATTGAAGCCAATTAATTTGTACATTTTGTAGCAGCTCAATTCCGGTTGGATGATCAACAAAGCATTAGAGAAACGGATGTATGCTTATGAAGGTGATTACAAGTATGCTAATGTGGACTTTGATTGTTTGATTATCAAGTCTAGGGGAAGATTTTAGATGTCAAACCAAACGGCTTATGGAAATAAAAACATAGCCATGCAAGAAAATCAAAGAGTACGCAAAAACATTGGGTTGTGCGAGAACATATGTCGTGGGGTGAAACTTTGTTGTTTAGTATATATACATATTTTGAAGCTTTGCATTGTAAAATTGTCATTTCTTACGTTGTAATATTTGAGCAATAAATGATATACTAGGAGAAAACCTTATTTACCAATTACGGTTCATGAATCTTGTGATTGTGTTTACCATTCCAATCATCATTCATTCTACGTTTGATGAATCGAGATTGATCACATTTCTGCTCTTTCCTAAATTCTACAAACCTAAATATTACATTGGTTTCCAAAATACCCATAAAAGTACAAAGACACAACCAAACAAATACGGGTCACTACTGTCAAATGAATGTTTTGACGAATAAAAACATAATAGTATATACTAATAAATGATGTCTTATTGGACGTAAACTGGCTCTTATATCACTATTAGATATCATGCACTACTTTTAAGTTTTAAACTATTATGTTTATCAAATCATATTTTTGTTTTATACGAAGGCATTTATTTACATTAGTTTATTCAAAACCAGTTTCCATATAAGTATCCAACTACAAATGATTAGACAATTAAATTAAAGGCACCTATGTGGAATTTTAAGGTTATACCATTGAAGATCAAAAAATGGACACGATAGATGCACCAATGGTCTCACTGGTGACACATTCAGAAAACTCCACAATCAGGTGGCAACGGGATCTAGCGGTAATGACAGATGGAGTTGGCGACCGAAGATAGGTGTGAGGGGGACTATGTGCCACAGGGATTTTTATGTGTGATTAGGGTTATCACATAATCCTTTTACAATTATAGTAATTACACTCCGCACCCCTGGGTAACTAACATTTAATACACTTTGCCCATTAATAGCTGATTACCAATAATCTTTGGTGTTTACGCAAGACCTTGGGACACAAGTGTAATTTTATAAAAAAAAATTAAGACCTCTAATATAAATTCTTAAACATTAGGTAAAGTGTTCTATGCAATCATTCCTATTTTGCCCATCATTTAATAATCTAATTATTACATATTACTAATATATTATTTAATAGTGTAAGATTATTTAATTCACTACATTATATACTAATTTATTTATAATATTTTAATTAATATTAAATTTATTAATAACTATTATCTTATTTGAATACTTAACTATATAATTACTACATACTTTTATAGTAGTAGTAGTAGTAATAATTATAATAATAATAATAATAATAATAATAATAATAATAATAATAATAATAATAATAATAATAATAATAATAATAATAATAATAATAATAATAATAATAATAATAATAATAATAATAATAATAATAAAATAATTAATAGAGAGGTATTATCTTAGATGAATACTCAACTACATAATTACTATATACTTTTAAAACTAAAAAAGTGTAAGAAGTAATATTAATCATCAATCTATTTAATCAATGGTTAAAATCAAACTGTAGTGAAAAGCTTGTTAGAGGGGCATTTTAAAAATATTCAATTTGTTGAACTTTTGCAAGTTCCCCAAATTTTTTTAGACATTCATAACATTATGTACGACATTATTTGTTAAAAAAATTACACCATAAAAATAAACGTTTTTTATCTTTAAAACGAGTATGGTGTTGTTATATAAAAATATTTCTTTCAGGCTCATATCTCGTTTTGTTGTCTTTAGTGCGGTTCATTGTGTATTTTTGTTACTTATTGTGTTTTTCTGAATATTATTGTTTATTTTAAACATGATAAATTAAAAAAACATAATGGTGAAATAACACTGTTATGTATCTCTAATATGTAAAACACAATAATAAATTAACAACTAATTAATGTAATACGCTAAAAATGACAAAATAAAATAATTTTCTCATTGTGTTTTTCATCGTAATTTTGCTATTTTGAGGTATTTAACACAATAACTAAAATTCCATCCTCTTTACAAGAATAGAATTACACGTGTCAATACCACAATCCTTTTTAGATGTTTCTAAATTATACATACTTTTAACATAGCCCTACCCTAATAATATCTATATATATTATCTATATCTATACTATTATATAAAAAATTTATTGAGGACACACTTGTATTTTTTCTTTAAAGACACCTTATATAATTTTTCAAACATAAGGCACTGGTGTTATATACAATAGTTTCTAATTTGCGCTTAACAAATTTCTCCCAATTAATATATTATTTAATATACATTTATTTTATGTAGTATCTTATGTATAATATGTTAAGTGAATATTAAAATATATTTTAACTTATTAATATTTGATTAAAGTATTATTTTATTTAAACACTTAAGTATATAATCACTAAATATTTACATAGTTATAATAATAATACCCAAATACATGAAACATTTAGGATAGATCGAAAAAAGAGGCTCGATAACACTCATCGTATCACGATTTATAACAAATAGAAAAAAATTATGAGTAGTGAAGGTGTAGGTTTTCTCAATGTTACCAAAGTTATGTTTTTTCTCTAAACTAATGATAATCCTATTTGTTTTTCTTACAGTTTTACACTTAAAACTTTAAGGATTTTTTAAAACTAACCACAACACTTTCTCTCTCTTTATTTTTTCTCTAAATTAATACCAACTCATTTTATCTTTACTGAAATTTTATATTTAAGCCTCAAGTTATGTTAAATTTACATTTAATCACCTGAATTTTTTTAATTTTATACTTAAGCCTTCGAGTTATGTCAAATTTACATTTGATCACTTAAATTTTATTTTAATTTTTATACTTAAGTATTCGAGTTATGTCAGATTTTATTTTAATCAATTCACAATAGAGCTCGTTTTACACGTAATCTTTTTTCGTGTGGTTAGTAATAATGTATAAATTATTGTTGATACATATGTCCTTAGTTTATGTGCTTAATGTAAAAGTCTGTCATGCTTTACATATGTGTAATGAAACATTGTAATAATATATGATTTGTGTTTTGATGTTTACTTATATCTGATTCATATATATTAACTTATTATATAGGTTTGAAGTTGTTATATGGTGATTACATGCTAATGGACCATACTTATGGCCCATATGAATACATCATGCTAATGACCTAGTCGCACGACTGAACCAGACGACTGGATCAGTCATACGAGTGAGACATGAGCTTGAATCAGTCGCACGACTGAACTTTCAGTCTTGCGTATGAATTAGTCGCATGGGTCAGTCGCACGACTGAACCATGCTAATGGTTCAGTCGCACAAATGAAGTCTGCAAACCTATAAATACCACTTAATTCGTGGAAAAACGAGACTTTTGACACATACTCATAACCTAGCCATCCAAAGCATCTAGAAAGCCTATTCCAAGTTCATAGTTCGCATCTGATCTTTTTCTACTCGTTCTTAATGTTTCTTTAATTGTAGATTGATCGGGATTGTGTTCTCACTAATTGGATCGCCAATCAAATAGGATTCCGCACTATTTGATTTGGTTTCACGCATTATCAGTTAGTATTCCATACGTACTCGGTCCTGACAAGTGGTATCAGAGCTTTGACTCTTGATTTTGCATGTGATTCGATTAGTCTCGGTGTAAAATTCACGTTTTTCATTCAAAGGAGTCACTTTTTTGAGTAAAACAATGTTTTTCGACGTCTCCAGGTCTCAAAGTTTACGTTTTTCGGCATACGGCAGATTAGGGTTCTTGAAAAATCGTGTTTTTGTGTCAAAGTGTCAAAAACCTTCGATTTTGCAAAAACAGCAGCCTTCAGTCGCACGATTAGCTCAATCGCACGACTGAACTCAATCGCACACCCCATTTGTACGATTGAACTCAGTCGCTCACTCATTCGTATGATTGAACAACCCCATTCGCTTGTCTCCAATCGCACACTCCATTCGTACGACTGAATCCAATCGCCGATTGAATTCATTCGCACATTTCAATCGCATATCTCATCCGCACGACTAAACAATTCCAGTCGTTTGAGTCCATTCGTCCATTTCAATCGCACGACTGAATCCAATCGCACGATTGAATTCATTCGCACCCCTCATTCGCACGAGTGATCCATACGTATAGTCCATTCGCACGAGTGAGCCAGTCTAGTTTTAAAGTTCAAAGGTTAAAGAGATGGAAGATCAGTTCCCTGCTTTTACTACCGGAAGGGACTCTCGCATCTAGAACCTTCTACTTCTGGAAAACGAAATTGGGAATCAGAATAAACCACCAATACTTATAACGTTATATGATTACCCATAATGGAAACATAGGTTCAAGGTCTATCTAAATGGAGTTGATCCCAATCTTTGGGAATCCATTGAGACAGGTTATAGTATGCCAGTCGGTGCTGATGGTGTTAAGCTTTGGGAGGTATGACCGACAACCAGAAAGTTAAGTACAATGCTAAAAAAAGGTGTATGCCCTATTGACTCAGTCGATACCGAAAGATATCTTTCATCAGTTTTCTAAAAACAAACAGGCGAAAAAGTTATGGGAAGCTTTGGAGAAAAGATATGATGAGAATACAACATTAAAGGCTTTGAAGGCAAAGGCTCTCAAGAAGGAGTTTGATAACTTCTCCACAATAGGGAAAGAAAGCTTGGACGATATTATCGACAGATTCTACCATCTGATGAGTGAGCTGCACACTCATGGGGTAACAACGTCTATGGAACATAAAGTGTCAAGTTTTGCAGATGGTTTGCCGGAGAAATGGGACTCGTTTGTGTCTAATCTGAGATAGAACGATATTCTTGCAAAGTTGGATATAAATGATTTCATAATGAAATTAAGAGAGGAAGAACTGAGAATGAAATACAGGTCACAGAAAGGATCCTACGACCAGACCCTTCACTTTATAACTCAACTCCCACTCCAACCTGTTCAAGAGCACCACGTCAAACTGCCTTTGTGTCTAGTTCAGCAGCTCCTTCCCAAACCACTGCTTCAGGATCAGAAACGTTAGGTTCATCTTGCACCCAATATATAGTATCTGAAGCCAATGCTACTAAGTTGAAGACCGAGAATCTCGGTAATATCACAGTGGAAGTTGCAAAGGAGCATATGGATCTTCTAGCAGCTGTTGTGCATTCCTATGATGGTCTAGTTGCAGGGAAGATTGGCAATTGCCATCTTGCAGATGAAGATTACGAGCAGGTGGACGAAATTGAACTAGAGAGAATGGATATCATGTGGGCCTTGGCGAGTGCTGTCCGAAGGGCGAAAAAGTTTGTGAAAAAGACAGGACAGAATTTAGTAGCCACAAAAGACACAACCTTTGGTTTTGACAAAACCAAAGTTACCTGCTTTAATTGTGGTGAAAAGGGGCATTTCAAACGTGAATGTGTAAAGCCCAACAAAACAGGTAACGGAAATCCGTTCTCAACCTTCAACCGTCAAGACATAGATAGGAGTGGAACTACCTCTTCAAGCAAAGAGACAAAGGCCTTGACTGCTCAAGTTGACGAAGGGCAGGACTGGACCTTCCGTTTTGTGTCTCTGGGTAAATCAAACATTGCCTGTGTCGAGGGATTGGATGATGGATCTGCGAGTGAAGGTGAAATCACAGTTGAACAAGTAATGTCAGATAAGAAGAAGCCGTGAATGTGGTAAATCACCTGGTTGATGAAGAACTCAGAACGACATGTTCAGAATCTCCAGCATCCGAAGCGTCTAACTCTGCATTGATGGCTGACTCAACTGATTCTTCACAGGTAAGTATGAAAGACCAACTTTTTGAATAACATGCTTGTATTGAATGTAACAAATTTAGAGAAAGCATTGATTTGAAATTTTCTAGGTTATCAGACCACAATGATAACTTAGTAAATGAGTTACAACTGTGCACAGAAGCTAATCGTATTTTAAAACAAAATGAGTGTAGTTACAAAGAAAAAATAGAACTTTTAGGTAAACAACTAAGGGAAACCGAGGTTGTTTCTTTTAATCAAGCTAATGATATAAAGTTTTATTTAAACTCTTTGGAAGAAACAAAGAAAGAAAAAGCAGTTTTAGAAGTCGAGGTAAATTCTTTAAAACAAAAACTGCATAGTTGGACAAGTTCTTCTCACATAGTTCAACACTTAGTGAAAGAACGAAATAATGGTGAAGGTTTGGGTTACAAATTAGTTCCACCACCACATGAGATCATGTTAAATACAAAATGTAGACCTGTAAATAACAACCCAATTAAGGATCATGTGGTGTCCACTCCTCTGGTTAGTGATCTGGATTCCACTAGTAAACCGGTGAACTCTGTCACTAAACAGAAGGAGTCTACTTTAAAATCAAAAGGAAGATGCCTATTGAAAATTTGGATAATCAATTTGAAAAGGTTAATGGAAAGTCAGGTTCACACATGTCTACTTCTGAACCCAAAATGACCAAATCAGTTACCAAACAGGTGCTTTACGTCAAAGTCCAAATAAACTAAAGACTAAAGATGTTAAGAATGTGCAAACAATTAAGTTTGTTAAAGAAGCAAAAACATCTAAACAAGTAGTGACCAAATCCAAACTGACTCATGTCACACCTGTATCACACTCAACTCCACATAAACAGTTTCCTCAACATGTAGAAGGGAGATCATGCTACAGTTGTGGAAAGAGAGGACACATTTCTTCTAACTGTCCTTATTATCAGACTCCCAGACAAAAAATTGAACTTTATGATCTTCGAAAAGGAGTTCTACTACTCCACCAAAGAGAATTAATGAACCTAAAGTTCAAACTGTAAGCAAGTCGTCTGTTTATCATAAAACGGCCTTACACAAAACTGGCTTATGGAAAGAAAAGTCAAGTCTATTGTCTGAAAATGAGAACAATAAGAAGAATGATATGCCCTCACCCTCAAATGGACAGTGGGTTGAGTGTATGATGTGTGATTCCTCTGGGTCACCCAAGCCAGTTAAGTCTTGGGTCCTAAACCTAAACTGATTATTTCCTTTTAATGTGCAGGGCGTCCGTTACAGTGCTATCACAAATACCTGGATTGTTGATAGTGGGGCGTCTAGGCACATGACAGGGAACTTGTCTCTCCTTTTCAAAGTCAAACACATTAAAGGGGGACATATATCATTTGCTGGAAATAAAGGAGGATACATCACCGCTCAAGGCGAAGTGGGAAACTAGAAAGTCAAGTTTGATAAGGTCAACCCGTTCAACAACTACAGAATAACTTGCTTTCAGTCTCCCAGATCTGTGACAAAGGATTCAAAGTTGTTTTTGACAACAAGAAGTGATACGTATTGAAGAAGGATTACATTATCCCGGAGGACAAAATCTTAATGTCAGCTTCAAGATATAATGAGTTATATGTCTTGGATCTATCAAAAGCCTCCATAAATGATCATAAAGTTCAATGCTTCTTGTCAAAGGCAACAGAGAAGGACTCAATCTCCTGGCATATGAAAATGGGACACATCAATCCACGGAAGATGAATCATCTGATCCAGAATGATTTAGTGAATGGAGTAAATGTCAAGAATTTTCAACTTCGGATTTTTGTGTAGCGTGTAAGAAAGGTAAACAGACCAAGAAGTCTTACAAGGCAAAGAAATTTAATTCTGTTGACCTGCCTCTCGAACTTTTACACATGGATCTGTTTGGTCCTGTCAGCACAAAAAGCATCGCTGGTGATTTGTACTGTTATGTAGTCACTAATGATTACTCAAGATTCTCTTGGTTGATGTTTCTGAAATCCAAATCAGAGACATTTGAATCTTTCAAACAGCTGGTAACTATATTGGAATCACTCTACAAGCTGAAAGTAAGACAGATTCGATCAGACAACGGCACGGAGTTTAAGAACCAGTGGATGGAGGTGTTCTGCAAAGAGAAAGGAATTTTACACCAGTTAACATCTGCCTACACTCCACAAATGAATGGAGTTGCTGAACGAAAGAACAAGAGCTTGATAGAGACAGCAAGAACGATGCTAGCCGACTCGAAACTGCCTATCCAATTTTGGAATGAGGCAGTGGCCAATGCTTGTTACACACTCAATCGAGTCTTAGTGGTCAAACGATATGGGAAAACATGTTATGAGCTGCTCCAGCGACGTAAACCGAACTTGGAGTATCTAGAACCGTTTGGCGCACCGTGCATGCTGCTGAAGAAAACTCAGACTGGGAAGTTTAGTGAGAAGGCAGAAGAAGGTATTTTTCTTGGATACAACATACTAGACAAGAGAGTTTATAACAACTCAACGGGTCAAGTAGAAGTGTGGTGCAACATTGATGTTTAGAGATACACCACCCCCCACTGGAAAGGGACCCTCATTCTTCTTCGACTATGATGGATTCTTTAAGTCCTTCAACATACCTCCCTCCCTTCCTGATGATAAGTTATCAACCACAATGATGTACAATGTCTTAAACACACCGTCACTAGACTCGACAACATCAGTTCCACAAGGTGAATCTTCTAGTCCTTTAGGGGGAGCACTTGATGTAAGCGACTCCTCCTCTGACGATGAAGTAGTGGAGACTAAACAGGTGGACCAGGAGGAACATGTTCCTGCTACAGAAAGTACACAAGCATCATATGTTGATGCATCTGACACTTCGGAACCTCACACTCCAACGGCTATAGATACTGAACCGGGAATTCAAAATCTGGATCAGGAAGTAGTTGTTCCCGCCACTCCCGGCTCTCGAATAAATGTATATCATCCTCTGGACAACTTCATAGGGGATGTACAAGCGAGAGTTCAGACACGAAATCAGCCCTACTCAGCTGATTATGCCTCAGTCATGGAAAAAGGCTATCTTCACGACAGTGCTTACCGATGTTTTGTGTCTCAATTTGAGCCAAAATATGTAAGTGAAGCCCTAAACGATGAGGCATGGGTTAGTGCCATGCAAGAAGAACTCCTACAATTCAAGAAGCTAGGAGTATGGACATTGGTGGATAGACCAAAAGGTGCTAAGGTGATTGGCACAAAATAGGTCTTGAAATGCAAGAAAGATGATCAAGGGGTCATAATTAGGAATAAGGCTCGGCTTGTAGTTCAAGGATTCAGACAAGTCGAATTGACTACAACGAAGTGTTTGCACATGTGGCTCGAATGGAAGCAATCCGTATCTTTCTAGCTTATGCATCCTACATGAAGATCAAAGTTTATCAATTGGAACATGAAGATCAAAGTTTATCAATTGGATGTGAAAAGGGCCTTCCTTCATGATGAAATCCGTGAGACCGTCTACGTCAGTCAACCCGACGGATTCGAGGATCCTTGTCATCGGGACAGAGTTTACAATTTGGACAAGGCTCTCTACGGGCTCCATCAAGCCCCTAGAGCCTGGTATGAGAAACTCTCAACTCATCTGGTATAACATGGTTTTCGCAGAGGAGTGATTGACTGTACATTGTTCATCAAAGAAAAAGATGGCAACTTACTGCTGGTACAGATATATCTTGACGACATAATCTTCGGTTCCAAGAATGAAGAATTATGTAAAGAATTTGAATCTGTAATGAAAGCAGAGTTAGAGATGAGTGCAATGGGGGAGATGAAGTTCTTCCTAGGACTACAGGTGGATCAGACATCGAAAGAAACCTTCCTGCATCAGAAAAAATATGTAGGGGACATCCTCAGTCGGTTTGACATGGAGAAAGCTTAAGCTGCTGAAACTCCACTTGCCACGAATCATGATGTGGCACCGGACGAAAATGGTGATATGGTTGATGCTACAATGTATAGAGGAATGATCGGATCTCTTATGTATCTCACAGCGTCTCGTCCTGATATCATGTATGCCACGTGTCTTTGTTCAAGATATCAGGCAAAAACAAAAGTAAATCATCTCATTGGTGTGAAACGGATTTTTCGCTATCTGAAGGGTACTCCAACACTCGGGTTGTGGTATCCTCATGACGATGATTTTGAGCTTACAGCGTATAGTGACTCGGATTATGGTGGTTGCAAGATGAATTACAAGTCAACTTCTGCACGATGTCAATCTTTGGTAGACGGTTAGTCACCTGGCAGTGTAAGAAGCAGACATCGGTTGCTCTGTCAAATTGTGAAGCTGAATACGTTGCTACTGCAAGTTGCTATTCGCAGATCATTTGGATTCAACAGCAAATGCGCGCCTACGGTTTGCAATTCTCTAACACTCCTATTTTCGTTGATAATTCTGCTGCTATTGCTATCACCAAAAATCCAGTCCAACATCCTAAAACTAAACACATCGGTATTAAATATCACTTTATACGTGACTGTTTTGAAAAGCCATTAATCGATGTTGTTAAATAAATAAGGATTTTCAACGCGCCGACCTCTACACAAAAGCATTTGATAGACCGAGGTTTTTATATCTTTAGGGGTTAATGGCGTGAAAAAGAAAAGTGATGTGATTCTAGAGGAAGAAAGTATATAGTCCGACATGTTTTTTTATTTTCTTTTGCTTTATTTTATTTTCCTGTTTATTAAAATCCAAAAACACAAAAATATTTTTGGTTTTAGAATTTTAGGGGGATAATAGGTTAGTTTAGTATTTAGTTCGTGCAGTATTTAATTACTTAAAAAAAACGAGGGAGGAGGGCAGATTAGCTAAAAGAAATGAAATCAAATCTATGATTCTGATTCAATGCTTATGGAAAATGATAGTACACAGGGAGCAAATTGTTTAGGACCTCAAAAGCACCTAAATGATTAAGATGCAAAATTCAAAGTATAAATCTAAAAAGTCTAAGCAAAATAAAAGAAAAAATGATAGTAAAACTAGTGTGCTACTAACGTAACATAGAGAAAGTAGACCTAGAGGTTGCTAGTCCATTGTATGATGTGTCGGTAGATTCAACACAATAGATGAGTAGACCTCATTGGTGATTTAAATTCAAACTAAGTTGTTCAACTTGCTGTGGGTTCCCATCTTATCCCTGGTTAACACAATCAACGTAGTTCCAATAAAGGGTGACGAGCAAAATAAACGCCACAAATGTGTGCGGATGACCATAAAAAGAGCAAAGCACAGGAAAAAAACAATGTTAGCGCTATCAAGCTAATAACAAATTTTGTTGGTGCGTTACGTGCAAAAAGAAAAGAAAAATGCTCTCACAAGAAGATAGGTTGTGTGCTTCTCTGCTGTGCGATGGCACTGACCTGAGGATAAGCATAACATAAATATTCTAGATTCATTGTTGTTTGCACCTCTCTGTTGTGCGATGGTATTGACCTGAGGCTTGGCATCTCTTTGAAAGCTCTTAGAATAGTCTCTTCTTGTCAAATACCCGTAGACCGCTCAAAAATCTCCTTAGGAATGTTGATTACCATATAAGTGTGGGATCCAAAATTGCTTGTTGAAATAATATAACCTAACTCATCACCAGTGTGTGTCAAAAATCTATGCATGGATTTAAGAGGACAAATATACTGACAATCATCATGGCTGCAATTCTTGACAGTCAAAATCATTGTATGCATCTTATAGCTCTAGTATGATTTCCTAAAATTGCTATTGACTCTCGGTCAAAATAAGAATCTAGCATCAAAATGTTTTATTAAAATGTCCCAAATGATTTTGATATACCTGTATGATTCCATAATGAATCGTTCTAGAAATGATCAAATTAACTTGAAGCTATGCTGTCCAGGAAGAAAAATCTGTTAGACGATTTTCTTAAGATTTAATCTACCTCAAATCAAAACAAAATTCAAATATATGACTTGTTATGTATTTAAATTTCTAGTTGTTTGTATCTATTTATTTTTAGTCTTTTGGTAGGTAAAAGTCGGACTACACATCTGGATTCAATCTGTGAATCACTTAGTAAAAGGAGTCACGGCTGAGGTGACCAATCGGGTTTTAAATTAAAAAGGATCACGTCTGTGGTGATCAAAGGTTTACAAATTAAAAGGATCATATCTGAGGTGATCAACAGTTTTTCAAATTAAAAAGGTCATGTCTGAGATGATCATCAGTCAAAACGTCTTATCAATAGTTAACAGGTAAAGTGTTTGAAAGTGTATGAGGTCAAACTTATAAGTCTGAGCCATTCGCATGACTGGACCATAAGTATTGACCAGTCGCACGATTAGATCATGAGTATGAGCCAATCACACGATTGAACCATACGTATGGACAAGACGTACGATTGGACCATAAGCGTGGTTCAATCCATGCGAATGGATCACCAGAATGAACCAATCGCACGAATGGATGTGACCGACTGAGCCAGTCGCACGACTGAGCCCCAGTCGCACGAATAACGCGTGCGAATAGGTCCAGTCGCCCCAGTCGCACGTATAAATAGAGAGGAGTCGGTCGCACATTCTCATCACTCCTCAATCGCTCTCAAGTCGCACGGAAGCACCGTTACTCTGCCAAGATTTCATTTTATTGATTTAGCATCGTGTTTGTGACTCTAACGATTACTCACTGTATCTACAGGTAATGTGCAACCAAAATCGACGTCAATGTCCCGTTTAACCTAGCCCAAATGTCTGAAATCGAACAAAACAAGAACTTAGACAATAATCTTCAAAATAAACCACTAAAATGGACTTAATCGTCGATTGAAATAGTATTAGGTGTTATCTTGAATGTCTGCGAGTGTAATGAGCCTGAACACAACAGTTAACATCAAGTATAGACCAAGAACTGATTTTAAAGTGTCGAACAGAGACTTATGCGAATGGACACGCTGATGAACTTCAATCGCACGATTGAGCTGGGCGAATGACTCAATCCCACGAATGAGCTGGGAGTATGACTCAATCGCAAGAATGAACCATGCGTATGAGTTCAGTCGCACGACTGGTTCAACCGAATGGGACAAATTACGACGAAGCTCAGTCGCAGGCTCAATCGTACGACTGAGCCCAATCGCTCAGCTAAGACTCAGTCGCATTGTCCATTTACACGACTGAACAAAATGATTCAAGTTCATTAAAATTCAAATGTCATCCATTTACACAAATTCTAACGTATATGTGTCTTGTGTTACAGAAACATGGCTAGCAGATGGACTATGAGCACGAAGCAACCTCTGTGCTCATCTTGATGTCACATCCCAGAATGCTTCTGAGTTCACTGGGATTATTGCCTTTTTGCGGAGATCGAGGATCTTCAAGGCCATCCCTACGCCATGCACACCATATCGATCGATTCAGCAGGCTTTCTGGGAAAGCGTTGTAGTAGACAGGTACACTGAGCCTCATCGCATTCGGAGCTCTATTTTTGGTGAAGAGATTGAGATCAGCGAGGATGATCTGAGGAGAGTTTTGGGGTTGGGTGAGGATGGTGACTGCCCAACCAGGCTGCATCCCCTGACGGTTCGGGGATGTTTTCTTTGGATCAAGTACGCTGGGGACATTAATGCAGGTGTGCTCAAGAAGAGCAACCTGTGCCCCCAGTTCAAGTACTTGGCCCATGTGCTCCTTAAGTGCATAGCCTCACGGAAAGGTGGTTTTGATGAGATGTCTGATCAAATCCAGAATGCTTACGTAGCTCTTGTGTTGAACCATCCGTTCAGTTTTTCTCGTATGATCTTCACGTACATGGTACAGAATATAGAGGCCAAGGGCAAGGAAGGCTTCTGTATGTACCCTCTTTTTCTACAGATGATCATTGATTAGAAGCTTCCTCTGCTGCCAAAGGAGAGAGATGATGCGGTCACTTTTGAGGTTATTGTTGGATCTAGAAAGGCTGGTGCAACCAAAACCAAATCACTTAGAATATTTTGGTACAACAAATAAATGACTTCCGAAGCCAAGTGTGGAACTTCCGAAGGAAAAAGGAGCTTTTCCGAAGACAAAGTGTAAAACTAACTTTCGAAGGAAAACTCCAACTTCCGAAGACAAAGAACTTACTTCCGAAGATCAAGACTTAGCATGACAGATCAGAAGTCAACTTCCGAAGTATAGAAGTCCTCAAGCCTTGAAAGTATAGAAGCCTCTTTCGAAGTATAAGTGGCTTCGGAAGAACTTGTTCTTCCGAAGCCAACTTACCTTCGGAAGACACTACTATTATCCAGTGGACATAAGTATGGTCTCCCTGACACTCCGCTGCAGAACTCTGAGATACTGCATGGCGTTTTCACAAAAACCATATAGTTGACCATACTTTATTCCACTGTTTACCTTTATAAGTTAGTACAGTTTCCATCTTTAGTTGGTGACAAAAGGTAAGTCATGGACATGTCATGACTACCATATCTTAGATAATACTTTATCTAAGATACCTTAACTTTAGCATTGTAGTATATGCTTTAGTCTTAGGTTTCTAGCTAGTATCAAAGTATATCCGGCTGTAGGATCTAGTATATATAGTTTCTCATTGTAACTCATGTTTTATGCTTGTAAAAGTCTTGTAATACCTTGATTTGAGAAGTAATATATACAAGTGCCTTGAAAATTATTTTTGTGTGTTCTTTGCTACTTATTATATTATTATCAACTCTTGTAAAAGATTTTACTTCATCTGATTTAAGTGTTCTATAAGTGAGTTTGAGAGAAATCCAAGTGTTTAAGTGACAAACCCGATCCTGCAATTGGTATCAGAGCTTTTTAGGCTCTTGATTGTGAGATCTTACCATCCTAATCAACCTGTTTTTCACTCCTCCTTATACCACACTCAAATTGATCCTCAACAAATCTGAAGTAGAGATGGGGACGATGACCAAAGCACCCATCATCACCCCTGAAAACTTCAGGTCATGGAGCAGAAGAATGGAAGGCTTCATCAGGTATCAAGACAGCAAGATGTGGCAATCCATTGTCAATGGCCTGTATAAGCCAAAAGTAGCTGGTGGAAACGGTGCCATGATTGAGAAAGCTGTTGAAGATTATTCTGATGAGGACCGGAAGAAGCTGGACATTGACAGCATTGCTATGACTGTTCTCATGACTGCAATTCCCAACTCCATCATGGTGGGGTTTGATCATTGCAAGTCTGCCAAAGAACTGTTTGATGCGCTTGCTCAAATGTACTCAAGCTCAAATGACTCCAAGAAGGACTCACTGAAGCAGTAGTTCGAGAACTTCACCTACGTTGCTGGAGAGACACTTAGCCAGCAATACTTCAGGTACATGGACCTCATATCTTCCCTTCAGTCTGTGGGAATTGCTCATGAACTTAGAGACCTTACAAGAAAGTTCATGAGTGCGTTACCCAATGAGTGGACATTCTACTGTGTCTCTATCAAGAGAACAGAGAATCTGAATACACTCACCATGACCGAACTCTATGGCATCCTTGATGGATACCGTTTGGAAATGGAGAGTAAGAGGGGCCATCAGACAAGCAGACCCTTGAGTCTTCTTGCTAGCAACGCTTAAATGGTTGCTGAAGGCTTAGGACCTCCTAGCCTCAACAATACCTGACTTACACCCAGCAACCATCTTGTTCTTCTGGGCCATACATCACATTTCCTGAGACTCCAAGGTCTCAACAAGCTCAGCAAAGTTTCTTTCAAGACAGCTATGCTTTTGTCTCAGGAAGTGGACACTCGAATGATTATCAATATTGCTTTGATGATCTAGAGTGCTTCAGCCCGGATGTCGTGGAATACGTGGACATAGTCCAACAAATGGCTTTACTAACCTACAGAGCAAAAAGTTATTTAAGAGAACTGGAAGGCAATTTCCCCAGAACCCTATCAACAGCAAATTTGGGTTTGACAAAACCAAGGCCAAATGTTACAACTGTAACCAACTTGGTCATTTTGCAAGGGAATGCAAGGCTCCCAAGTCCAACCCGGGAACCCCACAGGCCTCCACACATCCCTCTACACCAAAGCCCACCGGAAAGTCAACAGAAACAGCTGCAATGGCTCAAGAAGTTGACTGGAGCTTCATGGTACAGGATGTGACTCCTACTCAAGCACTCATGGTAGGAACAAATAAAAATAAGGTATATGAACATCTCTGTACTCCTGCATGTATTGCTAAGGTTATATTGTATCAGGACTACAATATGGAGATTAAATCCGATATTGAGTCTTTAAATGTTTTAAAATCTGATTTTAAAAGGGCTGAATCTGACTATCAAAGAAAAATTGAGGAGTTAGAGAAAACTGTGTCCCTATTAAAACACGAACACAAACTATAAGACTCAAATAAAGGATTTAATATCCAAATTGACTGAGGCTCAAGCCCAGCTTGTCACAGCTGAGGCTCAAGCCAGGAAGTATGCTATTTCCGAGCAGAACTTCCAAGCCATTCTTGCATCATCCTTTCACTCAAAACTTTGTTACCAAAACAAAGGTGGGTTGGGAACCAATGAAATTGCTCCACCACACTCCTATGAGTCTATAAGACAACCAAGGTGTGGTACTGAGGAGCAAGAGGTTCCATCTGCTGACCACCTTCTCATGAGTCAAAGAATGATGCAACCATGGAGACCATCACAGGGAAGAACCAGGTAATTATACCCTCCCCTGCCAATGATGCTCAAACCCTGACCACCAAAGCCAAAAGAAGCAGAGCTAAGGCAGCCAGAAAAACTACCAAGAAAGTGGCTGAGTCTAAGCTGAAGATAGACCCAAAGCAAAAGGGTGTATTCATCTCAGCTGGATTCCAGGTGGTTGAAAACTCTGATTCAGGAAAAGGGTGTAGTACCAACACTCGTGTCCTACCAAAGGATCAGAAGTTAAAGGGAAAGGTTGCTGATGAAGAGAAAAAGAACAAGAAACAGCAATCCTCAAATTCCCAAAAGATTAACATTACATGCATAATGTGTGGTCTGCAAAACCACATGGCCAAAGATTGTTACTACAATCCTGCTAGCACACATTATGCAAATAATGTTAAAAAGGAAGGAGTTAGGGAAGGTTTCTCTTTTGGACCATATCAAATGGTTCAAGTGATGAAAAAGAGAAAGCTTGTTTCCGAAGCAAGACTGCTTTTGGAAGAAGATCCTTCTTCCGAAAGGAAAAAGGCTTCGGAAGCTAAAGCTATCAAGACTCAAAAGAATAAAAGAGTCCCCTTGAGACCATCCCAGAAGAAGACTGCTTCAGAAGAAAAGGTTGTGAAAGCTTCTTCCGAAAAGAAAGAAGCTTCGGAAGAATGCCAAGCTATAAAAGCTTCAACAAGCTCATCCTCCATGATCAACCAAGGGATGGAACGGAAGATCAAGGAAGATGTTGTAGCCCAAACCTCTTCTTCAAAGACATCCATTGAACCCCCATGCATAAATTTTGGTTCAATTGTGTCACTATCATTGGAAGAACCCAAGACCAACAAGGCTTGGGTTTCCAATTAAAACTAATCATCTCATTATGTGCAGGGACATCCATATGACAAGAATAACAATGTTTGGATTGTGGATAGTGGATGCTTCAGGCACATAACAGGGAATAGATCTCTCCTTCAACAATTTCAACATTATGATGGAGGTCCTGTCCAGTTTGGAGGTGAGGCCGGAGGATATATTTCTGGCAGAGGAAGTATATCCAATGGAAAATTAAAGGTTGACAAAGTTAACTTTGTCAAACAGCTTGAACACAACCTGTTAAGTGTTTCTCAGTTCTGTGATCAAAAACATCAAATGCTCTTCACAGAACATAAGTGCATAGTCCTCAAACCCGGGATGACAATTCCTCAAGAATTGGTGCTTCTTAGATCTCCCAGGAAATGGGATATGTACAAGCTGGATATGAACAATGCTTTCCCAATGGGAGAAGTATCATGCTTTCTTTCCAAAGCTAATGGTGATGAGTCAACACTATGGCATAAACGAATGTGTCATGTAAATTTTAAGACAATGAATAAATTGGCTAAAAATAACTTGGTACATGGTTTGCCTAAAAAGGAATTTTTCTCCAAAGATAACTGTGTTGCATGCCTGAAAGGGAAGCAACACAGGGCATCTCATAAATCCAAAGTTGTTAACTCCATCACCACCCATTACACTTATTGCACATGGATCTATTTGGTCCCACAAGTATAATGAGCATTGGAAGGAAATCATATTGCCTTGTGATTGTTGATGATTTTACTAGATTTACATGGGTATTCTTTTTAAGAACCAAAGATGAAAATGCTGAAACTTTAAAATCTTTTATTCTTAAAATAGAAAATCAAATTGATCACAAGGTTAAAATAATTAGAAGTGATCAAGGGACTGAGTTTAAGAACCACGTTCTTGACTCATTCTGTAACTCAAAAGGGATTACCAGACAATATAGTGCTCCTAGAACTCCTCAATAAAATGGTGTTGCTGAGAGGAGAAATAGGACACTTATTGAGGCTGCTCGGACTATGTTAGTTGATTCAAAGCTACCTCTAACATTCTGGGCAGAGGCAGTCAGCACTGCATGCTATGTGCAGAACAGGGTCCTTGTAGTAAAGCCACATGGAAAAACCCCTTATGAGCTATGGAACAAGAGGCCATCGTTCATTGGCTTTCTAAGGTCCTTTGGCAGCAGGTGTACCATACTTAACACAAAAGATAATTTGGCAAAATTTGTTGAAAAGTCTGATGATGCTATCTTTGTTGGATATTCCTCTAACTCTAAAGCTTATAGAGTTTATAACATTAAAAATCAACAATTTGAGAAATCTTCCAACATTGTAGTCAATAAGCACACTCCTTGTGTTCAGGGGAATGGCCCTGATCATATCTTTGACTTAGAATTATTCCCAAACTATTCTAAACCATCTTGTGAGAATGTTTCAGCTGGAACAGGTGCTCAAAGTGACTCTGATGATGATCAACTGTTTGAGCTTCCCAGACCTATTCCAAGTTCTCCAAGAGCTGCAGCAAATCAAGTTCCCATTATTGGAAGATCTGATAGTATAACCATCTCAAGAGATAGTGGAGCTTCAACAAGCAGTTCACCTGTTGACTTTCAAACCTCTTTAGGTGACCCTGCACAACACCAAGCTGATGAAAGCAACATCTTGAAGGAACAGACAACTATTGATGATGCTTCACATGTTGATACATATATGTACCTAGATCATGATATGGATGTAATAGGTCTTGTTTGTCTTACATTGATGTAATGTTTGGAATGTTAATGAAATGATATTGGTTTTTTGTGATTTATAATGTCAAATATTTCATTAATGAGTTGATGTTGAATTGGTTAAATAGGTTTGTGATTGTTTGAATTGATACACATAATGTTATATTAATGAATACATTCAAACTTAACATAATGAAGTTCTCATGCGAATGGCCCATACGAATGGACCATACGCATAAATAACTTCATGCGAATGACTCAGTCGCACGACTGAACCAGGAGACTGGATCAGTCGTATGATTGTAACAATAAGATTGGCTCAGTCGCACGACTGAACACTCAGTCGTGCGGATGGATCAACCGCATGGTTCAATCGCACGACTGAACCATACTAATGGTTCAGTCGCCCGAATGAACAACACTAACCTATAAATACCACCCAATTCGTGGAAAAACGTAAGCATTCATTCTATTTCGATTCCAGACGTACCCTAGCGTCCAGAAGCCTCCAAGTTCATACTCCAAGTTCATAGAACGCTGTAGATCGATTCCTAATCGATTCTGAACGTTTGATTCAATGCTTTATTAATTCTACGTGCGTTCTCACTGATTGGATCGTCAATCAAATAGGATTCCGCACTATTTGGTTTGGTTTACACGTTAATCAGTTGGTATTTCGTTCAAATACCAGGTCCTATCATCACAACAAACAAATGATGATGTTTCTCTTTCATTCAATCAGTCCTCATTGAATGAGTTTGAAACAACAGCTGGACCAAGTATTCAAGCTCCTGAGCAAAATATGTCCAATTTGGATTTATCTTTGCAACTGGAGGTGATTCCTAGACTTAGGATTAAGAACACTCATCCAACTGAGAACATCATAGGGGAAGTCTCTGAAGGTGTGAGAATAAGAGGACAAACTCACAATGGGAATGTCTAATTGTACTCATGCTTTTTATCCCAAATGGAACCCAAGAAGGTGGAAGATGCCTTGAAAGATGGTAGCGGGGTTGAATCATTGCAAGAGGAGCTGCTTTAATTCAAAAGACAAAAGGTTTGGAACCTATGTCCGCTACAATCTGGTCAAGTACCTATAGGCACTAAATGGGTTTTCAGAAACAAGAGAGATGATAGAGGCTTGATGTCACACCCCCGCTAAAAGCGGAAACACGGGGATGTAACGAGACCGGGATCGTCATAACACATGGTAAGCGATAGAGAGCAATATAAATAAATGATGACATGCGCGTCATGACGACACCCGACAACAAGGGGACTTGTGTCGTGTTTAGTCAATGTCCACAACACATAGCCATAAGCATCATGATAATGATAACACATATACACATATGATGAAAAATGTAAATGTTAATTCCCACAACCCGGGAACAAGTTTCAAAAGTTGATAATTGTTTACATGCGATAACATTGTTCAAAAAGAGATTGTTTATCAAAATGAGCTAAGTCCCAAAAATGCATCCTAGGGTCTCCACTAAGGCAGCACACCTAGATTCCTGGACTTGCATGATCACCTGAAAAGATATGCTTAAAACGGTCAACAAAATTGTTGGTGAGCTCGCAGGTTTATGTAATAAAAATGTAAGTGATGCTGTAATAATAGCGCGTCGGAATACCGTGAATACAGTTATTACACAAGTAAATATCACATGACGTGAGCTTTGCAACCAAACCTAGCGACGTACACAAAGAAATTGTCGGCATATATTCACCCAAGGGCCCGTTCCTGGCCACTGATGGTACCAACTAGTATACCATCGAACGAGGGTGGGGGTGTCAACCCAGTAGTACTACCAATACCTAACCGTCGGTTCCCACACTGGAATTAAATAGTTGCAAAGATAGAACCACACAGCAGACCCAAGCATGTATCAAATAGTACTTGCAACACAGTATCACGTTGATTCCTTGTATGTAAAATGTATGTAAATTGTACAGCATAGAAATTGTGTAAGCATACTTTTCCCCCAATTTGTAAATGATTGAAATATTGTATAAATGTGAAAAGGGGGCCACGAAACTCACTTGTTAGGTGGTAAGTATGTATGAGCGATGTAATCCCAAATGTTGAATGCAAATAAACAGTCAAACACCTATTGACAGTTATTGTATAGCATTAATGATATGAGGTATGTATAAGCGCGCAATAATGATGGGTCGATTCGGGTCGTATCGGATGGGCCACGCACAACACACACAGACTGACACACGTACTAGATCCTATGTGGATCCAAGTACAAGACATTGTCGCCACTAATGATGATGTTTAAGTAAAAGTATCGCTGTTTATTGAAGAAACATTGAATAAGTGTCAATAGTTATAAGTCGATTTGGTCGTTGTAAAAACGTTAGTTTAATTTGCTCAAAATAGTTTCTGTGCCCTTTCTCGCGTTGACTTTAATTTTCGTGGCCAAACAATGGCATTATTGTGTTAGTGTTACCTCGACACCACACGACATACTCACGCCACGCACAAGGGTCAAACTCAACAAGTTCAGTCGCATACAAGGCCAGACGCACGACTCAACCTCCATTCGTGCGAATCAACCCTCAATCGTGCGAATCAGCTTCATTCGTACGATTGAGCCTTCATTTGTATGATTGGCCTTCAGTCGTACCACACAACACCCAATCGCACGACTCAACTTCCATGCGCACGAATCAACCTTCAATCGTGCGAATTAGCTACTTTCGTACGACTGAACCTTCATTCGTGCGATTGGACTCCAGTCGTGCGAATCACATTCATTCGCACACATTCACTCAATCGCATGACTCAATCGCATACACTCAATCGCATGCATGACTCAATCGCACACAGACACTCAGTCGCACAACTCAATCGCACGACATGCCTAGTCGCACAACTCAGTCGCGCGATTGACTCAGACGCATGATCCAGTCGCACGACCCACTCAGTCGCACGGCTCAATCGCATGGATGACCCAGTCGCCTGATCTGCAGAATCGCGACTGTGGTCGGGAGGAGCAGCCCCCGAGCTGCTCTAAACACGGGTTTTACACTACAAGGACCTCCAGAAACACTCAACAAACATACACAAGCATAAAACACAAGCAAGGAGACCTCACACGCACCCATACGACCTTGTGTGTTCGGGTTGAACCCGAACACCCGAAACCCTAGTTTGGACAGCCGTGAAAAGGCTCAAAAATGGACAACCAAAGACAACTACCTGCTAAGGAGGGGTAGTCTAAGCTGTAGACGGTGCCAAGACAAAGAAAACGAGACCTCTCGGGTCGGATTTGGTGCTAAGATGATGATTTGGTGTGTGAAGAAGAGATGAAGATGAAGAAGATGGTGATAATGAAGATTAGGGCTAGAAAAGGGGTATTTATACCCAGCCCAAGTTTCCAAAATTACGAGTTTAGTCCCTGCACTTAACCCCCGAGTTTTCCCAAATTTTGTTCGGTTGAAAAACGACTTTGTTAGGTGTTTTATATTAATTGTAAAAGTATATTTAATGTTGTCATGACTTAAGAAATGGTTATATTAAAACATTTATTATATTTATAAAATGATATATTTAACGTTTTCAAAAAAAAATGAAAGTTTTAAAGGTCTTTTTAAGGTTCACACACGGTTTTTAACGAATGCACACACAACGATAATATTGCACACATGATACCCACATAATGAGTCAAATAATGATGAGGAATGACCAAATATAGAAGAGATGACGGACAAACACGTTAATTGACGGACCTTAAAGTGACGGATGTCACAGTATCCCCCAGTTGAGAGAATTTCGTCCCGAAATTCAGCTGGAGTTAGGTCCAAGGGTGTCATCCTCGAAAAGATGTGGATATTTGAGTTTCATCTGATCTTCACGTTCCCATGTAAACTCTGGCCCTCGTTTTGAATTCCACCTTACGCGAACAATAGGTATCCTACTGCGCTTCAGTTGCTTGACCTTTCGATCCATGATCTCAATGGGTTCTTCGACAAAATGAAGCTTGTCATCAATCTTGATTTCCTCGATTGGCACGTGAAGGGATTCATCGGCCAAACATTTCTTGAGGTTTGACACGTGAAATGTATCATGCACACCGCTAAGCTCTTGTGGCAACCTTAACCGGTAAGCCACTGGACCGATCCTTTCAGTGATCTCAAATGGTCCTACGTATCTTGGGGCTAACTTCCCTTTCTTTCCGAATCGAACGACTCCTTTCCAAGGGGAAACTTTGAGTAACACACGATCCCCAACATTGAATTCTAGAGGCTTCCGACGATTGTCGGCATAGCTCTTTTGGCGATCTCGCGCGGCTTTAAGTCGATCTTTGATTTGGAAAATCTTGTCTGTTGTTTCTTGGATGATCTCTGGGCCTGTCAGTTGACTTTCACCAATTTCGGCCCAACAAACGGGAGATCTGCATTTCCTTCCATACAACGCTTCAAATGGAGCGCATCCAATGCTTGTATGGTAGCTGTTGTTGTAGGAGAACTCAATCAACGGCAAATGAGCATCCCAACTACCACCAAAATCAATTACACACGCTCTCAACATGTCTTCTAGCGTCTGTATAGTGCGTTCACTTTGGCCATCTGTTTGAGGGTGATAGGCTGTACTCATGTCTAACCGAGTGCCCATCGCTTTCTGTAGCGTCTGCCAAAAACGTGAAGTGAATCTGCTATCACGGTCGGATATGATTGACACCGGCACCCCGTGCCGTGTCACGACCTCTTTGATGTACAATCTCGCCAACTTATCCATCTTGTAGTCTTCTCGGATAGGCAAGAAATGTGCGGACTTCGTCATTCGATCAATAATGACCCATATCGAGTCATGACCGCTGTTTGTTCTAGGGAGTTTGGTAATGAAATCCATAGCTATGTTCTCCCATTTCCACTCGGGAATTTCAGGTTGCTGTAACAATCCCGATGGCTTCTGATGTTCAGCTTTGACTTTCGAACACGTCAAGCATTGGCTGACGTATAAGGCAATGTCTTTCTTCATGCCTGGCCACCAGTATAGATCCTTAAGATCATGGTACATCTTGTCTGCACCAGGATGAATAGAATATCGCGTCTTGTGGGCTTCATCCATGACTAAGGTTCTAACACCTCCCCATTTGGGTACCCATATGCGATCCATGAAGTACTGTATACCGTCATCCTTGCGAATCATCTGTTTATCTAACCCCCGGAACTCTTCTCCCGCAAGGTTTTCTTCTTTTAATGCCTCACTCTGTGCAATTTGAATCTGAGCTTTCAAGTTGGTTTGGATGGTCAAACCCAACGCTCGTGCACGTAGTGGTTTCACACGTTCTTTTCGGCTTAGGGCATCAGCCACCACGTTAGCTTTCCCCGGATGATACCGGATTTCACAATCGTAGTCGCTAAGAAGCTCTACCCAACGTCGTTGGCGCATGTTGAGTTCCTTCTGATCCAGAATATGTTGAAGGCTCTTATGATCGGTGAAGATGATGCATTTGGTGCCATACAAGTAATGCCTCCAAATTTTGAGTGCAAATACTACAGCGCCCAACTCAAGATCATGAGTGGTGTAGTTCTTTTCGTGCACTTTAAGTTGTCGCGAAGCGTAGGCAATCACTTTATCTTTCTGCATCAATACACATCCCAATCCTTGATGTGACGCATCGCAGTAAACCACAAAATCATCTGTTCCGTCTGGGAGAGACAGTATAGGCGCGTTGCACAACTTCTCTTTCAACGTTTGGAACGCTTGCTCTTGTGCAAACCCCCAGTCAAACTTCTTGTCTTTCTGAGTAAGCAGGGTCAACGGCTGCGCGATCTTTGAGAAATTCGCGATGAAGCGACGATAGTAACCGGCCAATCCTAAGAATTGCCGTATCTCTGATGGTGTCTGGGGCGTATCCCATTTCTTCACCGCTTCGATCTTGCCGGGATCTACGTGAATCCCGTCCTCATTAACCACATGACCCAAAAACTTCACTTCCCGCAGCCAGAACTCACACTTCGAGAACTTGGCGAAAAGTTTCTCTTCACGTAGCAGCTCCAGAATAGCCCGAAGATGTTCTTCATGATCCTCCTTTGATCGGGAATAGATAAGTATATCGTCTATGAACACGATCACGAACTTATCCAAGTAAGGTTTGCACACCCGATTCATTAGATCCATGAACACAGCTGGTGCGTTAGTCAACCCGAACGGCATGACCAAGAACTCGTAGTGCCCATAACGAGTCCTGAACGCAGTCTTCGGTATGTCGTCCTCAAAAACCCTTAGCTGATGATAACCAGAACGAAGATCGATCTTTGAAAAATACGAAGCTCCTTGCAGCTGGTCGAATAAATCGTCGATCCTGGGGAGGGGATATCGGTTCTTCACCGTTAACTTGTTCAGTTCACGGTAATCGATGCACATACGGAACGATCCATCCTTCTTCTTGACAAATAGTACCGGTGCTCCCCACGGCGAATGACTCGGTCGAATAAAACCCTTCTCCAGTAGTTCCTGTAATTGACCAGACAACTCTTGCATCTCGGATGGTGCTAGTCGATAAGGCGTCTTCGCTACCGGCGTAGCTCCAGGAACCAACTCAATACGGAATTCCACCTGTCGTGGAGGAGGTAAACCAGACAAGTCATCTGGAAATACTTCTGGGTAATCCCGTACCACTGGAATATCCATCAGTTTCCTTTCCTCGTCTTTCTTTTCAACCACATGAGCCAGAAAAGCGTAGCACTGCTTTCGTAGACTCTGGCGTGCTTTCATGCAGGAAATAAACTTTAAGCTCTTACCCGGTCGTTCTCCCTGAACCTTGAGTACTTTCCCGTTTGGCATAGGGATACGTACTACCTTGTCTCGACAGACAATCTCTGCTCCATTCTGAGACAACCAATCCATACCCACAATCACATCGAAGCTTCCCAACTCGAAGGGTATCAAATCTATCTCAAAGGTATGATCCTCCAGCGTCAACGAACACTTCCTAATAATCTCATCGGCCTGAGCCACCCTACCATTGGCCATTTCTACAGAGTAGCTAGTTTCTAGCCTACTAGGACTCAAATCAAGTAATTGCACAAACTCAGAAGATATGAAACTATTGTCTGCTCCAGTATCAAATAATATAGATGCGAAGTGATGATTGAGTAAGTGCGTACCCGTGACAACATTCGGGTCCTGACGAGCATCATTGGCTCCAATGACGAATGCACGTCCCCGAGCTGCATTCCCCTGAGTAGCCGGGCCTTGATTCCCAGCGATAGCCAACACCTGCTGCTGGTTGTTCCCCTGTTGACCCGGTGCCCGATTCAGCCTGGGGCACATATTCCTGTAGTGATCGGGGCTCCCACACTCAAAGCAAGCCCTTGCATTCCCGGCGGGGTTAACCGCGTTGACGGGCGCTACAAGGTTCGGTGCCGTTCTGCAATCTCTTGCCAAATGACCCGGGCGCTTACAGTTAGCGCACACCCGGCACTGCGTCCCTGGGGGATGATGATAATTGCACCTGTCACATTTGGGGTGCGGCCCCACATACTCTCTTCTGGCCTGAGACACGGCCACAAAATTCCTGGTCGGCTTAGACCTCTTCTCAAACCTTCCGGCACTCGACCGGCTCGACTCCCCAACGTCCTTCCTCTTCTCGGCCCCTCGGCCCAAAACCCCGGTTCTAACCATCTCATCGGTCAGAGCGCCAGCTTTCAGAATTGCGCTCTGAATAGTAGGAGGAGCGGCTGCTGTGACCATAGCTCTAATTTGAGGCGCGAGTCCCCAAATGTACCTTTCAATCCTCTTTGATTCCGGCGTGACCAGATGCGGAACCAATCTTGCCAGCTCATGAAAACGATCAGTATAAGCTGCATGCCCTGCCCCCACCATAGCATGATTCCAGAACTCATGCTCCAGCTTCTGCATCTCGTTGAGAGGGCAGTATTCCTCGGTAATCAAGGCTTTGAACTCGTCCCACGACATCTGCATCGCGGACTCTCTTCCTCGAGCCTGAATCTGTGTGTTCCACCAGGTTAGGGCTTTACCCTGTAGAGAACAAGTGGCATACTTGATCCTCTGGCTGTCGAGGCACTCACTGATGTCGATCACTGCCTCCATCTTTTCCAACCACCTGGTTAGGGCTATCGCCCCACCTTTCCCATCGAATTCCCTTGGCTTACAAGCCACGAACTCCTTGTACGAACATCCCCGACGAGCATTAACCACTCCAGTTTCGATACCGGCAGTACCACCATTTCCGGTTTCCTGGTTGCTCTCGTTTCCAGTCGGGTTCCCGTTTCCCGTCTCAGTTTCTATCCCACCTTGGGCTCCATCATCGTTGCCACCATCCCCGTGAGGGTGGTGTTGTTGAAGTGCGTCGCTCACTTGGGCCACGATAGTAGGAATCAGCGCGGCCAATTGCTGAGCGATCAGGGCTGCCATGTCGGCGTTCCCTGTTCCTTGACTGTTACTGGCAGGAGCATCGTTTGCTCTTGGTGCTCTGCCTCTGCCTCGGCCTCTGCCCCTTGGGGCTTCACTCCCGCCACTACTGCTACGGGTGACTCTTCGAGGCGGCATGTTCTAATCATAAAAGAGGTAACATGTAAACTTTAGTCACCATAAGATACAAATGTATTCCACTTAACAATTTCCAATGTTCATGTTCCGGTCAGCCAGACCACCATGCAGCCCATTTCAAGCATATTCTCGGTATACCGGTGATGTTTATATATAGGGTTCCCCGCAGCGTTCCCACCACACCCACGATGTACCGAGAATGATGCCTGATCCGGTTACATGACATCCGACTTTCCTTTACATCATATCCATAATAATCCATCATAACAATTGTAAGTCCATGTATACAATCACATTTAGTCTAGCGGAGGTTGTCTATTTCCTCATTCTTCGAGGTTTCAGACATATTCCTCCTCAGAGTTAATCTCAATGTTCAAGGTCAAGCGCAATAGTATGATCTGTGAAGATTTCTTCGGGTTTAATACCCGGATCTGATAAACTAACTCGGCGCGCAGAGGGAACGGAAGATCCAATAGAAGCATCCCCATAAAAGAGTGAGCACAAGGGCTCTCTCATAGGGTAGAAAGATCACATAACAAATAGATGAACAAATCAAGCAGCGAGGAACACATACACGAGATATAATATGCATACAGAGTCCTAGCATGCAAATCTACATGAAGGTTCCTAGGTTATAGTCTAGGTCAAGCGTATTGCCTAATTCTCTATAACCAATGGCTCTGATACCAATCTGTCACACCCCCGCTAAAAGCGGAAACACGGGGATGTAACGAGACCGGGATCGTCATAACACATGGTAAGCGATAGAGAGCAATATAAATAAATGATGACATGCGTGTCATGACGACACCCGACAACAAGGGGACTTGTGTCGTGTTTAGTCAATGTCCACAACACATAGCCATAAGCATCATGATAATGATAACACATATACACATATGATGAAAAATGTAAATGTTAATTCCCACAACCCGGGAACAAGTTTCAAAAGTTGATAATTGTTTACATGCGATAACATTGTTCAAAAAGAGATTGTTTATCAAAATGAGCTAAGTCCCAAAAATGCATCCTAGGGTCTCCACTAAGGCAGCACACCTAGATTCCTGGACTTGCATGATCACCTGAAAAGATATGCTTAAAACGGTCAACAAAATTGTTGGTGAGCTCGCAGGTTTATGTAATAAAAATGTAAGTGATGCTGTAATAATAGCGCGTCGGAATACCGTGAATACAGTTATTACACAAGTAAATATCACATGACGTGAGCTTTGCAACCAAACCTAGCGACGTACACAAAGAAATTGTCGGCATATATTCACCCAAGGGCCCGTTCCTGGCCACTGATGGTACCAACTAGTATACCATCGAACGAGGGTGGGGGTGTCAACCCAGTAGTACTACCAATACCTAACCGTCGGTTCCCACACTGGAATTAAATAGTTGCAAAGATAGAACCACACAGCAGACCCAAGCATGTATCAAATAGTACTTGCAACACAGTATCACGTTGATTCCTTGTATGTAAAATGTATGTAAATTGTACAGCATAGAAATTGTGTAAGCATACTTTTCCCCCAATTTGTAAATGATTGAAATATTGTATAAATGTGAAAAGGGGCCACGAAACTCACTTGTTAGGTGGTAAGTATGTATGAGCGATGTAATCCCAAATGTTGAATGCAAATAAACAGTCAAACACCTATTGACAGTTATTGTATAGCATTAATGATATGAGGTATGTATAAGCGCGCAATAATGATGGGTCGATTCGGGTCGTATCGGATGGGCCACGCACAACACACACAGACTGACACACGTACTAGATCCTATGTGGATCCAAGTACAAGACATTGTCGCCACTAATGATGATGTTTAAGTAAAAGTATCGCTGTTTATTGAAGAAACATTGAATAAGTGTCAATAGTTATAAGTCGATTTGGTCGTTGTAAAAACGTTAGTTTAATTTGCTCAAAATAGTTTCTGTGCCCTTTCTCGCGTTGACTTTAATTTTCGTGGCCAAACAATGGCATTATTGTGTTAGTGTTACCTCGACACCACACGACATACTCACGCCACGCACAAGGGTCAAACTCAACAAGTTCAGTCGCATACAAGGCCAGACGCACGACTCAACCTCCATTCGTGCGAATCAACCCTCAATCGTGCGAATCAGCTTCATTCGTACGATTGAGCCTTCATTCGTATGATTGGCCTTCAGTCGTACCACACAACACCCAGTCGCACGACTCAACTTCCATGCGCACGAATCAACCTTCAATCGTGCGAATTAGCTACTTTCGTACGACTGAACCTTCATTCGTGCGATTGGACTCCAGTCGTGCGAATCACATTCATTCGCACACATTCACTCAATCGCATGACTCAATCGCATACACTCAATCGCATGCATGACTCAATCGCACACAGACACTCAGTCGCACAACTCAATCGCACGACATGCCTAGTCGCACAACTCAGTCGCGCGATTGACTCAGACGCATGATCCAGTCGCACGACCCACTCAGTCGCACGGCTCAATCGCATGGATGACCCAGTCGCCTGATCTGCAGAATCGCGACTGTGGTCGGGAGGAGCAGCCCCGAGCTGCTCTAAACACGGGTTTTACACTACAAGGACCTCCAGAAACACTCAACAAACATACACAAGCATAAAACACAAGCAAGGAGACCTCACACGCACCCATACGACCTTGTGTGTTCGGGTTGAACCCGAACACCCGAAACCCTAGTTTGGACAGCCGTGAAAAGGCTCAAAAATGGACAACCAAAGACAACTACCTGCTAAGGAGGGGTAGTCTAAGCTGTAGACGGTGCCAAGACAAAGAAAACGAGACCTCTCGGGTCGGATTTGGTGCTAAGATGATGATTTGGTGTGTGAAAAGAGATGAAGATGAAGAAGATGGTGATAATGAAGATTAGGGCTAGAAAAGGGGTATTTATACCCACCCAAGTTTCCAAAATTACGAGTTTAGTCCCTGCACTTAACCCCCGAGTTTTCCCAAATTTTGTTCGGTTGAAAAACGACTTTGTTAGGTGTTTTATATTAATTGTAAAAGTATATTTAATGTTATCATGACTTAAGAAATGGTTATATTAAAACATTTATTATATTTATAAAATGATATATTTAACGTTTTCAAAAAAAAATGAAAGTTTTAAAGGTCTTTTTAAGGTTCACACACGGTTTTTAACGAATGCACACACAACGATAATATTGCACACATGATACCCACATAATGAGTCAAATAATGATGAGGAATGACCAAATATAGAAGAGATGACGGACAAACACGTTAATTGACGGACCTTAAAGTGACGGATGTCACACTTGATTATCAAGAACAAGGCAAGACTGGTGGTTCAAAGATACACTCAAGAGGAGGGAATCGATTATACTGATGTCTTTGCACCTGTTGCAAGACTTGAGGCAGTTAGGATCTTCCTTGCTTATGCTGCATCCAAGAATTTCTAGTCTACCAGCTCGATGTCAAGTGTGCCTTTCTATATGGTGATATAGATAGGGAAGTCTATATGCCAACCTCCGGGATTTGAACATCCACAGCATCCCAACTATGTGTGCAAATTGGATAAAGCTCTATATGGGCTGCACCAAGCACCTAGGCTGTGGTATGAGACATTGTCTCAGTTTCTCCTAAAGAATGGTTACACTAGAGGTACCATTGACAAGACTCTTTTCATAAGAAAGTGTGGGAAGGACATCATATTTGGTTCTTCAAATGACCAAATGTGTAAAGACTTTGAGAGCATTATGAAGAAGAAGTTTGAAATGAGTTCTATGGGAAAATGGACTTTTTCCTTGGAATTCAGGTAAAGCAAATGAAGGAATGGTTCTTTATCATTCAATCTAAGTATGTCAATGATATCTTAGAAAGATTTGATATGAAAGATTGTAAAGCAGCAAAAACACCTATACCCAGAAACCATAATCTCTGCCCTGACTCTGAGCGGGAGGATACTGATCAACATCAGTATAGAGCGATTACTGGTTCTCTGATGTATCTCACAGCAAGTAGACCTGATATCATGTTTGCAACTTTCATTTGGTGCAAGATATCAGGCTGCTCCAAAGGTGTCTCACCTAGTTGCTACCAAGAGAAATCTTAGATACCTTAAAGGAGCACCTAAACTAGGTCTCTGGTATCCAAGAAATAGCGATTTCAATCTCTATGGTTACTCTGACAGTGATTATGGTGGCTGCAATATCAATAAGAAATCAACATCTGGTGGATGTCAATTTCTAGGTGGAAGGATCGTCTCATGGCAATGCAAGAAGCAATCCTGTGTCTCTACATCAACTGCTGAAGCTGAATACATTGCTGCTGCTAGTTGCTGTGCTCAGCTGATGTGGATTCAAAACCAGATGATAGACTACGGATTCAACTTTATGAGCACTCCTATCCACATTGACAACAACAGTGCTATCTCCATTACTAAAAATCCAGTAAAGCACTCCAAGACTAATAGTCACAGATGCAATCCTAGAACTTGCATCTGAGGTTAATAGGGAGGATTTTCTCACCCAACCACTAGCTCAAACATCAGCATTAACTCCAGCCTCCATCTCTACTACTCAACCTGTACCTTCCATCCAAGAACCCCCAAACTCTAGCACTTCCGAAGACATCAAAGGAAAGAGGAAGATGACTAAGGAAGAGCTTCAGGAGGAAGAAAGGTTAGAGAAACTCAAAAGAAAAGGTACGCTTCCAACTGGAAAACTGCTAGCTGCCAGTAGCAAAGCAGCTGCAGCCAACCAGGAGACAGTCAACAATAAAAGAAGAGTAGAGATCATTGATAGACTTGTCAGTCTATGAGCTGCGAATGAAGATGTACTCCTGCTACCATTAGAGGAGTTAGTTGAGTTGGAAAAGGCAACTTTGCTGCAAAAACAACAAAGAGAAGAGGCAGCAAGGTTGGGCTTAGAAGAAAAGAGGGAGAGGAAAGAAAGAGAAGCTGATCAGCAGCTTAGGAGGGAAAGAATAACTTTCCTAACCTCTAGAGGTTTCTCTCAAGAAGAATTATCTCCACACAACAATGATACGATCTTATGGCTCTTCAACAAAGAGCAAGATCAAATGGAGAAAGAGAGAAAAAAAGCTGCCAGGGAAAAGCTGATGCAGAAGAAGAAGAAGGAAGAGGAAGCAGGACTAACTGCTGCCAAGAAGATAGGTGAGAAGGCCTGGATGAAGAGCTATCTCAGGGCTCATGGCTTCTCTGGCAGGCAGGTGGGTCCTATGTCTGAAAAGACCCTCCAGCGACATGTCAGTGACATAAAGGCTGACATTCGCTCGGGGAAGAGGAAGGAGATGTACAGAAGGGGACAGGTGATGATCTTCAAATCAACCACCCACCCCAACTTCAAACACAACCACAACTTGGACCAATACCCTTTCCATTCCCCATCAAAACCGAACCAACCACTAAACCATACACCCGTGAACCTACACCATCATCCTTACCAACCTCTTCACCTCAACCACCTAAACTACCCATCCTTCAACCCAAAACTCTAGCCAGAACCCAAACACCTCAACCTACCCAACAACCCATCAAACCATCCCCTCAGCCTTCTAAACATCTCTCCTTAGAAGAATTCAAGGCAATCAAGACAGCTCATCAATTGCACAACCCTGAGCGATATCTCCTGTGAGGAGGATTCAGTCAATTTGACTTATGTTGATGGATCCTCACGTTCCCTCACTAGAGATCAATTTCTTGATCTGCCCAGAGGAACATTGGACCAAGCTGCAAATCTCCTTGGCCTCAATTCAGACACTTTGAATGAGGAAGAAAAGAAGTTAAGAAGAAGGCTGGTGACTCTGCTGGATACCAAGAAAGGTGACCGGGTACCAAGACAACCTCTTGCACCTAGGAAGAAGATCATCCAGTGGAGGTTCGAAGACTCTTCTCACAACTTTGTTATTGAAAGAGAGAATGGAGAGCTCAACAGGCTAAGTGCCTCATCTCTACTACACTTGAGCAGATTTGATATTGCTGAGTTAGCAGAGAAGCCATTCTCCAACCCTTCAAACTCTGATGTAGCTGCCCATATCAGAAATCATCTAGGCAGTCTTCATATGGTCGAGCTAACTGCTAGGAGCAAGGTTGAAGAAGAGTTGAAACTGAGAGAGGAGGAGAAAAGGAAGGGATCAACAACCAAAGGCAAAGCGTTTCTACAAATGGTTGAAGGTCCTGAACTTGAATCCATAGTTAGATGGAGTATGACTATAACTCCCGTCAACTAACTCTTTTCAGGGGGACGCAACAAAGGGTACATGTCATTCAGAGTGATAGACTGGATCTCCTATCCACCAATCACTTGTACAAGCTTCTCAGCACCACTTCAGGGAAGAACAAAGAAACAAACAAATATCTTATGTCCCTGGTGTTGAAAGCTTTGAGAAGCAGAAACAAGTGAGGTTTTGGTAGCATCAGCCTAGGGGGAGTTTGTTGGATCTAGAAAGGCTGGTGCAACCAAAACCAAATCAATTAGAATATTTTGGTACAACAAATAAAGGACTTCCGAAGCCAAGTGTGGAACTTCCGAAGAAAAAAGGAGGTCTTCCGAAGACAAAGTGTAAAACTAACTTCCGAAGGAAAACTCCAACTTTCGAAGACAAAAAAATTACTTCCGAAGATCAAGACTTAGCATGACAGATCGAAAGTCAACTTCCGAAGTATAGAAGTCCTTAAGCCTCGGAAGTATAGAAGCCTTTTCCGAAGTATAAGTGGCTTCGGAAGAACTTGTTCTTCCGAAGCCAACTTACCTTCGCAAGACACTACTATTATCCATTGGACATAACTATGGTCTCCCTGACACTCCACTGCAGACCTCTGAGATACTGCATGGCGTTTTCTCAAAACCCATGTAGTTGACCATGCTTTATTCCACTGTTTACCTTTATAAATTAGTACAGTCGCCATCTTTAGTTTGTGACAAAAGATAAGTCATGGACATGTCATGACTACCGTATCTTAGATAATACTTTATCTAAGATACCTTAACTTTAGCATTGTAGTATATGCTTTAGTCTTATGTTTCCAGCTGGTATCAAAGTATATCCGACTGTAGGATCTAGTATATATAGTTTCTCATTGTAACTCATGTTTTATGCTTGTAAAAGTCTTGTAATACCTTGAGTTGAGAAGTAATATATACAAGTCTTTGAAAATTATTTCTGTGTGTTCTTTGCTACTTATTATTGTTGGAGCTGGAAAAGATAGTCTATATTATCAATACAATGAAAGTCGACAAAAGTCAACGTCATGGTCAAAGTCAACAAAAGTCAAACCCGACACGTTCGTGACGAGGAACCAAGACAAGACGTTGAAGATTTAAATGACTAGGAGCTTTATTGTAATAAATATATTTTGTGTGAACAAAATATATTTTATCTTGTTTTTAGTCATTTTTATGCTTAATATGTAAGTTTGTATTAATTAGCCAAAGTCTAGGGGGTTAAGTGCAATTAGTGAATCTTAGTCTAGACTATAAATAGGTTAATTGTCATTAGGTTTTGGTTAATGGTTGCATGACCAATTGATTGAGGGATTATTTGTAAATAATATTATTAGCAATCAATAGAGATCAAAGGGGTTTTGATTGTGATTATCATATTTTGATCTAATTCTTCATGATTTTATTCAAGTTTGATCATCCTGGAGTTACAATTATATTATTATCAACTCTTGTAAAAGACTTTACTTCATCTGATTTGAGTGTTCTATAAATGAGTTTGAGAGAAATCCAAGTGTTTAAGTGACAAACCCGATCCTGCAGTTATGGATGATACGACGCTTGGGAGGATGAAAGTGTACCGGGGCAAGCAGGTGAAGCCCCCGGTGAGGAGATTGTTTGGGCATCTGGCCCGGGAAGACTACGTGGCGCCCGCTCGCAAGAAGTGGCGTAACGACGACAGTGATTCGGATACTGAGCCTATAGTTTTACCCACTGATGACGACGTCACGATGACAGTGATTCAGACACAGAGCCCATAGTTTTACCCACTAACGATGACAGTGAAAATGGTGGAGATACTGGCCCCACTCCATTGAGGGCCACTGCCACTGATATATCATCTCCACCATCCACTCAGGGTGGAACTGAGAGGGTTGCGTTCCATCAAGACTTCCTGCCAGATGAGGAGGAAGAGTCAGATGAGGAGCTGCTGGTAAGGACAGTGGGCAGTAAGGTTGTTGCCACTGAGAGTGGGATTGCGGCGGTTGGCGGACGCCAGGGTGAGTATAAGGGTGTTGATGCCGATGTCACTGATCCATCATACATCCCTGACCAGCCCATCAGCCCAGGAAGAGTATCCTCTTCTAAGGGCTCGAGGAAGAAGCGGATGGCTCAGCCCCATGGCATGAAGAGCAAGAGGAGGAGGATTACCCTGATTACCACCACATCCACCACCTCTACCACAGCTACCACCACCACTACCACACCCCCTACCACCACTACCACACCTCCTACCACCACTACCATAGCCACCCCTTCACCATCCACTCCTATTCCACCACCCATATTCACCACATCCACCACCACTACCACCACGCAACGAGCTCGGACATCTGCTCAAGTCCCAATGAGCCATGGATCCACTCTACCCTCTATCAGTTTAGAGGAACAGCTAGCCAACCTCAACCGGATTGTGCTAAAGCTGCTTGCCACAGATGAGGAAAGAGCTGCACAGCTCAACCAGCTTATGGAGCTCAATACTGCTCAAGCTAAGCATATTACACAGCTCCAGGAACAGAATGCACATTCTGTGTAGAGGATAGAGGAGCTAGAGAGAAAGAACAAGAAGATTATGCTAAGGCTTAAAGGATCCAAAGACGAGCCTTTAAAGATTAGAGAAGGAGATGATGATGATGAAGAGGATGATGATTCGGGTGAAGAAGATGAGAGTGATGATGAAGGACATAGTGGAAAGGAGAAAGAGGACGATGATGACGAAGAAGGTGATGCTGCTGCATCAGCTTCTACTCAGGCTAAAGAGAGGCGTTCTAAGAGAGCTCAAGATCAAGGAGCCTCATCTTCAGCTCCTCCAGCTGAAGAATTGACCGATCAAGATAAAAGTACTGATTAGATGTGTTGTATTTAAAAAACTTTTGTACTTGATTCGTATATTACATTAATGTAACTTATGATTATCTATGTTTATCTATGTTTAAATGTCTTGATTAACTACTAATGACTGATGTGTTAAATGTTTAAATCAAGCAGATAAAACTTCACAGCAAGATGAATACGATATTGCTCCCCTTCAGCAAATCAAGTCTCAATTCACCATGATTCTTGATTTGCAAGGAATCGTGAGAAGGTCAGTGAGCTATACTCCTGAGAAGGAGAAATTATACCCGATCTGACCGACGAGGAACTTGCTGAGATGTTCAGACTGAATCCTGACGAGCTCGTCAAAGACGCTCCAAATGTCAATGTTATAAGTGATGATGAGCTTAACGATGTTGATGAAATAGAGATTGCAGGACCGGTGAAGGGTGGTCACTTACAACACAACAACACAAAGAAGAGATTAACCAAACTTAATCAAACCGTAAACTTGATTAACCACATGTATGATACTAAGAACACAAGTAATAAGTAAGAGACAGAACAAGAGAACACAAGAGATTGGGTTTCAAGGATGCAATATATTGCTTTCTCAAGTTCTATTACAAGTGTTACAAAGCATAATGGAAAGATACAAGAACAAGGAACACATATACTAAAACCTACAGCCGGCTATACTTTGAAAGCCAGCTGGATACAATTGACTAGACACAGACAAAATCAATTGTAGAATCAAAAGGCATATCTGCCTTTTGACTTGTGACTATGACATGCCATAGCTCACATCCTAATATATTACAAAAAGGATAAAAGTACATAAAGTAGAAAGCATGGACTCAAGACCTCAATGTACAGTTACCAAAAGCATGGACCTTTCACCAACTCATGTAAGTTGGTGACTTTACAGAGTTGCAGCGGAAAGATGGTCCAGCTTTATGGTAAAGTACATCAGATAAAGGCATATCTCTAAAAGTCTTCGAAAGAAATCTGTCTTCACTCTTTGGCTTCGGAAGACTTTGTCTTTGAAGCTTTGAAAGACTTCACTTTTGGCTTCGGAAGATATTGGTCTTGGCTTCGTAAGATTTTACACTTAGAATATTTCTAGTGCATGGTGTAAAACTTCCGAAGCATTTCTACTTCAGTTCTTTAGTGCATGCTTGCAGAGAGACTGGATGTTTTGGCTGCATCAGAATTATAGGAATCCTTACAAACTCCCCCTAGGCTGATGCTACCAAAACATTTAGAAGATCTTTAGATGTTTGTAGTCTTCAGCACAATGATGACCATACCCTTCTTCATTATATGGTCAGGATCATTCAGACTCTCATAGTATCTTCTCATTTCAAAGAGATCATGCAGAGGTAAGTTGATTATGTCTTGCCATGTATAGACATTCTCAACACCTTGATCTCTGATCACATGCCATCTTTCTGGATTAGTAGTGAAGGTCCAGGATAAGATGGGTGTCTCAGCTGCAAGAGGAGCCACTTGAATTGGATTTGGTTGGGCTACCTCTTCATGCACTTCCTCAGGTTGATTTGACTCAGCCTGAGGTGTAGAGGTAGATGATTCAGACTTCTTCTTCTTAGACTTTGGTTTAGAAGCCATCCTCTTCTTCCTCTTAGAGGACTTTAACTGAGAAGACTGGTTTGCAGCACCTTGTTGATCGTCCTTGTCTTTCTTAGTTGGGTGTTCCTCCCTCACAGGTTCAGAAGGAGAGGGAGTTTTACCCTGCTGTGTATCAGAAGATGAAGCTTGCTGAGGCTCAGCAGGAGGTCCGAGTTGTGTTGTCTCAGGCTGTTCAACCTTAACCTCCACATCAGGTGGGATTTGACTTGGAGGAGAGTATAAGTCAATAAGCTCTCACTCTTGATCTTCTGCTTGATTACCCTTATATGCTCATCCATTGTGGATAGAGACATAGGGCCAAGTCTCCTTCCGGAGAGTCCATACAGCTTCGAGAAGCTTATCATCCTTTGTCTGTCAGCAGACTTTTTCATACTCTTTTGGATAATGGCTCTTGACTTTGCAGCCTCTTCCCTCATCTTTTTCTTTGTAGCTTTTTGTTCTTTGAGCACTTGAATTTCAAGCTGCTTGAGATACTCAAACTCAATGTACTCAAAGGACAAGGGAAGAAGTGCAGATGCCTGGTAGAGACCTGTGGCACTCAAGTAGTTGATCATATTTTATCTGTCTGTTTCTTTGTCTACCTGAGGTTCTTGTGTAGATGCTATAGTCTCTTGCACAGGGCTTTCTTGAACTGGGGAGAGAGTAGGAGCATGCTTGTACAGTCTTTTCTGTCTCTTCTCCTCTTTGAATTGGAGAAGTAACCTTGCATCCTCTTTTTCTTTCATCTCTCTTGACACTTCCATGTCAGTAAGTTCATTTAATTGCTCTAAGGGGAGAGATATAATCTCATCTATGTCATAGTTCCTGGTCTGCAGGTAAGTAATCCTGACTGCCCTCAACTCATCATCTTGAGTGTTTGGTCTGGGGGCAGCCCTGATTGCAGCTTGCATAAAACCTGAAGACCCAGAGGAAGTTTCTCCCCTTAGCTTCCTCTTTCTCTCTCTCTCCTCCTCCTCAATTTCCTCAGGCGTCAAAATCCTTTTCCCTTTGTCACCCACAGACCTTTGTGACTCAGGGTGGATAGAGGTTTGGCCTTTATAGCTTGGTGTAGCATCCATGCTCTGGCTAGAGAGAGGTTGTGAGACACCTTCACCAGCAGGTGTTTCACTAAAGGAATGAATTTCTGAAGCAGTTGTTGATGTGACAGGGCTCTCAGGCTCTATCACTAGGCCTTCAGCCAAGGTTTTCCCTTTGAAGCTAATCTCAGGGTCTGCCTCAGCATCCAGTTGACCAATGACATTACCTGATTGCCTTTGTCTTTTTCTTAGGCTGAACTCTTTAGTAATTCTGTCTTGAATTCTGAGTGCTAACCTGTCAGCTTGTCTTGATTTGCTTGGATTGACAAGTGGCATGTTGACAAGATCAAGACCTTCATAGTAGTTCAAGGTCTGAAAATCAAATACTTCTTGTTTCCCTTGAACTCTGTAAAGAATAAAGGCTCTTCTATCAGCATCATACCTCCACCCAATAATGTAGTTTGAAGTTCCTTGAGGTGCGGATGACATAGCCCTTGGAATACCTTCCTCAAGAAACTCCTGATGATAGAGTCTATAGAGTCCACATCAATGTGAACTTGAGGAAGTTGCTGAGTATGCACAATTGCAAGTGAGGATGGTGAGTTCTTAATGTCCATACTCTCTGAAGAACTCCCAGGTTCTGTGTCTGTAATGACTTTCTCCCCCTTTTTGGTAGCATCACCCTCATGCATAGGTGAGCTAGAGGTTAGGTCAACCACATTCACAGGTTCTTGTGTTCCTGGTTGAGCTCTTCTTAAAAGGTCTCCCAGCTAGTTTCTCCCTGAGATAAGATATCTCAAGTTGCTGATCATTGACCCTATTGTGAAGGGTAGTCACCTGAGATTCAAGGTGACTAACCTTAGAGACTAAATAGGAGCATGTTTTTGACAGCTTTTGCACCTTTAGTCTCAGATTCCCCTCTTCTTCATCAGAAGAATCATTGGGGGATGAGATTATTGGACCAAAGTCCTCTCTCTCACCACCAGCTTCAGGTTCTTGGCTACTGGATTTCCTCTGCTTATTGACATTCTCAGTTGAGATGTCAATGGGCTGAGTTGCCATAGTTGAGGTCTTAATAATGTAATCACTTACAAAAGTGAGAGCCTATTCCATATGGATATCCTGAACAGGTTCAGAAGTATCCACCTCAGTTATAGGTGACTGATACTCATCTCTCTTTGAGTAGGGAAGAGAAGAGAGACTCATGGTACTAACTGAAACCTAAGTCGTCATCAGTATAGAATGAGAGGTTGGGAATGGGTTGATTTAGATCTAAAGGTTGGGGATGGTAGCTGTCCCCTAAAGGTTGTTCACTTGAGTGTTGAGACTCAGAGTGAAGGCTTAAGGCTATTGGGTTTGTGAGGTCAACAGGGTGAGCATGAGGAACCTCAGCCCTGATTATTGAAGAGATGGGAGTGGTTTGCTCCTCAGGAGAAGTGGGAGCTCTAGTGTCCACTTCCTCCTGTGTAGGTGAGTATATGGGGACCTGCACAGACTCAATAGCTTGAGCAGGGGTTCGTTTGGTTTTCTTTGGTAGGTGAGGGTTACTTGTGGCCCTTTTGGTGGTTGAGAGGTAGAAGGTGTGGGTTCAACACTAGCTTCTGTTGCTAGGTTGTCACCTTGAGCAATAAACTCTAACATTTTGGGGACAAGGGCTGTTTCTACCCCTGAGAAGCCTACAGTTGGCTTCTTCATGATTTTAAAGATGTCGGGCTTCATCTGTCCCAATTTAAGAACATTATCTGTTTCCCTCAACTGTGAGCCCAGTTCAAAGTTGAGAATGTGTTGAACATATCTAGGAAACATATAATACTCTAAGGAGTCTAAGTTAGCAAGTAAATTTATATAGACAAATTGAGAGTACCTGAACTTGACCCTTTGAACCATTCCATACACTATAAAGGAGAGATCCTCAGGAATCTGGTCCCACCCTCCATGCTTGTTTGACAAGCTGTGGATAACCACATGGAGTAGGTATTTCCACTAGGATGAGACCTTCCCTTTCCTGAAGATCTTTACAGAGAAATATCCCTCATAGCCCATCTGCTCAAAGGAATGATTGACAGCTTCCTTTGGGAAGGACAACTCACCTTCTTCATCATCCAGCTGCAAGTGAGTGTTTATGATGGCCGGAGTGATAAAGATTGTCCTCCCTTGCACTGTGGCAGACAGTGCCTTCTCCCCATCCATGATGACCTCTTGGCAGGTCTTCTAAAATTCAAGCAGATGATCCTCATAGAGAGTAGGATCAATGGTTAGGGAGGTGAAGTAATTAGATAAAGCTAAGAAATGGCAAATCTCTGAGAAACTATCATCTTTCTCAGAGCTTAACAGAGCAATCTGGTTGTGTTGCCTGTGAAGTTGCATGGAGAAAATCTGGGTTGTTTCTGCGGTTAAGGTTGGCCATTTTAGAAGCTTAAGGATGAAGAAAGATGAAAAGCAAACGCGGTTTGGGAATTAGGTTTGAGGAATAGTAGAATTGAAGAAGATAGTGAGGGAGAGGGGGAACCGTTGGGTATTTATGTGAAAAAGGATTTGAACCGAAGTTAATGAAAGAGCATAAACTTTGAAATCCGAATGTCGGTCCCACCTCTGAAAAAGTAGTTTACTTTTCCTCAAAAAGTAATTTTCTTGGAATTCGAAAAGCTTCCGAAGGTAAATTATCTTCGGAAGTTTTAATGAAAAAGCTTCCGAAGCTAAAATGACTTCGGAAGAATTTCCTGAGAGATAAAAACTTCCTAGAGTTAATTTTGCTTCGGAAGGAAAAAGTCCTTAAAAACAAATAAGTGTCTGAGACAAGTATTTAAGCTTCGGAAGATAGTTTGAAACCTCTTACGAAGGTAAAATTTCTTAGACAGTTATTTATTTTGAAGACATGATTTGCTTCCGAAGGTAAATATATATCTTCCGAAGGATCAGAAAATTTTCAAGAATCTAAGGAAAATCTTCAAAAACAATTTTTTATCCAAAGAAAACATGAGCTTATGAAAGTGATGAACTAGACAACTTAGGACACACATATTTTAAGAAATAATTAGAATTAGTTTTAAGAAAAGATCTACTCAAAGTTAATCATCCCAATAGCTGATATAAGATATTTAAATCTCTGTTCATCAAAAGCTTTTGTAAACAGATGAGCATATTGTTCATCTGTATGAACTTTGACTAGTTTAATTAATCCCTTTTCAAAGTTATCTCTTATTAAATGATATCTGATATTGATGTGTTTGGTCCTTGAGTGCTGCACAGGGTTCTCAGTGATAGAGATAGCACTATTGTTGTCTATGTGAATGGAGTCTCCTTGAAGTTAAATCCATAGTCCAGCATCTGATTTTGAATCCAAAGCACTTGAGCACAGCAACTTGCAGCAGCAATGTATTCAGCCTCAACAATTGATGCAGACACACAGGATTGTTTCTTGCATTGCCATGAGACAACCCTTCCACCAAGGAATTGACATCCCCGAGATGTAGACTTTGCAGTCATGTTGCAACCACCATAGTCACTATCTGTATAGGCATACAGATTGAAGTCGGGATTCTTTGGATACCATAAACCAAGTGTTGAAGCACCTTTGAGGTATCTTAGAATCCTCTTGATAGTGATGAGGTGAGACATCTTAGGGTTGGCTTGATATCTTGCACAAATACATGTAGCAAACATGATATGAGGCCTGCTAGTAGTAAGATACATAAGAGACCCAATCATAGCCTTGTATAAGTGTTCATCTACACAATCCCCCTCAAGATCAGGTCCAAGGGAGTGGTTTCTGGCTATGGGTGTCTTAGCAATCTTACAATTAGTCATGTTGAACCTCTTAAGTATGTCCTGAACATACTTTGACTGACTTATGAAGATACCATCTTCAACTTGCTTCACTTGAATTCCCAGAAAGAAATTGAGTTCTCCCATTGCACTCATTTCAAATCTGTCTTTCATCAGCTTCTCAAAGTCTTTGTAGAGCTTTGGATTAGTTGAACTAAAGATGATGTCATCCACATACACTTGAACTAGAAATATGTCATTTCCCTGTCCTTTGATGAAGAGAGTTACATCTATAGTACCTCTCCTGTATCCATGTTTGCAAAGATACTCAGACAATGTCTCATACCATTTCCTGGGTGCCTGATGCAGCCCATAAAGAGCTTTGTCAAGCTTGCAGACATAATCAGGATGATCAGGGTCTACAAAACTAGGTGGTTGTTTGATATAAGCCTCTTCATCAATCACTCCATACAGAAAAACGCACTTCACATCAAGCTGAAAGACCTTGAAGTTCTGGATGCAGCAAATGCCAGGAATATCCTAACAGCTTCTAGTCTTGCTACTGGAGCAAAGACATTAGTGTAGTCAATCCCTTCTTCTTGTGTGTATCCTTGAACAACTAGTCTAGCCTTGTTCTTGATGATAATGCCTCTATCATTCTTCTTATTCCTAAACACCCATTTGGTTCCAATGGTAGTCTTCCTATGAGGAAGAGGACAAAGGTTCCAAACTTTTTGCCTTTTGAATTGAAGCAACTCCTGTTGCATAGCTTCAACCCAACTTCCATCCTTTAGAGCCTCATCAACTTTCTTTGGCTGTATCTAGGATAAGAAACAAGAGTGAAGACAAACATTTGCTTCATGGGTTTGTCCTCTTGTTCTTACCCCTGTGACAACATCTCCAATGATGTTTGTGGTGGGGTGAGACTTGTGGATCCTAAGTTGAGGGATCACAACAAGTTGCTGAGAGAGATCTAAATTTAAGAAATTAAGATCTGGCATAGATGTTTCACCCTCCACATCACCACACTTATCAAGATTTACTTGATCCAATGAGTGTGTGACATCATTGATGTTGTCATCTATGGTGTGGTTGTTAGCATCAAGGAATTCTTGATCACTTTCACCACCACCATTGTTGTCTTCCACAATTGAGGTATCTTTATCTAGTTGTGGAGCCTCTGAGCTGGAATTTTAAGGCACCCCAGATGTATCAGCTGAGTTTGTCATTGTAGTGCTGATAGAAACCTCATTTGCTGAAGTAGTTCCAACTGGAGCTGAAGATGTATGAGTTGAAGGTCTTCTTAGCTCAAATCTTGGATCAGGATCACCTGTATTTAGATTTTCTGCAAATCCTGAAACATTCTCACAAGATTTGTTAAAACAGTTGGTAACTAAATCAAGATCAAATAGCCAATTAGGACCAGAACCAGCCACACAGGGTGTGTGTTCATTGAAAGTCACATTGGCTGACTCCTCAACAATTCTAATTCTGAGATTGTATACTCTATAAGCCTTAGCCTGGGAAGAGTATCCAATGAAGTGTCCATCATCTAATTTCTCAGCAAATTTGGCAATTTGATCTTTGGTATTCAAGATGGTGCAAGGACATCCAAATGACCTGAGAAAGCCAATGAAAGGTTTTCTCTTGTGCCAAAGTTCATAAGAAGTCTTACCATGTGTCTTAACAACTAAAACTCTGTTTTGCACATAGCAAGCAGTGTTTACTGCCTCTGCCCAGAAGGTGATGGGCAGTTTAGAGTCAGACAACATAGTTCTTGCAGCTTCAATTAGTGTCCTGTTTCTCCTCTCAGCAACACCATTTTGCTGAGGAGTCCTGGGAGCACTATATTGTCTTGTAATACCTTTTTCATCACAAAATGTATCAAGGGTTTGATTCTTGAATTCAGTCCCTTGATCACATCTTATGGTTTTGACCTTGTGATCACTTTGATTCTCAATTTTTAAGATGAAATTCTTCAGAATCTCAGGGGTCTCATCCTTAGTTCTAAGAAAGAAAACCCAAGTGAATCTTGTAAAATCATCTGTGATCACCAAACAATAAGAGGTCCTTCCTAGACTCATTACACTGGTGGGGCCAAAGAGATCCATATGTAATAAGTGTAGGGGAGTAGTGATAGAGTTCCTTTCCTTAGGCTTGTGAGATACCTTATGTTGCTTCCTTTTCAGGCATGCAACACAATGATCATCACTTGTAAACTCTTTCTTTGGCATTCCAGTTACGAAATCATGTTTAATTAGTTTATTCATGTTCTTAAAGTTTACATGGCACATTCTTTTATGCCATAGGAAAGACTAATCACTATTGGCTTTAGATAGAAAACATGAAACTTCTCCAGAGGGAGATGTATCTTGCAAGTCTATCTTGTACATGTTCCCTTTTCTGGGGGCTCTAAGCACGATGTGCTCATGAGGAATGACCACTCAAGGCTTGAGAACTATGCACTCATGCTTAGTAAAGAGCATGTTATGACTCTGATCACAAAATTGGGATACACTCAGAAGATTGTACCCAAGCTCCTTGACAAAGTTTACCTTTTCAATGATGAGCTTACCATTTGTGACCTTGCCCCTTCCAGAAATGTAACCACCTTCATCTCCTCCAAAAACAACTGGTCCTCCATCAATCCTCTCAAAGTTATGGAGTAGTGACCTATTGCCTGTCATGTGCTTGGAACAGCCATTATTAATGATCCAGACATTCTTGTTTGTCTTGAGTTGTTCCTGCGCAAAGAAAATGATTAGTTACATTTGGAAACCCAAGCCTTATTTGTCTTGGGCTCACTAAGTATAATAGAAGGTAATGCAACACTAATAGATCCTATGGTTGTGCTAGGAGGATCTTGAGCTGTTGTTGATGGAGAATTTTCAGTCACTTGGTCTTTCTTAGACTTGGTCATCACAGTAATCTTCTTCTCCTCAGAAGGATAGTGGCCCTTCTTAGAATCCTCCTCTTCACTCTTCTCAGAGGGATTCTTTACTATCTTTTCTTCATCCTCTTCACTTATAGGATCTATGAGAGGAAGCTCATCTTCATAAGTTCCACACCTAGGAGATCTTACAGACAAGATTGTGTGTGGAGGAGCTATCTCATTGGATCCCAGTCCCTGTCTATTTTGATAACACACCTTGTTGTGCAGGGATGAGGATATCATGTTCTTGAAGGTCTCTTCTTCAAGAACACTCTTTTCTGCCCTGGCTTTGCTGATCACAAGCTCAGCCTGGCACTCAGTCAGCTTGGTTATGAGATCTTTGATTTGAGTCCAATCTGTATGCTCATGTTTTAGAACTGAAATGGTTTTCTCTAAGTCCTCTATCTTTAGTTTATAATCATTTTCAGACTTTCTAAAATCAGAATTTAAAATGTTTAAGGACTCAAGATCAGACCTCATCTCCAAATTATAGGACCTGTATCTATTAACTTTAGCATTGCATTCAGGAGAACAGAGATGTTCCAATACCTTGGCTTCATCATGATCTGCCACTAGTGCCTGGTTTGGAGAAGCATCTTCCACCTGAAAGCTCTAGTCAAAGCCTCCTTCTTCAACAACAACAGCAGCTTGTTGCTTTGGCTTCTCATTCTGAGGGGCTTTGTCAGAGTAGTTTGGTCTAGTTTGTGCTTGGCCACCATTTGTTTTAGGTGCCTTACACACTCTAGCAAAGCGGCCCATCAAGTTACAGTTGTAACACTTGACTTTGCTTTTGTCCAAGCCAAACTTTCCACTGGTTGCATTGCTTGGAAACTTTCTTTCAGTTCTCTTGTAGAACTTCTTGGCTCTGTGAGTAAGAAGAGCCATCTGCTGGACTATTTCCATATATTCAACATCATCTGGATGGATACAATCCAGGTCTTCAAGAGTGAAAAGAGAGTTGCCACAACTTTCATCTGAAGACCCAAAAGCTTGAGAAGAGCTTGTCTCTTGGAATGGGCTTCCTTGAGTGTAGTTCTCCCTGGGTGTCTCTGGGAAGGTGATGAAAGGACCCTTTGGTGAATTGTCAGGGTAGCATATGAGATGATGTTGGGGTTCTATGCTATCCCTTTCAACCAAATGCAGGGCTGATCCCAATTGATTGTTGGAGTTGCCAGATGAACCTTGCATGTTCATCTCCATCTGGTAGCCACTGATAATCCCATATAACTCTGTCAAAGTAAGAGTTTTAAGATTTTCAGTCCTCTTGATCACCACACAATAGTGTGTCCAATGCCTAGGAATTGAGGAAAAGAACTTCCTTACAATGTCTCTATTCTCAAGAGGAACTCCTCCATCCAAAAGGGTATCCACTATCTCAACATACCTGAAGTATTGCTGAGTCATGGTTTCACCTGTTTTGAAGGTGAAGTTTTCAAACTGCTACTTCAGTAGATCCTTCTTGTTCTCATTGGCTTCGGAGGAGCCTTCATACATCAGTTTTAGTGCATCCCACAGCTGTTTAGCTGTTTTGCACTTCTTAAAACCTCTGTATACAGAGTTTGGAAGGGCAGTTTGAAGAGCTGTCATGGCTTTTCTGTCAATCTCTACTCTCTTCCTATCTTCATTAGAGTAGTTAGCCACATCTTTGGGGATCATACCAGCACCAGTAGCAGAAGGAGTGCTGGGTATGAAAGGTCCATTTTCAATAGATTCCCACATTCTTGAGTCTAGAGACCTGATGAAACCTTCCATTCTCATGCACCAGGTATCAAAGTCATCAAGAGTGATTAGTGGGGACTTGTTCATGGTTCCAGTTTCCATATCAGTTTTGGAAATGGCTTCCATTTGAAAAGTTTAGTATTTGTGTATGTGAGGGATCTTAAGATGGCGAGATCTTATATCAAGAGCCTGAAAAGCTCTGATACCAAATGCAGGACCGGTGAAGGGTGGTCACTTACAACACAACAACACAAAGAGGAGATTAACCAAACTTAATCAAACAGTAAACTGGATTAACCACACGTATGATACTATGAACACAAGTAATAAGTAAGAGATAGAACAAGAGAACACAAGAGATTGGGTTTCAAGGATGCAGTATATTGCTTTCTCAAGTTCTATTACAAGTGTTACAAAGCGTAAGCGTTTGCCCCCGATCCAATCGGGGGACCCCCTCTTGCAAGAACGGAAAGATACAAGAACAAGGAATACTTATACTACAACCTACAGCCGGCTATACTTTAAAAGCCAACTGGATACAATTGACTAGACACAAACAAAATCAATTGTAGAATCAAAAGGCATATCTGCCTTTTGACTTGTGACTATGACATGCCATTGCTCACATCCTAATATATTACAAAAAGGATAAAAGTACACAAAGTAGAAAGCATGGACTCAAGACCTCAATGTACAGTTACCAAAAGCATGGACCTTTCACCAACTCATGTAAGTTGGTGACTTTATAGAGTTGCAGCGGAAAGGTGGTCCAACTTTATGGTAAAGTACATCAGATAAAGGCATATCTCTAAAAGTCTTCGGAAGAAATCTGTCTTCACTCTTTGGCTTCGGAAGACTTTGTCTTTGAAGCTTCGGAAGACTTCACTTTTGGCTTTGGAAAATATTGGTTTTGGCTTCGGAATATTTTACACTTAGAATATTTCTAGTGCATGGTGTAAAACTTCTGAAGCATTTCTACTTTAGTTCTTTAGTGCATGCTTGCAGAGAGACTTTGGATGTTTTGGCTGCATCAGACTTATAGGAATCCTTACAGAGATAGAGGATGTCACGTCTGACCACTATCCAGAGTACACTGACCAAGAGGGAAATGTGATCCCCAACTTGGGTGACACTCTCGGCAGTGCTACATTTGAAAAACTAGATTAAATAGAGAAAGAAAAAGATAAGGATGAAAGACAAGCCCAAGCCTCGGATGCAGATGTTGATATAAAGAAGGCTGAATGGGCAGCATGTTTTGCTGAAATAAGAGCCTAGCGCATAGCTTCAAAGCAAAATGCCTACACCAAACTCTACAAAGTCGAGAAACATCAGAAGGTGTCTGGCAAGATCATAGCGTGGGCGTATTTTGAGGACTTAAACGTTTATGTTGTAAAAAGGGAGAAGGGAATAGAGTACTTCAGGTATCCTCATGATCTGAAAACTCTACCAGGCTTTGAGCTCAACCGACTGGCATGCTTAAATCTGTTGTATGCTGATCCCAGAAAGATGTCAGGTTGGTTTGAAGCTGCATTAAAAAAGGAATACCACACCAGGTGGGTAAACTTCAGACCTCAACAACCGAAGAGGTTTATTCGCAAGTCTAAGGTTGATCCCATATCTGGAAAGCCTAAAGTAGTGTTGAAGTGGAGTCCCCCGCGCATGATGTCGAAGATTCCCTTACGGGAAATGCCTTAGGACTTCACTCCACATTTCAAATGGTGGTATTATGACTGGAGGACGGGTGAAGCGGTCATAGTTCTAAACAGAGATGGCAAAATAGAAACTATCAGGGTTTTTGACCCAATATGGCTTACCAACTAATCAGCTCAAGATGTCTACACTTTATACAAGTGGCCACTATTATATGACGCGCAGAATATTGTACAAGCTCTCCAATTCCAGAATGTGATATGGCTCTGCTTTAGGTTTGAAATACACGCAAGAGTCACAAGAGAGGAGAAGTACAAGAGGTTTGAAGAGCATATGAAGGATGTCAGACGTTAGAGTAAACTAGGTCCAAGGGGGAGTTTGTTGATACATATGTCTTCAGTTTATGTGCTTAATGTATAAATCTGTCATGGGTTACATATGTGTAATGAAACAATGTAATAATATATGATTTGTGCTTTGATGTTTACTTATATCTGATTCATATATATAAACTTATTATATAGGTTTGAAGTTGTTATATAATGATTCATGCTAATGGACCATACTTATGGACCATACGCATGAATACATCATGCTAATGACCTAGTCGCATGACTGAACCAGACGACTGGATCAGTCATAGGAGTGAGACATGAGATTGAATCAGTCGCACGACTGAACTTTCAGTCGTGCGTATGAATCAGTCGCATGGGTCAGTCGCACGACTGAACCATGCTAATGGTTCAGTCGCACGAATGAAGACTTCAAACCTATAAATATCACTTAATTCATGAATAAACAAGACTTTTGACACATACTCATAACCTAGCCGTCCAGAGCGTCCAGAAAGCCTATTCTAAGTTCATAGTTCGCATCTGATCTTTTTCTACTCGTTCTTAACGTTTCTTTAATCGTTAGATTGATCGGGATTGTGTTCTCATTGACTCGATCGCCAATCAAATAGAATTCCGCACTATTTGATCTGGTTTCACGCATTATCAGTTAGTATTCTGTACGTACTCGGTCCTGACAATTATCAGAATTAAATCTTACAAGTTTTTTTATCACCGCTGCATAGCGTGGGTCACACCCACTAGTAAACAGTATATGTTTAACTTTTGAACTTTAAACCCTTAAATCCTTTGATTCATTTATTATTTCATCAAAAAATTAACTAATAGTTTTTTTCACTAGTCAACATTTTTCATTTAATCCATGCTTCGTGAACTATAACATTTAACAATTTAGACGTAGTCTTTTGTTGTTGTCCAAAGTGTAACTCTTTGGATCATATCTCGATAACAACATTGATATTATAGATGATTGGACATTTAATATCCAAAATAAAGGTCATTAGATAAGTCTTGTTCATGTGTTCTAGTACTATAATGTACTGTATAATCTAGTCCAATATAGTTAAATCCAATTCAATTCAATCATACAATATTTATCATATGTATGCTTTAAATAAAATGTCATATGTGGTTACAAGTTAATACACCTAGGAAGTATCTCTACATCATATATGGCTATGCCCCTAATTCTAAATGCTTTGTAGCATCCTACTTCTAGAACTCTTAGGTGTTTTATCTACATACCACTGTTGATACTAGGCAACATAATGCGATTGGACAGTTACTAGAAAATCATGGTCACCATAATCGTGACCCTTACCATGGTACACCTACCCTACACATATTATACATATATCATGTAGATATTAAGATATCATCTATGGGTAACCTACCTATTGTGAGGAAGCTAATTCACCCACAAACTCTTCCTAACTACTAAATGAAACTTATAACAAAGGGACGATGTTATACCTCCACCATCATCAGTCTTCTTGCAGACCTCTAACCACTCCTATCAACACTACATCCACACTTTGTTAGTACTTCCACACTTTAATTATAGATTATTTCTCGTACACCAAGAGTAGTTATTAGGGCACTCTTGTATTACAAAGAACACCCACCATACCCCCTAACATAACAAAAATATACTATAGACGTTCCAACACTCCAATGATGACTAAAACATAGGGCATCTACAAATGAAGATTCTATCTTCTCTCTACACTTTCTTTCTCTAGATGTTTAAAGTAAAAAAGATGAAATAAGCAAATGATCATTACAGCTAGCCTCCTGTAGTTATTATAAAGGACTAGTATTGTTTGAAAGGTTATCATAAAGGACTAGTATTGTTTGAAAAGTTATGTTACCTATTATACTTGCTCCTTGCTACAACCACATGAATCAATATACTATTTGATTCACATGGTTCTCATCAGTCAAGATAAGATATTTTATATACACCATATTAATCTTGACCAGTAGGAATCAGACACGTGGTAGTGGTTTTGAGAAACGATCAAATTAGCCTACTAATATACAACATAAGGGTTTTATACTTTAGCACAATTGTGCTTAGGGTGGCCAATACAATCATGCTTATCCAAGCATGGTCTTGCTTAGGGTGTGTTAACTTGCTTTCTTGGCCGTTCTTAACACCTAGCAATAATTTGAATTCTAGATGATAGCATAGTTTTGCTTACCCTAAGCATTGACGTGATAAGGGTAATCAACATGACCATGGGACTACTTGGCATGCCCATGCCGGAAAAATATCTTCTAATTCTTAAGATTTGACATCCAATATAATCTCGTTTATCATGCTTCCCTTATTCTTGACACTTAATGTAAGGATTACACTTAGAGGCTGATGCAACCAAAGAACTCTTAGCATGCATGCATAAAGTACAAGGAAATTACTTCAGAAGATTTTATACAACTCAATGAATTATGCTAAATATAAAATCTTCCGAAGCCAAAAGTCCATATCATCCGAAAGCAAAGATGAATTCTTTCGAAGCTTCAATGACAAAGTATTCCAAATCTAAAGACTGATTTCTTCCAAAGACAGAGAGGACATGCTTTCTCTAAATCACCTTTGGAAAAAAGTTGAACCACTTTCCGCTGCCATCTCTTATGACTCACCAACTTAGATGAGTTGGTGAAAAGTTCATACTGTTGTTAAACTGTAGATTAAGGTCTCTTGTCTGTAACTTTCTAGTTTTGTACTTTTATCTTTTTTGTAATATATTAGGATGTGAGCTATTGCATGTTATAGTCACAAGTCAAAAAGCAATTTGCCTTTTGACTTTACATTGATCTTCTTGTCTAGATTGATGTTTCCAGCTGGCTTTGAAAGTATTGTCGGCTATAGGATGTAGTATAAAGTGTCTCAATTACTTGTCTTTATATGTATGTTTTGTAGCAGTTGTCTCAAATACTTGTCTTTATATGTATGCTTTATAACACTAGTCTCAAGTAATTGTCTTTATATGTATGCTTTATAAAGTGTCAAAAGCTTTGTAACACTTGTCTTTATAAATACTTGTCTCTATTTGTATTCTTGAAAACTAATATTATCTTGTTCTTGTTCTGTCTCATTTACTTGTGTTCTTAGTACCATAAAACCCGGTTCACTATTTGATCTGTTAATTGTTCTAAGTCTCTCCACATTGTGAAACTATTGTATTAACCCTCTTCTAACTGGTCCTGCAATTCGTATCAGAGCTTTTTAGGCTCTTGATTGTAAGATCTCACCATCTTAAATCCCTATAGTTTCACAAAACACTTAACAATCAAATGGAAGATCCTACCATGACAAAATCTCCACTGATCACTCCTGATAACTTTGATACTTGGTGCCAAAGAATAGAAGGCTTCATCAAGTTTCAAGATAGTAGGATGTGGGAATGTGTTGTCTTATGACCTCATGTTCCATGCACCACTTCAGCTGCCTGTGGTGGTGGTGTGATTCGAAAGGAAGTGGTTGACTACTTAGAGGAAGACTGGAAAAAAATTGATGTAGATCAAAAGGCCATGACCGCTCTCCATACTGCTCTTCCTAACTCTATGTACACAGGCTTCAAGAAGTGCAAGACTGCAAAGCACCTCTGGGGTGCATTGAAGCGTATGTCTAAAGGGTCTAATGAAGCAAAGGGAAACAAGAAAGACCTATTAAAGTAGAAGTTTGAGAACTTCACCTACAAGACTAATGAAACCATGACTCAACAATACTTTAGGTATGTTGAGATTCTTGATACACTCATAGAAATAGGGACATTGTGAGGAAGTTCATGTCCTCTCTTCCAACACAATGGACACACTATTGTGTGGTCATTAAGAGGATAGAAAACCTCAAGACATTTATTGTCACTGAGTTGTATGGTATCCTTAGTGGATACCAGATTGAGATGAACATGCAAAATCCATCTAGTAACTCTTCCAACAATCAGCAGAGTTCAGCCCTTCATGTGGTTGAAAGGGACTACAGAGAACCATAGCATCATCTCATCCGCTATCCTAAACACTCATAAAAGGGTCCTTTCATCACCTTCCCGGAGACACCAAGGGAAAGCTACATCCAAAGAGGCCCATTCTGAGAGACAATCTCTTCTCAAGCCTTGGTGTCTACTGATGAAAGTAGCGGGAACTCTCTATTTATTCTTAAAGACTTGGACAACATCCATCCATATGATCTGGAGTCAATGGAGATAGTCTAGCAAATGACTCTTCTCACTCACAGGGCGAAGAAGTTCTACAAGAGGACATGTAGAAAGTTTCCCAGTAATGCTATCGGTGAAAGTTTGGACTGGATAAATGCAAGGTGAAGTGTTACAACTATGAAACTTTGCTAGAGAGTGTAAGGAACCAAGAACAAATGGTGGGCAAGTACAATTTAGACCAAAATACACTGATGGAGCTCCACAAACTAAGAAGCCCAAGCAGCAAGAGGCAGTTGTTGTTGAAGAAGGAGGCTTTGATCAGAGCTTTCAGGTTGAAGATGCGTCTCCAAACCAAGCACTAATGGCTGATCATGTAGAAGCGAAGGTATCGAAACAAATTTGTATTCCAGAATGTATTGCTAAAGTTAATAGATACAGGTCCTATAAGTTGGAGATGAGATCTGACCTTATGTCCTTAAATATTTAAAATGCTGATTTTTAGAAAGGTGAAAAGATTACAAACTTAAGATAGAAGATCTAGAGAAAACCATTTCAACTTTTAAGCATGTACACACCAACTACAAGACTCAAATTAAAGATCTTCTTACCAAGTTAACTAAATGTCAGGTTGAGCTTGTGATAAGCAAAGCCAGGGCAGAAAATATGTTCTTGAAGAAGAGACCTACAAGATGAGCATCCTTTCATAGACTCCATTCAAGAAGAGGATGAAGATGAAGAGGACATAGTGAAAGATGGATCTGAGGTGAGTGAAGAAGATCATCCTAAGAAGACTCAAGAGATCAAGACCACTTTCAACTCCAAGTAGAAACAAGTCATTATCTCTGCTGGCTTTGAAGTGGTAAAGACTAAAGACTCAACCATGGACTCTAGTACCAGGAGTCCGAGCTCATGTACAACTCATCCGTGTGAAGAAAAAAAGGCTGATTAAATGTGCACCACTATGGCACAGCCTGAATCATTTAGTTCCAAAAGCAAGCCTCACCTTAAGAATCATGTTGCATCATCTGTAAAGATGAAGATGGAAGTGGAAAGTGATCAAGCTCAACCTTCTACTCAAAAGAAGACTCTCAAAAGGAAGCCAACTGAATGCATCATGATGGTAGTACTTCTAATTTTGCTAAGTATTGTATCTACAATCCCAAAAGTACTATCCACATGACTAAGAAGAAAACTTCTAAGGAGAAGAAGAAGAAGATAGCTTCAGAAGGAAAATCTCTTCCTTTCGAAAGCTTAAAAGTTAAGAAGAAGACAAGTGAAAACTTGCCTTCAGAAGAAAATTTGGTCTTTGAAGAAATGAATACTTCCGAAGTATTGAAGTCTGCTGCATGGGATGCAAACTCTTCCGAAGGTCCAGTCTCTAAAACTTCCAAAGTCATCAAAACTTCTGAAGTGTTGAACATCAAGTCTAGTCTTCCAAAGATGGTGTGGAAGATAAAGGAAGACCATATGATTGAAAGTTCTTCACCAACAACCGTAAATGATCCTCAGAGCTTGAATATAAGATCAATTACTGTTGCATTATCTTCAATTCACTTTGACAATCCCTCGGCCAATAAGGCTTGAGTTTCCAAATGTAACTACCCATATCTTTCATGCAGGAACAGCTAAAGACCAAAGGAAATGTATGGATCATTGAGAGTGATTGTTCTAGGCACATGATAGGCAATGACTCTTTGATTTAAAACTTTGAGAAAATTGATGGAGGGCCAGTTGCTTTTGGAGGAGATTCAGATGGTTACATTACTAGAATGGCATGGTCACAAATAGTAAACTCAACATTGAGATGGTAACTTTTGTCAATGAGCATGGATACAATCTATTGAGTGTATCACAATTTTGTGATCAAGACACAACATGCTCTTTACTGAACATGAGTGCATTGTTCTCAATTCGGGGTGGTCATTCCTCAAGAGCATATCCTGATCAAAGCCCCGATGAAAGAAAACATGTAAAAGATGGATTTGCAGGAAACATCCCATTCAGGAGAAGTTTTTTGCTTTCTATCTAAAGCAAATAGTGATGAGTCTTTCCTCTGGCATAAAAGAATATGCCATGTAAATGTCAAAAACATAAATAAATTAATTAAGAATGATTTGGTAACTAGAATGCCAATGAAAGAGTTTACAAGTGATGACCATTATGTTGCATGTCTGAAAGGAAAATAACACAAATTATCTCAAATCTAAAAGAAAGGAACTCCATCAATACAACCCTACAATTATTACATATGGATCTCTTTGCCCCCACCAGTGTAATGAGTCTAGGAAGGACCTCCTTGTTTGGTGATCATAGATAATTTCACAAGATTCACTTGGGTCTTCTTCCTTAGAATTAAGGATGAGACTCCTAAGATCTTAAAGAACTTTATTTTAAAAATTGAGAACCAAATCCTTGATATATGTGATCGTAAGGTCAAAACCATAAGATGTTATCAAGGAACTGAATTAAAGAATCAAATCCTTGATATATTTTATGATGAAAAGGGTATTAAAGAATAGTATAGTACTCGCAGAACTCCTCAGCAACATGGTGTTGCTGAGAGGAGAAACATGACACTTATTAAAGCCGCAAGAACTATGTTGTCTGAGTCTAAACTGCTAATCACCTTCTAGACAGAGGTAGTTAACCTGCTATGTGCAGAATAGATTTTTAGTAGTCAAGACTTATGGTAAGACTCCTTATAAGCTGTGGCACAAGGAAGACCTTTCATTGGTTTACTCAGATCATTTGGATGTCCTTGCACCATTTTAAGTACCAAAGATCAAGTAGCCAAATTTTCGGAGAAATTAGACGATAGACACTTCATTGGATACACGTTCCAACCTAAGGCTTATAGAGTTTACAATCTCAGAATAGTAGTAGTTGAGCAGTCAAACACATGAATTACTTCAATGAGCCACTCCCTAGTTGAAAGGTTCTAGTCCAATTGGTTTTGATCTTGATTTAGTTACCTCTATTTTAATAAATCTTCGTTGAAAATGTTCAGGATCTACATGTAATATTTTAATGGGAGATCCTAACCAAACCCTAAAAGATTTTTAGCTAAGAAGACAAAGCAAGAAAACTACTTAAGCTCTAGTGGTAACTAACCTTGCAAATCGAAATCCTATTAGCACAACCATGACAATTTCAACTGATACATCTGAGGTGCCTACAAATTCCAGCACAGAGGCACATAACTCAAATGAAGGAGTTTACAATGTTGGAGATAATAAAGGTGGTGATTGTAAGGATTCCTATAAGTTTGATGTAGCCAAAATATCCAAAGTCTCTCTGCATGCATGCACTGAAGAATGGAAGTAGAACTGCTCCGGAAGTTTTACACCATGCACTAGAAATATTCCAAGTGTTAAATCTTCCAAAGCCAAGACCAACATCTTCCGAAGCTAAAAGTGAAGTCTTTCGAAGCTTCAAAGACAAAGTCTTCTGAAGCCAAAGAGTGAAGACAGATTTCTTTCGAAGACTTTTAGAGACATGCTTTTATCTGATGTACTTTAACATAAAGCTGGACCACCTTTCTGTTGTAACTCTGTAAAGTCACCAACTTACATGAGTTGGTGATAGGTCCATGCTTTTGGTAACTGTACATTGAGGCCTTGAGTCCATGCTTTCTACTTTATGTACTTTTATCCTTTTTGTAATATATTGGGATGTGCGCTATAGCATGTCATAATCACTAGTCAAAAGGCAAATCTGCCTTTTGACTCTACATTTGATTTTGTAGTTGTCTAGTCAATTGTATCCAGCTGCCTTTCAAAGTATGGCCGGTTGTAGGATGTAGTATAAAGTATCTCAAGTACTTGTAACTTTGATGGTAAGCTTTGTAACATTTGTAATAGAACTTGAGAAGCAATATACAGTATTCTTGAAAACCAATTACCTGTGTTGTTTACCATCTTGTTCTATCTCATATTTAGTTGTGTTCTTAGCATCTTTCAGTAAAAGTTAACCAGTTCCCTATTTGATCTGTTAAGTGTTCTAAGCAACTCTCCTCATTGTGTTGTTGTGTTGTAAGTGCATACCCTTCACCGGTCCTACATTTGATATCAGAGCTTTTCAGGCTCTTGATATAAGATCTCACAATCTTAAGATCCCTCACACACACAAAATACTTAACAACTCAAATGACAGTTATTACCAAAGCTGATATGGAAACTGGAACTATGACAAAGTCTCCACTGATCACTCCTGAAGACTTTGATACTTGGTGTCAAAGAATGGAAGGCTTCATCAAGTCTCAAGACTCCATGATGTGGGACTCTGTTGTTGAAGGACCTTACATACCAAACACCACTTCTGCTACCGGTGGTGGTATGATTCCAAAGGCTGTGGCTGATTACTCTGAAGAAGACAGGAAGAGAATAGAGATTGATCAGAAAGCCATGACATCCCTTCAAACTGCTCTTCCAAACTCCATCTACAGAGGCTTCAAGAAGTGTAAAACTGCCAAGCAACTATGGGAAGACTGAAGCTGATGTATGAGGGTCTACTGAAGCAAAGGAGAACAAGAAGGATCTCCTGAAGCAGCAGTTTAAAAAACTTCACCTTTAAGATAGGTGAAACCATGACTCACAATACTTCAGGTATGTTGAGATTGTGGATACTCTAATGGATGTTGAGTAACTCTTGAGAACAGGGACAATGTAAGGAAGTTTATGTCCTCTTATCCTGACAATGGACACATTACTGTGTTGTTATTAAGAGGACTGAGAACCTTAAGACTCTTACTCTCACAGAGTTGTATGGTATTCTTAGTGGCTACCAGATGGTGATGAACATGCAAAACTATCATCCTGCTCCGGTAATCAACTGAGTTCAGCCCTCCATGTGGTTGAAAGGAAAAGCATTGAACAACATCATCATCATCCTATATGCCACTGACAACTCACAAAGGGCCCTTTCATCACCTTCCAGAGACTCCAAGGGAAAGCTACACACAAGGAAGCCCTTTCCAAGAGACAAGTTCTTCTCATGCTTTTGTCTCCGCTGATGAAACCCCAGGCAACTTTCTCTTCACCCTTGAAGATTTGGACTGTATCCATCCAGATGATCTGGAGTACATGGAGATAGTCCAGCAGATGGCTCTTCTCACTCATAGAGCCAAGAAGTTCTACAAGAGGACATGAGAAAGTTTCCAAGCAATGCAGCCAGTGGAAAGTTTGGGCTGGATAAAAGCAAAGTAAAGTGTTACAACTGTAACCAGATAGGACACTTTTCAAGAGAGTGTAAGGCACCAAAAACAAATGGTGGCCAAGCACAAACCAGACCAAACTACAGTAAGCCCCTAGAATGAGAAGCCAAAGCAGCAAGCTGCAGTTGCTATTGAAGAAGGAGGCTTTGACTGGAGCTTTCAGGTAGAAGATGCATCTCCAACCCAAGCACTCATGGCAGACCACGATCAAGCCAAGTTATTGGAACATCTTTGTACTCGTGAATGCATTGCTAAAGTCAATAGATACAGGTCCTATAACAAATGAGATCTGATCTTGAGTCCTTAAATATCTTAAAATCTGATTTTAAAAGAGCTGAAAATGATTATAAACTAAAGATAGAGGGATTAGAGAAAACCATTTCAACTCTTAAACATGAGCATACAAACTACAGGACTCAGATCAAAGACCTCATTACTAAGTTAACTGAATGCCAGGCTGAGCTTGTGATCAGCAAAGCCAAGGCAGAAATATGTATTCTTGAAGAAGAGACCTTCAAGAACATAATATCCTCATCCTTGCATACAAAAGTTTGTTATCAAAATAAGCAGGGACTAGGATCTTGTGCGATAGCTCCTCCATACACAATCTTGTTTGTAAGATCTCCTAGGTGTGAAACTTGTGAAGATGAGCTTCCCCTCATAGATCATATGACTGAAGAGGATGAAGAGGAGATGGTGGAGAATGGCTCTGAGAAGAGTGAAGAAGAGCATTCTAAGAAGGGTCACCATCCCTCTAGGGAGAGCGAAACTGTTGGGATGACAAAGTCAAGAAGAAAGAACTTGATCAGGAGGCCAAAAGAAAGTCCAAAAAGGCTCAAGAGATCAAGTCCACCTTCAATTCTACACAGAAACAAGTCTTCATCTTAGGATTTGAAGTGGTGAAGGCTGAAGACACCAACTTGAACTCCATCAACAAGAGTTCTGGTTCATGTCCAAATCATCCCATCATCAAGAAGAAGGCTGATCAGCTGTGCACCACTGCTGTACAACCTGAACCATCCAGCTCCAAAGGTAGTTCTATCCCCACAAGAACTGCCACAGCATCTGCAAGATGAAGATGGAGAAGGAAAGAGATCAAGTTCAGCCTTGTTCACAAAGGAAAACTCCTAGAAGAAAGAAAATGGACTGTGTTATATGTGGGAGTACTTCTCATCTTGCTAAGGATTGCGTTTACAATCCAAAGAGTACTCTCCACATGACCAAGAAAGAACTTCTAAGAGTTTGGAAAAGAAGAAGCAAGCTTCAGAAGGAAAATCTGTTTCCTTCGGAAGCTCCAAAATGAAGAAGAAGACAAATGGAAACTTGCCTTCGGAAGAAAATTTGGTCTCGGAAGAAAGGAATACTTCCGAAGCACTAAAGTCTGCTATAGTGAAAGCAAGATCTTCCAAAGGTCCAGTCATCGAAACTTCCGAAGTCATCAAAACTTCTGAAGTATTGAAGGTCAAGTCTGAGCTTCCAAAGGTGGTGTGGAAGTCAAAGAAAGACCAAGTGACTGAAAGTTCTTCATCAGCATCAGCAAATGATCCTTCTAGCATGACTATAGGATCAATTACTATTGCATTGTCTTTAAATTCTTTTGATGAGCCCAAGACCAATGAGGCTTAGGTTTCCAAATGTAACTAACCATCTCTTTTGTGCAGGAACAGCTCAAGACAAATAAAAATGTATGGATCATTGATAGTGGCTGTTCCAGGCACATGACAGGCAATATGTCACTACTCCATAACTTTGAGAGGATTGATGGAGGACCACTTGCTTTTGGAGGAGATGCAGGAGGTTACATGACAGGAAGGGGCAAGGTCACAAATGGTAAGCTCAGCATTGAGAAGGTAAACTTTGTAAAGGAGCCTGGGTACAATCTTCTAAGTGTATCCAAATTTTGTGACCAGAGTCATAACATGCTCTTCACTGAGCATGAGTGCAATGTTCTCAGGCCCAGGGTGGTCATTCCTCATGAGCACATCCTGCTCAGAGCCCACAAGAAAGGGAACATGTACAAGATGGACTTGCAAGAAACATCTCCCTCAGGAGAAGTTTCATGCTTTCTGTCTAAAGAAAATAATGATGAATCTTTTCTCTGGCATAAAAGAATGTACCATGTAAACTTTAAAACATGAATAAATTAATTAAGAATGATTTAGTAACTGGAATACCAAAGAAAGAGTTTACAAGTGATGATCATTGTGTTGCATGCCTGAAGAGGAAGCAACACAAGGTATCTCACAAGCCAAAGGAAAGAAATTACATCATTAATCCCCTACACTTATTACATATGGATCTTTTTAACCCCACCAGTGTAATGAGTCTAGGAAGGACCTCTTACTGTTTGGTGAACACAGATGACTTTACAAGATTCAATAGGGTCTTCTTTCTTAGAACTAAGGATGAGACCCCTAAGATTCTGTAGAATTTCATCTTAAAGATTGAGAATCAATGTGATGACAAGGTCAAAACCATAAGATGTGATCAAGGAACTAAATTCCAGAATCAAATCCTTGATACATTTTGTTATGAAAAATGTATTACAAGACAATATAGTGCTCCCAGAACTCCTCAGCAAAATGGTGTTGCTGAGAGGAGAAACAGGACACTAATTGAAGCTGCAAGAACTATGTTGTCTGACTCTAAACTGCCCATCACCTTCTGGGCAGAGGCAGTGAACACTTCTTGCTATGTGCAAAACAGATTTTTAGTGGTTAAGACACATGGTAAGACTCCTTATGAATTTTGGCACAAGAGAAAACCTTTCATTAGTTTTCTCAAGTCATTTGGATGTCCTTGCACCATTCTGAATACCAAAGATCAAATTGCCAAGTTTGCTGAGAAATCAGATGATGGACACTTTATTGGATACTCTTCTCAAGCTAAAGCTGATAGAGTATACAATCTTAGAACTAGAGTAGTTGAGGAGTCAGCCATTGTGACTTTCAAATGAGCACACTCCTAGTGTGAAAGATTCTGGTCCAGATTGGCTATTAGATCTTGATTTAGTTACCAAATGCTTTAACAAATCTTGTGAGAATGTTTCTGGATCTAAAGATATACTACCTACAGGTGATCCTGACCCAAGATTTGAGCTAAGAAGACCTTCAAGTTACACATCTTCAGCTCCAGTGGTAACTAATCCTGCAAATTAAGAATCTACCACAAGCACATCAATGACAAATCCTGCTAATACTTCTGAGGTGCCTTCAAATTCCAACTTAGAGGCACAAAACTCAGAGGAAGGAGCTTCAAATGTTGGAGAAAATGGTGGTGGTGAAAAGTGATCAGGAATTTCTTGATGCTGATAACCACTCCATTGAAGACAACATCAATGATGTCACACACTCATTGATCAAGTCAATCTTGATAAGTGTGTTGATGTGGAGGATAAATCTTCCTTGCCAGTCAGAATTTTCAAACTTAGATCTGTCTAAGCAACTTGTTGTGATCCCTCAGCTGAGGATCCACAAGTCTCATCCTACCACAAACATCATGGAGATGTTGATTCAAGGGTGAGAACAAGAGGACAAACCCATGAAGCAAATGTTTGTCTTCACCTTGTTTCTTGTCCCAGATAGAGCCAAAGAAAATTAATGAGGCTCTAAAGGATGGAAATTGGGTTGAAGCTATGCAAGAGGAGCTGCTTCAATTCAAAAGACAAAAGGTGTGGAACCTATGTCCTCTTCCTCAAGGGAAGACTACCATAGGAACCAAATGGGTTTTTAGGAATAAGAAGGATGATACACGACTTGTTATCAAGAACAAGGCAAGACTAGTTGTTCAAAGGTATACTCAAGAAGAAGGAATTGATTACATAGATGTTTTTGCTCCTGTAGCAAGACTTGAAGCTGTTAGGATATTCCTAGCTTTTACTGCATCCAAGAACTTCAAGGTCTACCAACTTGATGTCAAGTGTGCTTTTCTTTACGGGGTGATTGATGAAGAGGTGTATGTCAGACAACCACCTGGGTTTGCAGATCCTGATCATCCTGATTATGTCTGCAAGCTTGATAAAGCTCTTTATGGGCTGCACCAAGCACGAAGGAAGTGGTATGAACATCCCATTCACGAGAAGTTTCTTGCTTTCTATCTAAAGTTAATAGTGATGAGTCTTTCCTCTCGCATAAAAGAATGTGCCATGTAAATGTCAAATACATGAATAAATTAATAAAGAATGATTTAGTAACTAGAATGCCAATGAAAGAGTTTATAAATGATGACCATTGTGTTGCATGTCTGAAAGGAAAATAACACAAATTATCTCACAATCCAAAAGAAAGGAACTCCATCAATACAACCCTACAATTATTACATATGGATCTCTTTGCCCCACCAGTGTAATGAGTCTAGGAAGGACCTCCTATTGTTTGGTGATCATAGATGATTTCACAAGATTCACTTGGGTCTTCTTCCTTAGAACTAAGGATGAGACTCCTAAGATCTTGAAGAACTTTATTTTAAAATTTGAGAATCAATGTGATCGTAAGGTCAAAACCATAAGATGTGATCAAGTAACTGAATTAAAGAACCAAATCCTTGATATATTTTATGATGAAAAGGGTATTACAAGATAATATAGTACTCCCAGAACTCCTCAGCAAAATGGTGTTGCTGAGAGGAGAAACATGACACTTATTAAAGCCGCAAGAACTATGTTGTCTGAGTCTAAACTGCTAATCACCTTCTAGACAGAGGTAGTTAACACTACCTGCTATGTGTAGTACAGAGTTTTAGTAGTCAAGACTCATGGTAAGACTCCTTATGAACTGTGGCACAAAAGAAGACCTTTCATTGGTTTCCTCAGATCATTTGGATGTCCTTGCACCATTTTAAATACCAAAGATCAAGTAGCCAAATTTTCTGAGAAATTAGACGATAGACACTTCATTGGATACTCTTTCCAACCTAAGGCTTATAGAGTTTACAATCTCAGAACTAGAGTAGTTGAGCAGTCAACTAACATGACCTTCAATGAGCACACTCCTAGTGTGAAAGGTTCTGGTCCTAATTGGTTGTTTGATCTTGATTTAGTTACCAACTATTTTAATAAATCTTTTGAAAATGTTTCAGGATCTACATGTATATTATCAACGGGAGATCCTAACCAAGATTTTAGCTGAGAAGACAAAGCAAGAAAACTACTTAAGCTCCAGTGGTAACTAACCTTGCAAATCGAAATCCTATCAGCACAACCATGACAATTTCAACTGATACATCTGTGGTGCCTACAAATTCCAGCACAGAGGCACATAACTCAAATGAAGGAGTTTACAATGTAGGAGATAATGGAGGTGGTGATAGTGATCAAAAATTTCTTAATGCTAATAACCACTCCATAGAAGACAACATCAATGATGTAACACACCCATTGGATCAACCTTATCTTGATAAGTGTGTTGATGTGGTGGATGACACTCCATTTCCATATCTAAATTTCATAAATTTAGATTTGTCCAATAAAATTGTTGTGATTCCTCAACTAAGAATCCAGAAGTCACATCCACCACAAACATCATAGGAGATGTTAAGAAATGGGTGAGAACAAGAGGACAAACCCATGACAAAAATATTTGTCTATACTCTTGTTTCTTGTCTCAGATTGAGACCAAGAAAGTTGATGAAGTCTTGAAGGATGGTAGTTAGGTTAAAGCAATGCAGGAGAAGCTGCATGAATTTAAAAGACAAAAAGTTTGGAACCTATGTCCTCTTCCTCAAGGGAATACCACAATAGGTACCAAGTGGAATTTTAGAAACAAGAAAGATGATAGAGGAGTTGTTATTAAGAACAAGGCAAGACTAGTGATTCAAGGATACACACAAGAAGAGGGGATTGACTACACAGATGTTTTTGCTCCAGTGGAAGACTTGAAGATGTTAGGATCCTTGCTTTTTTCTGCATCCAAGGATTTTAAGGTCTACCAACTTGATGTCAAGTGTGCTTTCTTATATAGGGTGATTGATGAGGAAGTGTATGTCAAACAATCACCTGACAAAGCTCTTCATGTGCTGCATCAAGCTCCAAGAAAGTGGTATGAGACACTATCTCAGTATCTTTGTCAGCATGGCTACAAGGGGGTACTATTGATGGAACTCTTTTCATTAAAGGAACAGGGAATAACTTGATGTTGGTTCAAGTGTATGTAGATGACATTATTTTTGGGTCACCTAATCCAAAGCTCTAAAAAGACTTTGAGAAGCTGATGAAGAATATATTTGAAATGAGTGCCATGGGTGAAGTCAGTTTCTTTATAGGAATTCAAGTGAAGTAGGTTGACAATGGCATCTTCATAAATCAGTCAAAGTATGTACAAGACATACTCATCATATTCAACTTGACTTTATAAAGACACCCATAGTCAGAAACCACTCTCTAGGACTTGATCTTGAGGGGGAGTATGTAGATAAACATCTTTACAAGGCCATAATTGGGTCTTTTATGTATCTCACAACCAGCTGGCGTGATATTATGTTTGCTACATGTATTTATGCAAGATATCAAGCCAAACGCAAGATGTCACACCTTGTTGCTATCAAGAGGATTCTTAGATATCTCAATGGTGCTCTAAAATTAGGTCTTTGGTATTCAAAGAATTCTAACCTCAATCCATATGCTTATACAGATAATGACTATGGTGGCTGTAATATGACTGCAAAGTCTACATCTTGGGGATGTCAATTCCTTGGTGGAAGGATAGTCGCTGGAAATTCAAGAAGCAATCCTTTATGTCTCCATCAACTGTTGAAGCTGAATTCATTGCTGCTACTAGTTTTTGTGCTCAAGTACTTTGGATATAGAATTAGATGTTGGACTATGGATTCAACTTCAAAGAGACTCCCATCAGGTATCATATTACAGACATATAGACAACAACAGTGCTATTTCTATTACAGAGAATCATATGCAACACTCAAGGATAAAACATATCAACATCAGGTATCATTTGATTATTTTGAAAAAGGTTGATAAAACTAGTCAAGTTAACACAAATAAACAATATGCTAATCTATTCACAAAAGCTTTTGATGAGCAATAATTTAAGTATCTTGTATTAGCTATTAGGATGATTAACTTTGAGTAGATTTTTCTAAACTAAACTCAAGATTAATTTTAAATATGTGTGTTCTAAGTTGTCTATATCATCACCTACATAAGCCCAGTTTATTTTGGAAGACATCTTTTAAAATGATATTCATTAGAATTCTAGAAATTTAAGATATATATTCTCTCGAAAGACATTAAGTTGTCTTCAGGAGAACATTATGTTTTAAAATATAATAACTACTTACAAGACATTTACATTCGGAAGAAGTTCTAATATATCTTCCGAAGCTTAAATATGCTTCTAAGTACTTAATTGTTTTTGAAGGACAATTTTCTTCCGAAAGCAATTAAGCCTCCAAAGCTTTATTCTCTTATGAATAGAACTTCTTTGTTTTAATCTCTTTCGAAACCAAATATATCTCCGAAGTAAAATACTCTAAGTATTTTTCTTCTGAAGCAAAATTTTCATCAAGCTAAGGAATATCTTCCAAAGTATGTTTGGATTCGAAAGCTTTTCACAACTTCCGAAGACAAATTACCTTAGGAAGATTTTCGACTTCCAAGAAAACTACCTTTTTGGGCACTTTTTCATAGGTGGGACCGACATCCTGATTTCAAAGTTTATCATTTTGCATTAACTTTGTCGAAAATCCAGTTCATATAAATATACCATTAACGATTCCCCCTCTTTCAATTTCTTCTTCATCTGCAAAAGTTTCTAACCTAAATTCACCCACAAACCGCCTTAACTCTTATTTTCTACTCAAAATTGCCAACCCTGACCTACGAAACTAAACCAATTTCTCCATGTAGTTACACAGGAAACACAATCAGCTTGATCTGTTAACATCTGATAAAGATCCTGGTTTCTTAGATGTCTATCGTTTCTTGGCTCTTTCTAACTACTTCACCGCTTCACCATAGATCCTCCATTTTATGAAGACTAGCTTTTAGAGTTTTGAAGGATCTACCAAGAGGTCATTATGGATGGAGAAGGAATTGTCTGCCATAGTGAAGGGTAGGACAATTTTCATCACTCCAGTTACCATAAACACTCATATGAGACTGGATGATAGAGAAAGAGAATTGTCCTTTCCCAAAATCTGTTGTGAATAACTTATTCAGGTAGATGGGCTATGAAGGTGATTACTCTGTAAGAACCTTCAAGAAAAGAAAGGTCTCCTCCCAATGGAAATACCTCCTCTATAAGAACATTCAGGCACATAGGCTATGAAGGTGATTACTCTATGAAGGTGGTCATCCACTCCCTATCCAACTAGCATGGAGGCTGCGATCAAATTCTTGAGGACCTTTCCAACATAGTCCATGGAATGGTTTAAGGTATCAAGTTCAGGTACTCTCAATTTTTATATACAAATTTGTTTGCAACCTTGCACTCCTTAGAGTATTACGTGTTCCCTAGATATGTTCAACACATTCTTAACTGTGAAGTAGGCTCACAGTTAAAGGAAACAAGTAATATTCTTAAAATGGGACAGATGAAGCCCAACGTCTTTAAGATAATGAGAAGCTTACTGTGGGCTTCTCAGTGGTAGAAACAGCCCTTGTCCCAAAAATCATAGAGCTCATTGCTCAAGTTGATAACTTGGTAACATAAGCCAATATTGAACACACACCTTCTACATTTGTACCTCCCACACAACCTTAAATAACCCTTACCTACTTAAGAAGATCCAAACACACCCCTACACAAACTATTCGGGTTGTGCAGGCCCCCATATACTCACCCACACAGGAAGAAGTGAAAACTATAGCTCCCAATTCTCCTAAGGAGCAAACCACTCCCATCACTTCTTCGATCAATGTTGAGGTTCCTCATGCTCAGCCTGATGAGCTCACAACACCAGCCTTAAGCCTTCACTCAAAGTCTCAAAACTCTACTGAACAACCTTCAGGGGAAAGCTACCATCCCCAACCTCTAGACCTCAATCAACCAATCCCAAACCATGAATACTATGATGATAAGGATATGGAATTCAATGAGTACCATGAGTCTCTCTTCTCCTCCCTTTCTTAAGGAGATATGAGTGCTCCTGAATCACCCATATTCAGCCCACATAATCTAGCCCCAACTGAAGTGGACCTCCCTAAACCTGATCAGGAAGTCCATATGGAAGAGGCTCTAACTTCTATAAGTGATTACATTATTAAGATCTCAACCATGGTAACCCAACCTATTAACACTTCAACTGAAGCTGTCATGGTGCAGGGGAAATCCAGCAACCAAGAACTCAAAGTTGGTGATGAGGAAGAAGACTTTGGTCCTATTATCTCATTTCCCTATGATTCTTCTGACGAAGATGAGGGGAGTCACAACTAAAGGTTCAAAAACTGACCAAAACATGCACCTATTTAGTTTTAAAGGCCTGGAATCTCAAGTGGCTACCTTACAAAGAGGGCCAATGACAAGATACTTGAGATCACCGATCTCAAGTGCAAGCTAACTGAGAGACCCCTCAGGAGAACTCAACCAAGGCCACAAGAACCTGTGATATGGTGAATCTTAGCTACCCTATGTGATAGGGTGATATTACCAAAAAGGAGGAGAAAGTCCTACCTGGAATAATAGAACCTGGGAGTTCCTCCCAAAGTATGGACATAGAGGATTCACCACCCTCACTTGCACATGTCCATACTCAACAACCACCTCAGGTCGACATTGATGTCGAATCACTCATTCAAAGCTTGTTTGAAGAGGGTATTCCAAGGGCTATGTCTACCCCATCCTACTTTGCTGAGAATGCGATAATAGGATGGAGGTATGATGTTGATAGAAGAGCCCTGATACTCCTTAGACTTTAGGGGCAGCAAGAAATCTTTAACTTTCAGACCCTGAAGTACTATGAGAGTCTTCCTCAAGTTCACATGTCACTTGCCAACCCAAGTCAAAACAGGAAAGCTGGCAGACTAGCTCAGAGGATTCAAGATAGGGTGGTTAAAGAGTTTAGACTGAGAACCTTCCTACAAAGACAGAGCCTAGCAGGCAAATGTTCTTGATCAACTGGATATTGAGGTGGACCCTAAGATTAGCTTTGAAGGGGAAACCTTGACTGAAGGCCAGTAATAGAACCTACGAACCTTGAGACAGGAACTGCTTCAACGCCTATTTCCTTTAGTGAGGCACCAGCTGGTGAAGGTGTGTCACAACCTCTCTCTAGCCAGAGCTCAGGTGCTGAACCAAGCAATGAAGGTCAAAGCTCTCTCCACCCTGAGTCACCAAAGCCTGTTAGGAAAAAGGAAAAGGATGTTGACTCCTGAGGAGATTGGGGAGGAGGAAATAGAGAGGAAGAGGAAGCTAGGGGAAAGGTTTCAAGAGACACCCCAAGCTTCATGGAAGCTGCAATCAGGGCTGCCCCCAGGCCAAAACTCAAGATGATGTGTTAAGGGCAGCCAGATTGAACTACCTAGGGACTAGAAACTACAATATACATGAACTCATCTCTTTTCCCTTAGAAGAGATGAATAAACTGGCTGACACTGAGTTGTCAAATGAGAGAAAGGAGGCTAAGGATGCGGAATTACTCATCAAAATCAAAGAAGAAACGAGAAGAAAGAGACTCTACAAACAAGCTCCTACTCTCTACCCAGTTCAAGAAAACCCTGAGAAAGAGGTTGTGGCAGCTGCGCAATAACCTCAGGTAGACAGGGAACAAGATAGACAAAACATGTTAAACTACCTGAGTGCCATCGGCCTTTATCAGGCAGCAAGACTTCTTCCCTTGTCCTATGAATACATATAGTTTGAATACTTCAAACAGCTTGAGCAATGAAAGAACAAAAAGCTGCTAAGTGGAAGATGAGGGAAGAAGCTGCAAAGTCAAGAGCCACCATCAAAGCAAACTAGAAGAAATTTGCTGATACGAAGAAGATGTTGAGCTTCTTGAAACTGTATGGATTCTCCAGAAGGAGACTTGGTCCAATGTCTCTATCCACCATAGATGAGCATATTAGAGTGATCAAGCAGAAGATTAAAAGAAGTGAGCTTGTTGACTTCCATTCTCCACCAAGTCAGGCTACACCTGAATTTGAGGTCAAGGTAGAAACCACAAGTGACAACACAACCTGGACCTAGTGCTGGACCACAGCCAACTTCACCTTCTGATCCACAGCAGCGTCCTAACCATTCTCCTTCTAAACCTTTGAAAGAAAAGGATCCAACTGAGGAAGAAAAACAAGAACAATCAGGTGTTGTAGGCCAGTCTCTTCAGTAAAGTTCAATAAGATGAAAAGGATGGCCATGAAAGGTGATAAGAAGAAGAAGAAGAAGAAGTTCAAGGCATCCACCTCTGCAGCTAGGGATGGGTCAAAACATCCTGAGGTTGTTCAAGAAGAGGCTGGTCATCAAAGTCCAACCAACATAGAGCCTCTTGCTGCTGAGAGACCCATCCTGTCCTGGACATTTGCTACTAATCCAGATATATGGTATGTCACTAGAATCAAGGAGATCAGAATATCTATTTCTGGCAAGACATTCTTGACCTCCCCCTGTATGATCTCTATGACATAAGGAGATTCTTTAAGAATCTGAAGGATCCTCATCAAATGATAAAAAATGGAATGGTCTTGATCCTGATGAGACTCAAGGATCTCTACTGTTTTGGTAGCATCATCCTAGGTGGAGTTTGTAAGGATTCCACTTAGAGGCTGATACAACCAGAGAGCTCTCAGCATGCATGCATGAAGTACAAGGAAGTTACTTCGGAAGATTTTATACAACTCAATGAATTATGCTAAGTATAAAATCTTCTGAAGCCAAAGACCATATCTTCCGAAGCCAACGATGAAGTCTTCCGAAGCTTTAAAGACAATGAAGCCAAAAACTGATTTCTTTCGAAGACAGAGAAGACATGCATTCTCTAAATCACCTTTTCGACAAAAGCTTATCCACTTTTCAATTCCATCTCTGATGACTCGCCAACTTAGATGAGTTGGTGAAAAGTCCATACTTTTGTCAAACTGTAGATTAAGGTCTCTTGTTTGTAACTTTCTACTTTTGTACTTTTATCATTTTTGTAATATATTATGATGTGAGCTATGAAATGTCATAGTCACAAGTCAAAAAGCAATCTGTCTTTTGACTCTACATTTCTCTTGGTGTCTAGATTGATGTTTCCAGCTGGCTTTGAAAGTATGGCCAGCTGTAGGATGTAGTATAAAGTGTCTCAAGTACTTGTCTTTATATGTATGCTTTATAACACTTGTAAATGAACTTGAGAGCAATATACAACATTCTTGAAAACAAATATTATCTTGTTCTTGTTTTGTCTCATTTACTTGTATTCTTAGTACCATAAAACCAGGTTTCCTATTGGATCTTTAAGTATTCTATGTCTCTACTCACTTTGAAACCGTTGCATTGACCCCCTTCTAACCGGTCCTACACTTAACATCTATTTACCTTACCCTTTGGTATAAGATAATGTTTTATCATAAATCAAGGGTTTTAACGACCTATTTCTATACAATGAGTTTTCTATCATGACTATCTTTATTTTGACTAACGGGGTAACACCTAAGGACTCTACCCTTCAATCCCTTAGATAGATAAAGAAGAAGAGTAAAGCTTTTGGATTTTCATGTTGTCATAGAGTTAAACAATGGGTTTTTCATCTTGTTAAAGAGTTCAACAACAAAGATAGATGGCTACTACTTAATCGAATTTATTAGGTCAAATAGGAACAAGGTTCAAGCCTATCGATTTGTTAGAATGCCTCAACTTCATACATCACTGTTTTTCGACTTGATACCTATCGTAATGATAAATAGCTCTTGTTTTCCAATCGCTCCATCAGGATGGTCGTGCTTATCTATAGAAAGCTTGAGAATTGTCATGGATTGTTATATTCAGAGTGTCTTAAAAATTAGATTATCGATTCCTAGGGCTTTAGACATTAAAAGTTTTGATATTTTCTTGGGTGAGGGAGCCTCACCCCAGACTTTACTGCTAGATCCTCTTCTTTAAGTAAATGTCTTCATTGTATGAGTAAGTTGGTAAAAATACTTGTGTCTGATTCTTATATTACTTTATAATTAAATGTTGAGATCAAATAACAACTTTTGACCGGTTACCTTTTAATATAATTTTTTAATTTATGGATTTAGACCTAATTAAGACATAAACATGGCTCTAATATATCTATTCATAATTAAGTGAGTTGAAATTTCCACGTCTAATGTTTTGTTAATGCAATATACATTTATACATATTGTAACTCAATAATATGTTTTATGTTGTATCGAAGATGACTTCCTATCAGAGCGGACCCAGGTTTTTGGTATGGTTGACAAGTGACCTTGAAAAACTTCACATATAGTATGAAGTATTGTTTTTTATGTGTATTATGTGATAAGCATGATAAATAAATCATGTTCTTGTTATAAAGTTTTCTTAATAGATTATAGATTGACAAAGTACAAGGGTAACATAGATTTAACACTACAACCCAAACGATATCAATGTTATATAAGCGGGTGCTAGCATGTCACCTCTGCAATACACAAATCAAATGTAGTTACTTTTGAACTTTTATCACTTTTCACCTTGAATTTTCTACTTTTTTAACTTTTACATTGTTTTGCTTATAAAAAGCTTAAAACTGCCCACCTTGGAATGTTTGACCAAACTGCCAACCACTTGGTGCTACGTTATAGCTCGTAATGGTTCTCCCGTCGCTAGTGGTGACTTGAAAGGAAAGACTTTGTCCATTGAGGTATGAGTTACTTTGCCAATTTTGCCCCCAATTTCGTGACATAGGTTGCCATCCGGTGTTTGATCCTTTGATCGATACCGCATGTACATCTCCTGCACCGCCGACGTTGGTAATCAAAACCAAATTGAAGTATGAGTGACCATTTATTGTAAACCTCACTCCTCCCTTCTTCACACAAGGTACCCTATACAATATGATTGAAGAAAACCATTAATGAATAATAATCATATACTGTACAGTATTACATCAAATTTAACATATTTTATACGAGTTTCTAATATTTAAAACGAAACTCTCAACCCAAGATGTCAACATTAGAAAACAAATATTTTTCTCAAAAATTTGCTTGGTTTTTCTTCTTAAGAATGTTAAAATTGAAGTTTAAATATTTAATATGTATAGTCCTACATGTTTGTTTTTTTTCCATTAAAATTCATGATGTTCTAAAAGAGATCACGTTTTTCCTTCAAGTGATGAATCTGCAGGGTTAAAACTTAATTTTTTTTTTAAAAAACACCTTTTATACAACAAGTTCTCAGGAATTTCATTGACTAGAGGTTTAGGAAACTCTTTCCCTTGCTACCGCCACTACATATTTATATATTTTAACTGATTAACTTTGTATAATTTGAACTAGAATTGAACCTTCACCTATTGCCGTGAGCTCTTCTAGCTAGGGGTGTTCAAAAATATCCGAATCCAAAAATCCGATCCGAAAAGCCGAATCTGAAATATCCGATTTTCCGATATCCGAAAACGGATTCGGATTCGGATAGTGATTTTCAAAAGTTTCGGATATTCAGATATCCGATTATCCGAAAAATAAAAAATATATTTTTTTTTATTTTTATAAATTTTAGATACATTTTCACTTTAGATTGAGAATTTTTGGTGTATATTGTGACTTTTATGATATAAGTTGGTTTTTATATTATTTTTTATAATATTATATGTCTAATTATTTTAAAAAAAAATAAAAAATAAAAAATAAAAAAATAAAAATTGAATTTCGGATATCCGAATCACTATCCGTACCGTATCCGAAATTTCGGATACGGATACAGATAGTGATTTTCACTATCCGAAATTTTTGGATCTCCGAAATTCGGATATCAGACTTTGAACACCCCCTACTTCTAGCAACGCTATAGAAGCCATATTAGCGCAAGATTGTAAGAAATCATCATCTTGTTTTAAGTTTCGAAATGTTATAACATTTTTAAACATAATAATACATCGAAGTCATATATCCCAACGATTATACAAAAAGATAGTTTGGTTAGATATATACACAAACTACGTGATATACCGACCAACAGTTGAAACAAATTAAAACAAATCTACCGATTTCGTAGTTTATTTAACTTTGTAATTTAACTCCAAAAAAATTCCAAAATGTGTTCTTAGCTATCCAGTTATTACATTATAAATTATTGTTATTAAGTATAAGCCGTCAACAGAGGTTATCGCACGTGATATTTGTTCTTGGTTTTCAAATTTTTATGTAATTGTTGAGAAAAGAAAAAAGAAAGATGCTTGGCAGAGTCGAACCAAAGAAGTCTCTTGTAGAAACATAAAGGACAAGCCAATTGCTTAGGCTGTTTTTTGTATTATATAGCGAATATATAATATATAACAATATAATGGTTTCTCAAAAACATTAGAAAAAAACTTTATCGACTTCACTATATATAATGTGCTTTTAAATGTTACATTTTAAAGTATCCGAATTTATATTATGTTTTTAATCTAACGGTTAAAATGGTGACATGACAGCACATCTGTGATATCAAACTTTTATTTAATAATGATAATTTTTCTCACATATGGCCATGACATGATTAATTGAAATCAATTAACTTACAAGATGACCATTGGTTAAAATTAAGGTTTAGAAGTACTTTGCCTTTTATTAGGTGAAACATATATGCCTTACTTAACTCTAAAATAAATTATATTTGTGTGCAGTTTTACTTTGTTATGAAGTTAAAAGAACTTTACCTTTGGAACAAGACAGGTACAATACCCGCCCGGTATTGTGCTATTTGCAAGAAAGCAGGCTCGGCCAAATCAAAGTGTTGTAACGGTGGGTTGCACCATCCGCCATCATCGTTAGGTTGAGCCGGGTTCGGTGGGCAAAAATTGGTGGCAGTAACGGTTATGCTACCAGGTAAACACCATCTAGGGTCATCATTGCATCTCATCTCATAACACGACCCACAACTCAAACCATCATTAAAAAGCGCAGTACTTAACGCCGCGGTGTTGGTACCATATCCTTGGCTATACAAATTCCCATATCCACAAGCACCACCTGCACGAAACACGAGCCTCAGTTCATGTACATGAGTATCTAAATAATGGGTTAACAATTAATGCTAGTGTTTGTAGATCAATACCCATGGTGCCCGAGGCATCTCCGCCACCGTAGAAGGTGGCGTGGCCATTTTGCCAGTCGCCATGAACGAGGTTGAAGGAGGTAACCACTAGAGCAACAATGGTGATAAGAGAAAAAGCCATTGGATGAGTGTTGAAGATGGTTGGGATCATTTGAGGGAATGGACCAAATTTAGATAGACTTATATATAGGGGAATTCGTTGGGAGGAAAAATGTTATAATATATATGTTTAATTAATTATTTTGGTTTTGAAGTTTTATATAATGTTTTTATATAATGTTATTATCTCCTTTTGATTGCAAATCAAATTCATAATATTCGAATGCAATATTTAATTCTATTTTCTTGGTTAAAAGTGTATATTACATTTATCATTGTTATATTAATGGTTTGATATAAAAACAACATACAAGTTTTTACATCTGGTAACTTAACATATGTATAAACATGATAAATGCTTTTGCAGCTAATCGGGGTCCCGCAACGTATTTTGGTTCCCAAAACGAACTATGATATCGAGGATCCTTTTTATGAAACAAAATACCGTTTCTTTTTTATAAAAATATATAGAATAATTATCAAAAATTTATCTCAAACACGAATCAATATATGTAACCATATTATTTTTTCCATGAACACATTTTTTCTCTCTAACAACACTCTCTTTCATCTTGAAAAATAAAAAAATCTCATAAGTTAACCTTCGATCAATTCGTTATATCGTCTCATTTCTCTCTAAGAACATAAAAATTGATGGATTATTACATGTATATTTAGCTGAATAAAACGGTTGTATTAATTGATTTTATTGTAAAAACGTCTCTATAGCTAATAATAAATGAATATTCTGATGTTCAAAATAAATATCAACTAATAAAAAAGTGTACATACAAATTTATGCAACTAACTTTGTATAACAAAAAAATTATAGGAAATAGGTTATTACATATTTTTATATTATAAAATTGCAAGTGATTGAAGATGAAATCATAAGATGAAATGGAACATGCAATTGCTTCGCAAACCTAAGTAGGTCCTCACAAGCACATGAATTTCCTCAACTTGTATCTTTCGATTATCATTTAATTCATTGAGTGCTTGATAATTTATTTTCTAACTTTAAACTCTACTAAATTAATTTGTAAAGAAAATAACGTATAATATTATGCATGTTTATAAATTAAAACAAATGAAATTGGTTATCTTTCACTGTGGATGATTATTAATTCATATATATATATATATATATATATATATATATATATATATATATATATGTATATAGAGGAGAGATTCTAAAAAACCACAATATTATGTGAAAATTAAAAAAAACCAATGAAACCGATCACATAATGTACAAATTTTTAACCACCATTTATATTTGTGTATGCGTATATATAAATAAGGGTATGGATCATATGAAAAACCGTAACATGGTTTTACATATACGTCACATATAGGTTATGTATACGTAACCGTTTTTTTATTTGAAATAGTGTTACGTATACGTAAAACTCTTAATTCTCATATTTATGTTCAACATATATATAACAATAACTTAAATAACCTTTTAACAATTAGAATAACAAAAAAAACTTATGAATTATGTTATTAGTTTTCGTGTTTTCACATAATTATTGGTTTTCTCAAGAATCCTCTCCTATATATGTAACAATAACTTAAATAACCTTTTAACAATTAGAATAACAAAAAAAAAATTATGAATTATGTTATTAGTTTTCGTGTTTTCACATAATTATTGGTTTTCTCAAGAATCCTCTCCTATATATATATATATATATATATATATATATATATATATATATATATATATATATATATATATATATATATATATATATATATATATATATATATATATATATATATATATATATATATATATATATATGTATGTATATATATATATATATCTGTATGTATGTATATATATATATATATATATCTATATCTCTGTGTGTGTATATCTATGTCTATCTATCTCTCTATATCTCTATCTCTCTATCTATCTCTCTCTCTGTCTCTATGTATTTATGTCTATCTCTATGTATATATATACATACATACATATATATACATATAGGAGAATGATTAAATGTTAACACTTTATTATTACGATAATCGTATTAACTTTTAAAATCAATCAAAATCATTAATTTTTTTGTTGAAACAAACTCATTGCACATTTACAAAGATATATTCTTTTATGTATATGTGTAATTTAAAATATTAACACTAGTATAAGTTACACTTAAATCACATAAATATTTACATATGTAAGGAAGGATTCTCCCTATCTTCTCTACTAAAACGCCTCGTGATATATCACCACTCCAGCACAATCAAAATCTCCCCAAATACACATGTATTGTTTATAATCCATCTCAAATAATAGAGTAATGTATGTTTTTACTAATATTAATTCAAATCAATTTGAATTTGTAACTAAAAACACTTTGTCGAGTGCATTTGTGATAAGTATACTTGTTGAGAAACTAATATTTATTCGTAGATCAGTAGTTATTCTAGTCCATCAACTATAATTAACTTTTTTAATTAGCCCTCTTGTAAAATTTGGTGTTTGTTTGTATTCATTTGATAATGTTGTTTAGATTATGTTTGGTTATGATCATTTGTGTTCGTTTATGAAGTTTATTATCATTTATGTTGTGAACCGTTCACTAAATATCAATGCATGAATATATTAACTTTTTACTAATAATCATAAACAAGAAAATCCTTTTTATTTAACTGTTTGTGTCCGTATGTTGTTAAGTTAGAATGAAACGAACGAATACAAACAAGTCTCGTTCTTGTTCATTCGGTTTGATCATTTAACTACATGCAATATTTCTGGTGCGACCGTCACCTTTGAAATTCTCTTAGCATGAAGGTATTCACCCCTTAGAACCCATCGAGGTTGAATGGTGTTTAAAATTAAAGTAGTCCTGAACAAAATTTACTTTATAGTTCTAAAACGTATTAATGTTTATTTAAATTTCTTTTTGGATCTTAAGTAGATCTAATTTAACCAAAATGCTAGAAAAATGACTTAATGATATCATAAACCCTGATAAATTTAGATTGAAATTTTAATTTTCAAAGCATGTCAAACGCGTGTTCTAATGTATACCAAAGTCTAATAGCATGGGGTATGTGCGAAAGTTGGCTTGTCAATTCGATCCCAATTAAAAAAACTTCTATTGTTTAGCAATCAGCATGCAATAACTTAAGTTGGCTTTCTACTTACGAGATATCAAAATTAAAAACTTATACTTTCCAACCGGATACGCTGTAATATATTAGTTGAACATTCGAACACCCAATTTTGATAACTCCAAAATCACAATATTATATTAACAAAACAAACAAAAAATAGTTTATAATGAAGATAATTTAATAACTTGGTTGAAATATTTTCTTTTTTATCTCTAACAAATGACTAGAAAACCTATATTATATATGAAATAACCGTATAAGTAATGGGTGTTGAAACGTATCAAACAATTACTCTAATGATTACTAATACACTAACAAAAGTTGGGTTGCTAACGCGATCCAAATTAAACGTACCCATTCAAAGGGTATTCACCATAACCTATTCATCGATCACTCGACATGCTGTTTTACTAACTTTTTAAAACACAATACATATTAATATAACAAAAAAAAGGATTTTTCAAAGTTATTTTTAATATATTACAAATAATCTGTTTTGATTAACACTTCTTAAGATTCCTTCTCTGTTAAATTCATTTGACTTTAAATCGATTGATGAAAGTTCCAAGAATCACTAGCCACATTCAATTTTTTAATGCTTAATTGATGGATATTTATTTTTAACGGCCAACGAATAATTTTTAAGCTCGTTCACCCGGGTAAACCCATTGGTGAAAGGACATCCACGCCCGCGAACACAGACAGCGCTGGTGACCCCGGTTCGCCCACCATTCCAAGGGAAACCCACCACCCAAAGGCCCAATGTGGTAAAACCTTTGGCCCACTCGAAACATATTGCACCTAGTGAATTATGTTTATTAAATTCCATAAATAATTAGGTAAGTGAAAGGGAGTTTATGAAATTAGGGGCTACCATGTTATGATCACATGAAGATGCAGGGATTGCGGCCCCCCATTTTAGTACATCTATTTTTGGTAGGCATTCATTTCAAAGAAAAAGAAAATGAGACAAAGAAATGTGTTGTATAAATGTAGATAGAAACCAAATCCCTAAAAGATAGTGTTGTTATTGTTCTGATTTGAACTCAAAACCTCCAATTTCACATGTGTAATTACTTCGTGGTGGTGGACCGTGGTTTGTGCCAAAACGAACTTTTCTCTATCCTAAAACCTAAACCATACGATGTATGACTTAGCAAATAAACGGTCCTTGTGACAACAATCTTGTAAAGCAAATTTGATGGTAACCACTTGTGAAATCAGATTGACGGATCTTTGTAACATGGCCTTAAGAATAGTTACATACATGTTAAATTTTAATATAAATTAAACAATCAACCTTAGTTCATGTATGAAATATCTAGATTTGTATATACTTGATCAAACTTTATACTATCAAATAGGAAATAGAATACTTTTAACTATAGGGTACACAATAAAATATTGTTTCTACATTGGTATTAATTATTCTATTGTTGACCAAAGGCAAAACTACAAGAAAATTGTTACACTCGATATCATTACTAATAGAAAAGTTTATAGTTAGAGGGTTAACGGCCCCTTAGTTCCACATATGAAATATATTATCGAAAAAGCACTTCAATTCTAATATGTTCTAATTTCTATACACTACATTAGAATCATTTATAATATAACCATCATACACTTCCTCAACCGATTGAAACCACATACGCATTAATAACTAATAATAGTCTTTTAAATTTAAAACTTATACTCCAAGATTTCTACGTACTTTTATCATAAACATATCAAAAACAACATATTATCTTATTTTTCCTTATAGAATTCAATCAACAGTTTTTTAAACATTAAAGGTTAAGTGATCCGAAACATCAATATTTCATTAAATGATATGTATATAATCATGTATCGAGACGATTTTATACATAAAATTTGTGGTGTATTTGTTGCTTCATTTTTTTTCACTTTTTATAGAAAATTAAAAATTGTTCATGAGTAAATATCAAAATTTGTAGACCATACAAGCTTATTTTGTTTGGGACAAGCATCAATCAACCTTAAATGGTAGCCACAAAAGGAAAATATGATGTTAAATTTATCCGAATTATGCATGTTGTTTGAGGGGACCTGTGTAAGGTTTGATCACAAGGGCTTGTCTTTTTGGTTTGCCTCAATTTCTTGGATGAGAAAAAGACTTGGTTGGAGATAAAGTTTACTATCATATTATTTCATCTCAAAATAAATGTCTGTTTTTTTATATTATTTGTCTCTCTTTTAAATATATCATTAATCAAGTTTCTTAAGTTAGCATTAATCACAAAATGCTGTAATTGTAAATTTAAACATTTAACCCGTTTTAAAGGGTTAAACTTAGAGATTTAACTATCATATAATGTATTAGTAATATAAAGAAACAAACAAACATACGTAGTATATTCTACATATATTAATTACTATTTAATTTATAGGATCTAGGAGGGGTATGACAAATGCAAGTCTTTTTTCTTTCCTAAGAAAAAGAGAGGCTGCTTAAACTGAGACATCGGACTCCAAACAATTTTAAACATAGATGTGAGAGTAATATTATATAATAAGATAAGATACAATAGTTTAACCTAGATACGCAAAGCAGAAATGAAGATGAACATAATAAGGTAGCATACACAGATCGATCATATCCTAAGCTAGAAATACAATATGATAGCATACAAAAACACAACACACACTAACGCGAGGGTGGGTTAATATGAGAGAATAAGACAATCCCACACTAAGCCAAGTTAAATAAGAGTGTAGGCACAAACTAAGCAAAGGGTAAAGAGTACAAAGGTATACAAACAATCTAAGGCCAAGCTATACTAAGTCACGTAAGAATGTAGAAACACCTACGTAGCAAGAATGCTAAATCCACCCTAAGTAGATAGGCCTCTCCTTGAAGTCTATAAACTTAATCCTCCACAAACTCGTATCCTCCTCCCAGAGGAATTTGCCTTCGAAAGATAGATATAGATATCTTCCGAGGGTATGAAGTTGAAACCATAGTCTAACATCTGATTTTGAATCCATGACAACTGAGTACAGCAGCTTGCAGCAATAATGTATTCAGATTCAGTTGATGTAGAGACACATGATTGCTTCTTGCATTGCCAAGAGATGACCCTTTTTGATGTGGATTTCTTGTTTATGTTGTAGCCACCATAATCACTGTCAGTATAATCATAGAGGTTGAAATCCTTATTCCTAGGATACCAAAGACCCAGTTTGGGAGCTCCTTTGAGGTATCTAAGAATTCTTTTGATAACAATTAGGTGAGACACCTTAGGAGCAGCCTGATATCTTGCACAGATGCAAGTTGCAAACATGATATCAGGTCTGCTTATAGACAAATACATCAGAGATCTAATAATTGCCTTGTACTGATGTTGATCAGTATCCTCCCCCTCAGAATCAGGACATAGATTGTGATTTCTGGGTATAGGTGTCCTAGATGGCTTACAATCTCTCATCTTCAATCTTTCTAAGATATCCTTGACATACTTAGATTGATTTATGAAGAACCCTTCTTCCATCTGCTTCACTTGTATTACAAGGAAGAAATCCATCTTTCTCATAGAACTCATCTCAAACTTTTTTTTCATAATGCTCTCAAAGTCTTTGCACATTTGGTTATTTAAGGAACCAAATATGATGTCATCAACATAGACTTGTACAAGCAATATGTCCTTCCCAGACGTCTTTATGAACAATGTCTTGTCTATTGTACCTCTGGTATAGCCATGCTTCAGAAGAAACTGAGACAGCGTCTCATACCACAGCCTAGGTGCCTGGTGTAACCCATAAAGAGCTTTATCCAGTTTGCACACATAGTTGGGGTGCTGTGGGTCTTCAAATCCATCTTATTTTGGGTTTGACCTCTTGTTCTCACACCTTCTGAGATATCCCCAATGATGTTCTCAAGTGGATGAGTGTTGTGTATCCTGAGCCTAGGAATCACATCTAGTTGCATAGATAGATCCAAGTTGAAAAAGTTTTGCTCAGGATTTTGAACACCATTTCCAGCTAATGTCTCATACTCATTCAATGAGGACTGATTGAATGAATGTGTGACAACATCAATGATATTTTGCTGTGAAGTAACATCAACAGTTGCCTGATCCTGAAGATCATTGTCTTCATCAGCTTGGTGTTGAATGCTGGAGTTGTCAGCTGATGAGTTTTGAGGCTCAGTTTGTTGACAACTTGTTAAAGCTCTATTGTTTCCTGAGATGTTCAAGCTTTCATGACTTCTAGTAGTGGGAGCTTGATCTTCATGACTTCTTCGAGAAATTGGAATAGGTCTGGGTGACTCAAATAATTGATCATCATATGAGTCATTTTGAGTTCCTGTTCCAGCTGAAACATTCTTACAAAATGGTTTAGAATAGTTTGGAAACAATTCTAAATCAAAAATATGATCAGGACCATTTCCCTTAACACAAGGAGTGTGCTCATTGACAACAATGTTGGATGATTCCACAAATTGTTGATTTTTGATGTTATATACTCTATATGAGGCTTATAGAAAGGCTGATGCAGCCAAAACAACCCAAGTCTCCGGACGTATGATGAGCTTCTTGAAGCCGTATGGATTCTCCGAAAGGAGGCTTGGTCCAATGTCTATATCCACTATGGCTGAGCACATTAGAGTGATCAAGCAAAAAATTAAGAGAGGGGAGCTGGATGACTTACACTCCCCACCAAGTTAGGCTCCTCCTAAAGCTGAGGTTAAGGCTGAACCATTTGAGACAACACAACCTGGACCTCATGCTGGACCACAACAAGCTTCATGTTATGATCCACAACAAGGTCCAACTCCATCTCCTTCTGAACTTGTGAGGGAGGAGGACCCAACTAAGAAAGACATAACAGAACAATCTGGTACTGAAGGCCAATCTACTCAGTTAAAGAATCAAAAGAGGAAGAAAAGTATGGCCTCTAAATCTGTATCAAAGAAGAAACCAAAGGCATCCACTTCCAGACCCCAGGGTGAGTCAGAGCATCCTTAGGATGTGCAAGAAGAGGCTGCTCAACCCACTCCATTCAAGTAGAGCCTCTTGCATCAGGAAGACCCATCTTGTCTTGGACTTTTGCTACTAATCCAAACAGATGGTATGTCACTAGAGATCAAGGTGGTCAAGATGTCTACTTCTAGCAAGACATGCTTAACTTACCTCTGCATGATCACTTTGACATGAAAAGGTATTTTGAAAGTTTGAGTGATCCTAAGAAATTGATAAAGAAAAGAATGGTAATGATCATGATGAAGACTATCAATATCTGAAGACACTTCTCTGTTTTGGTAGTATCAGCCTAAGGGGAGGTTGTAAGGCTTATAAAAAGGCTGATGCACCCAAAACAACCCAAGTGCTTCCTGCATGCATGCACTTGGTACTTAGTAGAAGTTGCTTTGGAAGTTCCATTCTCTACACAAGAAAATATTGTAAGTATGAAATATTCCGAAGCCAAGACCAATATCTTCCGAAGCCAAAAGTGAAGTCTTCCGAAGCTTCAAAGATAAAGTCTTCCGAAGCTAATGAAGTGAAGACAGATTTCTTCCGAAGATTTTGAAGAACATTCCTTCTTTGATGTACTTTTACATAAAGCTGGCTAACTTTCTGTTGTAACTCTGAAGACTCACCAACTTATACAAGTTGGTGAAAGGTCCATGCTTTTTGTAACTCTATATTATGGCCTTGAGTCTGTAACTTTCTACTTTATGTATATTTATCCTTTTTGCAATATATTAGGATGTGAGCTATGGCATGTCATAGTCACTAGTCAAAAGACAAATCTGTCTTTTGACTTTACATTGATCTTGTTGTTGTCTAGATTAGTGTTTCCAGCTGGCCTTCAAAGTATGGCTGGCTATAGGATGTGATATAAAGTATCTCAAGTCCTTGTATCTTAAAGTATGCTTTGTAACACTTGTAAAAAGAACTTGAGAGCGATATACTACAATCTTGAAAACCATTACCTTGTTGTTTATTCTTAATTTTTTGTCTCTTGTTTTGCTTGTGTTCATAGTATCATAACATTATTCCGGGTTTCCTATTGGATCTGTTAAGTGTTATAACACTCTCCTCATTGTGAAACTGATTGTACAGACCATCCCTTAAACGGTCCTGCAATTGGTATCAAAGCATTCTAGGCTCTTGATTGTAAGATCTCACCATCTTAGATCCCTCAGTCTCACAAATACTTAACATCTCATGGCAGCTCTCACAAAGGCTGATATGGAAACCAGAACCATGACAAAGTCCCCACTGATCACTCCTGAAGACTTTGACACTTGGTGTCAAAGAATTGAAGGCTTCATCAAGTCTTAAGACTCCAGGATGTAGGAATCAATTGCTCTAGACCTCAGATACCAAGCACCTCTTCATCTGCTACTGGGGGTGGTATGATTCCAAAGGAGGTGGCTGACTATTCTAAGAAAGACAGGAAGAGAATAGACATAGATTAGAAAGCCATGACTGCCCTCCAAACTGCTCTCCCAAACTTCATAGATAGGGGCTTCAAGAAGTGCAAGACTGCTAAGCAACTATGTGATGCATTGAAGCTCATGTATGAGGGGTCCACTGAAGCAAAAAAAACAAGAAGGACCCCTTGAAGCAGCAGTTTGAGAACTTCACCTACAAAACAGGTGAAACCATGACTCAATAATATTTTAGGTATGTTGAGATTGTGGATACTCTAATGGATGTTGGAGTAACTATTGAAAATAGAGAAATTGTAAGGAAGTTCATGTCCTCTCTTCCTAGACAATGGACACATTATTATGTTGTTATCAAGAGAACTGAGAACCTTAAGACTCTCACTCTTACAGAGTTGTATGGTATTATTAGTGGATACCAGATGGAGATGAATATGCAAAGTCCAGTTGGTAACTCTAGCAATCAGCAAAGTTCAGCCATTCATGTAGTAGAAAGGGATTGCAGAGAACCATAGAATCATCTTAACTGCCACCCTGACAACTCAAAAAAGGGTCCCTTCATCACCTTCCCGGAGACACCAAGGGAGAGTTACACTCAAGGAAGTCTATTCGAAGAGACAAGCTCTTCACAAGCCTTTGTGTCTGCTAATGAAAGCACTGGCAACTTTCTCTTCACCCTTGAAGATCTTGACTGTATCCATTCGGATGATCTGGAGTACATGGAGATAGTTTAGCAAATGGCTCTTCTCACTCATAGAGCCAAGAAGTTCTATAAGAGGACATGAAGAAAGTTTCCTAGCAATGCAGCTAGTGGAAAGTTTGGGTTGGACAAGAGCAAGGTAAAGTGTTACAACTGTAACCAAATGGGACACTTTCCTACGGAGTGCAAGACACCAATGACAAATGGTGGCGAAGCACAAACCAGACCAAACTACACTGACAAAGCCAACCAGAATGAGAAGCCAAAGCAGTAAGCTATAGTTGCTGTTGAAGAAGGAGGCTTTGACTGGAGCTTTCAGGTGGAAGATGCATCTCCAAATCAAGTACTAATGGCTGACCATGATGAAGCCAAGGTATTTGAACATCTTTACACACCTAAATGTATTGCTAAAGTTAACAGATATACGTCCTATAACTTAGAGATGAGATCTGATCTTGAGTCTTTAAATATCTAAAATTTGATTTCAAAAGAGCTGAAAATAATTACAAACTTAAAATAGAAGATTACAGAAAATCATTTTAATTCTTAAACATGAACACACCAACTACATGAATCAAATCAAAGATCTCATCACTAAGTTAACTGAATGCCAGGCTGAGCTTGTGATCAGCAAAGCCAGGGCAGAGAAATGTGTTCTTGAAGAAGAGACCTTCAAGAACATAATATCCTCATCCTTGCATGCAAAAGTTTGTTATTAAAATAAGCAGGGACTGGGATCTACTGAGATAGCTCCGCCACACACAATATTTTTGTAAGATCTCCTAGGTGTGAAACTTGTAAAGATGAGCTTCCTTTCATAGACCCCATGAGTGAAGAGGATGAAGAGGAGATAGTGAAGGATGACTCTGAGAAGAGTGAAGAAGAGCATCCTAAGAAGGGTTACTATTCTCCTGAGGAGAGAAAAGGAGTTGGGATGACCAAGTCTAGAAGGAAGAACTTGATCAGAAAGGTCAAAAGGAAGTTCAAGAAGGCTCAAGAGATCAAGGCCACCTTTAACTCTATGCAAAAACAAGTCTTTATCTCTGTAGGTTTTGAGATGGTTAAGGTAGAAAACTCAAACTTGAACTCTAGTACCAGGAGTTCTAATTCTTGTTCAAATCATCCTAACGTCATGAAAAAGGCTGATCAGTTGTGTACCACTGCTACACAACCTAAACCATCCAGCTCCAAAGGCAGCTCTCACCCTAAAAGAATTGTCACATCATCTACAAAGATGAAGATGGTAAAGGAAAGTGATCAAGTTCAGCTGTATTCTCAAAGAAAGACTCTCATAAAGAAGAAAATGGACAGTGTTATATGCGGTAGTACTTCTCATCTTACAAAGGATTGCCTCTACAATACAAAAAAGTACTGACAATATGACCAAGAAAGAAACTTCTAAGAAGATGAAGAAGAAGCAAGCTTCGGAAGGAAAATCTTCTCTGTTCGGGAAGCTCCAAATTGAAGAAGAAGACAAGTGAAAACTTTCCTTTGGAAGAAAATTTAGTCTCGAAAGAAATGAATACTTCTGAAGTACTGAAGCCTGCTGCAGTGTTAGCAAGATCTTCCAAAGGTCCAGTCTCTAAATCTTCCAAAATTGTCAAAACTTCCAAAGTATTGAAGGTCAAGTCTAAGCTTCCAAAGGTGGTGTGAAAGACAAAGAAAGACCATGTGACTCAAAGTTCTTCATCAACATCAGCAAATGATCCTCCAACTCTGACAATAGGATCAATTACTGTTGCAATGTCTTCAACTTCTTTTGATAAGCCCAAGACCAACAAGGCTTGGTTTTCCATATGTAACTAACCATCTTTTTTATGCAGGAACAGCTCAAGACAAACAGGAATGTATGGATCATTGACAGTGGATGTTCCATGCACATGACAGGCAGTGGCTCTCTACTCCAGAATTTTAAGAAAATTGATGGAGGGCCAGTTGTTTTTGGAGGAGATGCTGGAGGTTACATTACTGGAAGGGGCAGGGTCACAAATGGTAAGCTTAGCATTCATTGAAAAGGTAAACTTTGTCAAGGAGCTTGGATACAATCTCTTGACTGTATCTCAATTTTATGATCAAAGATATAACATGCTTTTCACTGAGCTTGAGTGCGTTGTTCTCAAGCCTGGGGTGGTCATTCCTCAAGAGCATATCCTGCTTAGAGCCCCCACGATAGGGAACATGTACAAGATGGACTTGCAAGAAACATCTCCTTCTAGAGAAGTTTCATGCTTTCAATCTAAAGCAAATAGTGATGAGTCTTTCTTTTGGTATAAAAGAATGTGCCATGTAAATTTTAAAAACATGAATAAATTGATTAAGAATGATTTGGTAACTAGAATGCCGAAGAAAGAGTTTACAAGTGATGACCATTGTGTTGCATGCCTCAAAGGGAAGAAACACAAGGAATCTCACAAGCCAAAGGAAAGAAACTCTATCACTACACCTTTACACTTATTACATATGGATCTCTTTGGCCCCACCAGTGTAATGAGTCTAGGAAGGACCTCATATTGTTTAGTGATCACTGATGACTTTATAAGATTCACTTGGGTCTTCTTTCTTAGAACTAAGGATGAGACTCCTAAGATCTTGACGAATTTTATCTTAAAGATTAAGAATCAATATGATCACAAGGTCAAGATCATAAGATGTGATCAAGGAACTGAATTTAAGAACCAAATCCTTGATAAATTTTGTGATGAAAAGGGTATTTCAAGACAATATAGTGCTCCCAGGACTCCCTAGCAAAATGGTGTTGCTGAGAGGAGAAACAGGACACTAATTGAGGCGGCAAGAACTATGTTGTCTGACTCTAAACTACCCATCACCTTCTGGGCAGAGGCAGTAAACACTACTTGCTGTGTGCATAACAGAGTTTTAGTAGTCAAGACTCATGGTAAGACTCCTTATGAACTTTGGCAGAAGAGAAAACATTTCATTGGTTTTCTCAGGTCATTTGGATGTCCTTGCACTATCTTGAATACCAAAGATCAAATAGCCAAAATTAATGAGAAATCAGATGATGGACACTGATCACGTGTCAATAATTGGTGTTTAATTGATATAAATGCTTGATTTTACATCATGATTATGGTGGAACGAGTTAAATTTGTTTGTGTTTTGAATTATAGGTGTTTGGAGCTAAGGAGGCTTATTTTGGATGAAAAGAATCAAAACATGCAAATACAAGTACTGAAGATGTAATTATCAATATTTACAAGAAAAAACACAAATTTAGGTGTACCGGAGTATGATACACCGGATTTGGGTGTATAATACGTCGGGCGGCGTATTAGTGGGCGTTTTTGATGAAAAAAGCTGGTTATTAATGTTTTAAAACCATACATTGGGGACAATGTATCCAAAGTCTGGGGATGGGGGAAGCAAATGAGAAGAATGTCAAAATTTGAAAAAATTAAAATTTTTAAACAAAGTGTCCTAAGTAAGCTTGAAAAGATATAAAGATTAAATCTTTAAGTACAAATCATTAACCAAGTACCTACTTAAGCATGGTTCTTGGTCATATTAGATTCATTTTGATGCTCAAAAAGGGAAAAAGACTTTAAATTTATCTAACCGACCGTAATAAGCTAGAAGGTGGACCTTTCATGCATATGTTACATTAAATTCCCAAAGTTAAAAGAAAAAATCATATGGAATGTTTCAAACGAGAAACCAATTTATGCACAAAGATGATAAAGGCATTAGGATCAAGCCTTAGGAATTAAAAAGTATTTTCTTTTTTTTAGTTCATACCTAATATTACCCATTAGAAACCAAAAGAAATCCAATATGTACCCAATGCTATACATGATGAAAAGAAGAAAACTATGAAGCCTTTCACTATTCTAGTTTGTTTTTGATGAAATCCAAACTGGATAGGTGATTATGTGTTAAAACATGGCCAAAGTGCCAAGCCTTGTACTTTCGGTAAGCCGATAAGGACGTTTTCAAATTATATGAAAATATAGGCTGAAAAAGGTCATATCGCTCAAAAAGCGAGAAATCAAAAGGGGGCCAATGTTAGTGTGTTCCACACAAAGAAATAAAATCATAAAAGATGGGCCAATATTAACCCCACAATGCAAAATGCATTGATATCAATAATAGACCTTCAAAGAAGGTAACCTTATCTAATTTTTAGATTTCATCACTTTTTAGCCATTTTTATCCTTAAATTCCTACCCTTAACCTAAGCCTAATGAAACCCATAAAAGTCCTTTTGATTTGTGTATACTTTAGGTGTATTGTGAGAAAAATATGATTATATGCATGGGCAAAACATGAAAGCCTATTAGGCTCGGTAAGGTGAATCTAAATTGACATGATTTTGTTTGAAAGAACAAAATTGACAATTATGTCTAAAAGAAAAAGTATGCGAGTTTGGGTAAGACCTTTAACCAAAACTGAGAATGAGTAAGGGATTGGATAATGTATTTGATAATAAAAGTTTAAAACTAGTTAGCTTTGCTTAGGGACAAGCAAAAGATTAAGTGGGAGGGATGTGATCACGTGTCAATAATTTGTTGTTTAATTGATATAAATGCTTGATTATACATCATGATTATGGTGGAACGAGTTCAAGTTGTTTGTGTTTTGAATTATAGGTGTTTGGAGCTAAAGAAGGCTTATTTTGGATGAAAAGAAGCAAAACACTCAACTATAAGTACTGAAGATGTAAATATCAATAGTTACAAGAAAATGCACAAATTTAGGTGTACCGCCGTATGACACACCGGATTTGGGCATATAATACGTCGGGCGGCGTATTGGTGGCGTATTTGTGGACATATATGATGAAAAAAGCAGAAGTTGGGCGTATGAACCCTGATTTGGGCGTATTATACGCCCATGTGGGCGTATGATACGCCGGTCCCAACTTCTTTCTGGATTTTGTGGATCTTTAAGCTTATTTAAGCTATATCAAACCCAAATCGAAAAACAACTTTTCCCAGCCGAATTTAGGTGATTTCAAAGATATTTTGGGTGCTTCCAAGCTCCCCAATATCATCCATATAATCATTGATCATCATCAAATCAAGATTGAAGATTCAACGAAAATGATGCGTGGCTAGGTTCTCTTCATTGTTTTTGGGAGTACAATTCTTGTCAAGTGAGACAATTGGTATGTTGTATTAGGTTTTTGTAATGAACATGGATTGATTGAATGAGATTTTATGCTTTTATTAATTTAAACAAGTTACGTATAAATAAAGTTGTTTGCTTGATTATCAGTTTTCGGTTTCCTTGCATCGTGAGCTCATTAAGAAAAGTAGGCAACGTGATATAAGCGAATTGGTAACATTGTGAATGAAAGAGTCTTAAAAGATTGTTCCTTTGTTGTCACTTTAATCAAAAGCTAAGATCTTTAAGTATTGTTACTTACAAACCTTAATTTAAAAGTACCAATTGTTGATCCTGCAGAATTAGAAACCCGGAAGTGATTGTTTTTCTTTATTTAATCAAATTCGTTTAAAAGTTCATTTCTTTATGTAATTGTGTTCTTTAATCAATTCTAAGTTTCAATTTTTAATTATAAAGTTTGAGTCTTTTAGTTAATCGAGTCGTGTTAATTAAACACTTTCCACATATTCCCTGAGGAGACGACCTTACTTACCCTTACACAATAAAGGTAGCTAAGACCGGTTATTTAACTTGTTTTTCATCGAGTCTCGACAACTAGATCAGACACTTTATTGGATACTCTTCTCAAGCTAAGGCTTATAGAGTATACAATCTCAGAACTAGAGTAGTTGAAGAGTCAGCCAATGTGACTTTAAATGAGCATACTCCTAGTGTGAAAGGTTCTGGTCCTGATTGGTTGTTTGATCTTGATTTAGTTAGCAACTATTTTAACAAATCTTGTAAGAATGTTTCAGGATCCACAGATATCTTATCAACAGGAGATCCTGATCAAAGATTTGAGAAGACCTTTAGACCATACTACTTCAGCTCCAATGGTAACTAACCCTGCAGATAGAGTTCCTATCAGCACAACCATATCAAATTCAGCTGTAACATCTGAGGTGCCAACAAATTCCAGCTCAGAGGCATAACACTCAAATGAATGAGCTTCAAATGTGGAAGGAAATAGTGGTGGTAACAGTGACCAAGAGTTTCTTGATGCTGACAACCACTCCATGGAAAACAACATCAATGATGTCACACACTCATTGGATCAAGTCTCTCTTGATAAGTATGTTGATGCGGTGGGAGATACTTCAATGCTTGATCAAAATTTCTCTAATTTAGATCTCTCAAAGCAACTTGATGTGATCCCTCAACTCAGGATTCACAAGTCTCACCCCACCAAAATCATTAGAAATGATGATACATGGGTCAGGACAAGAGGATAAACCCATGATGAAAATGTTTGTCTCCACTCTTGTTTCATGTCCTAGATAGAGCCAAAGAAAGTTGATGAGGCTTTAAAGGATAGAAGTTGGGTTGAAGCTATACAAGAGGAGCTGCTTCAATTCAAAAGACAAAAGGTTTGGAACCTATGTTCTCTTCCTCAAGGGAAGACTACCATAGGAACCAAGTGGGTGTTTAGAAACAAGAAGGATGATAGAGGACTTGTCATCAAAAACAAGGCCAGACTAGTTGTCCAAAGGTACATACAATAAGAAGGAACTGATTATACAGATGTCTTTGCTCCTGTGGCAAGACTTGAAGCTGTCAGAATATTCCTAGCGTTTGCTTCAACCAAGGACTTCAAGGTCTACCAACTTGATGTCGAGTGTGCTTTTCTATATAGGGTGATTGATGAAGAGTTATATGTCAAACAACCACCTGGCTTTGCAGATCCTGATCATCCTTATTATGTCTGCAAGCTTGATAAAGCTCTTTATGGGCTGCATCAAGCTCCACAGAAGTGGTATGAGACTTTATCTCAGTATATCTGTCAGCATGGCTACAAAAGAGGTACTATAGATGAAACTCTCTTCATCAAAGGGTATGGAATGACTTAATGCTAGTTAAAGTATATGTAGATGACATTATCTTTGGTTCAACTAATCCAAAGCTCTGCAAAGACTTTGAGAGGCTGATGAAGAATAGATATGAAATGAGTGCCATGGGGGAACTCAATTTCTTTCTAGGAGTCCAATTGAAGCAAGTTGATAGTGGCATCTTCATAAGTCAGTCAAAGTATATTCAACACATACTTACAAGATTCAACATGACTGATTGTAAGATTGCAAAGACACCCATAGCAAGAAACCACTCCCTTGTTCCAGACATTGAGGGGAGTGTGTGGATGAACACCTTTACAGGGCTATGATTAGGTCTCTTATGTATCTTACAGCTAGCAGGCCAGATATCATGTTTGCCACATGCATTTGTGCAAGATATCAAGCCAACCCCAATATGCCACACCTAGTCACTGTCAAGGAGATTTTAAGATACCTCAAAGGTGCTGCTACACTAGGCCTTTGGTATCCAAAGAATTCTGACTTCAACCTGTATGCATATACATATAATGACTATGGTGGCTGCAATATGACTACAAAGTCTACATCTGGGGGATGTCAATTTCTTGGTGGAAGGATTGTCTCATGCAATGCAAGAATCTTGTGTGCTTGCATCAACTGCTCAAGTGCTAGCTGCTGTACTCAAGTGCTTTGGATTCAGAATCAGATGCTGGACTATGGATTCAAATTCAAAGAGACTCCCATCCACATGGACAACAATAGTGCTATCTCTATTACAGAGATCCTGTGCAGCACTGGACAAAACACATCAACATCAGGTATCACTTACTTAGAGATAACTTTGAGAAGGTATTAATCAAACTAGTCAAAGTTAACACAAATGAACAATATGATGATTTGTTTACCAAAGCTTTTGATAAACAGAGATTTAAATATCTTATATCAGCTATTGGGATGATTAACTTTGAGTAGATTTTCTTTACACTTAATTCATATTATTTCTAAAATATATGTGTCTGAAGTTTTCTATTTTATCACCTTCATAAGCCCTTGTTTACTTTGGAACAAATTTTTTTAAAAATTTTATTACTTAGATTTTTTAAAATTTTGATCACTTTCTACTTCGGAAAATATCTTTTTACCTTCGTAAGAAAATTATATCATAAAAACAAATAACTACTTATGTCAATTTAACTTTGGAAGAAATTTTCAAAATATCTTACGAAGCTTAAATGAATTTATAAGTACTTATGTGTTTTTGAAGAACAATTTTCTTTTGAAAACAAATTAAGTCTCGGAAGTTTTATTCTTCTTAGAATAAAACCATCAAGTCTTAATCTCTTCCGAGGCAAAATTTTCAATAATCTTTGCAATCAAAACATCCGAAGAGGAAATACCTTCCGAATATTTTCGACTTCCAAGATAACAAACTTTTTGGGCACTTTTTCAGAGGTGGGACCGACATCCGGATGTCAAAGTTTATCCTCTTTTATTAACTTTGTCTCAAATTCATTTTATATATATATATATATCCAACGGTTCCCCCGTCTTTCACTCTCTTCTTCATCTAAAACACTTCTAAACCTATATTCGCCCAAAATTGACGTTGTTTTTATCTTCCTTCACCTTTAAGCTTTCACAAATGGCCAACCTTGACCGCAGAAACAACCCGGGTTTTTTCATGCAACTCCACAGGCAGCACAATCAGGTTGCCATGTTGGACTCTTAGAAAGATCCAAGTTTCTCAGAGATTTGTCGTTTCCTTTCTTTGTCCAACTACTTCACCTCCCTTACCATTGATCCTCCTCTCTACGAGAATCAACTTTTGGAATTTTGAAGGACCTGCCAAGAGGTCCTCATGGATGGAGAGAAGGCATTGTCTGCCACAGTGTAGGGGAGGACAATCTTCATCACTCCAGCCATCATAAACACCCATCTTCAGCTGGATGATACAAAAGGTGAACTATCCTTTCCTAAAGCTACTGTAAACAAATCCTTTGAGCAGATGGGCTATGAGGGAGATTTCTCTGTAAAGACCTTTAGGAAAGGGAAGTTTTCCTCTCAATGGAAATACCTACTCCATGTTGTTATCCACAGCTTATCAAACAAACATGGAGGATGGGACCAGATTCCTGAAGATCTCTCCTTCATAGTTCATGGAATGGTTCAAGGGGTCAATTTCAGGTACTCACAGTTTGTGTATACTGTTAGGACCTGGTATTTGAACGAAATACCTAGTGATTAGCGTGTTAAACCAACTCAAATAGTGCGGAATCCTATTTGATTGGCGATCCAATCAGTGAGAACACACGAAGAATCAATCAAGAATTGAATCTAACGTTAGAAGTCGATTAGGAATCGATCTAATGTGTTCTGTGAACTTGGAGAACGATTTGGGAGGTCTCTGGACGGCTAGGGTACGATGCATAGGCAAGGAAGATACGAATGGCTTTAATCTTCACATCTAATTGGTAGACTTTAATCTTCATGTACGATGCATAGGCAAGGAAGATACGAATGGCTTCCATCCTCGCCACGGGTGCAAACACCTCATTGTAGTCAATCCCCTCGACTTGGCGAAAACCTTGAACCACCAATCGAGCTTTGTTCCTGATAATGACCCCTTGGTCATCCTTCTTGCATTTTAGTACCCATTTGGTGCCAATGACTTTAGCACCATTAGGTCTATCAACCAGAGTCCATACACCTAACTTCTGGAACTGCAGAAGTTCTTCTTGCATGGCACTCACCCACGCCTCATCATTTAGTGCCTCACTGACATATTTTGGCTCAACCTGCGAGACAAAACATCGATAAGCACCATCATGAATGTAACCCTTCTCTATAACCGAGGCGTAATCAGCTGAGTATAGCTGATTTCGGGTTTGTACTCCTGATCTGACATCCCCAATAACATTGTCAAGGGGATGATAGACGTTTAGTCGTGATTCTGGAGTAGTAGGAACAGCTACCTCAGAACCTAGATTATGAACATGTGGTTCTACATCTGAGGTAGTTGGAGTTTGAGGTTCCGAAATCGAAGGTGCATCACTTGTAGATGCTTGTGGACTTTCAGGAACTGGAACCTGTTCCTCCTGACTGTTCTGGTCATCTGCTTCAGCTTCATCTTCAGAGGAGGAGTCACTGTCATCGACTACTCCCCCTGACTGAGTAGATGATTCTCCCTGTGTGCTAGATGGTGTATTCAGGATATCATACATCATCCTAGTAGCTAACTCATCATCCGAGGGAGAGAGAGGGATGTTGAAGGACTTGAAGAATCCATCATAATCGAAGAAGTATGTGGGTCCTTTGCCTGTAGGTGGTGTGGTATATCTCTGAACGTCGACATTACACCACACTTCTACAAGACCTGTTGAGTTGTTGTAAACTCGCTTGTTCGGTATGTTGTATCCTAGAAAGATTCCTTCATCCGCCTTCTCGCTGAATTTGCCTTCTTGTGTCTTCTTCAGAAGTGTGCACGGCGCGCCAAAAGGTTCAAGATACTCCAAATTCGGTTTGCGTCTTTGTAGTAGCTCGTAACATGTCTTTCCATGGCGCTTGACTATTAGGACTCGATTCAGTGTATAACATGCATTCGCCACTACCTCATTCCAGAATTGGATAGGCAGTTTCGAGTCCGCCAGCATAGTCCGTGCTGTCTCTATCAAGCTTCTGTTCTTCCTCTCAGCAACACCATTCATCTGAGGCGTGTAGGCAGAAGTGAATTGATGCACAATTCCCTTTTCCTTGAAGTATGCCTCCATCCATTGATTCTTGAATTCTGTCCCGTTGTCTGAGCGTACTTGTCTAACTTTTAGCTTGTAGAGAGATTCCAGTGTGGTTACTAACTCCTTGAATGACTCAAATGTTTCTGATTTGGATTTCAGAAACATTACCCAAGTGAACCTTGAGTAGTCATGAGTGACCACAAAACAATACAAGTCGCCTGCAATGCTCTTTGTACTGACTGGACCAAACAGATCCATGTGAAGAAGTTCAAGAGGAAGTTCTATTGAATGAACTTTCTTTTCCTTATGAGACTTCTTTGTCTGTTTGCCTTTCTTGCAAGCCACACAAAAGTCAGGAAGTTGGAAGTTCTTGACATTAACTCCTCTCACCAAATCCTTCTGAATCAAATGATTCATCTTCCTTTGACTAATGTGTCCCATTCTCCTATGCCAGGAGATGGAATCCTTCTCAGTAGCTTTAGATAAAAAGCACTTAACCTCATGATCCGTTGTAGCAGCTGTTGACAGATCCAAGACATAGAGGTCTTTATATCTTGAAGCAGTCATCAGAACTTGGTCTTCTGGGATCACGTAGTCTTTCTTCAGCATGTAACACTTCTTGTTGTCAAAGATGACCTTAAATCCTTTATCACAGATTTGGGAAACAGAAAGTAAGTTATTCTGAAGTTGTTGAACGTAGTTCACCTTATCAAACTTGACTTTCTGATTTCCCACTTCTCCCTGAGCTGTGATATAGCCTCCCTTGTTTCCAGCAAAGAAAACATGCCCTCCTTTTATTTGCTTAACGTTTTATAAAAGGGCTCTATTTCCTGTCATGTGCCTGGATGCTCCGCTGTCTACAATCCACGTGTTAGTCTCAGCACTGTATCGAACACCCTGCACACACAAAGTAAATGAATTAGTTTAGGTTAGGAACCCAAGCCTTTACTGGCTTGGGTTTCCCAGAGGCATCACACATCATAAACTCCACCCATTGACCCTTAGAGGGTGAGGGTAGCTCAGGTTCCTTCTTCTCATCAATATCAGACACGCAGGATGACTTCTCTTTCCATAAACCAGATTTGTGCAAGGCCTGTTTATGATAAACAGTCGTCTGGCTTACAGGTTGGACTTTAGGTTCACTAGCTCTTCTAGGTGGAGTCAGAGAACTCTTCTTATAAGACATAGGCTTAGAGTCCTGAAGATCAATCTTCTTCCTAGGTGTCTGATAGAAAGGACAATAGGAAGCGATGTGTCCATATTCTCCACATTTGTAGCATGAACGGCTATCAACTTTATGAGTAGACTTTCTTTGTGGAGGAGTGTGTGACACTCTAGTAACATCAATCACTTTAGGTTTTGACTCTTGTGCGTTTGATGTTTTCTCTGGTTTAACAAAATTTAATGTTTTAACCTGTTTAACATCTTTCTCTTTTTGGTTAACTGGTTTTTGACTTGAAGCATGTGAAAAATTAACATTTGAAGTCCTTTTAGGTTCTGATTTGACTCTGTTTGACCCTGACTTTAAGTTAACTTTTTCAAATTCATTTTCCAGATTAACACAAGGCAATTTACCCTTTGCCTTTGAAGTGGCCTCCTTTTGTTTGTGTCCAGATTTAGTAGATGAACATGAGGTATCTGGATCACTGACAAGAGGAGTAGATACCACGTGATCCTTGATGGGGTTATTATTAACTGGTCTAGTCTTAGTGTTCATCAAGGTCTCAGGTGGTGGTGGAACCACTTTGTAACCTAATCCCTCCCCGTTATTCCTTTCTCTCACTAAGTGTTGAACTATGTGTGAAGAACTAGTCCAACTATGCAGTTTCTGTTTTAATGAATTTACTTCTACTTTTAGAACTGCCTTTTTCTTCTTAGTGTCTTCTAGGGAGTTTAGATAGTACCTAATGTCATTTGCTTGGTTAAAGGCAACTACTTCGGTTTCCCTAAGCTGTTTAGTCAATAGGTCTATCTTTTCTTTATAACTATGCTCATTTTGTTTTAGTACTCTATTAGCCTCAGTGCACAGTTGTAAATATTTTACTAAGTTATCATTATGATCTAATAACCTAGCAAATTTTTCATCTATGCTATTCCTAAAAGTATCACAATCAGAACAAGCATGATTATTAAACATTTGGTCAGTAGTACTTACCTGAGTTGGTTCAGAAGAGCTAGCCATCAACGCAGTATCAGATGTCTCTGGTTCTGGTGATTCTGTCTTTTCTGTCTCTGACGTGAAAGTCTCCTCCTTTGGCTTGTAACTGACCTCGGCTGCAGTTGCTTCTTCACTATGTGACATCGCTATTTCAACTGCTAGATCACCTTCACTCGCAGAATCATCATCAATATCTTCTACACTTGCAATGTTTGATTCCCCTGGTGAGACAAATCTAAAACTCCAATCCTGTCCTTTATCATCATGAGCAGACAAGGCTTTTGGATCCTTGTTTGATGAAGTAGAACTGGAAGCTTGCTTGTCTTGGCGAGTAAAGGACGAGAACGGGTTCCCATTACCCGTCTTCTTTGGCTTGACACATTCTCTTTTGAAAAGCCCCTTCTCTCCACAGTTGAAGCAGGTCACTTTGCTCTTGTCAAAACCAAATGTGGTATCCTTAGTAGCTACCAAGTTCTGTCCAGTCTTTTTAACAAACTTCTTCGCCCTTCGGACAGCACTAGCTAAGGCCCACATGATATCCATCCTCTCAAGCTCCATTTCGTCCACCTGCTCGTAGTCCTCATCTGCCAGATGGCAGTTTCCAATCTTCCCGGCAACAAGTCCATCATATGAATGAACTACTGCAGCTAAAAGATCCATATGCTCTCGAGCTACTTCCACAGTCACATTACCGAGGTTCTCGGTCTTCAGTTTGGTAGCACTTGCTTCTGATCCAATATAGTGGGTACAAGACGACCCTGACGTGTCTGATCCAGAAGGAGAAGCATGTGAAGGACCTGACGAGCTAGACACAAAAGCAGTCTAGAGAGGTGCTCCAGATGTCTTAGCTTGAGGCGTGGCGTTGTACAAAGCTGGATTTGTGTGTACGAAGACTTCTGAGCTCTATACTTCATCCTTAGTGCTTCTTCTCGCAACTTGAGAATGAAGTCAGTAATATCCAGCTTTACAAGCATTCCATTCTGTCTCAGGTTTGACACGAATGAAGCCCACTTATCAGGCAATCCGTCTGCGAAGTTACTCACTTTCTCTTCCATGGTCGTTTCCACTCCATGTGTATGCAGTTCGCTCATCAAGTGGTAGAATCTATCTATGACTTCGTCTAAACTCTCGTTACCAATCGATGAGAAGTTATCGAATTCCTTCTTTAACTCCTTTGCCTTGATTGCCTTCAACGAAGCATTCCCATCATACCTCTTCTCTAGCTCATCCCACAGTTTCTTGGACTGCTTATTCTCTGAATACTGGTGGAATATGTCTTTGGGGATTGACTGAGTGATCAATGCATAAACCCTTTTCTCAGCATTGTACTTGACTTTCTGTGCGTCTGTCATCCCACCTAACGTTAGCTTAACTCCATCAGCTCCCACCAGTGTACTATAACCAATCTCAATGGCTTCCCACAGATTAGGATCTACTCCATTGAGGTAGATCTCAAAACGTTGTTTCCAGTGGGGAACTCATCTAAAGTCAAGAGCTTTGGTGGTTTATTGTGATTACCCACCTCACTCTCAAGCAGCAGCAGGTTCTGTATCCTCGAGTCCTTCCCAGCAGTAAAGGCTGACATCTGATCTTCCATGGCGAATAACTTTAAGTCTAATCAAACAAACTTTCACTGATGCGACTGAAGGATGCGAATGATCTAGTCGTGCGTATGAACTCTGCGACTGGTTCAATCGTGCGGCTGAACTGGGCGATTGGTTCAGTCGTGCGAATGAATCTGGTGCGTAATGAGCTATGCGAACGAACGGTTCACTCGGCCGAATGAAGGTGCGACTAGGTCCAATCGTGCGAATGAGCAATGCGAATGGAGTCCAGTCGTGCGAATGGGTCACTCGTGCGACTGAAGCTGCTGTTTTGCGAAATTTTCTAGGTTTGACGGGTTTCAGCCGTAAAAATTCGAAATTTCACAAGTCCTAATCGCCTAAGTCCGTAGAAACCAAACTTCGATGAGCAGGGAACGTCCAAGATCACTTTTGACAACAAAGATTGCGTTTTTAGTGCAAAAACACAAACTTTTATGCAATCTTGATTGAATCAACACGTAATCAAGAGCCAAAGCTCTGATACCACTTGTTAGGACCTGGTATTTGAACGAAATACCTAGTGATTAGCGTGTTAAACCAACTCAAATAGTGCGGAATCCTATTTGATTGGCGATCCAATCAGTGAGAACACACGAAGAATCAATCAAGAACTGGATCTAACGTTAGAAGTCGATTAGGAATCGTTCTAATGTGTTCTGTGAACTTGGAGAACGATTTGGGAGGTCTCTGGACGGCTAGGGTACGTCTGGAATCGTAATGGTATCAATGCCTACGTTTTTCCACGAATTGGGTCTATTTATAGGTTAGTATTGTTCAATCGTGCGACTGGGCCATAAGTATGGTTCAGTCGTGCGATTGAACCATGCGGTTGATTCATCCGCACGACTGAGTGTTCAGTCATGCGACTGAGTCAATCTTATGTGTCAATCATACGACTGATCCAGTCTCCTGGTTCAGTCGTGCGATTGAGTCAATCGTATGAAGTTATTCATGCGTATGGTCCATTCGCATGGGCCATTCGCATGAGAACTTCATTAAGTTAAGTTTGAATGTTTTAATCAATATAACATTATGTGTAACCATTCAAACAGTCATAAACCCAATCAATTCAATCACGACTCATTAATGAAATATTAAACATTACCAATAACAAACAATTCATGTCATTTCATTAATCAATACAAATTACATCATAATTAGACAGACAAGATCTATTACATTACAAATCATGATCTAGGGACATACATGCATCAACATATACTAATTTACTTGCTAACTTAGACTCCTTAGAATACTACATGTTTCCTAGATATGTTTAACACATTTTCAACTGTGAACTGGGCTCACAGTTGAGGGGAACAGGTAATGTTCTTAAATTGGGACTGATGAAGCCTGGCATCTTTAAGACAATGAAAAAGCCAAGTGTTGGCTTCTCTGGGATAGAAACAGCCTTGTCCCAAAAATTTTAGAGCTCATTGCTCAAGGTGACAACCTAGCAACACAAGCTAGTGTTGAACCCACACCTTATACCTCAAAACCACCAAAACAACCACAAATCATCCACACTACCAGAGAAAATCCAAACGAACCCCTACAGGAAGAAGTGGACACTGGAGCTCCCACTTCTCCTGAGGAGCAAACCACTCCCATCTCACCAATGATCAGTGTTCAGGTTCCTCATGCTCAGCCTGATGAGCTCACAAGCCCAACAACTTTAATCCTTCACTCAGAGTCTTAAAACTCTGGTGATCAACCTTCAGGGAAAAGTTACCATCCCTAGTGAGTATCATGAGTCTCTCAACCAACCAATTCCTAACCTTGTACTCTATAATGATGAAGACTTGGGATTCAGTGAGTATCATGAGTCTCTCTACTCCTCCCCCACTCAATGAGAGATAAGTACTCTTATCTCTCCCATGTCTAACCCACATCATTCACCTATAACTGAGGTGGATCTCCCTAAACCTGTTCAGGAGGTCCATATGGAAGAGGCTCTTACTTCTGCAAGTGATTACATTGTTAAGACCTCAACCATGGCAACTCAGCCCATTGGCACTTGACCTGAAGTTGTCATTGAGCAGAGGAAATCCAGCAGCCAAGAACATCATGTTGGTGATGAGGAAGAAGACATTGGTCCTTTTCTCTCATCCTCCCATGATTCTTCTGATGAAGATGAGGAGAACATGAGACTAAAAGAGCAAAAACTGTCAAAAACATTAAACTACTTAGTCACTAAGGTTACTCACTTGGAATCTCAGGTGACTACCTTGCAAAACAGAGTCAATGATCAGCAACTTGAGATTTCTTATCTCAAGGAGCAACTAGCTGGGAGACCTTTAAGAAGAGCTCAACCAGGAACACAAGAACCTGTGGATATGGTAGACCTAACTCCTCGCTCACCTATTCAAGAGGGTGATGCTACCAAAAAGTGGGAGAAAGTCTTAGCAATCACAAAACTTGGGAGTTCCTCACAAGGTATAGACATAGAGGATTCACCACTCTCACTTGTAATTGTCCATACTTAGCAACCTCCTCAAGTCCATATTGATGTGGACTTTCAAAGTTTGTTTGAGGAGGGTATTCCAAGGGCAATATCATCTCTACCCCAAGGAGCTTCAAATTACATACTAGGGTGGAGGTATGACGCTGATAGAAGAGCCCTGATACTTCATAGACCTCAAGGATAGCAAGAGGTCTTAAACTTTCAGACCTTGAACTACTATGAAGGTCTTGATCTTGTCAACATGCCACTTGCCAATCTAACTCAACATAGGCAAGCTGACAGAATGACTGAAAGGATCAAGACAGGATTGCTGAAGTATTCAAAGCAAGAAGACAAATACGAGTAGATGTGTCATTGGTCAACTGGATGTTGAGGTGGGCTCTAAGATTAGCTTCAAAGGGGAAACCTTGACTGAAGGCCTAGTGATAGAACCTGTGAGCAATATCATAGAACCTGCAACTTCTGCATCCTACACCCTCACTGAAGCACCAGCTGGTGAAGGTGTCTCACAGGCTCTCTCTAGCCAAAGCCTGACTGCTACATCAGACAATGAAGGCTAAAGCTCTCTCCACCCTGAGTCACAAAGGTCTGCGGGTGACAAAGAGAAAAGGATATTGACTCCTAAGGAGATTAAGGAGGAGGAGAGAGAGAGGAAGAGAAAGCTAAGGGGAGAAAGTTCTAGTGGGTCCTCAAGCTTCATGGAAGCTGCTATCAGGGCTGCTCACAGACCAAACACTCAAAATGATGAGTTGAGAGCAGCCAAGATAAATTATTTGGGGACCAGGAACTATGACATTGATGAGATTATCTCTCTCCTCTTAGAGGAATTGAATGAACTGGCAAACGGGGAGATGTCTAAGGAGAGGAAGGAGGCAGAGGATGCAGAGTTGCTCTTCAAGATTAAGAAAGACAAAAGACAGAAATAACGTACAAGCATGCTCCTACCCTATCCCCAGTTCAAGAAAGTCCTGAGAAAGAGGCTGTGGCAACTGAACAACCACAGGTAGACAAGGAAGCTGACAGACAAAATATGATCAACTACCTGACTGCCACAGGACTCTACCAGGCAGTTGTACTTCTTTCCTTATCATATGAGTACATTGAATTTTAATACCTCAAGCAGCTTGAGCTACAAGTTCTTAAAGAACAAAAAACTGCTAAGAGGAAGATGAGAGAATAAGCTACAAAGTCAAGAGCCATCATCCAAAAGAGTCAAAAGAAGTCTGCTGACAGGAAAAGGATGATGAGCTTCTAAAGCCGTATGGATTCTCTAGAAGGAGGCTTGGTCCAATGTCTCTATCCACTATGGATGAGCACATTAGAGTGATCAAGCAGAAGATTAAGAGAGGGGAGCTAGTTGACTTACACTCCCCACCAAGTCAGGCTTCTCCTGAAGCCGAGGTTAAGGTTGAACCATTTGAGACAACACAACCTGATCCTCATGATGGACCACAGCAAGCTTCATCTTCTGATCCACAACAAGGTCCAACTCCCTCTCCTTCTGAACTTGTGAGGGAGGAGGACCCAACTGTGAAAGACATAACAGAACAACCTGGTATTGAAGGCCAGTCTACTCAGTTAAAGAATCAAAAGAGGAAGAAAAGATGGCCTCTAAATCTGTATAAAAAAGAAACTAAAGGCATCCACTTCCAGACCTCAGGATAAGTCAGATCATCCTGAGGATGTGCAAAAGAGGCTTCTCAACCCACTCCAACTCAAGTAGAGCCTCTTGCATCAGGATTTCTACTAATCTAGATAGATGGTATGTCAATAGAGATCAAGGTGATCAAGATGTCTACTTCTGGAAAAACATGCTTAACTTACCTCTGCATGATCACTTTGACATGAAAAGGTATTTTGAAAGTTTGAGTGATCCTAAGAAATTGATAAAGAAAAGAATGGTAATGATCATGATGAAGACTATCAATATCTGAAGACACTTCTCTGTTTTGGTAGTATCAGCCTAAGGGGAGGTTGTAAGCCTTATAAAAAGGCTGATGCACCCAAAACAACCCAAGTGCTTCCTGCATGCATGCACTTGGTACTTAGTAGAAGTTGCTTCGGAAGTTTCATACTCTGCACAAGAAAATATTCTAAGTATGAAATCTTCCGAAGCTAAGACCAATATCTTCCGAAGCCAAAAGTGAAGTCTTCCGAAGCTTTAAAGATAAATTCTTTCGAAGCTTCAAAGACAAAGTCTTCGGAAGCTAATGAAGTGAAGACAGATTTCTTCTGAAGACTTTGAAGAACATGCCTTCTCTGATGTACTTTTACATAAAGCTGACCAACTTTCCGCTGCAACTCTGAAGACTCGCCAACTTATACAAGTTGGTGAAAGGTCCATGCTTTTTGTAACCGTACATTATGGTCTTGACTCTTTCTACTTTATGTACTTTTATCCTTTTTGTAATATATTAGGATGTGAGCTATGACATGTCATAGTCACTAGTCAAAAGACAAATTTGTCTTTTGACTTTACATTGATCTTGGTGTTGTCAAGATTAGTATTTCCAGCTGGCCTTCAAAGTATGGCTGGCTATAGGATGTACTATAAAGTATCTCAAGTCCTTGTATCTTAAAGTATGCTTTCTAACACTTATAAAAAGAACTTGAGAGCAATATATTGTAATCTTGAAAACCATTACCTTGTTGTTTATTCTTAAGTTTTTGTCTCTTGTTTTGCTTGTGTTCATAGTATCATAACATTATTCCCGGTTCCCTATTTGATCTGTTAAGTATTCTAACACTCTCCTTATTGTGAAACTGATTGTATTGACCATCCCTTAAATGGTCCTGCACTTTATAAGCAATAGAGTTTGTGGAATATCCAACAAAGATAGTATCATCCAGCTTTTCAGCAAATTTTGCTAAATTATCTTTTATATTAAGTATGGTACACCTACTGCCAAAGGACCTAAGAAAGCCAATGATCAATGGCCTCTTGTTCCATAGCTCATAAGAGGTTTTCCATTGGGCTTAACAATGAGAACCTTATTTTGCACATAGCATGCAGTGTTGACTGCCTCTGCCTAGAAAGTTAGAGGCAGTTTGAATCAGCTAACATGATTCTTACAGCCTCAATAAGTGTCTTGTTCCTCCTCTCAGCACCACCAGTTTGTTGAGGAGTTCTAGGAGCACTATATTGTCTGGTAATCCCTTTTTAGTTACATAATGAGTCAAGAACTTAATTTTTTTAAACTCGGTCCTTGATTAGTTCTAATGATTTTTACCTTGTGATCAATTTGATTTTCTATTTTAAAAATAAAAGATTTTAAAATTTCAGCAGTTTTATCTTTAGTTCTTAAAAAGAAAAACTTGTGGTGATGGAGTTAACCTCTTTGGATTTGTGAGATACTGATGTGGTCTAAATTATATATATTTTATAAATATTTCCCTCACTTTTGACAAGTTTTATGTAAGTTTTTCACCAAATGTTATTTATAATTATTTCGTAAATAGGTTTTGAATACTTTAAGAGACGGCAAGCTAAATATTTATAGATTTAATAAAACTTTATTCGATAATTAATAATACTATATTCAGTAAATCTTGAGAGCAAGAAGGAAAACCTCAATGTATTTGTATTATGTTAATTAATTTTGCTTATATTTAATTATTATATAATGGACAAAAATCGTAATAGTTAAAATTAAAACAAAGAAAATTACAATTTTAAACAAATGTAAATAAGCTAGTATACTAATTCACCCAACTCTCTCTAAAATTGAATTTCTTAAACAAACAACATAGGTAAATAAATTATTTTAAGTATTAGTTACTTTTTAGTGGACGTAAAAAGTAAATAGGTGTCAACTATAAATTCCTATGCTTCATTGAGTTTTAAATGAATTTAATTCATCCATATAATTGTGTTGCAGATATTACGAGAAGATTCAAAAAGTAAAGATCATGCTACGAATTAAAAGTCAAGAAAAGCGGCAATGCAATCCACGGATAAAACAAGAAAACCCTTTATAAATAAGGAAATAAAAAGAAAAAAACAAAACCGAAGGGAATGTGCGACGGCAGAAAAAATTATATATATACACTTACGCACAACATTAAAAAAAAAGGAGGGGAAACTGATTTTCATTCAACTTGAAGCTTGAGAGTACAAATAGAGATCAATATTGAAGCAAATAGCAAGATCGGAAAGCAAGGATTGACACATTCAAGCATTGAAAATCGTTCGGTTCTGTTTCGTTTTCGATTATTTTTCTTTGTTTCATTGATTCTTGGGCTTATGTTACTAAAGTTTGCAACTTTATCATTGTTCATAATGTATTCGATCGTTATGAGTAGCTAACTTTTTAATACTACTTAGGTTGGGTTGAAAATTAATATGTTTTAACTAAATATTTGGTTTTGATTTCGTATATTCGTTTATTAATCTTAGAACTTGATTATTGTCTCTATTAAATATGAACATGTGTATTGTTTTATGCTTGAAAGTTATTGTTATACTCGTATATGTTTGATCTAGATTGATTGCGTGACATCTAGATTAAGGTTGCACGTTAAAATTAATTACTTTGTGTTTTTAATTTTATACTTTGATTAGAGATAATTTTAGGAGCATTGGTTGTGATTTGATGATATTTTTCAATGTGCTACCTTGTCTAGAACCTAGGGGTGATAGATATTGCTTAAAACCTCCTACCCATTGCTTGTTTGGTTTAGATTTCGCGAGAGCGTGTTTTGCCTTTCATTCGTGGTGTTAGTGTTTTAGGGTATTTAATTGGATTTAATCAAGTTGTCCTTTGTCTTAAGGTTAGAACATATAATTTTAAAGACATTATGGTCGAAAACCTAGGGGTGATCTTTTAGACATTTTAATAAACCTATATGGTGTCTTACACATGTCTTTGGTTTTCTTAGGGAGTAACAACATACCTAGTTAACCCTAGATCCGTATTTTTAGAGATAGCCATACGATTCATTACCTTTATGTAATTACATGTTAGTTGGATCTCTGCCTAGGTAGTTATTTCACATATTTGATCGTATTCAAGTTCCAAAGTTTGAATTCTTATTTTTTTATTTCTTCCGTCGTGTTTCGATTAATTAATTTTAGTTAAATTGTTTGTTTTTTATTAATATTAATTACTTAAAATAATTAAATTAATTGGGTTAGAAGTCGATAGAGGTTTAGTAACGAAAGCCGCCAAACGTGTCTCTAGGGTTCGATATTCGGACTTACCTAAACTTTACTATAGCACGACCGGTACACTTCCCGTTTGTGTGAAGTTTAGTTAGGAATTTCTAAATTTTTTTTGAAAAACATTTTTAAAATAAAATAATATATATTTTCACACATCAGATACCTTTTGTTGCTTCTCTTTCAAACAAGCAACACACTTTACAGAAAAATTCATTTTTAGGCACACAATGTACCAAGTTATTTTTACCAATTTTTTTATTGTTTTAAAATTATTAAGACATATTCTTTTATGATAGAGAGTTAACTCATCACCATTAGCTTTGGAAAGAAAGCATGATACTTCACTTAGTGGGGAAGCATTGTTCATATCCAGCTTGTACATATCCCCTCTCTTGGGAGATCTAAGAAGCACCAATTCTTGAGGAATTGTCATCCCAGGTTTGAGGATAATGCACCATTATCTGTGAAAAGCATTTGGTGCTTTTGGTCACAGAATTGAGAAACACTTAAAATATTGTGTTCAAGCTGTTTGACAAAGTTTACTTTGTCAACTTTTAACTTACCATTGGATACACTACCTCTACTAGCAATGTATCCTCCGGCTTTACCTCCAAACTGAATATGATCTCTATCAAAATGTTCAAATTCTTGAAGGAGAGATATGTTCCTTGTCATGTGCCTAGAGCATCCACTGTTCACATTCCATACATTTCTATTCTTGTTATGTGGATGTCCATGCACACATAAGGTGAAATGATTAGTTACAATTAGAAACCCAAGCCTGGTTGGTCATGGGCTCTTCCAATGTAGATGATATAATTGAACCAAAGTGTATGTATGGGGATTCAACTATGGTTTGTGAACAAGAGGTTTGGGTTATAACATCTTTTCTGATCTTCCATTCCATCCATGGTTTATTAGTGTAAATGAGCCTATAGAGGCTTGAGCAGCATGACTTGCTTCCGAGGCTTCTTTCTTATCGGAAGAAGTTATCACCACCTTTTCTTTTGAAGCAATCTTCTTCTCGGAAGGTTTCAAAGGATTCCTTTTGTTCCTTTCTTTATTCTTTGGCTTGTCTTCCGAAGCTATTTTCCTTTCAGAAGAATGAGTTTCTTTCGAAAGCAACTTGGCTTCGGAAACAAGCTTTCCTTTTCTTAACACTTGCACCATATGGTAAGGTCCAAATGTGAAACCATCCTTGACTTCTTCTTTCTTAATATTGGTTGCATAATGTGTGCTTGCAGGATTGTAGTAATAATCTTTAGCCATGTGGTTGTGCAACCCACACATTATGCACTCAATTTTATTCTTGATGGGGTGTAAGGGTTGTTGTTTCTTGCACTTCTTTTCTTCTTGAACACCCTTCTCCTTTAATGTCTGATCCTTCAACTGGATAAGAATGCTAGTACTACACTTCTTTCCTGAAGTAGATCCTCCAACCACTTGGAATCAAGCTAAGATGAATACACCCTTTTGCTTTGGGTCTATTTTCAACTTTGACTCAGCCACCTTCTTGGCAGTTTTTCTTGCTGCCTTGATTTTATTCTTTCTTTCTTTGGTGGTTAGGAGTTGATCATCAGCGGTGTGGATGAGGTTTTCTACCTTATCCTTCCCTGTGGTGGTCACCATTGTTACATCATTCTTCTGCTCATTAGGTAGTGAGTCAGCAGTTGAAACCTCTTGCTCATCAGTACCACATCTTGGCTATCTAACAGACACATAAGAGTGTGGTGGAGCAATTTCATTGGTTCCCAGCCTACTTTTGTTTTGATAACACACCTTTGAGTGGGAGGATGATGCAATGATGGTGATGAAGTTATGCTCTTCAATAGCATACTTCTTTGCTTTAGCATCAATTAACTTGGAGATTAAATCTTTTATTTAAGCCCAATAGTTTGAATGTTTATGTTTTAAAGATGATACAGTTTTCTCTAAGTCTTTAATTTTGAGTTTGTAGCCAGATTCTGCTCTCTTAAAATCATATTTTAATATGTTTAAGGACTCAATATCATATCTAACTTCCATGTTATAGTCCTGATACAATTTACCTTAGCAATACAGGATGGGGTACAGAGATGTTTATATTCCTTACTGTCTTCAGTTCCAGCCATGAGAGCTTGAGCAGGAGTGACATCTTGCACCATGAAGCTCCAATCAACCAACAAATGCAGTCTGTTGTTCAGTTGGTTTGGCTGCAGCTTTTAGGGTAGTAGGATGTTGGGAGGCTTGAGTTGCGCTAGGATTGGATCTAGGAGCCTTGCATTTCCTTGCAAAATGACCAAGTTGATTGCAATTATAACATTTGGCCTTTGACTTGTCAAACCCAAATTTGCTATTGGTTGGGTTCTGAGGGAATTGTCTTCTAGTTCTCATGAAGAAATTCTTTACCCTATAGGTTAGAAGAGCCATTTACTGGACAATGTCCATATACTCCACATCATCTGGGCTAAAAGACTTAAGATCATCAAAACAGAATTGAAAATCTCTAGAGTGCTAATTTCTTGAAACAAAAAGCACAACTATCCTGGAAAGGATTTTGTTGAGCCTGTTAAGATTCTCAGTTCTCTTGATTATGACATAGTAAAAAGTCCATTCATGAGGAAGTGCACTCATAAATTTTCTTACTATGTCTCATTTCTCAAGATCCACTCCCATATACTAAAGAGAGGTGATCAAGTCCATGTACTTGATGTATTATTGACTTAAGGTCCCATCAACAATGTGTGTGAAGTTCTCAAACTTCTACTTTAGCATATCTTTCTTGGACATTTTGGACTTAGTAAAACTAGAGTACATCAACATCAAAGCATCAAATAGATCTTTGGCAGTCTTAAAGTGCTGAAAGCCTACCATTATGGAGTTTGGTATAGCTGTAAGCAGCATTGGCCATCTTCTTGAAGTCATTATCAGAGTATTCTTCAACAGCCTTCTCAATTATGGCACCATTACCAGTTGGGGATTCCACCTTTGGCTTGTAAGGACCTTCAGTTACTGATCTCCACATCTGACTGTCTTGATACTTGATAAAGCCTTCAATACGTTTGCTCCATGCTCTAAAATTATCAGGAGTGATAATTGGAGCCTTGGTCATGGTTCTCATCTCAGACTTAGAAGATTTCTGGTTAAGAGCCATTTGAGTGAAGTGAGTAAGTGTGATGAAACAATATGATTTGGGATAGTTAGATCTCACAATCATGAGCCTATAAAGCTCTGATACTAATTGCAGAATCGGTATTGGTCTCTCAACACAAGTTTATCTCTCAAACTCACTTGATCTCACTCGGTTGATGAAGCAGAATCTCTAACTAAGTTGACAATAATATAATAAGTAAATAAACACAAGAATGGCTTTTCAAGATACTTGTATATATTACTTCTCAACTCATTATTACAAGACTCTCACAAGAATTACATAATGAGTTACAATGAGAAACTATATATACTACTATCTACAGCCGGTTATACTTGGATAACCAGCTGGAATTTATATCTAGACAAATACTACATTGCTAGAAGTAAAGCATCTAAGATAATATACTATCCTAGATTAGGTGGTCATGACATGTCCATGACTTACCTTTTGTCACAAACTAAAGGTGGTAACTGTACTAACTGATAAAGGGTGAACAGTGAATTAATGTATGGTCAACTACATGGGCGTGGAAAAGCACCATGCAGTATATCGTAGATGGCGCGGGTGTTTGACCGACCAGACTTTTGTCCACTAGTTCATAGTTGGTTCTTCCGAACCTTAAATGGCTTCGGAAGAATAAGTTCTTCCGAGGCCATTATACTTCGGAAGAGTCAACTTCTTCCGAGTACTTCTGCAAGTCTTCATGACTTTATTCTTCGGAAGACTTTGCCTTGGATCTTCTAACCGTTTATACTTCGAAAGAAGAACTACTTAGTCTCGGAAGACTGGGTTCTACCTTCGGAAGTTCTTCATATTTAAGCTTCAGAAGATCTATAACTTGTCTTCGGAAGAGCAGCTTTGTCTTCAGAAGACCTCTTCAATTGTACTCCAAAATCTTCTAAGTGTTGTTTTGATTGCACCAGCCTCATATGATCTTACATGTTTGAAACTTGGAATCCGTAATTTGTTATTTTTATTCATTTTCCACAACCACACTTCTACATCCCTAGCCAAAGTCAATCTGATCAAGTCTTCATGACTTTCTTATGTATATGTTTTAGTTGGTAAAGGTTTGACTCCATCCTAATCCTGCATTTATACTTGCTTCATTTTGGACATGGGTGATCCATTAAACATTCACATATTGATACATGTGTCTAAATTGATAAAGACCATTGAGTGATCATTTATGAAGTGTGTGAAATGATGTATAAACAAAAACTTTAGTATGTTTGTTAAGCTTGTAAATATTTTATACAACCTGACAAATCTTGGCTACTATATCAATTGTATTCTGTTGAGCCATTTATGCATAATAAGGGGAAAAATACATATTAACAGTTTTTTTTAATGCTCTTCTACCCATTCTAATTGGGTGCATGCTACTTTGATGCTTGAGTTTTACTTGAGGAGAAACAAATGTTTAGATACAGGGATATTTGATATATTCAAAATGTATCATATATTTTATTTTAAATAAATCTTTTTTCCTGCTTATTTCTTTTATGCTTATACTTAACTAGTCTGCATCTTTAGGTAAATCAAAACCAAGAATTACAAAAGAAGAAAACAAGCCGACAAGGGAAAAAATAACAAGGCATGATTGACGCACCCCATGTACTACATGACATGGCCTATGTTAAGACACTTATATATTCTAGACATATGTGATTACACATCCCAACTCAAGCTTGACACGCCCCCATGCAAGGAGGAGTACATATGCAATGTCTATTTAAACACTACCTCGTGTCTAGAAGCATTACATGGGTGATGTGACACATGTCACGCCCCTGTGCCTACTAAGTGTGTCATCATTGGGTATATTTTAGAAAATGAGTGAACTATAGTTAACTTAGGATCGTGTCAAGCATTACATGCCCCATGGAATGCCTTGAAATTGTTTATAAATAGCATGCTTGGTTTATTTCCAAAGGGAGAACTTCTAGAGCCTCCACCCATATTTTTAAATGTTATTTTCTTTTTAATTAGATTATTAGGTAATATGTTATCTCATTCCAAGTAGATTAAACTTAAAAACTTTCATATCTTGTAATAATATTATTTTACATATATGCAAGTTTGACTTTTGTTGTTTTAATTGTCATGCTTGGTTAGATTCTATAACTTGCTTGGGTGAGATGTCCTGGATTTAATGTGTATTTGTATGTTTTCTACTTTTAGGTTATGTAAATGATTTCAAGTAATGGATATTTACATTGAATTTATCTTACCAAATATCTTGAAACTTGTTTTAACTTTGTATGTTGGTTTTTCTCACATTCATATTGTCTATGTTTGTGTAGACATGTGTTCACGCACCTAATAATGGTTAGGAGTTGAAATATTGCAACTTTGTATTTGGGGTTTTTGCCTTGTATTTCAGATTAAGTGACACAATCATAAATGTAAGTATTGAGTTACGTACAAGCACTTGTATTATTTTCTTAGGGGAGATAGGATCTTAATCAGGTTAAGAGTCTTGTGTGCGTTTGTAATTCCCTTATTTAAGGCATGTCATTTGTGCTTTAATCCGCCTTGCGATGCTTCTTATGATGAGGCGCTTTTCAATATTCTCAAGTGAGTTGGGATCACTGACCCAGAACTACTTAAATTTATGAACTTACATACTTATTTGGTATGATTTTTAGGACATCGAGGGCCCAACAACCACTATCCTTTGAAAGATAATATTAAAACCTGCCCTATGGTCGTTATGAACATAAAAGGTTGATAATTGTGAAGCCATAAATTAATGTTAAAGGTAAATCATTTTTAGGAAGTCAAACCAAAGTAAGTAGCTCTTGTGAACTGATCTGACTACAATTTACTTCGTTTTTCACATTGATACATGTTTTTTACTAATATAGAAACCATTTAAAACCAACCTTTTGATTTGACTAAAGAACAAGAAAAATTGGTTATTGGGAGCCTCTATATCCTTGGACGCAACCCGTTACCATGCATTTACCATACTCATCAATGACAAGTGTGTTTGTCTTTGTTTGTTGTAGTTGGTGAATATGTGTTATCGAGTTTATAAATTTAAAACTTAATTGTGTTTAAAAAAGCATTAATACCTATTTACACCACAAAACACACCAAGTAACATTTAATATATATATATATATATATATATACATATATATATACATATATATATAGATATATATATATATATATATATATACATATATATGTATATATATATATACATATATATATATATATATATATATATATATATATATCTATATATATATATATATATATATATATATATATATATATATATATATATATATATATATATATTATACACACACTACAATAATACTAACACTCGAGTGATTTATTGTTTAGAAAAATGTCTGTAACTTTAGTGAAACCCTACAAAGCTTGGCTATTATCATATGAAATATTTCAAGTGGGTGTTTTCTAGTAAAAGCTTTATTTTAGGGCAAAGAAAGTAGCACATAAGTGTAACCTAAGACCAATGATCTTTAGTCCAAGTGGTTGTGGTTAAGATGAAGTATCCCAAAACTTCAATAAAATAGTAGTAGGTCTTGGGTTCAAGTCTCGTTTCTGACAAAAAAAAAGTTATAGGTTTTAGTCTTGGGTTCAATTCAACATCGGGCCGACTAGTAGTCCGTCAGTGATCCAATTAGCCGTTTAAAAAATATAACTTGAGATGGTAATATTATTTGTGTTACAAATAATATGTTATAGTCTTTATTAACGTTTGCTAATTTGTAACAGGTCGTATATAATTTCCTTGTTTGTCTCCTTTATAAATTGACATGTTTCTTAGTCTATTTGGTCCTGTATTTGATTTTAATTAACTTGAACCAGACAATTGGCCAACTAAACTAACCGAAACTAGAGATATCAGACTCTGTATACAACTGAAACCAATATGTTATGAAAATTTTGAAAAAACGAGAAATCGATATTATAATCGAACCAACTCATGCTCTCCAATAAATATATATTAACAATTAATATTTTTTTAGGCAAAATTGATTTTAATAATCACAAGTATGACTCATTGTCCGATGAAATTTCATACCAATAATTTAGTCTATAACTTTCATTTTTCTTATCAAGTTCAATCCTAGTAGCATAATATTACATATTCACGCTTGATTTTCATTCGATTTCACTAAAAATAATGAATTTGAATGAAGTGGGGAAACATATATGCAAAATAGACTAGAGATGAAATCAAGTATTAATTTATGATGATTATGGTACGAGAATTGTCTTTAGTAACAAAATCAAAATTAATAGATATCATTAGTTAAACCGTTATATATTATTATAAGCTAATGCATCATAGTTCAAAAAATTTAAAAGTTTAACTTTGTTAATTTTTTATTTCACATTAATTGTGATAGTTGTAGGTTGTGATGATAAGCTTCACATCAAGCAAGTGTAATAGTGCATTCGATGTGTTGTCATGAGAGTAAACATGAAGGGTTTTGTTAATATCATGTTCTCGTATAGGAACCCACATGCAGACCAAGCCCACGTGACCTTTCCATACTAGTGCAACCATCAAATTAGGGTCATGTGTGCATTTATATTGGTCAGTTAGGTAGCTTACACCAACCCTATCCATAGATCATGTCCTCTGATTTGAGGTTAACTAGTTAGTTATTCTTGGATCCGTTGTGAAAAAGATAAGGCATGTGTAGTGTAGGCTACTAAATTATTTAAAAAAAATTATTTAATCTATATACTAAAGTTGTGTGCATGTTTTAACTACTTTAGATCATTTGAATAGATAGTTGCCAATGAGCGTTATATCAATTGGTTTAGGAGGATGCATCTTTTAATTTTCCAACATAAAGGTCATGAATTCAAATCTCAATTGGTGCTCCAAGTGTGCTAGAAGTTTTACCGCGGTAGGCATTTGGGTAATGGGTTTCCTATGGAATGGTGGGGCCGGGTCACCAACGCCGTCTGTATTTGCGAGCGTGGGTGAACCTTCGCTAATGGGTTTACCCGGGTGACGGGGTTTATAGTATTCGTTAGTCATTTAGAGAAGAAAGAGAAAACATAAAACCTTAAATGGATACTTGTGTAGCTTATAAAATTGTTTGAACATATGAATGAACGTAAAATAACCCTTTTCTAATGAAAACATTATATAAAAGAAACCGCCTAGTGAAGAGCTAGGCAGAAATCAAAAGAAACGTGAACATAAGGTCTTGAAAATAAGTTGTTTTACGAAGACGTTATATCCTTTGGCATTTTTGAAATATGCAACTTTAAATCAATCTTGGCAATTAATGACGACCCAAGCTTTATGTGCAACCTTAGTTTACATCTCTATACTAAGGGGGTGTTTGTTTTTTTAGAAAATCTCTTCCTGATCTCTTTTGTCTACGTCGCGCAAACCACGCGCATACTGCAGACATTTTGTTGAAGAGAAACAAACAACACCTAAATTATGAACACAACAGAGATTTAATAGCCACTACATATTGTCTAGAAGGAAGACGATCTAAAATCACATTATACCAAGATATTAACCTTTCTTGGAATGAAAAGGTTCGATCTCGAACTATAGTTATCATCTGAAAGAGTGTATTTTCTCACATGTTCTACAGAAAAATCTTCTCAAAGCTCCAAGTTCCAAAAACATAAGTTTGTGTTGTCATATGCAGCTGAAGCTCGCCCCCAATCATTTAACGGAGATGCCTCAACGCCTCCCTAAGGGGCAATCGCCACCATCCCCTCCATCCGAGCAACTCCTTTCTTACTATAATACCATAATCTTTATTTTTCCCCTGTTTGTATAGTATAGAATACCTAGATGCAAGCGAGGTATTGTTCAATCAATTTTTTTCCAAAAATAAAGTATTACGCCCATTACCAATGTTTTTCCTTACGGAAGAGATAGAAATCAAGTCTCTATCATTTAGTTTTTTAAATAAAAAAAATAAACAATACTCCTAACAATATTACCTTTGATCAATTAAGAAGAATCTAAAACACCTACCTTAACACCATGTATAGATTTAATTACTTTAGCCTCCAAAGCATCTTGATTATTCAAAAGTCTCCACCTCCATTCTATAATAAAGCAAGATTACTTCCCTCCAAACTCCCTATCAACCCCCCCCCCCCCCCCCCCCCCTTTTTTTTTCTTTTTCAAGTAGAACAATATCGCATTTGACCCACACAACTTTTCGATTCTTGGATCTAATGGATTCTAAGAACTTTCTTAACCTTCGCCGACATTAAGAATAATGACGTGCAATATAACCAATTGATCCCAAAAGTGAAGAGATCAAAATAGATCTACCATCACTCCAAAAGAATATTAACTTTCCATTTAGAAAGCCGTTTTTGAAATCTATCTATTATCAACTTCAACCCTTGAACTTTAGTCATGTAACAACCCACCAGAATTCAAATAAGAACAGGAAGTTTATTAGGCTTACACTTCGATATCAAAGCAAAACAGTCCACGTCACTAAAGTCAACCACCACGCCAAATAAACTTGATTTAAGTAAGTTCATTTTCAAAAACAAATAAGAGTTCTCACTATATACCTTATATTCTCAAAAGACCATTGCTCAAGTAAAATAAGCATAAAACAAATGAGAACCGTACTTATATATAATATTATTTAATATATATACAAATAAGTTATTAGAAAGGCAATAAAAATGAATATACAGTGAACTCACAGTCCACCTGCATCCCTGTCACATGTTTCTTTCTGTAGTGTGTTTTCACTATTAAATCACTGCATTGTAATTAATATTTTATAGGTTTTAACTTGTTTATAAAAGACTAGTGGAAAATTTCTTTCATCTTTCTTCTTCTTCATCAACTCAAAATCACCGGAGCTTGCGGTTGTCTTGAAGAACGTAATATTATTTATTTACAATGTTTCACTCTTTACTGTCATGTTGCTCACTTTAAATAGACGATTTAAAGGGTAAAAACAAAACAATTTCTCCATTCCAGTATTCTGGTAAGTCACAAATTTTACAGGTCGGAGGGTCAAAGGACCCTCCGAACCCATTATGTGGTTCGCCCATGACCCCTGACAATGTATTCGATACAATCAGTTATTTCTTTAGTTTTTATAATTTAGGGGGGGGGGGGAGGGGGGTTGATTGCACATTTTTTATTGGGAGCGATTGAGATTTTCACACACACACACACATATAAACATATATATATATACACACATATATATGCATATATATACATATATATACACATATATATATATACATATATATATACATACATATATATATACATACATATATACATACATATATATATACATACATATATACATACATATATATACATACATATATACATACATATATATATACATACATATATACATACATATATACATACATATATATACATACATATACATACATATATCATATATATACATATATATATATACATACATATACATATATATACATATATATCATATATATACATACATATATATACATATATATATATACATACATATATATATATACATACATATATATATACCTACATATATATATACATACATATATATACATCATATATATATACATATATATATACATATATATATGTGTATATCTATATATGTATATAATATGTATATATATATATGTATATATATATGTATATAAATGTATATCTATATGTCTATATATATGTATATATATGTCTGTATATATATATGTATATATATGATATGTCTAATATGTCATATATCTGTATGTCTATATATGTCTGTCTCTCTATGATATCTGTCTCATCTCTCTCTCTCTGTCTCTCTATCTCTCTGATCTCTCTCTCTCTGTCTCTCTCTCTCTCTCTAGTCTCTCTCTCTCTCTCTTCTCTCTATCTCTATATGGGTGAACGGTTGCCACCTTTCTCACACTATCGTCCGTCCATGAAACAAGCTAAAAACTAGTTTACAAGAATTGGTTGGGGTTGAACTTGAACCAACCGCTTTCCTATTGGTTTGTAGCCTGCCGCAATTTTAACACAACTTGAAACGGTGAAAATCGGAATTTAACTCACCAGATTTCAACTAGAACCGATCACTTCCATCTCTCCATCTTCAAAAACCGGTTCTTAACCCAAACCAGTTCCACCAAAATCGGGTTTAACTTTTACTTACCCAAAGCGAATGGGTTTGAGAAAAAGACCATTGTATATATTAAGTCAAGCGCATGTAACGTAAAGCTAAAGACCCCAATCAAATCTTGAAATTATGTACTTTATAAACCGATTATGAGATTCACCTATCTTGACATAAATGATAAGAACCAAATAGAAAACTACTAAGAATTTGTTTTGAATGTTTAGAGTGAAAGGTTGTCACCGCAATTGAGGCTTAGGGGCTTAGGGCAGTCATGCACATGCAACATAAAACTGAAGTCCAGGATCAAAGTTTGAGATAATGTCCTTTATGGGCAGTTTATGTGATTTCCCTATCTCGACATAAATGATAAGAAATGAACCACTTGCTCTTTTATAAAACTACTAAGATTTTTGTTTTGCCTGTTTTCAAGAGTGAGAAACTGTCACTGAGATTGGGGTTTAGCAGTCAAGCACATGTAACATAAAGCCAGAGTCCAGGATTAAATGTTGACATTACGTTGTTTGTGTGTAGTTTATGCTACTTGCGTATCTCAGATTAATTAAGATTAAGAAATATTACTCACGGCCACATCCTAACACTCGAGGAGTGGTGGGTCGGTTTCCTCAATGTTAAACTTAATCGATGAGTAATACGTTTTAATGCTACATCTTGTCAAGTTGTCAGTTTAATATGTATTTGATTTTGTGTCAACAACAAAAACGAGAAAGAGGATTTCATCGTTGGACATCCATGTCATCTGAAAAAAGCTTATAGAAAGTTGAATATGTCTGATTTTGTTCCCACTTTTTATGCCTATATTTGTCATACATCCATTATAGGTTATACTGTATAATATAGAGCGAAGTATTATATTATACATTACAACCCTACAATGAGGGTGAGCAAAGGTGCACATAAAAAGCAGGACCACAAATCTTAACTTATCATTCCAATTATTTTTCAAAAAGAGTATATGATTGTTACGAGATTAAATACAAGAGTAATAGAAAGTATACATTAAGTATCATATTTAAAAATTGATGGTAAACTGAAAATAAATTAGTTTAATAAATTAACACAATAATCGTCATACACAACAATGGTAAGAGTTGGATGAATAACAGACACTACACAATGAACTTTGAGAATAGCACAAGATGATGCAATTCAGTAACACAACAACAGGACAACAAGAATAAAGAACGACACTTGTTAAACCTAAAACCCTAACCATGTGACAATAAACAAATAGAATTTTGAAAGGAATTGTGCGTGTTGATCGGTGGGTGCTAAATGAGGTGTCAAACTATGAACAGTTGAAAGATATAGGAACATAAATAGCAACTAAATGCATGAAATGGAGAAACTGTAGATGTTGAGGATCAGAACGTACTGCTGCTTTCACTCGCGGAGATTGAAGGGACTTCGGTTTTGACAGTATGTGAACCACCACCTCTGTTACTAATGTCAAGACCCTGGAAGCGGTTAAGTTGATCCTGCTGCAACGTTTCATGGGTGGCTGCAAGAAAAGGGTGGTTCCGGTGGTGGTTTGACTGTTGGTAATTTTGTGGATCGGGTTGGTGTTGGTTTGTGAACAAGTTTGGTTGGTTATAGGGAACATGGTGCATTCCTAAATTGTATGTATCTGAACAGCTTGCTATCTCTCCAGTTGCAACTCTCAGCCTTTCCACTTCTTGCTTCAATGCCTCATTCAGAGCTGTGTTTTAAAACATTATAAAATGGTTTATATCAAAACAATATAATTAAGATTTAGCAAATTTTATTCTAAGCAATGATTTTCTGACATTCTAGTTTTTTCTTGTGAAATAAATCATCTGATCTAATTGGAAATTGGGATTATGTCATACAACCCTCAAAAAATTTGGAGTACTCATCATTTCCCCCAACAAAAAATCATAACATCGAATATACCCATTTCTGAACTTATGACATCTATACCCTCTTCCCTTAAAACTTGCATAATGATACGAGAGTTTGGAGTACAAAGAGAAATAGAAGGGTACAATAGCCATAGTATAAATTCAATTTAGTAATATGAAATCTTAGGTATTTTGATTTTAAGACGGGTATATTTGATGTTAGCATAAATAGATATTATACAAGTTTTCAAGGGTAGATTTCAAATTGTCCCATAATAAAGTATCATGATATGCAAGTTATTTATTATATTTCTTAGAAGCTTACCATCCCGTAACTGAGCTTGTTGTTCCATTGCTTGTAATCGGAGCTTAAGCTCTGTGTTTTCAGAAGATAGGCCAGTTGTATCCCTCTGTATATAAAAAAAGAAGAAAGAAACCATCAAATCACATACCGAATGTAGTGTACTAAAATATTGCAGCTGTAACTTGAGGTGGCAAAACGGACGGTCTGGGTAACAGATTAAATGGGTAATTTCTGTATACCATTCCGAAAGGGGCCATGTCTGGCTGACCCAAAACATTGTGTGCCACTAATGGTTACGAAAACCATGTTAGAATATAAATTGAACATGAGATCTAAATAAAGAAATTTAGGAGGTTTTGATTTGTATCTATTCAAAACACACTTAGGAAAATTTCAACCCAATTGAATAATTGATCCATTTTCATTTTAACCAAATTTTATTATTTACCCATTTGACAGTATGAGAAAAAAGATAACCCAAATTGACTGTTTCATAAGCAAATGAGTTGATATTGCCAACTCTTGTGTTTTACATGACTACATAGAGAGACATCCACAAAAGTAGATGCAGTTAAAGATGGTGCTTCTAGTTAGCATAGGGTTACACAATAATGATCACATTTCTATAAAACAAAACACTTGATATAAATAATATTTGTATAAAACAAACTACAGAAGTATGAAATCAATCACCTGAAACAGAGTCAACTGCGCTGAAAGAGTGGTTGCTTCTGTTTGTAGGGTTTGAACTTTTCTCTCAAGCTCGGATATATAGCGGGCTTTCCTCTCTTTTGAACGAGCAGCAGATTGTCGATTGGCCAAAATCCTGTATGCTACAACACATAAGATGATCTGAAACTCCAAAACCCACCTTCATATCTCACTTAAATAATCGCTTTGTAATATATTATTATTGCATAGAAAACCACTCACTTTGCAGCAGTAATTACCTCTGCTGTGATCTTGATATAAGCTTATAATGTATGGACTTGGGAGAGGTAAACACCATGATCAATATTGTGTCTTCATCTATGTTTAGGTACATAGATTATAATTTTTTATCACTAATGCATTTAATATTTTCACTAATGCAATCAATCTTTTCATTCCTCAACAAGATATGAACATTCAGAAGTAACACAAGTTGCATACTACATACACACACATTATCAACATAATGTGATACCTTTTTTTATCAATTGGAGGGCCTAAAACAAACTAAATTCCAAAAACTGAAATGACATTTGCTTGATCAAATTGATTCAAAGAAAGAATCATATTATTAGACAACAACCGCAACTGGGTCAAAGCTCATAATTCCGAATCAATTCAAATTATCTTGAATTGTGTATTATTGATTGCATAGATTTCCTTTGATTTAGTTCTCCGTAACTATTGTAACTCTCCCTAGTCTTTAGCTATTTCTTTCCTAGTCTTTAGCTCTTTTATTTGTATTAATATATATACGTTACTCGTTCTATATAAAACACTCATTGGACTAAACTTTGATACATATTGGTTAAAAAATTGTAAATACTAAATATCTTAGAGATCTTAGATGTTAACTACTCTAGCATGTTGGATCAACCAAACTCCATCAAGAATAAGAAAAAAAATCAAACACATAGGTTTAACCTGCTTCGGCTGTCAGCAAACTAACACAAAATTAGAAAATTGTAATTATAATTTCCAATTCTCTATTAATTGTATACCAGAACTATAGTGCACAAATTTAACAGAATTACACATGATCTGATAGTAATTATATCCAAATTTCCATATATAAACCGAAAAAACAGAAAGAAAAGACAACAATTACCTCTTAGCTCGTTTGGGATCAATAGTCCACAATTCAGCAAGCTTATCAGGAGCCATCGCCTTCTTCGCCTCAATCGTCTCCCTGAAAATACTCGGACTATCCACCGAATTACTATGCCGATGTCGAGGTCTCGAACTACTCTTCTCACCATCACCTCCATTATCCTCGGAACCTCCACCGGCAGCGGCACCGGCAGCGGCATTGGCGATCCGGGCGGCGTCGAGCACTCCACCAGCAGCAGCGGCATCAGTGAAGTTGGATCGGAGCTTGTCCATATCCATGTAAGTGCAGAAGAGATCATCTTCAGATCCGAGGTCCTCGAAGCTTCCAGAAGGCGCATCGAAGGTGTCGGAAACCAGATCTAGGTCGTCGGGGAGGCGGTAGTTGACCTCGGAGTGGGCTCGCCGGTGGTGAGAGCCTCTGAACGGAAATGGTGGAGCCTTCATCGGGTTAGGGTTTGGATCTTGCATTGCGTTTAAGTTTGCCTCTCTGTGTGATCTTCAGAGCAAAGAGAAGCAGTGTGTGTGTTTTTCGTTATCTGTATTTATTGAGGGGAAGCAGCGTATAACTGTTTTTTCTGGGTGCAATGTATGAATCTCGTGGACTCTTATTATTTTGGGTCAAACTCATCGTTATCCGTTGAGGTTGCTTTCAATTGAAGGTGCTACAAACGGGTCGGAGTCTCCGATATGGTGTAAACCCAAACCTAATAAAATTTCTTATCATTATATTATACAAAACTTATATCTATATCGTATGATATACATGATGACTCAACAACCAGTGATATTTAGTTTAAACGTTAAAGGTGAGGTGTCGTAAGATTTTAATAAAATACGTGTATGACTTGGATTCAAGTCTCACATGATACATAAATAACAGGAAAATTCTAGGTTGAGCGAGAGGGTTTTCCTATGGTAGGTTTCCTCTAAAGGGTAATTTTAGTTTCGAGAGTGAGATTTTGTACTTGAGTAATAAAGATAATTGAATAGGTCAATTTCCCATCAATGATCCAATTGTTGGAGCATATATTGTCATATATAGTGTGTCCGTCGCTTGACGAATAGTCTAGGCTTAATATAATACACTTGATATGTTGTAAACACATGAAACTGAGTCATTCGCAGGAACATATGCGAATGAAATGGACCAGTCGTGCGACTGAGAGATACTATTGGACCATTCGTAAGACCGGACCATAAGTATGGTCTAGTGGTACGATTGAACCATACGCATGGTCCAATCGTACGAATGGCCCAGTCGCATCTGATATAGGCTGAGGCCTATAAATACCAGTTTCATTGTGTAGAAAGGTTTTGAGAGTGTGCCAGGGGCCTAGGTGCTGCCGGATGAGAGGGGAGATCATGCTCGATCTCCCCTTGCCAAAAGTCGTGATTCTTCTATTTAACGAGCTTGTAATCATTAGGTTTTATCAATGAAACCATTGTATTATTGTTCATTCTCTTGTTTGTCTTTTGGTTTTTCTTTTCCTTCCGTCAAGAACACGCTCGGATGTCAACCGATCCAGCGACTTCACAATTGGTATAAGAGCCGGTTACTGCTAGAATGATCTAACAATCATTCTAGCAACCCGAGCTCTTGATTTCTGGATCTATTTCATGTTCTTTGACGTTAAACCCACTTCGTGTTCTTCGTGTTTTGCTCAGATCTTGTTACGTGTGTTGTTTCGTGGTTAAAATCGAACTCGAAACCACGTTCTTATCACCCTTGCGAATCTGATGATGTCTATTTTGTTTCGGTTCATGTAAAATTCATCATATTAGGGTTTTTGGCAGCCATGGCGGCTGCAGATCAGAAAATCTGCGTGCAGATCCGCTCATGCGACTGGATCATGTTAATGGACCATTCGCACGACTGGACCATGCTAATGGACCATTCGCACGACTGGACCATGCTAATGGACCATTCGCACGACTGGACCATGCTAATGGACCATTCGCACGACTGGACCATGCTAATGGACCATTCGCACGACTGGACCATCCTAATGGACCATTCGCACGACTGGACCATGCTAATGGACCATTCGCACGACTGGACCATGCTAATGGACCATTCGTACGACTGGACCATGCGACTAGACCAATCTTATGTCCAGTCGTGTGACTGGACCAGTCTTATGTCCAAGTCATGCTACTGGACCAGTCTTATGACCAGTCGCACGAATATATCATTCGTATCATCCATTCACACGTATGTGATATTTGTCTTCCATGTCATACGAATGAACGGTGTTCCAGACAAAAAAAAAAGGGTCGGGAACTGCCTCTTGCACAGATTTGAGGATGAGCAAAGCACATTCATCCTGAGGTTCTTTTGTCAAATAAGTTCGATGGATACCCCATTATTCGTTGGACTTCTAGAATAGATTAATGTAGTTAGAACATGAAACGGAGAAGAGAAGATGTTAAGTTCGATGGATACCCCATTATTCGTTGGACTTCCAGAATAGATGAATGTAGTTAGAACACGAAAGGGAGAAGGGAAGATGTCAGCAGTCAGTGCTGAATTTGTGGGGTAGCCTGTGTGAAGATTGGAGCAATGGAAAACTGTTCATGTTATTATCTGGAAAAATCAGTCAGATAGGGAATCTTGCTGCTATGATGGTGTTCTGCAAAGTAAACGAAAGCTATTGTGCCTAAATTCATTTTCAGGGATACTGTAGCAACCTGACAGATCAACAACGTTGGCTAATATGGTTTTGCAGGACCGTTTAAGGGCTTTAACACAATTACAACACAACAACACAATGAGGAGATTAACTAAACTTTAATCAAACAGTAAACTGGGTTAACCAAAGTGATACAAAGAACACAAGTAAAGCAAGAGACAGAACAAGAGAGTATGGGTTTCAAGGAGGCAGTATATTGCTTTCTCAAGTTCTTTTACAAGTGTTACAAAGCATAAAGAAAGATACAAGAACTTGGAATACTTATACTACAACCTACAGCCGGCTATACTTTGAAAGCTAGCTGGATACAATTGACTAGACACTAACAAAATCAATTGTAGGATCAAAAGGCATATCTGCCTTTTGACCTTGTGACTATGACATGCCATAGCTCACATCCTTATACATTACAAAAAGGATAAAGTACATAAAGTGGAAAGTTACAGACTCAAGACCTCAATGTACAGTTACCAAAAGCATGGACCTTTTCACCAACTCATGTAAGTTGGTGACTTTACAGAGATGCAGCGGAAAAGGTGCTTTATGGAACAGTACATCAGATAAAGCATGTGTACTAAAAGTCTTCGGAAGAAATCTGTCTTCATAGGTTGAAGCTTCGGAAGACTTTGTCTCTGAAGCTTCGGAAGACTTCATGTTTGGCTTCGGAAGATATTGGTCTTGGCTTCGGAAGATTTTACACTTAGAGTATTTTCTAATGCATTGTGTAAAACTTCCGAAGCATTCTTCACTTCAGTACTTAGTGCATGTTGCTGAGACACTTTGGATGTTTTGGGTTGCATCAGACTTAAGGAATCCTTACAAACTCCCCCTAGGCTGATGCTACCAAAACACTTAGAAGATCTTCAAATGTTGGTAGTCTTCAGTACAATCAAGACCATTCCTTTCTTCATTAGATGGTCAGGATCATCAAGACTCTCATAGTATCTTCTCATCTCAAAGAGATCATGCAGAGGTAAGTTGATTATGTCTTGCCATGAGTAGACATTCTCAACACCTTGATCTCTGATAACATTCCATCTTTCTGGATTGGTAGAATAAGTCCAGGACAAGATGGGTGTCTCAGTAGTTAGAGGAGCCACTTGAATAGGAGTTGATTGGGCTGCCTCATCATGCACTTCCTCAGGTTGATCTGATTCAGCCTGAGTGCAGAGGTAGATGACTTTGGCTTCTTCTTCTTAGTCTTTGGTTTAGAAGCCATCCTCTTCTTCCTCTTGGATGTCTTTAACTGAGAAGACTGGTCTGCAGCACCATGTTGATCATCAGTGTCTTTCTCAGTTGGGTGTTCCTCCCTCACAGGTTCAGAAGGAGAGGGAGTTTGACCCTGCCTAGGATCAGAAGATGAAGCTTGCTGAGGCTCAGCTGGAGGTGCTGGTTGAGGTGTCTCTGGTTGTTCAAACTTGACCTCCACTTCAGGTGGGACTTGACTTGGAAGAGAGTGCAAGTCAATAAGTTCTCCACTTTTAATCTTCTGCTTGATCACCCTTATATGCTCATCCATAGTGGATAGAGACATGGGGCCAAGTCTCCTTCCGGAGAATCCATATAGCTTCAAGAAGCTCATCATTCTTTGTCTGTCAGCAGACTTCTTTGCATTCTTTTGAATGATGGCTCTTGACTTTGCAGCTTCTTCCCTTAGCTTCCTTTTGGTTGTTTTTCTTTCTTTGACTAGCTCAAGCTCAAGTTGCTTTAAGTACTCGAACTCAATGAAGTCATAGGACAGGGGAAGAAGTGCATCTGCCTGATAGAAGCCTGTGGCACTCAGGTAGTTGATCATCTTGATCCTATCTTCTTCTTTATCTACCTGAGGTTCTTGTGGAGCCACATCTTCCTGTGCAGGACTTTCTTGAACTGGTGAGAGAGTGGGAGCATGCTTGTAAAGTCTTTTCTGTCTCTTCTCCTCTTTGAATTGGAGAAGTAACCTTGCATCTTCTTTCTCCTTCATCTCTCTTGACACTTCCATGTCAGCCAGTTCATTTAGTTCTTCTAAGGGGAGGGAGATGATTTCATCAATATCATAGTTCCTGGTCTGTAAGTAGGTAATCCTGACTGCCCTTAACTCATCATCTTGAGTATTTGGTCTGGGAGCAGCCCTGATTGCAGCTTGCATGAAGCTAGATGACCCAGAAGAACTTTCTCCCCTTAGCCTCCTTTTCCTCTCTCTCTTTTCCTCCTCAATTTCCTCAGGAGTCATTATCCTTTTCCCTTTGTCACCAACAGACCTTTGTGACTCAGGGTGGATTGAGGCTTGGCCTTCATTGCTTGGTGTAGCTTCCATGCTCTGGCCAGAGAGAGGCTGAGAAACACCTTCACCAGCAGGTGTCTCAGATGGAGTTTGGACCTCTGCAGCAGTTGTTGATGATGAGACAGGGGTCTCAGGTTCTGCCACTGGGCCTTCAGTCAAGGTTTCCCCTATGAAACTAATCTTAGGGTCCACCTCAACATCCAGTTGACCGATGACATTGCCTGATTGCCTAAGTCTCCTTCTTAGAGAGAACTCTGCAAGGATCCTGTCTTGGATTCTTTGAGCCAGCCTGTCAGCTTGTCTTGAATTGCTTGGATTGACAAGTGGCATGTTGACTAAATCCAGTCTTTCATAGAAGCTCAGGCTTTGGAATTGAAAAACTTCTTGTTGGCCTTGAACTCTGTGAAGTATAAGGGCTCTTCTGTCATCATCATACCTCCACCTTATGATGTAGTTGCCAGTTCCTTGTGGTGGAGATGAGACAGCCCTTGGTATACCTTCCTCAAAGAGACTCCTGATGAGTGAGTCTATAGAGTCCACATTAATGTGAACTTGAGGAAGTTGCTGAGAATGCACAACAGCAAGTGAGGATGGTGAGTCCTCTATGTCCATTCTCTTTGAAGAACTCCCAGGTTCTGTGGTTGTAATAACTTTCTCCCCCTTTTTGGTAGCATCACCCACTTGCATAGGTGAGCTGGAGGATAAGTCAATCACTTCCACAGGTTCTTGTGTTCCTGGTTGAGCTCTCCTTAAAGGTCTCCCAGCTAGTTTTTCCTGCAGATATGAAATCTGAAGTTGCTGATCATTGACCCTGTTTTGTAAGGTAGTCACCTGAGATTCCAAGTGACTAACCTTAGAGACTAAATAGGTGCATGTTTTTGACAATTTCTGCACCTTTAGTCTCAAATTCCCCTCATCTTCATCAGAAGAATCATTGGGGGATGAGATGATTGGACCAAAGTCCTCTCTCTCACCACCAGCTTGAGTTTCTTGGCTGCTGGTTTTCCTCTGCTCACTGGCAGCCTCAGTTGAGATGCCAGTGGGCTGAGTTGCCATGGTTGAGGTCTTAATGATGTAATCACTTTCAAAAGTGAGAGCCTCTTCCATATGGACATCCTGAACAGGTTCAGAAGTGTCCACCTCAGTAGTAGGTGACTGATGTGGGATAGACTGAGGAGAGTCAGAGGTACTCATCTCTCTTTGAGTAGGGGAGGAGAAGAGAGACTCATGGTACTCACTGAATCCTAAGTCTTCATCAGTATAGAAGGATAGGTTGGGAATTGGTTGGTTGAGATCCAAAGGCTGGGGATGGTAGCTGTCCCCTGAAGGTTGTTCACTTGAGTGTTGAGACTCAGAGTGAAGGCTTAAGGCTGTTGGGCTAGTGAGCTCATCAGGGTGAGCATGAGGAACCTCAGCCCTGATAGGTGAAGTAATGGGAGTGGTTTGCTCCTCAGGAGAAGTGGGAGCTCTAGTGTCCACTTCTTCCTGTAAGGTTGAGTATATGGGGCCTGCACAGACTCAATAGCCTGAGCAGGGGTTCGTTTGGATTTTCTTTGGTAGGTGAGGGTGATTTCTGGTCTTTTTAGGGGTAAGGATAAAAGAGGTGTGGGTTCAACACTAGCTTGTGTTGCTAGGTTGTCACCTTGAGCAATGAGCTCTAACATTTTTGGGACTAGGGTTGTTTCTACCCCTGAGAAGCCTACAGTTGGCTTCTTCATTATTTTAAAGATGCCGGGCTTCATCTGTCCCAATTTAAGAATATTACTTGTTTCCCTCAACTGTGAGCCCAGTTCACAGTTGAGAATGTGTTGAACATATCTAGGAAACATGTAATACTCTAAGGAGTCTAAGTTTGCAAGTAAATTAGTATAAACAAATTGTGAATACCTGAACTTGACCCCCTGAACCATTCCATGAACTATAAAGGAGAGATCCTCAGGAATCTGGTCCCATCCACCATGCTTGTTTGATAAGCTGTGGATAACCACATGGAGCAGGAATTTCCATTGGGATGAGACCTTCCCTTTCCTGAAGGTCTTTACAGAGAAATCTCCCTCATAGCCCATCTGCTCAAAGGAATGATTAACAGCTTCCTTTGGGAAGGACACCTCACCTTCTTCATCATCCAGCTGCAAATGTTGGTTAATGATGGCCGGAGTGATGAAGATTGTCCTCCCTTGCACTGTGGCAGACAGTGCCTTCTCCCCATCCATAATGACCTCTTGGCAGGTCTTCCAGAATTCAAGCAAGTGATCCTCATATAGAGTAGGATCAATGGTCAGGGAGGTGAAATAGTTTGACAGAGTCAAGAATTGGCAAATCTCTGAGAAACTTGCATCTTTCTCAGAGCTTAACAGAGCAACTTGATTATGTTGCCTGTGAAGTTGCATGGAGAAATCTGGGTTGTTTCTGCGGTTAAGGTTGGCCATTTCAGAAGCTTAAGGGTGAAGAAAGGTAGAAAGCAAAGGCGGTTTAGAGAATTAGGTTAGAGGAATAGTAGAATTGAGGAAGATAGTGGGAAAGAGGGGGAACCGTTGGGTATTTATGTGAAAAGGGATTTGAACCAAAGTTAATGAAAGAGGATAAACTTTGAAATCCGGAAGTCGGTCCCACCTCTGAAAAGGTAGTTTACTTTTGCTCAAAAAGTAGTTTTCTTGGAATTCGAAAAGCTTCCGAAGGTAATTTGTCTTCGGAAGTTTTGATTGAAAAAGCTTCCGAAGCTAAAATGGCTTCGGAAGATTTTCCTGAGAGTCTTGAAATTTATGCTTCGGAAGAGAAATAAACCCTTGGATGCTTTGTATAAGAATAAACAAAGCTTCCGAAGGTTAATTTTGCTTCGGAAGGAAAAAGTCCTTAAAAATGAATAAGTGTCTGAGATAAGAATTTTAAGCTTCGGAAGATGAATTTGACTTCTTCCGAAGGTAAAATCTCTTAGACAGTTATTTATTTTGAAGACATGTTTTTCTTCCGAAGATAAAACTTTATCTTCCGAAGTATCAGAAAATTTTCAAGAATCTAAGGAAAGTCTTCAAAAAGAATTTTACATCCAAAGAAAACATGAGCTTATGAAAGTGATGAACTAGACAACTTAGGACACACATATTTTAAGAAGAAATAATTAGAATTAGTTTTAAGAAAAAGTCTACTCAAAGTTAATCATCCCAATAGCTGATATCAGATACTTAAATCTCTGTTCATCAAAAGCTTTTGTGAACAGATCAGCATATTGTTCATCTGTATGAACTTTGACTAGTTTAATTAATCCCTTTTCATAGTTATCTCTTATTAAATGATACCTGATGTTGATGTGTTTGGTCCTTGAGTGCTGCACAGGGTTCTCAGTGATAGAGATAGCACTATTGTTGTCTATGTGGATAGGAGTCTCTTTGAAGTTAAATCCATAGTCCAGCATCTGATTTTGAATCCAAAGCACTTGAGCACAGCAGCTTGCAGCAGCAATGTATTCAGCCTCAGCAGTTGATGCAGACACACAGGATTGTTTCTTGCATTGCCATGAGACAACCTTCCACCAAGGAATTGACATCCCCCAGATGTAGACTTTGCAGTCATGTTGCAACCACCATAATCACTATCTGTATAGGCATACAGATTGAAATTAGGATTCTTTGGATACCATAGACCAAGTGTTGAAGCACCTTTGAGGTATCTTAAAATCCTTTTCACAGTGATTAAGTGAGACATCTTAGGGTTGGCTTGATATCTTGCACAAATACATGTAGCAAACATGATATCAGGCCTGCTAGCTGTAAGATACATAAGAGACCCAATCATAGCCCTGTATAAGTGTTCATCTACACACTCCCCCTCAAGATCTGGACCAAGGGAGTGGTTTCTGGCTATGGGTGTCTTAGCAATCTTACAATCAGTCATGTTGAACCTCTTGAGTATGTCTTGAACATACTTTGACTGACTTATGAAGATGCCATCTTCAACCTGCTTCACTTGAATTCCCAGAAAGAAATTGAGTTCTCCCATTGAACTCATTTCAAATCTGTCTTTCATCAGCTTCTCAAAGTCTTTGCAGAGCTTTGGATTAGTTGAACCAAAGATGATGTCATCTACATATACTTGAACCAGCAATAAGTCATTTCCCTGTCCTTTGATGAAGAGAGTTCCATCTATAGTACCTCTCCTGTATCCATGTTTACAAAGATACTCAGATAGTGTCTCATACCACTTCCTGGGTGCCTGATGCAGCCCATAAAGAGCTTTGTCAAGCTTGCAGACATAATCAGGATGATCAGGGTCTACAAAACCAGGTGGCTGTTTGACATAAACCTCCTCATCAATCACTCCATATAAGAAAGCACACTTTACATCAAGTTGGTAGACCTTGAAGTTCTTGGATGCAGCAAATGCCAGGAATATCCTAACAGCTTCTAGTCTTGCTACAGGAGCAAAGACATCAGTGTAGTCAATCCCTTCTTCTTGTGTGTATCCTTGAACAACTAGTCTTGCCTTGTTCTTGATGATGATTCCTCTATCATCCTTCTTATTCCTAAAAACCCATTTGGTTCCAATGGTAGTCTTCCCATGAGGAAGAGGACAAAGGTTCCAAACTTTCTGCCTTTTGAATTGAAGCAGCTCTTGTTGCATAGCTTCAACCCAACTTCCATCCTTTAGAGCTTCATCAACTTTCTTGGCTCTATCTGAGATAAGAAACAAGAGTGAAGACAAACATTTGCTTCATGGGTTTGTCCTCTTGTTCTTACCCCTGTGACAACATCTCCAATGATGTTTGTGGTGGGGTGAGACTTGTGGATCCTTAGCTGAGGGATCACAGCAAGTTGCTGAGAAAGATCCAAATTTGAGAAATTTAGATCTGGTCTTGAAGATTCACCCTCCACATTATCACACTTATCAAGATTAACTTGATCCAATGAGTGTGTGACATCATTGATGTTGTCATCTATGGTGTGGTTATTAGCATCAAGAAATTCCTGATCACTATCACCATCACCATTGTTGTCTTCTACAAGTGAGGTGTCTTTATCTGGTTGAGAGCCTCTGAGCTGGAATTTGAAGGCATGCCAGATGTATCAGCTGAATTTGTCATTGTTGTGCTGATAGAAACCTCATTTGCTGAAGTAGTTCCAACTGGAGCTGAAGATGTATGAGTTGAAGGTCTTCCTAGCTCAAATCTTGGATCAGGATCACCTGTATTTAAATTTTCTGCAGATCCTGAAACATGCTCACAAGATTTGTTAAAACAGTTGGTAACTAAATCAAGATCAAACAGCCAATCCGGACCAGAACCAGCCACACAGGGAGTGTGCTCATTGAAAGTCACATTGGCTGACTCCTCAACAATTCTAGTTCTGAGATTGTATACTCTATAAGCTTTAGCTTGGGAAGAGTATCCAATGAAGTGTCCATCATCTGATTTCTCAGCAAACTTGGCAATTTGATCTTTGGTATTCAAGATGGTGCAGGGACATCCAAATGACCTGAGAAAACCAATGAAAGGTTTCCTCTTGTGCCAAAGTTCATAAGGAGTCTTACCATGTGTCTTAACTACTAAAACTCTGTTTTGCACATAGCAAGCAGTATTAACTGCCTCTGCCCAGAAGGTGATAGGCAGTTTAGAGTCAGACAACATAGTTCTTGCAGCTTCAATAAGTGTCCTGTTTCTCCTCTCAGCAACTCCGTTTTGCTGAGGAGTCCTGGGAGCACTATATTGTCTTGTAATACCTTTTTCATCACAAAATGTATCAAGGATTTGGTTCTTGAATTCAGTTCCTTGATCACATCTTATGGTTTTGACCTTGTGATCACATTGATTCTCAACTTTTAAGATGAAATTCTTCAGAATCTCAGGGGTTTCATCCTTAGTTCTAAGGAAGAAGACCCAAGTGAATCTTGTAAAATCATCTGTGATCACCAAACATAAGAGGTCCTTCCTAAACTCATTACACTGGTGGGGCCAAAGAGATCCATATGTAACAAGTGTAGGGGAGTAGTGATGGAGTTCTTTTCCTTAGGCTTGTGAGATACCTTGTGTTGCTTCCCTTTCAGGCATGCAACACAATGATCATCACTTGTAAACTCTTTCTTTGGCATTCCAGTTACCAGATCATGTTTAATTAATTTATTCATGTTCTTAAAGTTTACATGGCACATTCTTTTATGCCATAGGAAAGACTCATCACTATTTGCTTTAGATAGAAAGCATGAAACTTCTCCAGAGGGAGATGTTTCTTGCAAATCCATCTTGTACATGTTCCCTTTCCTGGGGGCTCTGAGCAGGATATGCTCATGAGGAATGACCACTCCAGGCTTGAGAACAATGCACTCATGCTCAGTAAAGAGCATGTTATGACTCTGATCACAAAATTGGGATACACTCAGAAGATTGTACCCAAGCTCCTTAACAAAGTTTACCTTCTCAATGCTGAGCTTACCATTTGTGACCTTGCCCCTTCCAGAAATGTAACCACCTTCATCTCCTCCAAAAGCAACTGGTCCTCCATCAATTCTCTCAAAATTATAGAGTAGAGACCTATTGCCTGTCATGTGCCTGGAACAGCCACTGTCAATTATCCAGACATTCCTGTTTGTCTTGAGCTGTTCCTGCACAAAGAAAATGATTAGTTACATTTGGAAACCCAAGCCTTACTTGTCTTGGGCTCATTAAGTGTAATAGAAGGTAATGCAACAGTAATAGATCCTATGGTTGTACTATGGGGATCTTCAGCTGTTGTTGATGGAGAAACCTCAGTCATTTGGTCTTTCTTAGACTTCCACACCACCTTTGGAGTCTTGGACTTGACCTTCAAAACCTTAGAAGCTTTTGGAACTTCACAAGTTTTGATGACTGAACCTTCGGAAGAGTCTACAGTCACTGCAGCAGACTTCAGTGCTTCGGAAGAACTCCTTTCTTCCGAGACCAACTTTGCTTCCGAAGGTAATTTTCCATTTACCTTCTTCTTTGATTTGGAGCTTCCGAAGGAAACAGACTTTCCTTCCGAAGCTTGAGACTTCTTGAGACTCTTTGAAGTCTTTGTATTGGTCATGTGGATGGTACTTTTAGGATTGTATGGGCAATCCTTAGCAATGTGAGAAGTACTTTCACACATGACACATAACATTTTTTCTTCAAAGGAGTCTCCTTTTGAGAGCAAGACTGGCTTTGGTCACATCCCTTCTCCACCTTCATCTTGGTAGATGCTGAGACAGTTCTTTTGGGCTGTGAACTGTTCTTGGAGTTTGATGGTCCAGGCTGTGCAGCAGTGGTACACAGCAGCTCAGTCTTCTTCTTTGCACTGAGATGATTTGAACAAGAACCAGGACTCTTAGCTGAGGAGTCTTGGTTGATGTCTTCAGTCCTTACTACTTTGAAACCTGCAGAGATAAAAACTTGTTTCTGCTTAGCATCAAAAGTAGCCTTGATTTCTTGAGCCTTCTTTGCTTTCCTTTTGCTCTTCCTGATCAAGTTCTTTCTCTTGGACTTGGTCATCACAGTTGATTTCTTCTCCTCAGAAGGATAGTGGCCCTTGGAAGAATCCTCTTCTTCACTCTTCTCAGAGGAATTCTTCACTATCACTTCTTCATCATCCTCACTTATAGGATCTATGAGAGGAAGCTCATCTTCACAAGTTCCACACCTAGGAGATCTTACAGACAAGATTGTGTGTGGAGGAGCTATCTCATTTGATCCCAGTCCCTGTCTATTTTGATAACAGACTTTGTTGTGCAGGGATGAGGATATCATGTTCTTGAAGGTCTCTTCTTCAAGAACACTCTTCTCTGCCTTGGCTTTGCTGATCACAAGCTCAGCCTGGCACTCAGTTAACTTAGTGATGAGATCTTGGATCTGAGTTCTAAAATCTGTATGTTCATGTTTTAGTACTGAAATGGTTTTCTCCAAGTCCTCTATCTTTAACTTGTAATCATTTTCAGACTTTCTAAAATCAGATTTTAATATGTTTAATGACTCAAGATCAGATCTCATCTCTAAGTTGTAGGACCTGTATCTATTTACTTTAGCAATGCATTCAGGAGAGTAGAGATGTTCCAATACCTTGGCTTCATCATGGTCAGCCATCAGTGCTTGGTTTGGAGAAGCATCTTCCACCTGAAAGCTCCAGTCAAAGCCTCCCTCTTCAACAGCAACAGCAGCATGTTGCTTTGTCTTCTCAGCCTGAGGGGCTTTGTCAGTGTAGTTTGGTCTGGGTTGTGTTTGGCCCCCATTTGCTTTAGGTGCCTTACACTCCCTAGCAAAGTGACCCATAAGGTTACAGTTGTAACACTTAACTTTGCTTTTATCCAGCCCAAACTTTCCACTGGTAGCATTGCTTGGAAATCTTCTTCCTGTCCTCTTGTAGAACTTCTTGGCTCTGTGAGTGAGGAGAGCCATCTGCTGAACTATCTCCATGTATTCCAGGTCATCTGGATGGATACAGTCCAGGTCTTCAAGAGTGAAGAGATAATTCCCACAGCTTTCATCAGTAGACACAAAGGCTTGAGAAGAACTTGTCTCTTGGAATGGGCTTCCTTGAGTAAAGTTCTCCCTTGGTGTCTCCGGGAAGGTGATGAAAGGACCCTTTTGTGAGTTGTCAGGGTAGCATATGAGATGATGTTGGGGTTCTATGCTGTCCCTTTCAACCACATGAAGGGCTGAACCCATTTGATTGTTGGAGTTGCCAGATGAACCTTGCATGTTCATCTCCATCTGGTATCCACTGAGAATCCCATACAACTCTGTAAGAGTAAGAGTTTTGAGGTTCTCAGTCCTTTGATCACCACACAATAGTGTGTCCATTGCCTAGGAAGTGAGGACATGAACTTCCTTACAATGTCCCTGTTCTCAAGAGGAACTCCTCCATCCACTAGGGTATCCACAATCTCAACATACCTGAAGTATTGTTGGGTCATGGTTTCACCTGCTTTGAAGGTGAAATTTTCAAACTGCTGCTTCAGAAGATCTTTCTTGTTCTCCTTGGCTTCAAGGAGCCTTCATACATCAGCTTCAGTGCATCCCACAGCTGTTTGGCTGTCTTGCACTTCTTAAAACCTTGTATACAGAGTTTGGGAGAGCAGTCTGAAGAGCAGTCATGGCCTTCCTATCAATCTCTACTCTTTTTCTATCTTCATCTGAGTAGTTGGCCACATCTTTAGGAATCATACCAGCACCAGTAGCAGAGGGGGTGCTGGGTATGAAAGGTCCATTCTCAACAGATTCCCACATTCTTGAATCAAGAGACCTGATGAAGCCTTCCATCCTCATGCACCAGGTGTCAAAATCATCAAGAGTGATCAGTGGGGATTTGTTCATGGTTCCAGTCTCCATATCAGTCTTTGAGATGGAAGCCATTTGAAAAGTTTAGTTTTTTGTGTGTGTGAGGGATCTTAAGATGGTTAGATCTTATATCAAGAGCCTGGAAAGCTCTGATACCAATTGCAGGACCGTTTAAGGGCTTTAATACAATTACAACACAACAACACAATGAGGAGATTAACTAAACTTTAATCAAACAGTGAACTGGGTTAACCAAAGTGATACAAAGAAAACAAGTAAAGCAAGAGACAGAACAAGAGAGTATGGGTTTCAAGGAGGCAGTATATTGCTTTCTCAAGTTCTTTTACAAGTGTTACAAAGCATAAAGAAAGATACAAGAACTTGGAATACTTATACTACAACCTACAGCCGGCTATACTTTGAAAGCCAGCTGGATACAATTGACTAGACACTAACAAAATCAATTGTATGATCAAAAGGCATATCTGCCTTTTGACCTTGTGACTATGACATGCCATAGCTCACATCCATATACATTACAAAAAGGATAAAGTACATAAAGTGGAAAGTTACAGACTCAAGACCTCAATGTACAATTACCAAAAGCATGGACCTTTTCACCAACTCATGTAAGTTGGTGACTTTACAGAGATGCAGCGGAAAAGGTGCTTTATGGAACAGTACATCAGATAAAGCATGTGTACTAAAAGTCTTCGGAAGAAATCTGTCTTCATAGGTTAAAGCTTCGGAAGACTTTGTCTCTGAAGCTTCGGAAGACTTCATGTTTGGCTTCGGAAGATATTGGTCTTGGCTTCGGAAGATTTTACACTTAGAGTATTTTCTAATGCATTGTGTAAAACTTCCGAAGCATTCTTCACTTCAGTACTTAGTGCATGTTGCTGAGACACTTTGGATGTTTTGGGTTGCATCAGACTTAAGGAATCCTTACAGGTTTATCGTTTGATTCTATTAGAAACCAGAGCAAAGATTGACTGAAGATTGTAAGAGGTGTTATCTACTATTCGCAAGCAACGTCCAAGGGGGAATTTGTTGGAGCATATATTGTCATATATAGTGTGTCCGTCGCTTGACGAATAGTCTAGGCTGAATGTAATACACCTGATATGTTGTAAACACATGAAACTGAGTCATTCGCTGGAGCATATGCGAATGAGACTCAGTCGTACGACTGAGCCATGCAAATGGACCAGTCGTGCGACTGAGAGATGCTATTGGGCCATTCGTAAGACTGAACCATAAGTATGGTCCAGTCGTACGATTGAACCATACGCATGGTCCAATCGTACGAATGGGCCCAGTCGCATCTGATATGGGCTGAGGCCTATAAATACCAGTTTCATTGTGTAGAAAGGTTTTGAGAGTGTGCCCGGGGCCTAGGTGCTGTCGGATGATGTAAGGCCCCGTTCCCGGGACGCTTACAACTGGTCATTCATCGCACTCAAAACATAATTTTTTTGTCATCTTACATACGAACGTCGCAGCGGAAACATTCAAAACAATATCTCATTTAAATATAATACCTTTTTCAAACAACACTTCATTATCAAATTACAAAATTCATGATACATTTCATTACAAAAGCCATATAATAATAGATGCCATTCCAAAAGAACTGAGTAGTCGCCCCGTGCCATCCTCAGCAACATACCTGCCAACTGGAAACACATCAAAGTCACCGTTGCTGAGTGAGTTCTAGTTTTATAATAAAACTTACTTTTCTTTCGTAAAACCGTTCTTTACTTTCTTTATAAAAACATTCGTTATATACATGCGTTCACACATCATACGTACACATAGATAATATCGTTATTATCTTCATCATTCGCTCATTACAATTATCATTCATTGTACATTATTATCTTTCACTTCTTTCTAGATCCTGTCAGGCTTTACCCTCTTCATGGCACTCATCCACGATTATTGAGGTCGAATGACAAGGACCCGTTCATACCGTTCTATATCCGGTCAGACTTTACCCTCTTCGTGGCACTCAGCCACAATTACTAAGGTCGAGTGACAAGGATCCCATTTCGTACATTATTAGGATATTTCGTTAACGTTCATCTCATACATTCGTTCTTTCCATCATTACCTTTCTCATTCATCAACTCACGTAATACTCCCGACTCATGTCCGAAGACTGATACTGTGCTGGGGCCTGTAAACGAACCCCCGACTCATGTCCAAAGACTGACATAGTATCGGAGTAAGCGATTCGTTTCTCTTCATCTCAATTCCGTCTCACGCAATACTCCCGACTCATGTCCGAAGACTGATACTGTGCCGGGGCCTGTACACAAACCCTCGACTCATGTCCGAAGACTGACACACTACCGGAGTACGCGATCCTCTTGTCATTCATCTCGATCATGTCTCATGAAATACCCCCGACTCATGTTCGAAGACTGATACTGTGCCGGGGCCTGTACACAAAACCCCGACTCATGTCTGAAGGCTGACACAGTACCGGAGTACACGACATGGACCTCTTTCGAGTCTGTTGCGACATAGAGTCGCTCACCTCATACATATGCTTGCAAGCCTTTCATTCGTTCATTCATTCATTCATTAGTGCATGCATTCATTCATTACGTTCCTCTTTTCATTATCTTCCACTTTACGTTACATTATATTTTCATTTCATTCATTAACGTTCGACGCAAAGCCATGGAAAGATAAACATTCATAATAAGGAACATAAAATAAACATAAACATACAGCATCATCATACATACGCATCAATCATACATCACATCACACACATCATACATACTATGCATCACACGCACCGCCATGCCTAACATCGCACATAACGTCATACATATCATCATTATCATCTACATGCCCAACATAACGACTATGACCTCGAAAGTCAACTTACACGTGCCTACGGGAACCTCCCGAGTCAAAACCCATAACTACACCTACCCTCGAAGGTCATAAGATAAACCGTCGTTCTTTCGGGCGTATGAACCGTACTTGGGCGTATGGACACCCTCCAGTCGCTTGGCCTTCCAGGAAACTGAACACTTAGGCGTATGGACATCAGGCGAATGGACTCTATGCGAATGGACTATGGGCGAATGGACCTCCATGCGTATGGATTCTCAGTCGCATAGCTTTCGTGCGTATGGCCTTCAGTCGCATGACCTCAAGCGCATGGGCTTCAGTCGCATGCCCTTCGTGCGAATGAACCTCAGTCTCATGGCCTCCAGGCGCATGGACTTCAGTCGCATAACCTTCATGCGAATGAACCTCAGTCGCACACACTTCTTCAATTGCATGCCTTACAGACACATGAACTTTAGTCGCATGACCATCATGCGTATGGACTTCAGTCGCATGGCAATCGTGCGCATGGACCTCAGTCGCACGCCAATCGGCCGAATGGCCTTCAATCGCCCTCCAGTCGGTCGCCTAGCCCTAGCTGATGCAGAATGCAGTTCATCCCGACTGCAACCGAGGGGTTTCGGCCTCCAACCTCTTCCAAACCTCTTTTAAGATCAAATCAACCATCCTAAACCTTAGGGAAACATACCACGACCTCATTCAAGCATAACTACGCAAGAAATCAAGCTCCAAACACATCAAACACATACACACATGCATAAAAACAGGTTTTCACCCAAACTCGAAAAGATGTGTTCCAGCCCCAAAATCAATTAAAAACGTGTAAAAGAGGGGTCCTAGAACTCACCTTAACGATCCCGACGAGAAGAGCTTCGATTTGACTCTCTCCTCAACGATTTTGGCTACTCGAAGCAACACGAACCAACCCGAGCCAACACTTTTCCTCTTTTCTCTTCTTTCTCTCTTCTCTTCTTGATGGCTGAAAAATAAGAAGGGTGGGGTGTTGTAACACCCGGATATTTATTATTTTGAAGCCGACGAAGGAAGAAAAAGAAATAAAGTCCAAAGTCGAGGGACCAAACTCGCCAACGAAAGAAAGACGGGTGAGTGGGAGTATTTAAGGGAGAGGGCAGCCCTTACCCTCTCCCCCACACTCAAATAACCAGCCAATATAGAGAGGAGAAGAGAGAAAGAAGAAGAAAAAAGGAAAAAGGGTCGATTCGGGAGATTCGGGTGGCCAAACTCGTTGTGTAGCAAGCCAAATCAAAGCCCTTGTTGTTGTGCTCGTTTGTGTGAGTTCTATGACCCCACTTTTACTTGTTTTCAGCCGGTTTTGGGGCTGGAAAATATCAAAACCCGTTTTTGGTGTGAGTATGTGTTTGACCCATTTGGGTGTGATGTGTGTGATGTGTTTCGTGTATGTTTCCGGGCTTGTGTGTGCGTGTATGGTGTTATGGTATGCATTCCTAAGGTCCAGAAGGGTTAATTTAGGCTTAGAATGGGTTTGGATGAGCTTGGAGGCCGAAAATGGCAGATTGGGTTCCGGATGAACTCCATTCTGCATCAGCTAGGGCTAGGCGACCGAATGGAGGCCATACGGCCGATTGAGAGGCGATTGAGGGTCATTCGCACGATTGGGATTCATGCGCACGATTGACGGTTTAATCGCACGACTAAGGTTTCATTCGCACAACTGGGAGTCCAGTCGCATGGGTAGTCATACGACTGAGGGTTCAGTCGCATAGGTGCTTAGTCGCATGAGTCCATTCGCATGAGGTCAGTCGCATAGGTGCTCATTCATATTAGTTCCATCCTCATGAGGTCCGTACACATGACTGGATGTCCATTCCCATAGATGTTCATCCGCTTGAGTTCAATCGCATGATGTTCAGTCGCATGAAGGCCATGCGACTGAAGGGTGTCCATACGCATGAATAGAGCTGTTGCACCCGAAGGAATGTGTAGTTAGACTTCTGGCTTTCGGGGGAAAGTGCAGATGTAAGTTTTGACGTAAAGGTTCCCGTAAGAGCATGTAAGATAACTGTTATGGCCTTAGAAAGCATGTAGGGCATAGTGATGATGATGTTGCATGTTTATGTATGATGCATGTTAATGTTCCTTAGTATGATGTATATTATCTTTCCTATGGCTTTACGTATTATGATGAATAAAATGAAGTATTATGTAACGTAAAGTGGAAAGAAATGAAACGTCTTGCATGCATCGGATAACGAGTCCTTCTTTGTGATTGACCATTAATGTAAAACCTCTACCGCTTACCCCTAGTACCGTGGCATACGTTTAGCTGTTCATTTATTGACTTCGGCCCGGTAGCTAAGACTGATCGGGGTGTAGCATATGGTATTGGTACGGATGATGTCCGATGCGCAAGTAAAGTTATATGGAACGAATGGATGAAAAGAATGAATGAAGAAGATAATAATGATATTATCTATGCGTACGTATGATGTGTGATCATGCAAAAGTAACGAATGGTTTTATATGAAAATAAAGTATGTTTTATAATATAACTAGAACTCACTCAGTAACACTGACTTTTTATATGTTTTCCAGTTGGCAGGTAATGTTTGCTGAGGATGACACCGCGAGGCTACTCAGCTCTTTTTGGGATGGCATTCTTTTGATTAATGTTTTTGCATTGTAATGCGAACAAACTATTTTGTAATGAATGTTGTATTAACTTGCAAAAGCATTTATATAAAAATGAAAGCTTATTTTAATGTTCCGCTGCGATGTTTATGAAGTACAAATGTAAATGTATGTTTTATGTGCGATGAATGACCAACTGTAAGCGTCCCGGAAACAGGGCCCTTACAAGTTGGTATCAAAGCCAAAGTTTAAGTGAAATGGGTAAATTTTCAAAATAAACCTTAACTTAAACTGAAAATGGGATGAAAGGGGAATGGGATGCCAAACTGAGTAGCTGCGTGCCATCAGATATTTTCTTAAGGTTAACCGGTTTTATGTGCGCATGGTATGTGGTTATGTGTTGTATGTAGACTTAAATACTGATGTAGTCAGGATAAGTAATACTTGGGGTATGAAGAGTAAAGTAAGTGGCTAATCACAACTGGCCACTGTAATTAGGGACTTACTATACTTGACAGAAACTGAGTTGTTTCCTTGAATGACTGTGTTGGTGTTTGAATCTTTCAGTGTGAGTTAGAGAATGGCTGGAGGTAGATCTTCTAAAGCATCTAGGGGTGGAGGCCGTGGCGGGCCTGATGTTGAGCCGCGACCCAAGAGAGGAAGACCAAGGGTCGAGAAGGTGGTTCCTGAAGAACCAGAGACTCCTCATCCAGAAGCTGGGGATCAGAGTGCAAACCTGAGGGCCTCGGTAAAGGAGGCTGTTGTTGAAGAAGTACACCAGGTCATGCAGACAATCTTACCGTCTGTGGTGACCGAAGTCATTAAGGCGGTGAAGGAGGGAGAAAGAAAAGAGAGAAATTGGGCCTCGGGGGAGCGGGAGCAACCGGAGCCTGAAACGATTTATGAGATGCAACTAGGCTGTAACTACGGGGTGTTTATGAGATGCAAGCCCCCTACTTTTGACGGTAATGGCAATGCTGCCGTTGCTCACCGATGGGTGAGAGAAATGAAGGCTGTTCTCGACATCAGCGAGTGCCGGGAAGATCAGAAGGTGAAGTTTGCCACTCATTCATTTGTGGACTCGGCACTATGCTGGTGGGACAACATTGTCCAAGCTGAGGGTAACCGGGCAATCGGGAGAATGAGATGGCCCGAACTGAAGAAGATGGTGATCGAGGAGTTCTGTCCTCACAGGGAAATGGATAAGATAGAGAGGGAGTTCCTGTAGCTGGAGGCAGGATCCATGACACACCAGCAATACACTACCAAGTTCAATGAGATGGCACGGTTGGTGGCGGATCAGGTGACGCCTCTTTCTCGGAAGATCAAGAGGTACATTCAGGGCTTACCGGTGGATGTTCGCCGACATATGATCGCCGCCCGGCCAAGTACGTTTAGGTCGGCGATCGATTTGGCCGGAAGACTATATGATGAGAGGGAAGTGGTGGTGGTTGAAGCAAATAAGAAGGGTGGTGGTGATCGGAACTGGAAACGGGAAAAGGTTTGGTCGGGGTGATGCCCCGATGGGTAACAAAAAGGCACGGGTGGATGACCGTCGCGTGGCCACACTGGGAGCGGGGTCGAGGAGGTGTGGCAAGTGTGGAAGGGAGCATGTGGGAGAATGTAGGATAGGATCGAATGTGTGCTTCAAGTGTGGGAAGACAGGGCATATGGCAAAGGATTGCCTGTCGGGAAAATGTTTTAACTGTGGGGAAACTGGTCATATGAGCAGGGATTGTAAGAAGCCGAGGGCTGAGAGTTTCGGGGCGAAGAGGACGGGAGGTGATGGACCGAGGGCGAGCGCCAGGGCATTCACCATGACACAGGAGGAAGCTAGAACGGACCCTGATGTCGTGTCCGGTACGTTTCTGGTGAACCAAACTTTAGCTTTTGTGTTATTTGATTCGGGTGCCAGTAAAAGTTTTATTTCTGCTGCTTTCTGTGCTAAGCTGCCTGTTAGTAGTAGACGTGTTGATGCGCCCTTTGACTTAGAAACTGCCATAGGTAAGTCTACCAGGATTTCTGAGATGATAGAGAATTGTGATGTGGAACTTGAGGGTCATAAGTTTCCTGTTAGACCGTTCGTGATGACCTTAGGTGGTTTTGATTTGGTTCTTGGGATGGATTGGTTAGCGGACTTCGAGGCGAACATTGTGTGTCACAAGAAGATGATTCAGTTGTCGGCGCCAGACGGTAGTTCAGTAACGGTTTATGGTGATCGGGTTACTACGATTCCGAAGGTGATTTCGATGGCGGTGGCGGGAAAATGTATGAGGCGTGGATGTAGTGCTTACTTAGCCTATGTAAAGGATGTGGATACGCCAACATCACAACTAGCCGATGTACCGGTTATGTGTGACTTTCCAGATGTGTTCCCAGAAGACTTATCAGGAGTGCCACCTGACCGAGAGATCGAGTTTCAGATTGATCTGATACCGGGTGCTCAACCTGTCGCCAAAGCACCGTATCGGTTGGCTCCGACCGAGATGAAGGAGTTGATGGAGCAGTTGCAAAGCTGCTTGATAAGGGGTTCATTAGACCGAGTATCTATCCTTGGGGTGCTCCGGTCCTGTTCGTAAAGAAGAAGGACGGTAGCATGAGAATGTGTATTGACTACCGTGAGTTGAACAAGTTGACGGTGAAGAACCGATACCCCATACCGAGGATAGATGATTTGTTCGATCAGCTTCAGGGTGCCAGTTGGTTTTCAAGGATAGATCTTCGATCTGGTTACCATAAGTTGAAGGTGAAGGAGCAAGATATTCCTAAAACAGCTTTCCGTACACGCTATGGTCACTACGAGTTTCTTGTCATGTCTTTTGGCTTGACCAACGCGCCAGCTGCTTTTATGGATTTGATGAACCGTGTGTGTCCTGATTTATTGGTAGGTAATGTTTGCTGAGGATGGCACCGCGAGGCTACTCAGCTCCTTTTGGGATGGCATTCTTTTGATTAATGTTTTTGCATTATAATGCGAACAAACTATTTTGTAATGAATGTTGTATTAACTTGCAAAAACATTTATATAGAAATGAAAGCTTATTTTAATGTTCCGCTGCGATGTTTATGAAGTACAAATGTAAGTGTATGTTTTATGTGCGATGAATGACCAACTGTAAGCGTCCCGGAAACGGGGCCCTTACAAGTGTCTCCTTTTATACTCCCACTCATCAAGTTTTCTCTCGTTGGCGGGTTTGGTCCCTCGACATCGGACTTTATTTCTTTTTCTTCTTTCGTCGACTTCAAAGGAAATTTCCAGGTGTTACAAGTCCACCCACCTTAAATAGGTTTCGACCCCGAAACCTGTTGTTCCTTGAACCATTGCAGGCAATATTGTCTTATCTCTTTTCCAATCTCCCACCTTGAATTCAATCGCTCTACGTCGTTTATCAACATACGACTTCAAGTCTATCTTTGGCTACTTCCATCAGGGCTGTGATCCTTTCGAGCTTCTCAGTCGTAGCCTCAGCCACCTCAATATTTCCCATACGTCATTTGGTGTTCGGCCTTCACTTGTAGACAAGTAAGGCATTTACTCACTCACTTCATCATATCACGCTTCATACCTGGCCACCAATAATCGTTACTCGCGTCTCGATACATCTGACGGCTGAGATATTAGTATATCCACACACCTTATATCGGCCAAATAGGCGATACGTCCACGCCACATGGATTGCTAACCCCTTCACCTTATGATGTACGCCTATCCACCCAAGTATGTCCTGAATGGTCTAGCAGGAACAAACGCTTTCTCACTTCTATCCTGCAATCCTCTAGGGCATCTAGGTAACCTAGTGGATTCATTAATAGCAATCTCTACATCAAAGGGCTCATCGATGTTCCTTCCCCTAACATGCTACTTACAACAGAAAGCAGTAGGAACGAGGCTACTACTAGCATCACATTTAAATCATAGATGCACAAATTTTAAATTACCAGAAACGTACCTGACGTCAAGTCGAAGTCCGCTCTAGCCTCCTCTCGGTCATGGCAAAAGCTCTAGCCTTAACTCTCTGTCCCTTTCCTCGCACCGGGGCTTCCTGCCTTCGACTTCTTACAATCTCTGCTTAGGTGTCCAATCTCGCCACAGTCGTAGCACTTAGCCGTGCGGCAATCCCTCGCCCTGTGGCCTTCCTTCCCACACTGGAAACAGACGTTCAGTCCCCACTTGCATTCCCCCTCATGGTCTCTACCACACTTTCTGCATACTTCTCCTTTTCTTTTTATTCTCTTCCGATTATCGTCCCTCGACATCGTACCTTCATACACAAATCCACCATCATTGTCTCGCCTTCCTTTCCCCTTCTTAACATAGGCTCGCTCCTCCCCTTCGTTTGTCATCGCCATCGCCCGCTCGTCGTACAACCTTCCCGCCAGGTCAACTGCCGACCTAAACGTACTCGGTCGGGCAGCGATCATGTGCTTGCGGATTTGCGCCGGCAGGCCCTGAATATACCTCTTGACCTTTCGTGAAAGAGGTGTCACCTGATCCGGCAACAACCGTGCCATTTCGTTGAATTCGGTAGTGTACAGCTGATGCGTCATTGTTCCCGCTTCCAGCATCAGGAACTCTCTTTCAACTTTTTCCATCTCGCGGTGAGGACAAAACCCCTCAATCACCAACCTCTTCAAATCTGACCATCTCATCCTTCCAATAGCCCGACTACCCTCAACTTGGACTATGTTGTCCCACCAGCACAAGGTAGAGTCCTCGAAAGAGTGGGTAGCAAATTTTACTTTCTGATCTTCTCGGCACTCGCTGATATTTAAAACGGCTTCCAATTCTCTCACCCATCGGTGAGCAGCAGCAGCAGTGCCATTTCCATCAAAAGTAGGGGGCTTGCATCGTTGAAACTCCCCATAGTTACAGCCTCGTGCCACCTCCGGCGCATGCTCTCCCTCTTCTTCTTCCTCATCGTCATCGGAGAGAACCGTTTCAGTCTCGAGCCATCTCCTTTCGCCCGAAGGTCTACCCCTTTCTTTCCTCTCCTCATCTCTAACAGTCTTTATCACTTCGGTTACCACAGACGGTAGGATCGTCTGCAAGACCTAATGCACTTCCTCCTCGATCGCCTCTCTTATCGAGGCCCTCTGATTAGCATTCTCATCACCGCCCTCAGGATGAGGGGTCTCGGGTTCTTCATGAACTACTCTTTCAGCCCTAGACCTTCCTCTTATGACCCGTGGTTCAGCACCACGTCCACCGCCACGTCCACCATGAGAAGCTTTAGAAGATCTACCACCGGCCATTCTCTAACACACTGAAAGACTCAAACACTAACACGACCATACATGGAACAGCTTAGTTTATGACAAGTATAGTAAGTCCCTAATTACAGTGGCCAGTTGGGATTAGCCACTTACTTTACTCTTCATACTCCGAGCATTACCTATCCTGACTACATCAGTATCTAAATCTACCAGCAACACATAAACCATATAACATGCGCACGTAATACTGGTTAACTTTACGAAAATACCTGATGGCACGCAGCTACTCAGATTGGCATCCCTTCCCTTTCCGTCCCATTCTCAGTTTAAGATTAGGTTTTTGAAAATATTTACCCAATTCACTTAAACTTTGGCTCTGATACCAACTTGTAAGGCCCCGTTCCCGGGACGCTTACAGCTGGTCATTCATTGCACTCAAAACATAATTTATTTGTCATCTTACATAAAAACGTCGCAGCGGAAACATTCAAAACAATATCTCATTTAAATATAATAGCTTTTGCAAACAACACTTCATTATCAAATTACAAAATTCATGATACATTTCATTACAAAAGCCATATAATAATGGATGCCATTCCATAAGAACTGAGTAGTCGCCCCGTGACATCCTCAGCAACATACCTGCCAACTGGAAACATATCAAAGTCAGCGTTGCTGAGTGAGTTCTAGTTTTATAATAAAACTTACTTTTCTTACGTAAAACCGTTCTTTATTTTCTTTATAAAAACATTCGTTATATACATGCGTTCACACATCATACGTACACATAGATAATATCGTTATTATCTTCATCATTCGCTCATTACAATTATCATTCATTGTACATTATTATCTTTCACTTCTTTCTAGATCCTGTCAGGCTTTACCCTCTTCATGGTACTCAGCCACGATTACTGAGGTCGAATGACAAGGACCCGTTCATACCGTTCTAGATCTAGTCAGACTTTACCCTCTTCGTGGCACTCAGCCACGATTACTGAGGTCGAGTGACAAGGATCCCATTTCCTACATTATTAGGATATTTTGTTAACGTTCATTTCATACATTCGTTCTTTCTATCATTACCTTTCTCATTCATCAACTCACGCAATACTCCTGACTCATGTCCGAAGACTGATACTGTGCCGGGGCCTGTAAACGAACCCCCCGACTCATGTCCGAAGACTGACACAGTATCGGAGTAAGCGATTCGTTTCTCGTCATCTCAATTCCGTCTCACGCAATACTCCTGACTCATGTCCGAAGACTGATACTGTGCCGGGGCCTGTACACAAACCCCCGACTCATGTCCGAAGACTGACACAGTACCGGAGTACGCGATCCTCTTCTCATTCATCTGGATCCTGTCTCATGCAATACCCCCCGACTCATGTCCGAAGACTGATACTGTGCCGGGGCATGTACAAAAACCCCCGACTCATGTCCGAAGAGTGACACAGTACCGGAGTACGCGACAAGGACCTCTTTCGAGTCTGTTGCGACACAGAGTCGCTCACCTCATACATATGCTTGCAAGCCTTTCATCGTTCATTCATTCATTCATTAATGCATGCATTCATTCATTACGTTCCTCTTTTCATTATCTTCCACTTTACGTTACATAATACTTTCATTTCATTCATTAACGTTCAACGCAAAGCCATGGAAAGATAAACATACATAATAAGGAACATAACATAAACATAAAGATACAACATCATCATACATACGCATCAATCATACATCACATCACACACATCATACATACTATGCATCACACGCACCGCCATGCCTAACATCACACATAACGTCATACATATCATCATCATCTACATGCCCAACATAACGACTATGACCTCGAAAGTCAACTTACACGTGCCTACGGGAACCTCCCGAGTCAAAACCCATAACTACACCTTCCCTCGAAGGTCATAAGATAAACCGTCGTTCTTTCGGGCGTATGAACCCTACTTGGGCGTATGGACTCCCTCCAGTCGCTTGGCCTTCCAGGCGACTGAACACTTAGGCGAATGGACATCAGGCGAATGGACTATGCGAATGGACTATGGGCGAATGGACCTCCATGCGTATGGACTCTCAGTTGCATAGCTTTCGTGCGTATGGCCTTCAGTCGCATGACCTTAGGCGCATGGGCTTCAGTCGCATGCCCTTCGTGCGAATAAACCTCAGTCTTATGGCCTCCAGGCGCATGGACTTCAGTCGCATAACCTTCGTGCGAATGAACCTCAGTCGCACACACTCCTTCAATTGCATGCCTTACAGACACATGAACTTTAGTCGCATGACCATCATGCGTATGGACTTCAGTCGCATGGCAATCGTGCGCATGGACCTCAGTCGCACGCCAATCGGCTGAATGGCCTTCAATCGTCCTCCAGTCGGTCGCCTAGCCCTAGCTGATGCAGAATGCAGTTCATCCCGACTGCAGCCGAGGGGTTTCGGCCTCCAACCTCTTCCAAACCTCTTTTAAGCTCAAATCAACCATCCTAAACCTTAGGGAAACATACCACGACCTCATTCAAGCATAACCACGCAAGAAATCAAGCTCCAAACGCATCAAACACATACACACATGCATAAAAACGGGTTTTCACCCAAACTCGAAAAAGAGGGTTTCCAGATGTGTTCCAGCCCCAAAATCAGTTGAAAACGTGTAAAAGAGGGGTCCTAGAACTCACCTTAACGATCCCGACGAGAAGAGCTTCGATTTGACTCTCTCCTCAACGATTTTGGCTACTCGAACCAACACGAACCAACCCGAGCCAACACTTTTCCTCTTTTCTCTTCTTTCTCTCCTCTCTTCTTGATGGCTGAAAAATGAGAAGGGTGGGGTGTCTCCTTTTATACTCCCACTCATCAAGTTTTCTCTCGTTGGCGGGTTTGGTCCCTCGGCTTCAGACTTTATTTCTTTTTCTTCTTTCGTCGACTTCAAAGGAAATTTCCGGGTGACAAGTCCACCACCCTTAAATAGGTTTCGTCCCCGAAACCTGTTGTTCCTTGAACCATTGCGGGCAATATTGTCTTATCTCTTTTCCAATCTCCCACCTGGAATTCAATCGCTCTACGTCGTTTATCAACATACGACTTCTGGTCTATCTTTGGCTACTTCCATCAGGGCTGTGATCCTTTCGAGCTTCTCAGTCGTAGCCTCAGTCACCTCAATGTTTCCCATACGTCATTTGGTGCTCGGCCTTCACTTGTAGACAAGTAAGGCATTTACTCACTCACTCCATCATATCACGCTTCATACCTGGCAACCAATAATCTTTACTCGCGTCTCGATACATCTGACGGCTAAGATATTAGTATATCCACACACCTTATATCGGCCAAATAGGCGATACGTCCACGCCTCATGGATTGCTAACCCCTTCACCTTATGATGTACGCCTATCCACCCAAGTCTGTCCTGAACGGTCTAGCAGGAACAAACGCTTTCTCACTTCTATCCCGCAATCCTCTAGGGCATCTAGGTAACCTAGTGGATTCATTAATAGCAATATCTACATCGAAGGGCTCATCGATGTTCCTTCTCCTAACATGCCACTTACAACAGAAAGCAGTAGGAACGAGGCTACTACTAGCATCGCATTCAAATCATAGATGCACAAATTTTAAATTACCAGAAACGTACCTGACATCAAGTCGAAGTCCGCTCTAGCCTCCTCTCGGTCATGGCAAAAGCTCTAGCCTTCACCCTCTGTTCCCTTTCCTCGTATCGGGGCTTCCTGCCTTCGACTTCTTACAATCTCTGCTCAGGTGTCCAGTCTCGCCACAGTCGTAGCACTTAGCCGTGCGGCAATCCCTCGCCCTGTGGCCTTCCTTCCCACACTGGAAACAGACGTCTAGTCCCCACTTGCATTCCCCCTCATGGTCTCTACCACACTTTTGCACACTTCTCCTTTTCTTTCTATTCTCTTCCGATTATCGTCCCTCGACATCATACCTTCATACACAAATCCACCATCATTGTCTCGTCTTCCTTTCCCTTTTTAACATAGGCTCGCTCCTCCCCTTCGTCTGTCATCGCCATCGCCCGCTCGTCGTACAATCTTCCCGCCAGGTCAACTGCCGACCTAAACGTACTCGGTCGGGCAGCGATCATGTGCTTGCGGATTTGCGCCGGCAAGCCCTGAATATACCTCTTGATCTATCGCGAAAGAGGTGTCACCTGATCCGGTAACAACCATGCCATTTCGTTGAATTTGGTAGTGTACTGCTAATGCGTCATTGTTCCCGCTTCCAGCATCAGAAACTCTCTTTCAACCTTATCCATCTCGCGGTGAGGACAGAACTCCTCAATCACCAGCCTCTTCAACTCTGACAATCTCATCCTTCCAATAGCCCGACTACCCTCAACTTGGACTATGTTGTCCCACCAGCACAAGGCTGAGTCCTCGAAAGAGTGGGTAGCAAATTTTACTTTCTGATATTCTCGGCACTCGCTGATATTTAAAACGGCTTCCATTTCTCTCACCCATCGGTGAGCAGCAGCAGCAGTGCCATTACCATCAAAAGTAGGGGGCTTGCATCGTTGAAACTCCCCATAGTTACAGCCTCGTGCCACCTCCGGCGCATGCTCTTCCTTTTCTTCTACCTCTTCGTCATCGGAGAGAACCGTTTCAGTCTCGAGCCGTCTCCTTTCGCCCGAAGGTCTACCCCTTTCTTTCCTCTCTTCATCTCTAACAGTCTTTATCACTTCGGTTACCACAGACGGTAGGATGGTCTGCAAGACCTGATGCACTTCCTCCACGATCGCCTCTCTCATCGAGGCCCTCTTATTAGCATTCTCATCACCGCCCTCAGGATGAGGGGTCTCGGGTTCTTCATGAACTACTCTTTCAGCCCTAGACCTTCCTCTTGTGACCCCTAGTTCAGCACCACGTCCACCGCCACCTCCACCATGAGAAGCTTTAGAAGATCTACCACCGGCCATTCTCTAACACACTAAAAGACTCAAACACTAACATGGTCATTAAGGAACAGCATAGTTTATGTCAAGTATAGTACGTCCCTAATTACAGTGGCCAGTTGTGATTAGCCACTTACTTTACTCTTCATACTCCGAGCATTACCTTTCCTGACTACATCAGTATCTAAATCTACCAGCAACACATAAACCATATAACATGCGCATGTAATACCGGTTAACTTTACGAAAATACCTGATGGCACGCAGCTACTCAGATTGGCATCCCTTCCCTTTCCGTCCCATTCTCAGTTTAAGATTAGATTTTTGAAAATATTTACCCAATTCACTTAAACTTTGGCTCTGATACCAACTTGTAAGGCCCCGTTCCCGGGACTCTTACAGCTGGTCATTCATCGCACTCAAAACATAATTTTTTTGTCATCTTACATAAGAACGTCGCAGCGGAAACATTCAAAACAATATCCCATTTAAATATAATAGCTTTTGCAAACAACACTTCATTATCAAATTACAAAATTCATGATACATTTCATTACAAAAGCCATATAATAATGGATGCCATTCCATAAGAACTGAGTAGTCGACCCGTGCCATCCTCAGCAACATACCTGCCAACTGGAAACACATCAAAGTCACCGTTGCTGAGTGAGTTCTAGATTTATAATAAAACATATACTTTTCTTTCGTAAAACCGTTCTTTACTTTCTTTATAAAAACATTCGTTATATAGATGCGTTCACACATCATACGTACACATAGATAATATCGTTATTATCTTCATCATTCGCTCATTATATTTATCATTCATTGTACATTATTATCTTTCACTTCTTTCTAGATCCTGTCAGGCTTTACCCTCTTCATGGCACTCAGCCACGATTACTGAGGTCAAATGACAAGGACCCGTTCATATCGTTCTAGATCTAGTCAGACTTTACCCTCTTCGTGGCACTCAGCCACGATTACTGAGGTCAAGTGACAAGGATCCCATTTCCTACATTATTAGGATATTTTGTTAACGTTCATTTCATACATTCGTTATTTCCATCATTACCTTTGTCATTCATCAACTCACGCAATACTCCCGACTCATGTCCGAAGATTGATACTATGCCGGGGCCTGTAAACGAACCCCCGACTCATGTCCGAAGACTGATATAGTATCGGACTAAGCGATTCATATCTCAATTCCGTCTCACACAATACTCCCGACTCATGTCCGAAGACTGATATTGTGCCGGGGCCTATACACAAACCCCCGACTCATGTCCGAAGACTGACCCAGTACCGGAGTACGCGATCCTCTTCTCATTCATCTGGATCCTGTCTCATGCAATACCCCCGACTCATGTCCGAAGACTGATACTGTGTCGGGGCCTGTACACAAACCCCCGACTCATGTCCGAAGACTGACACAGTACCGGAGTACGCGACAAGGACCTCTTTCGAGTCTGTTGCGACACAGAGTCGCTCACCTCATACATATGCTTGCAAGCCTTTCATTCGTTCATTCATTCATTCATTAATGCATGCATTCATTCATTACGTTCCTCTTTTCATTATCTTCCACTTTACGTTACATAATACTTTCATTTCATTCATTAACGTTCAACGCAAAGCCATGGAAAGATAAACATACATAATAAGGAACATAACATAAACATAAACATACAACATCATCATACATATGCATCAATCATACATCACATCACACACATCATACATACTATGCATCACACGCACCGCCATGCCTAACATCACACATAACTTCATACATATCATCATCATCTACATGCCCAACATAACGACTATGACCTCGAAAGTCAACTTACACGAGCCTACGGGAACCTCCCGAGTCAAAACCCATAACTACACCTTCCCTCGAAGGTCATAAGATAAACCATCATTCTTTCGGGCGTATAAACCCTACTTGGGCGTATGGACGCCCTCCAGTCGCTTGGCCTTCCAGGCGACTGAACACTTAGGCGAATGGACATCAGCCGAATGGACTCTATGCGAATGGACTATAGGCGAATGGACCTCCATACGTATGGACTCTCATTCGCATAGCTTTCGTGCGTATGGCCTTTAGTCGCATGACCTCAGGCGCATGGGCTTCAGTTGCATTCCCTTCGTGCGAATGAACCTCAGTCGCATGGCCTCCAGGCGCATGGACTTCAGTCGCATAACCTTCGTGCGAATAAACCTCAGTCGCACACACTCCTTCAATTGCATGCCTTACAGATACATGAACTTTAGTCGCATGACCATCATGCGTATGGACCTCAGTCGCATGGCAATCGTGCGCATGGACCTCAGTCGTTGGCGAGTTTGGTCCCTCGACTTCAGACTTTATTTCTTTTTCTTTTTTCGTCGGCTTCAAAGGAAATTTCCGGGTGTTACAGATGAGAGGGGAGATCATGCTCGATCTCCCTTGCCAAAAGTCATGATTCTTTTGTTTAGAGAGCTTGTAATCATTAGGTTTATCAATGAAACCATTGTATTATTGTTCGTTCTCTTGTTTGTCTTTTGGTTTTTCTTTTCCTTCCGTCAAGAACACGCTCGGATGTCAACCGATCCAGGGACTTCACACCAATTAGTTGTTCAAACAAAAAAACATGAGGACTTAACAATTTTAGTGGATAAATTCTAGAATTGAGGCCATTTGAGAAATTATTAATTTTATGATGCCCTAATAAGTCGAGATACAATGGTTGTTTTGATACAAATAAACAAACATAACACTCTTTAAATACGTTAAATGGATTATGACGGGAGGATATACATGAAACATAACTATCAATACCGTTGGATGAATGAATACAAAAACTAGCAGCATTTTTTTATCATTTTGCAACCATACAACTTTGACATAATGAACGAGAAATTAGTGTTTTAAAAGCATATAACATCTCATTGTGTCATCAATATTCAACCTGCACGCTAGTAAATCCCATACATGTTAGGATCTGGTATTTGAACGAAACACCAAATGATAAATGTGTAAACCAAACCAAAAAGTACGGAATCCTATTTGATTGGCGATCCAATGAGTGAGAACGCACGTAGAATCAAAAAGGTATTGAATCTAACGTTAAGAATCGATTAGGAATCGATCTACAGCGTTCTATGAACTTGGAGTATGAACTTGGAGGCTTCTGGACGGCTAGGGTACGTCTGGAGTCGAATTAGAATGACTGCTTACGTTTTTCCACGAATTGGGTGGTATTTATAGGTTAGGGTTGCTCATTCGGGCGACTGAAACATTAGTATGGTTCAGTCGTGCGATTGAGCCATGCGGTTGATTCATCCGCACGACTGAGTGTTCAGTCGTGCGACTGAGCCAATCTCATGTTACAATCATACGACTAATCCAGTCTCCTGGTTCAGTCGTGCGACTGATTCATTCGCCTGAAGTTGTTCATGCGTATGGTCCATTCGCATGGGCCATTCGCATGGGAACTTCATTTTGCTAAGTTTGAATGTATTTATTTGTATAACATTATGTGTATCAATTCAAACAATCACAAACCTATATAACCAATTCAATATCAACTCATTAATGAAATATTAAACATTATAAATCACTAACAACCATTCTCATTTCATTAACATCCCAACCATTACATAAGCGTAAGACAAACAAGACATATTACATTCATATCAGGATCTAGGTACATATGTATCAACAAACTTCCCCTTGGACCTAGATCTATCTAATGTCTTACCTTCTGCATCACCTCTTCATACTTCTTGTACTTTTCCTCTCTTGTGACTCCTGCGTGTATCTCGAATGCGAAGCAGAGTCTTATGACATTTTGGAATTGGAGGGCTTGTACAATATCTTGCGTGTCATAGAATAGTGGCCACTTGTATAATGTGTAAACATCATTAGCAGACAAGTTAGTGAGCCACATCGGGTCAAACACCCTAATGGTATCCATTTGTCACTTTTTATTTATAACTATGACCGCCTCCCCGGTTCTCCAATCATAGTACCACCACTTAAAGTGTGGAGTGAAGTCCTGTGGCATCTCCCTTAGAGGGATTCTTGACATTGTTCTCGGGGGACTCCACTTCAGCACAATCTTGGGCTTACCAGTGATGGGATCAACTTCAGAACGTATGATATACCTCGTAGGTTGTTGAGGTTTGAAGTTGACCCATCTGGTGTGGTACTCTTTCTTCAGGGCAGCCTCAAACCAGCCTGACATCTTCCTTGGGTCAGCATAGAGTAGCTTCAATTTCGCCAGCTGGTTGAGCTCAAAACCAGGTAGAGTCTTTAGATCATGTGGAAATCTAAAGTACTCTATGCCCTTCTCCCTCTTTATGGCATAAACATTCAGATCCTCAAAATGTGCCCACGCAATAATCCTGCCTGACACCTTATGATGTTTCTTCACTCTGTAGAGTTTGGTGTAGACATTCTGTTTAAGAGCTGCGCGTTGGGCTCGGATTTCCTCGAAACATGCAGCCCATTCAGCCTTTTTGATATCAACATCATCGTTTGAGGCTTGGGCTTTTCCTTCAGTCTTCTCAGACTCCTGCTCTATCTGATCTAATACCTCAAATGTATCACTGACTAGGGATTCACCCAGATTGGGGACCACATTTCCCTCGTTGTCAGCGTACTGAGGATAGTGCTCTGCTGTGATGTCTTCTATCTCTATCTCATCAATATCATTCAGCTCTTCGTCACTGGTAGACTCACAAGTTGGAGCATCCTTAATAATCTCATCTGGGTTCAGCTTGAACATCTCAGCCAGTTGCTCATTTGAAAGATCATGAATTATTTCCCCTTCTTCAGGGGTATAACTCACAGATCTCCTAACGATCCCTTGCAGATCAAGAATCATAGTTAATTGAGTCTTGACCTGCTGAAGGGGAGCAACATCATATTCATCCCTTTGATAGTTTGGATCTGCTTGATTTAAACATGTAACACATCAAACATTAGTTAATAATCAAGACAGAACTACATTAATCTTAATATAAACATCAAATACATAAGTTTAATACATGATTCAAGTACAAAAGCTATCAAATACATAGACATCTAATCATTACTTTTATCTTGGATAGCTGGATCATCACTAGGTGAGGCAGAAGAAGAAGCTCGTTGGTCTTGATTTCTCTTTGATCTTCTTTCTTGACCCTGAGCTGAGGCAGATGCAGCTGCATCTCCTCCTTCATCATCATCATCCTCCTGCCTGTCCTCTGTCTTTTCTTCCTTATTCCCTTCATCATCATCACTCTCTTCATCTTCATCCTCATCCTCATCCTCATCATCATCATCACCATCATCACCATCTCCTTCCTTTATCTTTAGAGGCTCATCTTTAGTTCTCTGAGCTTGAGCATGATAGTCTTTTTAGCATCCTCCAACTCCTCAATCTTCTTAGCTGATATGACTCTATGCTCTTGGAGTTGGGCAATCTCTTGGCTCTGAGCAGCCATTTGCTGGGCCTGCTGCTCAATCAGCTGAGCCTGCTGAGAGATCTGCTGGGACTGTGCAGCTGTGAGATCTGCCAGCTGACGAATCTGTGCAGTCTTCTCGTCATCGGCTGCTAACAGACGCATCACCATACGGTTCAGCGCTGAAAGCTGTTCCTCTACCCTAATGGGAGGTAGAGGTGATCCATATAGATGGGTGGGATGTGATGATGGCCCGGCTTGGTGGCTAGTGGTGGTGGTGGTGGCAGTGGTGAAGATTGGGTTAGGTCTAGATGATAGTGGTGGTGATGTAGGTGTGAATGATATGGTGGTGGATGGAATATATGTAGTGGTGGGTGGTGTGGTGACAGTAGTAGGAGGTATGGTAGTGGTAGCTGAGGTGGTGGCTGTGGTAATGGATGGTGTGGCTGTAGAGGTGGTAGTGGTGGTGGTTGTGGTGGTGATGAAGGTGAGTCTGCGCTTCTTCTTCTTCATGCCGTGGGGCTGAGCCATCCTTTTCTTCCTCGATCCTGTCGAGGAGGATGCTCCCCCTAGAACACGGCTCGACGGCTCTGGAGCATAGGTCGGGTCAGCAGCAGTCTCTCCCGATACACTGGGGCGTTCACCAACCGCCCGGAGCCCATGTTCTGTGGGAACGACTTTGCTTCCCACAGTCCTAGTCAGTGGCTCCTCATCTGACTCTTCTTCCTCCTCACCAGGTATAAAATCCTGGTGGAACCCAGCCGACTCTGCTATATCTCCAGTGGGGGCAGATACTGGAGGTGTACTATCTGTAGCTGTGCCCCTCGGTCGAGTGGGCATGGAATCTCCAGCATCCCCGCTATCATCATCATCAGAGTCATGCTCTGGGAGCAATAGCCGCTCATCATCTGAGTCGCTGTCATCGTGACGCCACTGACGTCTACCCGGTGCCACATACCTCTCATTGGCCAGATGGCCTATCAATCTCTTACCTGGGGCTTTACCTGCTTACCCCGGTACACTCTCATACGACCCAGAGTCGTATCATCCATGATCTCTAAGGCCACAGCATCGTGGCGCTCCTTAGGAAGTGATGGCAGCTTCTCATTGAAGATCAGCTGCAAGAATCTGGGTACATGCAAAAACCCTCCTTACCCTTGCCTCCAGATTCTCCAAAAGATACGAGAAGATCATGCTCGAGAAGCTGAAGGGGTGGTTCAGCACCAGTGCCACATAGGCATTCTGAATCTGGTCTGAAAGATCATCAAACCCACCCCTCCTAGAAGCAATGCACTTCAGAATAACATGTGCTAAGTACTTATACTGGGGACACAGGTTGCTCTTGTTGAGCACACCTGAGTTGATGTCCCCAGCGTACTTAATCCTCAGGAAGAAACCTCTGACCATAAGCGGATGAAGTCTGGTGGGATGATCAGTATCGTCCCCAAGATCAAGTACTCTCTGAATGTCAGCTGCTGTAATCTCAATATCCATACCACAAATGGAGCTCCGTATGCTGTATGGCTCACGTGAACGATCAACAGAGGCATTCTCCCAGAAGGCCTGATGTAAAGACCTGTAGGGAGTACACGGAGTAGAGATGGCCTTGTGGATCCTAGAACGCCAAAGAAAAGCAATGATCTCTGTAAACTCGGCACCATTCCGAGTAGTATGGTCTAGATGAGCACATATATTGTGCTTAGGGTTGATAGACCATCTATCAGCCATTGACCTGAAACACAAGACACAGAACCATTAGAAAGTCATACATCACAATTCAGTTCTAAGTATCTTGTTTAAATTCATTCTGATTCATTCATGCGAATGAATCATGCGACTGAGGTCAGTCGGTTGTCCTATCATGCGACTGAATCATTCGGGTGAATGAAACATGCGACTGAGTTCAATCTGTTGGCTGAGCCTGCGATTGGTTCAGTCGGCCGACTGAGCTCATTCGCATGGTGCATTCGGCCGATTGACCCAATCGCAAGATTCAATCGTGCGATTGGAGTTCATCCGGACGACCAGTCGCTTGACCCACTGTTCGGTCGACTGAGGTTCGAATCTTGACCAAATCAAGTAATTAATCATGGTTTAATGGTTCGTTAGACTCGCAATCTCATACCTAATAACCTATTAGACTTATTTTTAACATGTTACTTAGTTTCAGTAGGTTATTAGGTCATTTAAGGTCCGGTTCTTGTTTCAATCAAACATCACAAATTAGGGCTCGATTTCTTCTGATTTCTGTGAGATTTCACTTTAATATACCTGTATAAATGTAAACGCACGTCAGAAGATCAATATGAGTGTATAAACAAGGTCTAAAGAAATTTTGGCAGCGTAACGGTACTATGTGCGAAATAGGGGCGATTGAGAGTGATGAGGAGAATGCGATCGACTATGGCCCTTTAAATACTGAAACTGAGTTCAATCGGCCGACTGGCCTCATTCGCTCAGTTCATTCGGGCGACTGAAGCTCAGTCGGGCGACTGGCTCAGTCGATCACATTCAGTTGGCCGACTGAGGCTCAGTCGGTCGACTGACTCATTCGCATACTCTCATTCGCACCTTCAGTTGGCCGACTGAAGCTCAGTCGGTCGACTGACTCATTCGCACACTCTCATTCGGTCGAATGGATCAGTCTGATAAGCCATTCGGGTGAATGGTTCATTCTCATGTCCAGTCGTGCGAATGGGACCCATTCGCATGATTGGTCCATACTCATGGTCCAGTCGTGCGAATGGGTCATACTTATGAAATTTTCTGCCATTTTGACCATTTAACATTTAAACCCTTTTAACTGTTGAAATAACATTATGAACATTTGATCATCTCAGACATGATCCTTTTAACTTGAAAAACTTTTGATCACCTCAGACGTGATCCTTTTAAACACTTTGTCACCTCAGACGTGACCCATTTATCTTTTGAAAACACATGTGGTCATCTCAGACATGACCCTTTTAGGTGAATTAATCCCTTACTGAATTCCATGATGTAGTCCGACAACAAACAAACTGAAATGACTAAATAAATAGAAAATTAAACTAAAGTACAAAAATTAAACTTGTTTTTGACTTTTTGTGAGAGGTAAATCCTAAGATAGAAATCTACTGGATTCGGTTCCGGAATAGGCAGCTTCTATTTAGTTTGACCATACCTGGACCAATTCAATTTTGGAATCATACAGGCAAGTCAAATCATTTGGGACTTGTTATCAAAACCTTTTGATGCTCACTTCTTGGTTTTCATCCAGAGTCGTTAGCAAATTTAGGAAATCATACTGGTACTATTAGATTCCCACATTGATTTGGACTTTCAAGAATTGTAGCCACGATGATTGTCAGTATATTTGTCCTCTTAAATCCATACACAGACTTTTGACACAGATTGGTGATAGTTTAAGGTTTAATTATTTCAACCAACATTTGTGGATCCCACACTTATATGGTAATCAACATTCCTCAGGAGCTTTTGAGCGGTCTACGGGTATTTTGACAAGAAGAGACTATTCTTAGAGCTTTCAAAGAGAAGCCAATCCTCAGGTCAGTGCCATCGCACAGCAGAGAGGCGGCAAACAACAATGAATTCTAGAATATCTAGGTTATGCTTATCCTCAGGTCAGTGCCATCGCACAGCAGAGAGGCACACAACCTATCTTCTTGTTAGAGCATCTTTAATTTTCTTTTGCACATAATGCACCAACAACATAAGTTATTAGCTTGATAGCATTTGCTTTTCATTTTTTTTTCGTGCTTTGCTCTATTTATGGTCATCCGCACACATTTGTGGCGTTTACATGCTCATTACCCCTTATTGGAATATTGTTGATTGTGTTAACCAGTGATAAGATGGGAGCCCACAGTCAGTTGAACAACTTAGTTTGATCTTGAGATCACCAGTCAGGTCTAATCATCTATTGTGTTGAATCTACCGACATATCATCTGTGGTCTAGCAACCTCTAGGTCTACTTTCGTTGTGTTACCTTAGTAGTTACCAGTTTTTCTATCATCTTTCCTTTTATATTGCTCAGACTACACAGACTTATACTTTGAATTTTGCATCTTTTCTAAATTAAATTTTAAAGTCCCTTTTGATTTGTTCCTGTGTACTATCATTTTCCAAAGTATTTGAATCGGTATCACAGATACGATCTAACTTCTATCAGCTAGCCTCTCCTTCTCCCTCGTTTTTTTTTATGTTACTGGCTGACCTATTCTCCCCCTAAAATTCTAAAATCATAACGGATTTAATTATTTTAGGATTTTAATAGACAGCTAAATAACATGAATTTAATTTAAACAGAAAATAGAATAAATAAAGAAAATAAAAGAAAAATAGACTAAACTGTATCGGACTACACATGGTCATCATCAGGAATAACATCACTTTTCTTTTTAACGCCGTTGACCTCTAACAGATATAGAAAACGTGGTTTGTCAAAAGCTTTTGTATAGAGGTCAGCGCGTTGAAAATCAGTATTTATATTTACCACATCGATTAAATTCTTTTCAAAACAGTCCTTTATAAAATGGTATTTAATACCGATGTGTTTGGTCTTTGGATTATGTACTGGATTTTTAGTTACTTCAATTGCAGCAGAATCAACAAAAATAGGAGTAGAAGAGAAATTTAAACCGTAGTCCCGCATTTGCTGTTGAATCCAAATGATTTGTGAACAGCAACTTGCAGCAGCAACGTATTCGGCTTCACAGGTTGACAATGCAACCGAGGTCTGCTTCTTACACTGTCAGGTCACTAATCTTCTCCCAAAGATACACCCTGCTGATGTAGACTTGTAATTCATCTTGCAGCCCCCGTAATCCGAGTCACTATACGCCGTGAGCTCAAAGTCATCATCATGAGGATACCACAACCCAAGTGTGGGTGTGCCCTTCAGATAACGAAATATCCTTTTGACCCCGATCAGATGGTTAACTTTTGGCTTAGCCTGATATCTAGAACATAGACATGTAGCATACATGATATCAGGTCTTGAGGCAGTGAGGTACATGAGAGATCCAATCATTCCTCGGTACATTGTGGCATCTCAATCTCCATTCAGATCTCCATTTTCATCGGGTGCTATATCATGGTTTGTAGCAAGTGGAGTCCCAGCTGCAGAAGCATTCTCCATATCAAACCGACTGAGAATGTCTCCCACATACTTGGTCTGATGTAGAAAAATCCCTTTGGTGTCTGATCCACCTGTAACCCGAGAAAGAATTTCATCTCCCCCATGGCACTCATCTCAAACTCTGCCTTCATTACTGCTTCAAATTCTTTGCATAATTCTTCGTTCTTTGAACCGAAGATTATGTCATCGACATAGATCTGTACTAGCAGTAAGTCTCCATCTTTTTCTTTGATAAACAGTGTGCAGTCAATGACTCCCCTGCGAAAGCCGTGTTTCACAAGATGAGTCGAGAGTTTCTCATACCAGGCCCTTGGAGCTTGATGAAGCCCGTATAAGGCCTTGTCGAGTTTGTAAACTCTGTCCCGATGATAAGGATCTTCAAATCCCTCGGGTTGACTGACATAAACTGTCTCTCGGATTTCCACATGAAGGAATGCACTCTTCACATCTAATTGATAGACTTTGATCTTCATATACGATGCATAGGCAAGGAAGATGCGGATGGCTTCCATCCTTGCCACGGGTGCAAACACTTCATTGTAATCAATCCCCTCGACTTGTCGAAATCCCTGAACTACCAGTCGAGCCTTGTTCCTGATAATGACACCTTGGTCATCCTTCTTGCATTTCAAGACCCATTTGGTGCCAATGACCTTAGCACCTTTAGGTCTATCTACCAGAGTCCATACACCTAACTTCTTGAACTGAAGAAGTTCTTCTTGCATGGCACTCACCCATGCCTCATCATTTAGTGCTTCACTGACGTATTTTGGCTCAAACTGCGAGACAAAACACCGATAAGCACCATCGTGAATGTAACCTTTTTCCATTACTGAGGCATAATCAGCTGAGTACAGCTGATTTCTGGTCTGCACTCCTGATCTGACATCCCCAATGACATTGTCTAGGGGATGATAGACATTTAGATGTGATCCTGGAGTGGTAGGAACAACTACCTCAGAGCCAAGATTATGAACATTTGGTTCTGCATCTGAGGTAGATGGAGTTTGAGGTTCCGAAGTCGAAGGGGCATCACTGTTAGATGCTTGTGGACTTGCAGGAATTGGAACCTGTCCCTCCTGATTGTTCTGGTCATCTTCTTCAGCTTCATCTTCTGAGGAGGAGTCACTGTCTTTGAGTGCTCCCCCGAGTGGTGAGATGATTCTCCTTGTGAGCTAGATGATGTTGAATCAAGAGATGGTGTATTCAAGATATTATACATCATCCGTGTAGCTAACTCATCATCAGAAGGAGAGATAGAGATGTTGAAAGACTTAAAGAATCCACCATAGTCGAAAAAGTAAGCGGGTCCTTTTCCAGTAGGTGGTGTGGTATATCGCTGAACATCAACATTACACCACACTTCTACTAAACCCGTTGAGTTGTTGTAAACTCTCTTGTTCGGTATGTTGTATCCTAGGAAGATCCCTTCATCAGCCTTCTCGCTGAATTTTCCTTCTTGAGTCTTCTTCAGAAGTGTGCACGGTGCGCCAAATGGTTTGAGATACTCCAGATTAGGTTTACGTCTTTGTAGTAACGTAACATGTCTTGCCATGGCGCTTGACTACCAGAACTCGATTTAATGTATAACATGCATTTGCCACTGCCTCATTCCAGAATTGGATAGGCAGTTTCGAGTCTGCTAGCATTGTCCGTGCTGTCTCTATCAAGCTTCTATTCTTTCTCTCAGCAACACCATTCATCTGAGGCGTGTGGGCAGAAGTGAACTGGTGCACAATTCCCTTTTCCTTGCAGTAAGCCTCCATCCACTGATTCTTGAATTCAGTCCCGTTGTCTGAGCGAACCTGTCTCACCTTCAGCTTGTAGAGAGATTCCAGTGTGGTTACTAATTCCTTGAATGACTCAAATGTTTCTGATTTGGACTTCAGAAACATTACCCAAGAGAATCTTGAGTAGTCATCAGTAACCACATAACAGTACAAGTCACCTGCAATGCTCTTTGTACTGACTGGACCAAACAGATCCATGTGAAGAAGTTCAAGAGGAAGCTTGATAGAATGAACTTTCTTTTCCTTATGAGACTTCTTCGTCTGTTTGCCTTTCTTGCATGCTACACGAAAACCCGGAAGTTGGAAATTTTTGACGTTAACTCCTCTCACTAGATCCTTCTAGATCAAGTGATTCATCTTCCGTTGATTAATGTGTCCCATTCTCCTATGCCAGGAAATGGAGTCCTTCTCAGTAGCTTTTGATAGAAAGCACTGAACTTCATGATCCGTTGTAGAAGCCGTTGAGAGATCCAAAACATAAAGGTCTTTATATCTTGAAGCTGTCATCAAAACTTGGTCCTCCGGAATCACGTAGTCTTTCTTTAGGACGTAACACTTCTTGTTGTCGAATATGACTTTAAATCCTTTGTCACATATTTGGGAAACAGAAAGTAAGTTGTTTTGAAGTTGTTGAACGTAGTTCACTTTATAAAACTTAACTTTCTGATTTCCAACCTCTCCCTGAGCTGTGATATAGCCTCCTTTGTTACCAGCAAACGAAACATGCCCTCCTTTTATTTGTTTGACGTTTGATAAAAGAGCCCTGTTTCCTGTCATGTGCCTGGATGCTCCGCTGACTACAATCCACGTGTTTGTTTCAGCACTGTAGCGAACACCCTGCACATACAATTTAAAACATTAGTTTAGGTTAGGAACCCAAGCCTTTACTGGCTTGGATTTCCCAAAGGCATCACACATCATGAATTCAACCCATTGACCCTTAGAAGATGAGGGTAGCTCAGGTGCCTTCTTGTCATCATTATCAGACACAGAGGATGACTTTTCTTTCCATAAGCCAGATTTGTGTAAGGCCTGTTTGTGATAAACAAACGACTGGCTAATGGGTTGAACTTTGGGTTCACTAGTTCTTCTAGGTGGAGTTAAAGAGCTCCTCTTAGAAGACTTAGGTTTTGAATCCTGAAGTTCAATTTTCTTCCTAGGTGTCTGATAGTAAGGACAAAAAGAAGCAATGTGTCCACACTCTCCACAGTTGTAGCATGACCTGCTATCAACTTTATGATTAAACTTTCGTTGTGGAGATGTGTGTGACACCCTAGTGACATCATTAAGTTTGGGTTTTAACTCTGCTTCTTTTGATGTTTTCTCTTGTTTAACAAACTTAATTGTTTTAACATTTTTAACATCTTTTCCTTTTTGGTTAACTGAATTTTGACATGATACTTGTGAAAGCTTAACATTAATAGTCTTTTTAGATTCAGATTTGACTTTGTTTGACCTTGACTTTATATTAACCTTTTCAAATTCTTTTTCTTGATTAACACAAGGCATTTTACCCTTTGCCTTTGAAGTGGCCTCCTTTTGTTTTGTTCCAAATTCAATTGAAGAACATGAGGAATCTGGATCACTAACAAGAGGAGTAGACACCACATGATCCTTGATGGGATTGTTATTTATTGGTCTACTCTTAGTGTTCATCAAGGTCTCAAGTGGTGGTGGAACCACTTTATAACCCAAACCCTCCCCGTTGTTACGCTCTCTCACTAAGTGTTGGACAATATGTGATGAACTTGTCCAACTGTGCAGTTTTTGCTTTAAAGAGTTGACTTCTACATCTAAAACTGCTTTTTTTTTTCTTAGTTTCTTCTAGGGAGTTAAGATAGTACCTAATGTCATTAGCTTGGTTAAATGCTACTACTTCAGTTTCGCTAAGCTGTTTATTCAAAAGGTCTATCTTTTCTTTGTAACTATGCTCATTTTGTTTTAAAACTCTATTTGCCTCAGTGCACAGTTGCAAATCCTTTACTAAGCTATCATTATGATCTAATAACCTAGAAAATTTCTGATCTATGCTTTCTCTAAATTTATTACAATCAAGACAAGCATGATTTTGGAACAGTTGGTCAGTGGTACTTACCTGAGGAGATTCTGATGAATTAGCCATCAACGCAGCATCTGATGTCTCTGGTTCTGGTGATTCTGTCTTTGTTATAGACGTCCCTTCTTCAGGCTTGTAGCTGACCTCTGTTGCAGTCTCTTCACTGTTTGACATCGCTATCTCAACTGCAACATCTCCTTCACTCGCAGAATCATCATCTAAGTCATCCACGCTCGCAATATTAGATTCTCCCGAAAAGACAAACCGAAAGCTCCAGTCCTGTCCTTCATCATCATGGGCAGTCAAGGCTTTTGGATCCTTGCTTGATGAAGTAGAACTGCTAGCTTTCTTGTCTTGACGAGTGAAGGACGAGAATGGATTCCCGTTTCCAGTCTTCTTTGGCTTCACACACTCTCTTTTGAAGTGCCCCTTTTCTCCACAGTTGAAGCAGGTCACCTTGCTCTTGTCAAAGCCAAATGTAGTGTCCTTAGTAGCAACCAAGTTTTGTCCGGTCTTTTTCACAAACTTCTTCGCCCTCTGGACAGCACTTGCTAAGGCCCACATAATATCCATCCTCTCCAGTTCAGTCTCATCCACCTGCTCGTAGTCCTCATCTGCCAGATGGCAGTTTCCAATTTTCCCAGCAACAAGTCCATCATAGGAATGGACCACTACTGCCAAGAGATCCATGTGCTCTCGTGCTACTTCTACTGTCATGTTTCCGAGATTCTCGGTCTTTAGTCTTGTAGCATTTGCTTCAGATCCAATGTAATGGGTACTAGAAGACCCTGACGTTTCTGATCCTGAAGGAGAGGCTTGTGAAGGACCTGATGAGCTAGACACAAAGGCGGTCTGAAGAGGTGCTCCAGACGTCTTAACTTGAGGAGTGGCATTGTACAAAGCTGGATTCTGAGTGTATGAAGACTTCTGAGCTCTGTACTTCATCCTAAGTGCTTCTTCTCGCAGCTTTAGAATGAAATCATTGATGTCCATAGTTGCTAGCAATCCATTCTGTCTCAGATTTGAAACAAACGAAGCCCAACTTTCTGGCAACCCGTCTGCAAAATTTGACACTTTATCTTCCCTGGTAGTTTTGACACCATGTGTATGCAAATCGCTCATCAAATGGTAGAATCTATCAATAACATCGTCTAAACTCTAATTTCCCATCGATGAGAAGTTGTCAAATTCTTTCTTCAACTCCTTAGCTTTAATGGCCTTCAATGAAGCATTCCCGTCATATCTTTTCTCCAGCTCATCCCATAACTTCTTGGCTTGCTTATTCTCAGAGTACTGGTGAAAAATATCCTTAGGGATAGACTGTGTTAGCAATGCATATACCCTCTTTTCTGCATTATATTTAACTTTCTGTGCATCAGTCATTCCTCCCAAAGTAAGTTTCACCCCATCAGCTCCCACCGGCATACTGTATCCTGTCTCAATAGCTTCCCACATATTTGGATCCACTCCATTGAGGTAGATCTCAAAACGTTGTTTCCAGTGGGGAAACTCATCTAACGTTATAAGCTTTGGGGGTTTATTATGATTCCCCACCTCACTCTCTAGTAGCAGTAAGTCCTGAATCCGTGAGTCCTTCCCGGCTGTAAACGCTGAACACTGATCTTCCATCTCGATTAACTTTAAGTCTACTAAACAATCTGTTAACTGATGCGAATAGAGTGATGTGAATGGGCTATATGTGCGAATGAACTATGCGACTAGTTCAATCGTGCGGGTGAACTAAGCGATTGGTCCAGTCTTGCGAATGAAACTGATGCGTATGAACACTGCGAACGGTAGGCTTAGTCGTACGAATGAAGATGCGACTCAGTCCAATCGTGCGTCTAGGAGATGCGAATGAAGTCCAGTCGTGCGATTGGGACAATCGTGCGACTGAAGCTGCTGTTTTTCGAAAATTTCTAGGTTTAACGTGTTTTGGCCGTAAAAACCCGAATTTTCACCAACCCTAATCGCCTAATGCCGTAGAAACCAAAACTTGATGAGCAGGGGACGTCCAAGACAACTTTTGACACAAAATATTGCGTTTTTAGTGAAAAAACACAAACTTTGTATCAAAATTGATTGAATCACACGAAATCAAGAGCCAAAGCTCTGATACCACTTGTTAGGATCTGGTATTTGAACAAAACACCAAATGATTAACGTGTAAACCAAACCAAAAAGTGCGGAATCCTATTTGATTGGCGATCCAATCAGTGAGAACGCACGTAGAATCAAAAAGGTATTGAATCTAACGTTAAGAATCGATTAGGAATCGATCTACAGCGTTCTATGAACTTGGAGTATGAACTTGGAGGCTTCTGGACGGCTAGGGTACGTCTGGAGTCGAATTAGAATGAATGCTTACGTTTTTCCACGAATTGGGTGGTATTTATAGGTTAGGGTTGCTCATTCGGGCGACTGAACCATTAGTATGGTTCAGTCGTGCGATTGAGCCATGCGGTTGATTCATCCGCACGACTGAGTGTTCAGTCGTGCGACTGAGCCAATCTTATGTTACAATCATACGACTGATCCAGTCTCCTGGTTCAGTCGTGCGACTGATTCATTCGCCTGAAGTTGTTCATGCGTATGGTCCATTTGCATGGGCCATTCGCATGGGAACTTCATTTTGCTAAGTTTGAATGTATTTATTTGTATAACATTATGTTTATCAATTCAAACAATCACAAACCTATATAACCAATTCAATATCAACTCATTAATGAAATATTAAACATTATAAATCACAAACAACCATTTCATTTCATTAACATCCCAACCATTACATAAGCGTAAGACAAACAAGACATATAACATTCATATCAGGATCTAGGTACATATGTATCAACAATACAATCCAAAGCACTTGAGAAAACTACATAAGATATCAACTAGCAATGGATCATTTCTTAAAACTTTGCTCATGAAGCAAAGCCACGTGTGTTAGGGTTTTGAAAAGATAAATACTTTATCAAAACTATAATTTTGTATTAACTACAGCATAATGTGAGTGAACTTGTCATTACGGTTGAACTCGAGTTTTAGTCAAGTGTAGTCTAATGTAGGTGACAATGGACTAGTACAGGTGACTATGAGCAGAAGGCTATTGCAAGTAAAATGATAATGAACAAGTATGCATCGGTACGAGTGAATAATATAGTTATAGGTGAAGGTATGTTAGTACCGGTATAAAATCACTATGGGTATTGAAGGTTGACCAAGTGTTCACCAATACTAGTAAATACTCAGCATCACGATTAAAGTTAAAACCACCAGTATAGGTACAGATGAAGATCTTACGGTACGGGTGAAGAATGATGCTTTTAGCTTTGTTAGTTAATAAGTTAACCTAATGTAATTTGTGCTTAAATATCAATGTCAATAGTTAGTTACCCCTAATAAAGAAGTGCTATATTTGAATTTTGTAACCGTCTTTGATCATAATGTAACAAACAAACTATGCTAATAATATTTAAATCCTTTTATTTACTTAATTTTGTTCATCTGAGTTGCGTGTGATTACTTGTACAATTAGTGATCCGACATCCAACTTGAATTCATAAAATAGTAAACAACTGATCCAAACGATTGTCGAGTGGTATCAGAGTTTTCCAGTGCTCACTCTCAAAGAACAAGTCTACATCGTCATCAAGGTTTATGATCTAGTGTTGATATCTACAAATTGATCTTGTATTCAAGGTTAATTTGTTATTACGAGCTATCCTATCTGTGATTTGATTTGAATTGTGGTAGAACTTTGAGTTTGGATTCAAATCAATGGTATGTGGTCCTAAAGTGTTGTCGAAGATGAAATCATAAGATTTGATGATGATTTGTGATAAATTTGTGATGATGCCCGCTATGAAGGATTGTTATTCGATCTCTTTAGAATTTGTTTTATGGATTGGTTTTCAAATTATAGTAATTTTTAATATTTGAAAATGTTGTTGATCTACTATTCTTATGTGAATACTATTGTTTTTTAACCTTATAATACATTAGAAGAGTTTAATTAAAGTTTGACATTGTTATCGTGCTAACGATATCGGATTTGCTAACAAACCTCTAGCTCTTCAGAATGCTACCGACTATCTAAATTAAAACATTTTTAGATCTTTTTTGTGCTAGTATGATATTAATACATATGTTTTAAATCTTTCCTGTGCTATTATGATATAGATTTGTTGGATCTAGTAAGGCTGGTGCAACCAAAACAACACTTAAAACAATTTTTGGTACAACTGATGAAGACTTCTGAAGGCAAAGCTGCACTTCCGAAGGTTAAAGATGGAAGAACTTCCGAAGAGGAACTTAGTCTTCGAAGACTGAGAAATTCCTCTTTTGAGGACAAACACTTGGAAGGCTTCAAGACAAATACTTCCGAAGTATAAAGACTTGAAGATCAGCAAAAGTCTCGGAAGAAGTAGACTCTTCCGAAGTATAAGTGGCTTCGGAAGAACCTACTATGAACCAGTGAACATAAGTATGGTCCTACTGACAACCCACTGCAACCTCTGATATATTGCATGGCGCTTTTGCACGCCCATGTAGTTGACCATACTTTATTCTACTGTTCATTGTTTATCAGTTAGTACAGTTTCCATTTTAGTTGGTAGCAAAAAGGTAAGTCATGAACATATTATGACTACCTAATCTATGATAGTATTTTATTCTAGATACCTTTTTCCTAATAATGTAGTATTTGTTTGGAAGTAAGTTTCCAGCTGGTATCAAAGTATAACCGGCTGTAGATAGTAGTATATATACTTTCTCATTGTAACTCATTTGCAATGCTTGAGAGAGTCTTGTAAAACTTTGAGTTGAGAAGTAATATATACAAGTATCTTGAAAAACCAATTCTTGTGTCTTGTCTACTCTTTATATTATTATCAACTCTATAGAGGATTCTTCATCATCATTTGAGTGTGACTTAGTGAGTCCAAGTGAGAATACTTGTGTTGAGTGACATAAACCGATCCTGCAATTGGTATCAGAGCATCTTAGGCTCTTGATTATGAGATCTTACCATCCCAAATCAACCAGTTTCTTTACTCATACACTCACCTCACTCAAAATGACCCTCAACCAGAAATCATCTGAGTCTGAAATGGGATCGATGACTAAAGCTCCCATCATCACTCCTGATAACTTCAGATCTTGGTGCAAACGTATTGAAGGCTTCATCAAGTATCAAGATGGAAAAATGAGGAGATCTATCACTCATGGACCTTATAAACCAAAGGTGGCAGTACCGGCTGGCAATGGTGCTATGATTGAGAAAATCGATGAAGACTACTCAGATGAAGACTTCAAGAAGATGGACATCGACAACAAAGCCGTGACTGTACTGCTTACAGCCATACCAAATTCTATAATGGTAGGCTTTGAGCATTTTCAGTCACCCAAAGAACTCTTTGATGAATTAACATTGATGTATTGTAGTTTAAATGAGTCCAAGAGATATTCCCTGAAGCAACAGTTCGAAAACTTCACCTATATTTCTAGAGAGACTCTCAGCCAGCAATACTTCAGGTATATTGACCTTATTTCATCACTTCAGTCTGTGGGAATAACTCTTGAGAAGAAAGATCTATCAAAGAAATTCATGATTACACTTCCTCATGAGTGGCATTTTTATTGTGTCTCTATCAAGAGGACAGAAAATCTAAACACTCTCACAATGACTGAACTATATTGTATCCTTGATGGATACCGTGTAGAGATGGAGACTCAAAGAGGCCACCAGATGAGTAGAACCTCTAGCATTCCTGCTAGCAATGCTCTAGTTGTTGCTAAAGGCTCAAGGGCCCCTCAGTCCCAGTAGTACCTGACTTACTCCCAACAGCCATCATGTTCTTCTAGGCCATATATCACCTTTCCTGAGACACCAATGTCTCAACAGGCTCAATCAGGTCCCTTCCAGGACATTTATGCCTTTGTTTTAGGAAATGGACATTGTAGTGATTTTCAATTTTGCTTTGATGATCTAGAATGCTTTAGCCCAGATGATGTTGAATACATGGACATTGTCCAACAAATGGCTCTGTTGACTTATAGAGCAAAGAAGTTCTTTAAAAGAACTAGAAGGCAGTTCCCTTAGAACCCAACCAACAACAAATTTGGGTTTGACAAAACTAAAGCCAAGTGTTACAACTGCAACCAACTTGGTCATTTTGCTAAGGAATGTAAAGCTCCTATATCCAATCCAGGACCCTCCCACACCCAAAGCTGCTGCAAAGACAACTAAACAACAAACCGCTGTTGTTGCTTGAGAAGTTGACTGGAGCTTCATGGTGCAAGATGTGACTTCTGCTCAAGCTCTTATGGCTGGAACTGATGAGAGCAAGGTATATGAACATCTTTTCTCTCCAGCTTGTATTGCTAAAGTCAAACTGTATCAGGACTATAACATGGAAATCAAATATGATATTGAGTCCTTAAACATTCTAAAATCTGATTTTAAAAGGACAGAATCTAACTATAAAATGAAAATTAAAGAGTTAGAGAAAACTGTTTCTTTTTTAAAACATGAACATTCAAACTACAAGGCTCAAATTAAAGATTTAATCTCCAAGTTAACTGAGGCTCAAGCCCAACTACTAATAGTTGAGGCTAAAGCAAGGAAGTATGCTATTGAAGAGCATAACTTCAAAACCATTATTGCATCATCCTCCCACTCAAAGGTCGGTTATCAAAACAAAGGTGGATTAGGAACTAATAAAATTGCTCCACCACATTCTTATGAGTTTATAAGACAACCAAGATGTGGTACTGAAGAGCAAGAGGTTCCATCTGCTGACCCACCACCTCATGAGAAGAAGAATGATGCAACTATGGAGACCATCACAGGGAAAGATCAAGTAGAAAAACCCATCCGTACCAGTGATGATCAACATCTGACCACCATAGCCAGAAGAAATAAAGCCAAGGCAAACAGAAAAACTGCCAAGAAAGTGGTTGAGACCAAGCTGAAGATAGACTCAAAGCAAAAGAATGTGTTCATCTCACCTGGATTCTAGGTGGTTGGAAGCTCTGATCCAGGAAAAGGGTCTAATACCAACACTCCTATCCAGCTAAAGGATCAGAAGCTGAAGGGAAAGGCTGTTGATGATAAAAGGAAGTGCAAGAAACAACAGTCCTCACACCCCATGAAGAGTAACATTGAGTGCATAATATGTGGTCTGCATAACCACATGGCTAAAGATTGTTACTACAATCCTGCTAGCACGCATTATGCAAACAATGTTAAGAAAGAAGGAGTCAATGAGGGTTTCACATTTGGACCTTATCACATTGTTCAAGTGTCAAGAAAAGGAAAGCTAGTTTCCGAAGCCAAATTGCTTTCGGAAGAAACTCATTCTTTTGAAAGGAAAATAGCTTCGGAAGACAAGCCAAGGAAAATTCAAAAGTAAAAAAGAATTCCTTTAAAACCTTTCGAGAATAAGACTACTTTGGAAGAAAAGATGGTGAAATCTTCTTCTGAGAAGAAAGAAGCCTCAGAAGTAAGTCATGCTGCTCAAGCATCATCAAGCTCATCTACACTGATCAACCAAAGGATGGAATGGAAGATCAGAGAAGATGTTGCAGACCAAACCTCTTATTCACAAACCAAAACTGAACCCCCATGCATACATTTTGGTTTAATTATATCATCTACATTGGAAGAGCCCAAGACCGACAAGGCTTGGGTTTCCGATAGTGACTAACTATTTCACCTTATGTGCAGGGACATCCAAATGACAAAAATGGCAATGTGTGGATTGTAGATAGTGGATGCTCCAGGAACATGACAGGATACAGATCTCTTCTTCAACAATTTTAACATTTTGATGGAGGTCCTATTCAATTTGGAGGTGAAGCCGGATGATACATTTCTGGCAGAGGAAGTGTATCCAATAGAAAATTAAAAGTGGACAACGTAAACTTTGTCAAACAGCTTGAACACAATTTCTTAAATGCTTCTCAATTTTGTGATAAAAAGAACCAAGTGCTTTTCACAGAACATGAGTGCATTATCCTCAAACCCGAGATGACAATTCCTTAGGAAATAGTGCTTCTTAGATTTCCCAGGAAAGGGGATATGTTTAAGCTGGATATGAACAATGCTTCCCCACTGGGTGAAGTATCATGCTTTCTTTCCAAAGCTAATGGTGATGAGTCAACTCTGTGGCATAAGCGAATTTGTCATGTTGATTATAAAACCATGAATAATTTAGTTAAAATAACTTGGTACATTGTGTGCCTAAAAAGGAATTTTTCTGCAAAGATAACTGTATTGCATGTTTAAAAGGAAAGCAACACAGGGTATCTCATAAATCCAAAGAAATTAACTCTATCACCACTCCATTGCACTTATTACACATGGATCTATTTGGTCCTACAAGTATAATGAGCATTGGAAGGAAATCATACTGCCTTGTGATTGTTGATGATTTTACTAGATTTACAAGGGTATTCTTTTTAAGAACTAAAGATGAAACTGCTGAAACTTTAAAATCTTTTATTCTTAAAATAGAAAATTAAATTGATCAAAATGTTAAAATAATTAGAAGTGATCAAGGGACTGAGTTTAAGAATCAAGTTCTTGACTCATTTTGTAACTCAAAAGGGATTGCCAGACAATTAGTGCCCCTAGAACTCCTCAACAAAACGGTGTTGCTGAGAGGAGGAATATGACACTTGTTGAGGCTGCTAGAACTACGTTAGCTGATTCAAAGTTGCCTCTAACTTTCTGGGCAGAGGCAATCAGCACTGCATGCTATGTGTAGAACAGAGTTCTAGTAGTTAAGCCTCATGAAAAACCCCCTTATGAGCTATGGAACAAGAGGCCACCGTTCATTGGCTTTCTTAGGTCCTTTGGCAGCAGGTGTACCATACTTAACATAAAGGACAATTTGGCAAAATTTGCTGAAAAGTCGGATGATGCTATCTTTGTTGGATATTCCTCTAACTCTATCGTCTATAGAGTTTATAACATCAAAAATCAACAATTTGAGGAATCTTCTAACATTGTTGTTAATGAGCACACTCCTTGTGTTAGGGGGAATGGTCCTGACCATATCTTTGATCTAAAATTGTCTCCAAACTATTCTAAACCTTCTTGTGAGAATGTTTCAGCTGGAATAGGAACTCAAAGTGACTCGGATGATGATCAACTGTTTGAGTTACCCAGACCTATTCCAAGTTCTCTAAGAATTGCTGAAGATCAAGCTCCTGCAACCAGATATCCTAAAAGTATGACTATATCAGGAACTAATGGAGCTTCTACGAGTTGTCAACAAAGTGAGCCATAAAACTCATCAAGGGTGACAACTCAAACACTACACAACACCAAGCTGATGGAAACAACAATCCAGAGGAACATGCAACTCTTAATGTTGTTTCACAACAAAATGCTACTGATGTTGTCTCTCCTTCATTCAATCAGTCCTCATTGAATGAGTGTGAGACATTAATTGGTCCAAGTGTTCAAAATCCTGAGCAGAACTTTTCCAACTTAGATCTTTCCATGCAGCTGGATGTGATTTCCAGGCTTAGGATTCACAACACTCACCCAGTTGAGAACATCATTGGAAATGTCTTTGAAGGTGTGAGAACAAGAGGACAAACTCACAATAGGAATGTCTGCTTGTACTCATGCTTCCTTTCTCAGATGGAACCAAAGAAGGTAGAGGAAGCTTTGAAGGATAGTACTTGGGTTGAATCAATGCAAGAGGAGTTCCTTCAATTCAAAAGACAAAAGGTTTGAAACCTATGTCCACTACCATCTGGTCAAGTACCCATTGGCACAAAGTAGGTATTCAAAAACATAAGAGATGATAGAGGCCTGATTATCAAGAACAAGGCAAGACTGGTAGTTCAAGGATACACACAGGAAGAAGTAATTAATTACACTGATGTCTTTGCACATGTTTCAAGACTTGAGGCAGTAAGGATCTTTCTCGCTTATGTTGCATCCAAGAATTTCATGGTTTACCAGCTTGATGTCAAGTGTGCTTTTCTATATGGGGATATAGACATAGAAGTCTATGTGTGCCAACCTCTAGGATTTGAAGGCCCGTAACATCCCAACTATGTGTGCAAGTTGGATAAAGCTCTCTATGGGCTGCACCAAGCACCTAGGATGTAGTATGAGACTTTGTCTCAGTTTCTCCTGAAGAATGGTTACACCAGAGGTACCGTTGACAAGACATTATTCATAAGGAAGTCCGGGAAAGACATTTTGCTAGTACAAGTCTATGTTGATGACATCATATTTGGCTCATCAAATGAACAAATGTGTAAAGACTTTGAAAGCATTATGAAAAGGAAGTTTGAGATGAGCTCCATGGGAAAATGGACTTTTTCCTTGGAATTTAGGTGAAGCAAATGAAAGAAGGGTTCTTTATCAATCAATCTAAATATGTCAAAGACATTTTAGAATGATTTGAGATGAAAGATTGCAAGCCAGCAAAGACACCTATACCCAGGAATCATAATCTTTGTCCTGACTCTGAAGGGGAGCATACTGATCAACATCAGTACAAGGCAATTATTGGATTCTTGATGTATCTCACAGCAAGTAGACCAGATATCATGTTTGCAACCTGCATTTGTGCAAGATATCAGGCTGCCCGAAAGGTGTCTCACCTAGTTGCTGCTAAGAGAATTCTTAGATACCTCAAAGGAGCTCCTAACTAGGTCTCTGGTATCCGAGAAATCAAAACTTCAATCTCTATGGCTATACTGATAGTGACTATGGTGGCTGCAATATCAACAAGAAATCCACATCCGGAGGATGTCAATTTCTTGGGGGAAGGATTATCTCCTGACAATGCAAGTAGCAATCATGTGTATCAACATCAACTGCTGAAGCTGAATACATTGTTGCTGGTAGTTGTTATGATCAGCTGTTGTGGATTGAAAATTAGATGTTGGACTATGGCTTCAATTTCATGAAGACTACTATTCACATTGATAACAAGAGTGTCATTTCCATCACTGAAAATCCTGTTAAACACTCAAAGACAAAGCATATTGACATCAGGTATCATTTCATTAAAGATATTCATGAGAAAACCTGATCAAACTAGTCAAAGTTCACTCAAATGAACAATATGTTGATCTGTTCCTCAAAGCATTTGATGAACAAAGATTTAAATATCTCATCACAGCCATTGGGATGATAAACATTGACTAGTTTATCTCCTTTGAAAAACCTTTTAAATATGTGTTTTATCTTTGTCATACAATTTAAGCCCTGATACAAAAGGTATTTCTTCAAAATTTACTAATAATTAGTTCTTCCGAAGAGAAATTTTCTCTCGGAAGATATCTTATCTATCTTCCGAAGGAACATTTCTCTCAACTAGTCTTATCTATGGAAGAGTTTTCAAACCTCGGAAGAACATTTGATCTCATATCAAATCTACTTCTGATACTTTAAAACTTCCTTCCTCGGAAGACCTTCTTACTCTTGGAAGAAAATTTTTCTTATGAAATAATTTACCTTCGGAAGTAAGATTGGCCTCAGAAGATATTACCTTCGAAAAACTTTTACCTTCGGAAGAAAACCTTACTGTGTAACGGAAATCTTTGGGCCCCACTCTGTAAAAAGGGAAAGATTTTATTAATGATGTCGGAATATTTAAATGGATAACCTTACCGCCCCTGTCACATCAGAACCTAAAATGTCATTTCACCTTATCCATCTGCCATTTTCACCCCATTTAAATACTTCCGACCTCTCTCATTAATCTTTTTACCCATTTGCAAGCCCTAAGTTTCCTTTGTCTTCACTTTCCCAAATTACCTCACTTTCTCCAGTTTTTCTAACAATAGCCCTGAATCCTCAGCACAACCAAGTCGCATTCCTTGACTCCTCAAAGGATGCCGACTTCTCTGAAATCATCCACTTTCTGACCCAATCCACCTACTACATCGCTCTTACTGTAAATCCTATTGTTTACTCCAACCCCATATGGCCGAATTCTGGGCAAATGGTCAAATTGACATTGTAAATGGAGTTAGGGTTATTAGGTCAAGGATTTATGGCCAAGAGTTACTCATATCCGAACAAACCATGAGGGAGCACTTAGAGCTTTATGATGAGGGCTCCCCTACTGAATTCCCCAAATCTGACTTAGAAGACACATATGCCCAAATTGGATATGGTGGAGATGTAAGCAGGTTAATTGTCTACAAGTTCAACTTCTCTTACAACTGGAAGTTCCTGCTTCACATAGTTCTCCATTGTCTTTCAAATAAGTCAGGGGATGGGATCAAATTCCCTATGATTTAGGATGCCTAGTTCATGGGTTGGTAAAAGGCCTCCGCTTCAACTACTCAAGGTTTGTGCTGAATAACCTAAGAAGCTCTCTTCAAAGGGAAATGTTCTACTATCCCAGATTCATTCAACACATATTCAACTGTGAGCTGGACCAGGACAAGCTTGTTTGTGAAGAAGTTCTTTCTGTCCCTCATATGAGGCCGACCATCTTCAAAGTCTTGAAGAAGGTGTCCACCAACTTCACCGGAAGATATACTGCACTTTTTTCATGTATGATTGAGCCAATGGCTCCTGGTGGCATCCCTGTTAGCACCATTAGTGATGAACCCTCACTAGAAATAACCTTTTCAATGCTAATTCTTCCTACCCATCCCATCAAATTCACATACCAGAGACAATCCAAACAAACCCTTGTTCAATCTACTCTGATTGAATAAGTTCCCTATATTCAATCCAAAAAGGCTAGAGTGGAAAGATGGGCTCACACTCAACCTGAGGTCCAACTTTCCTCCACTATTGACCTTAATATCAGTGTTGAGTCTCCTCAGTCTCAACCTGATGAGCCTGAAACCCAAACCTTCAGCCCTCAGGGTGAGTCACTATACTCCCCTGAGCAGCCAAAAATGGACAACCATATCACAGGCTCAATGCCTCTAGATATTGACCAAGGTCCTGGGTCATTAGGAATAACTACCACCTCCTTCACTGACCTATTGACCAGTTCTGATATAGATTTCATATTCCTTTAAGGCCATGATGTTGATCTACAACACTAATCATCAACTGAGTCCCAAGGAACCCCTGACTTCTAGCCCCCATCAGAAAATCCTAACTGAGGTGAGTCCCGCTGATATGGAGGGGACTCATGTAGATTCAGCTGCCACTACTGAAAGTGTCTCATTAAGCTCCCAGAATAGTGGTAACATTTCTAAGACTGAATCCATGGCAACTTTGCCTGTTGATGACTCTAAAAGAGCCATCACCTCGTAAAGGAAACCAGGGTGCCGAGAAACCACATCTGGTGATGAGGACGAACATACCAGGTATGTTATCTCATCTCCCCATGATTCTTCTAAAGAAGATGAGGGAAGTCCGCAACTCATCAGTCAAGACCTACTTTCCAAAGTTTCAAACCTTGAATCAAAGGTTAAGACTTTAGAAGATAGGTCTGCCACTCAACAACTTGAGATTGAAAGTCTCAAGGCCCAACTAGCTGAGACAAAGACTAAAATATCTATCAGGCATGTACCAATTCAAGTCTCCCTGACTTCTTCCTCTAGCTCATCTAACTCTCAAGATGATGCTACCAAAAAGTGGGAGAATGTACAGAGTGAAGCACACATGGAGCACAACCTAGCTCTTTCATCCTTGTCTTCTAAATACCCTGCTCAACAAACAACTAATTTCCCTGAGCCTCCTCCAATTACCTTTCAAGTGGATTCAAGGATGCTAATTGATCTAAAGAGTTTCTTAACAAAGTTCCTAATGAGCTCCTCACTTGAACAACCCTTACCAGACGTTTCTGTGGCATACTTTAGAGCTGAAGAGCTTCAAAGGCTGAATGCTACCACCGAGGATGGAGTTGGTCAACCTAAGGTTCAAATTGAACCTGAGATTAATTTCGAAGGAGATATGGGGACTGATGGCCCAGCAACTGAATCAGTTGGGACAGGTAGTAAAATCTCACCATCTTCCGAAGCAAAAATCCAATATTTTGAAGCAGATATTCAAGCTGCAGAAGGAATCATTGGGTTAACTTCATTGTCTGATGATCTAGTTATCACAGAGGCCATTCTTGAACTTGCCTCTGAGATAAACAGTGAAGACTTTTTTAGAAATCCTCTTCCTCAAACACCTTCATCACAAGCTCCACTCCCCACTTCCCAACTTGAATCCTCTAAACCAGATTCTCCAAAAGATCAAGCTTCCGAAGACATAAAAGGCAAACTGAAAATGACTGCGGAGAGTTATTAGAGGAGGAAAGGTTGGAGAAACTCAAAAGGAAAGGTAGACTCACCACTGGGAAGCTACTTGCTGCAAGCAGCTGTAGCAGCCCAAGAGGCCATCTCCAATAAAAAGAGAGTGGAGATAATTGACAGACTGGTCAACCTAGGAGTAGCAAGTGAAGAAGTGCTTCTTCTACCACTTGAGGAACTATGGAGTTAGAAAAGATAACCATGCTGTAGAAAGAACAACTAGGGAGAAGTTGAAGGAGAAGGAGAATAAGAAGAAGGAGGAGAAAGCACAGCTTGTGGCTGCCAGGAAAGTGGGAGACAAAGCCTGGATGAAGGAATATCTCACAGCCCACGGCTTCTCTGGTAGACAAGTTAGACCCATGTCAGAAAAAACCTCTAACCTTGGAATAATTCAAGGAAATCAAGAACAAGCTCATCAACTGTACAACTCTGAGCGAAATCTCTTGTGAGGAGGAGTCTATCAAACTGACATTCATTGATGGCTCTTCATGTTCCCTCACAAGAGAAGCATTTCTTGACTTGCCTAGGGGAACCTTGGACCAGGCACTTCAGCTTCTTGCAACCAACTCTGATTCTCCCAATAAAGAAGAGAAGAAGCTGAGAAGAAGGCTGGTGACTCTGTTGAACACCAGGAAGGGGAACAAGCTGCCATCTTAACCCCTTACTCCTAGGAAGAAGATTGTCCAATGGAGGTTCGAAGACTCTTCTCACAACTTTGTTGTGGAAAGAGAGGATGGTGAGGTCAACAGACTCAACACTCCATCTCTGCTACACTCAAGCAGGTTTGACATTGCTGAGTTAGCAGATAAACCATGCTCCAATCCCTCCAACTCTCAAACAGTTGCTCACATTTGGAATCATCTGAGCAGCCTTTACCTTGATGAGTTGACAACAAAAGCAAGGATTGAAGAAGATTGAAACAGAGAGAAAGGGAAGAAAAGGAAGGGTCAATTAAAGGAAAGACTTTCCTTTAGATGGTTGAAGGCCCGGAATTAGAACCCATAGTTAGATGGGAGTATGACTACAACTCCCATCAACTAACTCTCTATCGAGGGACACAACAAAGGGTACATATCATACAGAGTAACAGACTGGACCTGTTATCTACAAATGACTTGTACAAACTTCTCAGCACTACCTCCGGAAAGAACAAAGAGACAGATAAATACTTTCTTTCCTTAGTGCTGAAAGTTTTGAGAAGCAGAAGATAGTGAAGTTTTGGTAGCATCAACCTAGGGGGAGTTTTTTTGGATCTAGTAAGGCTGGTGCAACCAAAACAACACTTAGAACAATTTTTGGTACAACTGATGAAGACTTCCGAAGGCAAAGCTGCACTTCCGAAGGTTAAAGATGGAAGAACTTCCGAAGAGGAACTTATTTCGAAGACTAAGAAATTCCTCTCCCGAAGACAAACACTTGGAAGTCTTCAAGACAAAGACTTCCGAAGTATAAAGACTTGAAGATCAGCAAAAGTCTCGGAAGGAGTAGACTCTTTCGAAGTATAAGTGGCTTCGGAAGAACTTGTTCTTCCAAAGCCAGTTTACCTTCGGAAGAACCTACTATGAAGCAGTGGATAGAAGTATGGTCCCTCTGACAACCCACTGCAACCTCTGATATACTGCATGGCGCTTTCCCACACCCATGTAATTGACCATACTTTATTCCACTATTCATTGTTTATCAGTTAGTACAGTTACCACTTTAGTTGGTAGCAAAAAGGAAAGTCATGGACATGTCATGACTACCTAATCTAGGATAGTATTTTATTCTAGATACCTTATTCCAAACAATGTAGTATTTGTTTGGAAGTAAGTTTTCAGCTGGTATCAAAGTATAATCGGCTGTAGATAGTACTATGTGTAGTTTCTCATTGTAACTCATTTGAAATGCTTGAGAGAGTCTTGTAAAACTTTGAGTTGAAGAGTAATATATACAAGTATCTTGAAAACCATTTCTTGTGTCTTGTTTACTTATTATATTATTATCAACTTTATAGAGGATTTCTAGACCTTCATTATTAAAGGACCAATATACTAGTATATTTCTTCTTCTCACAACTTTCAAAAACTTTCTTCACAACCTTCAAAACATTCGTGCGAAAGTTTTAGCAAACAGTTTGAAACATAATATTTCAAAACTTTTGCCCAATCAGAAAAGTTTCCCCCTCCTTTGGTGAAAGTTTCGACCGAACACAAAAATCTCAAACTCTTCAATTGTTTGATCTAAAAGCTTATCCAAACTAAAAACTACATCAATTTTTTTACACCTTCAAGGAAAATCCTTCTAGTTTAACATACCAATTATTGATTAAATCTCCTTCAGTTGACCAAAATAAATAAACTTGAAAATAAAAGCACCTAAAGCTCTAATACTAGCTATAGCCTATCAAGAAACAAAATAGAATGCTTCTATATTCAACCAAAATAGTTACAAACCCTAACTCAACAAGATCTGATGACAGACAATCAGATCCTATAAGAACTCTCAATCACCAATATGATAACCATTGAACTAAGCACAGACAAAAGAAATATGCAAGGGCATTACAAATGAAACCCTAACTTTTAACAAGAACACATAAACCCAACAGGTACTTAAGAGAATGAGAGAGAAGAAGAGAGAGTTCTTTGGAAAAATGATCTACAACTCTAAAATGAGACCACCTAGACTCTCATACATATAAAGCTCCATATTAAATCATAATATCCATGCGAAAATGAGAAGCCCAGCCCAACAACAGCTCTAGCCCACTACTTCATGTACAAGTCCACAACTATTGACCCAAAACCCTAATAATGTGCAGTACATAAAGAAAAATATTTATAAAACTATAGAACAAAAACAATAATTTGTTTTTTAATTAGTAATTTTTAACATCCCCCCTTAATTCAACAACAAATACGTCAAACATATTTAATTTTTTGCACATTTCCTCATGAACTTTGATTAAGAGTCCTTTTGTAAATATATCTACCGGTTGTTCTTTGGACAAAATACTAGAAATTTTAATTACACCAGCAGATATTTTTCTCGTAAGAAAAGAAAAGGTCAACTTCAAAATGTTTCGTCCGGTCATGAAAGACCGGATTTGGCGCAATCGAAATAGCAACTGAATTGTCGCAAAAAAAGTTTAACTTGTACCTGAACAGAAACATGCAACTCTTGTAACAGATTTAAAACCCAAATAACCTTACACGTAGCCGAGCACATAGCCATGTACTTGGCTTCGGTGGTAGAACATGAAACTGTACCTTGTCTTTTTGCTTTTCCACGAGATTAACGAATTTCCTAAAAACACATAAAAACTCGTAACAAATCTCCTACAACTAATGCACTTAGCCCAATCAGAATTACCATTGACAGATAAATCCTAGGAGTTTGTTTTTCTATTAAAATTCCTTTCTCTGGAGATTTTTTTAAATACTGAAGTAAGCGTAAAGCAATTTGAAGATGACATTGAGCAGGGTTATGCATAAACTGGCTCAAAGATTGAATTGTGTAAGTGATATCTGGTCTCGTGTGAGTTAGGTAAATTAGCTTTCCTATCAATTTTTGAAATCCAGTTATATCATTTAATAAAGCACTATTTTTGTGCATTTTGCTGAAACTATGTAATTTTGCTCAATTGGGGTATTAACGGGTTTACAACCACTCAACCCAAATTCTTTTAAAAGTTCTATGCAATACTTACTGTAAGGTTTACACTTAAAGGCTGATGCAACCAAAGCAACCAAAGAGCTCTCAGCATGCATACATGAAGTACAGAGTAGACTTACTTAGGAAGTTTACACAACTCAAAGGAAATAAACTAAGTGTAAAATTTTCCAAAGCCAAATGACAAAATCTTTCGAAACCAAAGATGAAGTCTTTCGAAACTTCAGAGACAAAGTATTCTGAAGCCAAAGACTGATTTCTTTCGAAGACAGATAACATGCTTTCTCTGATCACATTTTGATAAAAAGCTGAACAACTTTCCACTGCCACTTTGAAGACTCACTAATTTAGATAAGTTGGTGAAAAGGCCCATGCTTTTGTCAACTATAGATTATGGTCATTGGTCTGTAACTTTCTACTCTTGTACCTTTTATCCTTTTTGTAATGTATTAGAATGTGAGCTATGGCATGTCATAGTCACAAGTCAAAAGGTAATCTGCCTTTTGACTTTACATGTATCTTGTTCTCTAGATTAGTGTTTTCAGCCGACTTTCAAAGTATCGCCGGCTATAGGATGTAGTATAAAGTGTCTCAGGTTCTTGTAATTATTTTGATGCTTTGTAACACTTGTAATAGAACTTGGGAGCAATATACAACATTTTTGGAAACCAAACTTATCTTGTTCTTGTTCTTGTTCTGTCTCATACTTACTTGTGGTCATAGTATCATCAACATAAACCGGGTTCCCTATTTGATATGTTAAGTGTTTTAAGTCTCTCCTTATTGTGAAACTGATTGTATTGACCCCTCATATGTGGTCCTTCAATTGGTATCAGAGCTTTTTAGGCTCTTAATTGTAAGATCTCACCATCTTAAATTCTTCAGCTTTCATAAAACACTTAACAACTCAAATGGAAGCTATCACCAATGCTGATATGGAAACCAGTACTATGAAAAAGTCTACACTGATTACTCCTGATGATTTTGACACTTGATGCCAAAGAATGAAAGGCTTCATCAAATCTCAAGACTCCAGGATGTGGGGATCTGTTGTCTCAGGACCTCATGTACCATGCACCACTTCATCTATTGCTGATGGTGTCATGATACTAAAGAAAGTGGCTGCCTTCTCAGAAGAAGACTAGAAGGAGATTGATGTATATCAAAAAGCCATGAATCCCCTCCAAACTGCTCTTCCAAACTCTATCTACTGAGGCTTCAAGAAGTGTAAAACTGCTAAGCAACTATAAGATGCACTCAAGCTTATGTATGAGGCGTCAAATGAAGCAAAAGAGAACAAGAAAGACCTCTTGAAGCAGCAGTTTGAGAACTTCACCTTCAAGAAGGTAAAACCATGACTCAACAATACTTCAGTTATGTTGAGATTGTGGATACTCTAATGGATGTTTGAGTAACTCTTGAGAACATGGACACTATGAGGAAGTTCATATCCTCTCTTCCCAGAAAATGGACACACTATTGTATGGTCATTAAGAGGACTAAAAACCTCAAGACCCTTACTCTCACTGAGTTGTATGGTATCCTCAATGGATACCAGATGGAGATGAACATGCAAAATCCATCTGGCAACTCCAACAATCAGTAGAGTTTAGCCCATCATGTGGTTGAAAGGGATTGTAGAGAACCATATCATCATCTCATCTGCTACCCTGACAACTCATAAAAGGGTCCTTTCATCACCTTCCTGGAGACACCAAGGTAGAGCTACATCCAAAGAAGCCCATTCCAAGAGACAAGCTCTTCACAAGCCTTTGTGTCTGCTAATGAAAGCAGTGGCAACTTTCTCTTCACTCTTGAAGACTTGGACTATATCCATACAGATGATCTGAAGTACATGGAGATAGTCCAGCAGATGGCTCTTCTTACTTACAGAGCAAAGAAGTTCTACAAGAGAACAGGGAGGAAGTTTCCCAACAATGCAACCAGTGGAAAGTTTGGGCTGGATAAAAGCAAGGTGAAGTGTTACAACTGTAATAAAATGGGACACTTTGCTAAAGAATGCAAGGCACCAAGAACAAATGGTGGCCAAGCACAAACCAGACCAAACTACACTAATGGAGCTCCACCGACTAAGAATCCCAAGTAGCAAGCTGTAGTTGCTATTGAAGAAGGAGGCTTTGATTGGAGCTTTCAGGGTGAAGATGCATCTCCAAACCAAGCACTGTAGCTGATCATGAAAAGCCAAGGTATTAGAACATCTTTGCACCCTTGAATGTGTTGCTAAAGTTAATAGATTCAGGTCCTATAACCTGGAAATGAGATCTGATCTTGAGTCCTTAAACATCATAAAAGTTGATTTTAAAAGAGCTAAAAATGATTATAAACTTCAGATAGAAGATCTAGAGAAAACCATTTCAACTCTTAAGCATGACCACACCAACAACAGGACTCAGATCAAAGATCTCATTACAAAGTTAACTAAATGCAAGGCTGAGCTTGTGATGAGCAAATCCAGGGCATAAAAATATGTTCTTGAAGAAGAGACCTTCAAGAACATTATATCCACATCCTTGCATGCTAAGATTTGTTATCAGAATAAGCAGAGATTGGGATCTACTGAGATAGCTCTTCTACACATATCTGTAAGACTCTCAAGGTGTGAAACTTGTCAAGATGAGCTTCTCTTGATAGACCCTGTTAATGAAGAGGATGAAGAGGAGATAATGAAGGATGGATTTGAGATGAGTGAAGAAGATCATCCTAAGAAGGGTCACTATTCTCCTGAGGAAAGAAAAGAATCAAGGATGACCAAGTCTAAAAGGAAGAACTTGATCAGAGTAGCCAATAGAAGATCAAAGAGGGCTCAAGAGATCAAGCCACTTTCAACTCCAAGCAGAAACAACTGTTTATCTGCAGGATTTAAAGTGGTGAAGGCTGAAGACTCAACTATGGACTCTAGTACCGGGAGTTCAAGTTCACGTCCAACTCATCCCTGTAAAGAAAAGAAGGCTGATCAGTTGTGTACCACTGCTATACAGCCTGAACCATTCATTTCTAAAAGCAAGCCTCACCCTAAGAAGCCTGCTACATCATCTGTGAAGATGAAGATGGAGATGGAAAGTGATGAAGCTCAGCCTTCTACTCAAAAGAAGACTCTCACCCTTTATGAAATAAGCATCGTGTAAATTTGAAAGAATATTTCTCTTTCCCAATTCCATTATATTTAAATATCTTCAAACATGGAAGATCAAAATCAAAAGCAAAGAGCAAATAGAAGAAATAATGCTTCAGCTTGTGTTTGTTCTTTCATTTGATTCGTACTTAAGTTGTAGTGTAATACCATTATATCTAATGATCAATTTCTTTTAAGAAAGTAGTCAGAAGAATGTGATCACTTTCTTTGAAAAGTGAGTAGTTGTAGTTGATCTCTTCCATTTAGGAGAAAATTTAGTGGAGCAAACTCTCGACATAAGATCGCAAAGAGGACGTAGAGTGATTTTAATTAACATCTACTCAAACATCTATAAATTGGTTTTGTCATTTATTTCTTTTAAACACTTTACATTTCGTTGATTGCATTGTATTTACATTATATTCACGTTACATATTTGATTGATTGTGTAATAACAAGAGTTTTATTTGGATATAGAGTTTAATTAACAAAATAAAAAAAATACCATTCACCCTCTCTAGTTTTCTACATAGATAATTACAAAATATTTAGCCTAACATTATTGAAAAATAAAACCTTGGTTGGTGACGTGAGTAGACAAAGAAAACAAAAGATGAAACCAAACCAAGGTTATTGACGATTTTAAACATTAACCGGCAAGATTCATTGATCAAGCTTTGAGGGGGGTCTAATAATACTCCAAAGTCACCCTATAATCCTCAAAGATGTCCTTCAATCGACTTCGTTATAATAATACTCCAAACTCGTGATGTACGCGACATAGGGATTTGTACCGTCCCTATGTCTCCCTTTTGAAAACCACGCGTGCACGGTGCACTTCAAGTTCAATTGTTCAAAGACGGTTGAAAACGTGTTCATATCGGGCCTTTAAATTTGATAATGGGCCATCGTGCAAAGTATAAATGTTGAACTCAACTTGCCAACTGATTTCCTTGGTCTTTCTTTCAAATTCACTTTTATTATCTTCTAATTTACTTCCATTAACTGATTTCCTTGGTCTTTCAAATTCAATTTTATTACTTTTATTTTAAAATTAATTTCAATTTTACTCCTTAAAGTTTGATTAAAGTAACCAGTTTTTCTTCAAAATATTTAAAATATTAATTTACTTTCAAAAGTTTCATATGTTTTTTAATTTACCTCAAAAATTTTATTATTTTGGATAAACTTAAAACAACTAATGAGACTTTTGTACTAAAATTTAAATAACTTATAAAACTTTTGAAGATAAATTGATATTTTTAACCATTTGGAGTAAAATAATTATTTTTAACAAAATCAAGAAATTAAATCAAGTTTTAACTCTTTATTTTACTTCCATTCACCTCAGGTGAGGTTGGGACCTGCATTAGAATAATTCGTTAATTATCATTTTAAACCAAAACCATTAATTAATTCTTATTTATGTTTTTGCCACTTAAATCTTTTAAATCTGCTTTATCTATTTTTGTTTAATAATTATATACATATTAAGCATTCATTTGGTCTACCTAAACAATTATAACTACTCGTGAGTCTCAACTTTAGTTAAATTTATAATCTTAAATCATTATTATAGAAACTTAAAAAATTCAAATATGAGTCAATTAAGTGTTATATCTTATAATAAAAGGTGAATATCATATATATATATATATATATATATATATATATATATATATATATAATATATATATATATATATATATCTATATATATATATATATAGTATATATATATATCTATTTATATATCTCTCTCTCCTCTCTCTCTCTATACTATATATGCCTCTTCTCCTCTTCTATCTCTCTCTCTATCTCTCTCTCTCTCTTTGCTCTATCTAGGACTCTCCCTGAGAACTAGCTTTTTTTTGTGAGAACTTTCAGGAACCAATCTCAACCACTAGTTTTCAATGACCAAATTGTAATTACAAAACATATTTAAAAAATTTATAAATCAAAAAATAACATAAAAATAAAAAACTAAAAACACAAAAATGTTCCCTACTTTCCCTCTTTCATAAAAAAAAAAAACAATTTATAAAAAATACAAAAATTCCCGTTTTTTTTAACGAAATTCGTATTACCCATGTGTAAATCCGGTACTACACTGTGTAAACAGATTTACACATATGTACAACGGATGTACGATTTTTTTTAGAAAAGTATATCAATATGGTAGCGTTGGAAAGATAAAAAAATACTGGATTTTATGGTGAATCTTTTTTGAAAAAATGATATCGTGAAAAAAAGTTATGAACGTTTTAAAAAAAAAGGGAAATGAATGTGATTGCATGTGATAAAAATGAGTGGCTGAGATTGGTTCCCAGAGTTCTCACAAAAAAAGTGGTTCTCATTGAACCCTCCCAGTATATAATATAGATATATAGATATATAAGAGAGATAGATAGAGTATAGAGAGAGATATAGAGAGAGAGAGAGATATATAGCTAGAGGATAGAGAGAGATATATAGAGCGAGAGAGATATAGGATAGAGATAGAGATATAGAGGATATGAGGAGAGATAGAGAGAGAGATAGAGAGAGAGATACAGAGAAGAGAGAAGAGATATACATACAAGAGAGAGAGAGATACAGACATACAGATAGAAGAGACAGATAGATATAGAGAGCAGAGAGATAGAGATAGGGATAGAGAGATATCCATAGAGAGAGAGAGAGATAGAGGGAGAGAGAGAGAGATAGCCGAGAGATGAGAGAGAGAGAGATAGAGGGAGAGAGAGAGAGAGAGATGGAGAGAGAGAGAAGGAGAGGAGAGATAGAGAGAGAGAGAGAGAGAGAGAGAGAGAGAGAGGAGATGGAGAGAAGGAGAGAGAGACAGAGACATAGAGAGAGTTGAGGACAGAGAGAGACATAGAGATATAGATGGAGAGGATAGAGAGATAGGTGGATACACCTCGAGATAGAGAGATCTGACACAATATATATATAGATATATATTATATATATATATAATTAGGAGATAGATAGAGAGGTAATATATATATCCATCTATAGATAGAGATAGATAGGTAGAGATCTAGAGAGAGAGGTCTGGATATAGATAGAGAGAGACGAGAGAGAAGAGAGAGAGAGAGATGAGAGAGAGGCAGAGAGGCAAGAGAGAGAGGAGGGGTAGAGGAGATAGAGAGAGGAGAGATAGAGATGAGAGAGGAGAGAGAGAGGAGAAGAGAGAGAGATCTAGAGAGAGAGAGAGAGGATAGAGAGAGACAGACGAGAGAGACAGAGAGAGAGAGAGACAGACAGACAGAGATAGAGAGAGAGATAGATATAGACAGACAGAGAGAGAGAGACAGACAGATATAGGATAGATATAAGAAGATATAGAGGAGAGATAGAGAATAGAGATATATTATCTTATATACATATACATATATATATATATATATATAGGTATATATATAGATATAGATATAGGTTATATAGATATATATGATTATATATACATCATATATATATAATAAGACATATATATATAATATATGTATGTATAGATATAGTATGTATATATCTAATATATAGATATAATGATATATATATCTATCTATATATATAATAGATAATATTATCTCTGTCTGTAGGTCTACATCTATATCTAGGATGATGATATCTACATACCTATATATAGATCTATCTCTCTATCTCTATTATCTATCTATATATAGATATATATATATATATGAGATCTATATAGATATATATATATATATATATATATAGATATATTATATATCTATTATATATATAATATATATAATATAGGGAATGCTTCAAATGGGAACTCATTTTTTTGTGAGAACTCTAGGAACCAATATCAGCCATTCATTTTTTATCACTGCCATTTTCCCTTTTTTTTAAAATGTTCATAACTTTTTTTCACGACATCATTTTCTAAAAAAATTCACCGTAAAATTATATAGATATATATATATATGTATATATATATATAATATATGTAAATATATAATATATATATATATATATATATATATATATATATATAGGGAATGCTTCAAATGGGAACTCACTTTTTTTGTGAGAACTCTAGGAACCAATATGAGCCATTCATTTTTTATCACATGCCATTTCCCCTTTTTTTTAAAACGTTCATAACTTTTTTTTCACGATATTATTTTTCTAAAACAATTTCACCGTAAATTTAGTATTTTATTTATCTTTCTAACGCCTACCATATTGATATATTTTTTTATAAAAATCGTCCATCCCTTGTTTACACATGTGTAAATCTGGTTATACACATTTGTAATACTGGATTAACTCATGTGTAAATCCGGTATTACACATGTGTAAATAGAATTTCGTAAAAAAACAAGAATTTTTTTTTGTGTTTTATAATTTTTTTTATGAAAGAGGGAAACTAGGGGAACATTTTTGTGTTTTATTTTTTCTATTTTATGTTATTTTTCATTTTATAATTTTGTTTATTATGTGTTTGTTAATTATCATTTTGCCATTGAAAACTAGTGGTTGAGATTGGTTCCTAGAGTTTCACAAAAAAGTGAGGTTCTCATTTGAACCTCCCCCTAAGAGATATATAGATATAGAGGTAGATAGTATATGATATAGATATAGCATATAGAATATATATGAGAATATATATATATATCTAGATATATATATATATATATAGATATATTATATATATATATATAGTATATATGTATATATGTATATATCTATATATATATATGTATATATATATATGTAATATATATATATATAGTATATATATGTATATATATATGTATTATATATATATGTATATATATATGTGTGTATATACATATATATGTATATATATATATGCATTTAGGAAGAATAAGAAAGTCATTTCACATAAAACTCATAAAATTAAGAGTTTTACAACTCGATATGCATAGAGTACAACTCATCAAGCTTTGAAATCTCCGTCTAACACACTTTAAACATCAAGATTCGAAAATTCCTTTGCCATTTCAAAATTCAAACCGCTTCCTTGGCTTACTCTCTCTCTCTCTCTCTCTCCACAGATCTGTTAGGCCGATAACTCTTCCCCTGCCATAAATTTGCATTCATCACCGGATCGGGTTGAAAAGAGCCCTAAGCTGTTCATGTTCTCTGTGAACATCCACGTAACACCAGGATGTGAAGCCTTTACTTACACGGGTTACTCCTTAGCTTCACCTATTACCATGAACATGATTCCTCCAAAAGAGAAAGAAATCGAGGCAGGGGGTGCTGACAATCAATTAACAACAAGAGCAAAAGAGTAAATTTAGGTTTGTTGTTAAGCTTCAATCGTTTTCCAATTCGAGGTAAGAACACATTCTCTTCACATGTGAATTCAATAAATTAACTCTGTTTGTGTATTTAGTTTGTTTACATCACAGGTGCCTGATTATTATAAATTATCTGAGATTTTGTGTGAGGTTGAGATTGTTATAGCTAAGCCAAGTTTTTCGCTCTTAATTAGAATCTTAATTTTTGTTTTAAGCTGAATTTTGTTTCTATCCTAAATGTTAAGTGAGATTGACTTGATTTCTACAGTATGATCATTGCTTAGTGTTTTTGAAAGGAGGAATTAGTACATTTAGATACGAATAATATATCTCTGTGATTAAAGAAAACAATGTGAAGTTTCAATTGTGTCTATGGAAACTAACATGAAGGAAATCTTTTGGCCTCCTCACCTTCAGTTAATAAATATCTGAATCAATCTGCATAGGAAGGCTGGCTTGGCTTGCTGATTATCATGTTAAGTGGAAATTGTTAAAGAATGAACACTTGATGGTATAATTAACCGTATGCAATGTGTAGGTACCAAAGAACAGATACTTACTCGAAACTATATATGTGAATGGTTATATTTAATGGTATTATCATATGGGTAATAATCAATGGTGATGTTAAGGGTACAATTCCCTGTACATCTCATTTCTTTGATTTTTTTATGTTTTTAGGGTTTCATTTTAGAAAGATTATATTCAGAGGTTAACTTGGTAAATTGAATGACTTATAACAGATTGGGAATGAATAATAGTGTTTTCACTTTGAATAACTAATTTTTGCTTTCTAACAATCAGATATTGTTGGGTTTGATTTTGCAATGACAGAAGGAACTTTAGGGTTCTTGGTGATGAAAAATATCAGTTTCTTTATTGAATATATGCAAGTGATGCTTGTTCATTGATATGAAAGTATGCGCATCATTGTTTTTTAGTTATGTTTGTTGTATTTTTGTTTAAGATGTGAATTTGTCACAGGTTGTCTATAAAAAATATGTCAGTACAATTTTTGTCTCATGAATAACCTGCGATTTGCTATTTTTGTAGGAAAAAATATACATGCTGACAAACAACTTATGTTTTAGTGCTGATGTTCTCTTCTCGGGGTAATATGATCTTTTAGTATCAGAAGTGAGCGTTTGATGTTGTCACTGTTGTATTGCTATCAAAACATATTATTTACAGATTTATAATGAACATATCACACACTTGTTGAATCCATCTCAAAGAGATCTTCATCTAAGAGAGGATACTAAAACTGGGGTGTATGTTAATATTTTGACATGACAGACTATTTGCAGTATGTAAGATGTGACTCAGCTCCTCAAAAAGGTATTAAATTGGTCCAGGAGATTCATGTCTTTTGTCAAGGGTATCTTATGCATTTGGTTAATAAACAAAAGTATTGCATTTTTTGTAGTGCTTAAGATATTGTCATTATTATGAGATTGAGCAAGTTTGCTTTTATATAATATCATTGATAATTCTAATCTCGAACATGGCTAATAGTCAAACAAATGCATCAAATTATTCGTTGAGTATGATATTACGATTAATATGAGATTAAGAAAGCATACTTTGCGGTAATATCATTTGATAATTTTGTTTGACTTTGAGAATAAATATAGATAATGTGGATTTGTTTATGCACACATGCTTCATATGATACACAACAAGATATACAGTAAATGAGGTTTGCTGATTAATTTGGATGAGCATTTTCTAGCGTCGGTGATTTACAGTTTCCATGCATGAAGTTATTGAGGCAATTTGTCGTTACAAATGTATTTATTAAGTTGTTATGAGACTTTTCATATGTACCTTGTGAAGTGTCAATGAATCAGGACCTGCTTTGAGAAAAAAAGGTTAATCAATCTTGTTTTTATTTATGTTTCCGGGGATAATGTATCGGTGATCATCACCTAAAAATTATGTAAGCAGACATATAGTTGTGATAGAAAGCCTTGGCTATCTTTGCTTTAAACTTTTTTAGATATTTGGTTTGGTTTGATTTATACTCACTTTTAGCAGTGATGCTAAAATCCTATTTTTTATAATCATTTTGTTAATTTGTGTAGTGCTACAAAGGACCATATATGTCTAACGGTTGGGCTTTAAGTATTGCGATGGTTCTTCTTTAAGTAGTTTGTTATGCACCATGGTCTTATATTGTTATCATATTATGCATTTAGTTTTTATGATGATTTAATATTGAGTCTATTGGTGCTTATTTAGGTGGTGTTTAAGAAATATTTACTTTTTTTACTTTAATCATATTGTTTTTGCTCCAATTGCTGACATACAAAGTACACATGCTTCAAAAAGAGTAGTTCTTGTATGGTTAGTAGATGTAATTTGAAATAGTTATTTAACTTATCATCTTATTTAGTAGATTATAATTAGTTTCATTTGTTTGAGTTCATGTATATCTTATTGTTATCAATTTAATCCATATAGCAAAACTGAATCGTGGTTCTTGATTGGAGGTTTTGTAACCTTGGTGGTTAGTTTAATTGATACAAGTAACAAGAACCAGGTTCACAAATTTGCAAATTAAATTGATTTATAAATGTTTAATTATTTTTTAATCCATGTAGGAACAGAGAATCCTGATTGATTTAATGAATGCAAGAAGATTACTTGACAATTAAATACTTGAGTTGTTCCCAAATATCATTTTGAGGGGGTCACAAACCCTTATTCTCCACTGGTGGTTTGTTGTATAGTTAAAGGCAACAAAGTTGATAGGTTGAGAAAAAAAATAAGCTAAACATTGTCAGTCTTGACTAACTACATCATTCCAGTTTTGGTATTTCAATAGGTAGTAATATATATTTTTCAATGCGTATCTTATGTTTTGTTGTATGACACTCTGACAATGCTAAGGGTGCATGGTCAGTATTCCATATTGTGCAAACAAGCGACACCGTCGTGAAGTGCAGAGAGTACTATACAATAGAAGCCATGAGAGTATTTACTAAGAAATAAAAAACAAGTATCACATTGTAGATTATCACCGCCGCCGCATCGCACGGGTTTATATATATACATATATATATACATAGAGATATATAGAGACATAGAGAGAGGACAGATATAGAGACATAGAGAGAGAGACAGACTAGAGAGAGATAGACAGAGATAGAGAGACAGAGATACAGAGAGATAGAGAGACAGATATAGACACATAGATATAGAGATACATACAGATATAGAGATATAGAGATAGATATATAGTATATGAGGAGAGAGAGAGATATAGATACATATATACATATACTATATTACATATATAGGGATATATATGTGTATAGATAATGTATATATATATATATGTATAGATAGATAATATGTATATCTATATATGTATATATGATATATAGATATTATATATATATGTATTAGATATATAATATATATATATATATATATATATATATATCTATATATATATATATGTATATATATATATATATATAAAGGTGTTAGAACCCGATTCGGTCGTGTGTGGATTCCTCGTTTTGGGGATCTACGAGTGAAGATCATGGATGAAGCTCACAAGACTCGATACTCTATTCATCCCGGTGCTACAAAGATGTACCAAGACATGAAGAAAGATTATTAGTGGCCGGGTATGAAGCGTGACGTAGTGGAGTATGTGAGTAAGTGCCTTACTTGTTGCAAGTGAAGACCGAGCATCAGAAGTCGTATAGGAAGATCCAACCTTTGGATATACCGGAATGGAAGTGGGAGCACATCACCATGGATTTCATTACAAAGTTATCGCGTACCCCGAAAGGGTATGATGCCATATGGGTGTTAGTTGACCGTTTAACGAAGAGTGCTCACTTTCTACCGATCCGCGAGACATATTCATCTGAGAGGTTGGCTGATCTGTTCATCAAAAAAATTGTAACTCGTCATGGTGTGCCGGTGTCTATTGTGTCTGATCGTGACACCCGGTTCATATCTAAATTTGGAAGAAAATTCCACGACGCTATGGGGATGAGGTTACATATTTGCACGGCTTATCATCCCCAGACTGATGGTCAGTCAGAAAGGACCATTCAGACATTGGAGGACATGCTTCGGGTATGTGTTATCGATTTCGGAGGAAGTTGGGATGACCACTTACCATTAGCTGAGTTCTCGTACAACAACAGTTATCATGCCAGTATTGGTATGCCCCAATATGATATGCTATATGGTAGGAGATGCAAAACCCATTTGTTGGGGTGATATTGGTCAGAAGGAGTTAGGGAGCGTCGAGGTGATTGATGCTACGACTGAGAAGCTCGAAAAGATCAAAGCCTTCATGAAGGCAGCCAAAGATAGACAGAAGTCGTATGCTGATAAACGACGCAGACCGATTGAATTCCAGGTGGGTGACCGGGTTATGTTAAAGGTCTCACCTTGGAAGGGTATCATCCGCTTTCGAAAGCGGGGTAAGTTGAGCCCGAGGTACATAGGCCCTTTCCGAATCATTGATCGAGTAGGAGAGGTGGCCTATAGACTGGAGTTACCGGATGAGTTAAGTGGAATTCACCCGACATTCCATGTATCTCATCTAAGAAAGTGCTTGATAGATGAAGATATGATTGTTCCACTGGAAGATATCGAAGTAGACGAACGGCTCAATTATGTGGAGCAACCGGTGGCAATCATCGATTGAAGGAGAAGAGGCTGAGGAATAAAACGGTTCCTCTTGTGCGTGTACAGTGGAAGCACAGAAAAGGATCTGAGTCGACGTGGGAGACTGAAGAAGAGATGAGGCAACATTACCCACGTTTGTTCGAGGAATAACATGTTTCGGGGACGAAACCTATTTAAGGGGGGTGGACTTGTAACACCCGGTTATTTATTTATTTTGAAGCCGACGGAAGAAGAAAAGAAATGAAGTCCAAAGTCGAGGGACCAAACTCGCCTAACGAGAGAAAGTTGAGTATGTGTTGATATTTGAAGGGAGAGGGCAGCCATACCCTCTCCCCACACCCACATTTCAGCCAAGAAGAGAGGAGAAGAAGAAGAGAGAAAAAGAGAGAAAAAGGGTGGTTCGAGTGGATTTTAGTGTGCCAAATCGTCGTGTAGCGAGTCCAATCGAAGCTCTTCTCGTTGTGGTCGTTTGTGTGAGTTCTAGGAACCCTCTTTTACTTTTTTTCAAACGATTTTGGGGCTAGAAAGCATAGAAAACCTGTTTTTGTATGTGTGTGTTTGACCCATTTGGGTGTGTTTGCGTGTGATGCGTTTGGAGTTTGTTTCCGGGCTTGTGTGTGCTTGAATGGTGTTGTGGTATGCATTCCTAAGGTTTAGGATGGTTGATTTAGGCTTAGAATGGGTTGGATGAGCTTGGAGGTCGAAAATGGCAGATTGGGTTCGGGATGAACTCCATTCTGCATCAGCTAGGGCTAGGCGACCAACTGGGGTGCGATTGAGGTTCATTCGCACGATTGACGGTTCATTCGCACGATTAAGAATTCATTCGTACGATTGAGGGCCAGTCGCATGGGGAGTCATACGACTGAGGGCCCAGTCGCATAGGTGCTCATTCGCATTAGTTTCATCCGCATGAAATCATTCGCATGGGTGTCCATTCGCATCGATGTTCATCCGCATGAGGTCCATTCGAACGGACGGGTGTCCATTCACAGAGATGTTCATCCGCATGAGTCCAATCGCATGATGTTCAGTCGTCTGGAGGCCATGCGACTGAAGGGTGTCCATACGCCCAAGTAGGGCTGTTGTACCCGGGGAAAGGTGTAGTTTAATTACTGACTTTCGGAGGGGAAAGTGCAGATGTAGGTTTTGACATGGAGATTCCCGTAAGTTCATGTAAGATGACTGTTGATACACTAGAGGGTATGTTGGGCATGATGATGATGATGTTGCATATTTATGTATGATGTATGTTATGTATGCATGATGTTGCTTTGTATGATGTTGATGAATGTGTTTGTTGATGTTCCTGATTATGATTAATGTTTATCTTTCCTGTGGCTTTACATGTTACGTTAATGAATGAATTGAAAGTATTATGTAACGTAAAGTGAAAGATGATAAAAAGGAGAACATGAATTTAATGCATGCATAAATGAACGAAAGTAATGAAAGTCTTGCAAGCATTGGATATCGGGACACACCAATTATAAGGTGTTAGCCCAACGGTGTGCGGTTCGCTACCCCGGAAGAATGCACATTGGGGTTCGTCTTTGTGACCGATCATTTGTATAGAACCTCTACCGCTTACCCCGGTACTGCGACACCATGTTTAGCTGTCTATTTATAGACTTCGGCCCAGTAGCCATATAGTTTGTGGTGTAGCACATGGTATTGGTACGGAAGATATCGAATGCGTAAGAAAAGATGTAATGATGAATGAACGAATGAAGAAGATAATAATGATATTATCTATGTGTACGTATGATGTGTGATCATGCAAAAGTAATGAACGGTTTTAATGAAAGTAAAGTATGTTTTATTATAAAACTAGAACTCACTCAGCAATGTTGACTTTTTATGTGTTTCCAGTTAGCAGGTAATGTTGCTGAGGATGGCGCTGCGAGGCTAGTCTGCTCTTTTGGATGGCATCGATTTTTATAAGGCTTTTGTGATGTAATGCAACAATGTATTTTGTAACTGGTTAACGATGTATTATTTGGCAAAAGCTTTTATAATGAAATGAAATGTCATATTTAAATGTTTCCGCTGCGATGCTTTATGAAATACAAATGTATTTATATGTTTTATGTGCGATGAGGATCCAACTGTAAGTGTCCCGGGAACGGGGCCTTACAATACTATAACCCAAGCATCTTCCTGTTTGATTTGTTTGATGAGATGATACCTGATTCTAGTTCTGATTGCAAGTATGTTTGTCCACTTAAAATTCAAACAAGAGTAATGTATCAACTAGGCATGCTGTTTATCATGTTTTCATGTTTACTAGTGAGAAACTATTATGGCCTCCACATTCAAATAACTTAGAGTTTGTCCTCCCTTTGTGAGTCAAATCATCACTTTTTCACACTTACAAACTATGTACTTTAAGTTATAAGTTCTATCTTGAGATGTATTTCACATCTTATTAATGCATTGATGTAACAGCATTGAAGTTAATATACAATTGATCACATAGGATTCTTTTGAGAGCTAAGATATGATCATCATCAGGTCACCAGGTCTTTACTTCCGTAAAACAGAGGTGCCTTTAACCCAGGTCTTTGTTTACACAAAACAGAGGGATGATAAACATAGCAGCTGAATTGTCAACATAAATTGGAGTTTGAAGGAAATTGTAACCATAATTGTGAAGTCACTGGATCGGTTGACATCCGAGCGTTTTCTTGACGAAAGAAAAAGAAAAACCAAAAGACAAACAAGATCACGAACAATAATACAATGGTTTCATTGATAAAACCTAATGATTACAAGCTCGTTAAACATAAAAATCACGACTTTTGGCAAGGGGAGATCGAGCATGATCTCCCCTCTCATCCGGCAGCACCTAGGCCCCGGGCACACTCTCAAAACCCTCTCACTCTCTACATAATGAAACTAGTGTTTATAGGCCTCAGCCCACATCAGATGCGACTAGGACCATTCGTAAGATTGGGCCATGCGTATGGTTCAATCGTACGACTGGGCCATACTTATGGTTTAGTCTTACGAGTGGCCCAATCGCATCTCTCAGTCCCATGACTGGTCCATTAGCATGGCTCAGTCGTACGATTGAGTCTCATTCGTATATGCTCTTGCGAATGACTCAGTTTCATGTGTTTACAACATATCAGGTGTATTAGATTAAGCCTAGACTTTTCGACAATCGACGAACACACTATATATGACAATATATGCTCCAACAAATTCCCCCTTGTACGTTGCTTGCAAATAGTAGATAACACCTCTCATAATCTTCAGTCAATCTGTGCTCTGGTTTCCAATAGAATCTAGAAAAATCATATTAGCCAACGTTGCCGATCCGACAGGTTGCTACAGTATCCCCGAAAATGAATTTAGGCACAATAGGTTTCGTCTACTTTGCAGACCACATCATAGCAGCAAGATTTCCCATATGACTGATTTTTCCAGATAATGATATGAACATTTTTCCATTGCTTCAATCTTCACACAGGCTAACCTGATTAAAATTAACACCTGCAGAAATTCCCCCTCAAATTCAGCATATCCCAATATATAAAAATGTTGTGCTCTCCTGGTGTCTTCATATGGTGTATTGGGCAAAAAGTAGAAGGTTCCAATCCACAGCTGACAATCTCAAACAAATCAGCATGCACTCAGATTCATCATCAGAAACCGGCTCACATCAACACTTTCTGATTGCGTCTTCGATTTCTCTAAACATGGATTCCCCCTAATTGTCAGAATCCTTTCTGTGCGGATAAATAAAACCCTATTGGCCCATAAATAGTCAGATGCTTCTGACTACCCCACAAAATCAGCACCGACTGCTGACATCTTCTCTTCTATCTGTTGTGTTCTAACTACAATCATCTATTCTGGAAGTCCAACGAATAAGGGGGTATCCATCGAACTTATTTGACAAAAGAACCTCAAGGTGAATGTGCTTCGCTCATCCTCAAATCTGTGCAAAGGTAGTTCCAGAACTTTTTTTTTTGGTCTGGAACACCGTTCATTCGTATGACATGGAGTACAATTGTCACATTCGTGTGAGTGGATAATACGAATGATATCTTCGTGAGACTAGTCATAAGACTGGTCCAGTAGCATGACAGGTCATAAGACTGGTCCAGTAGCATGACTGGACATAAGACTAGTCCAATAGCATGACTGGTCATAAGACTGGTCCAGTCGCATTCTAGTCGTATGAATGGTCCAGTCGCATGGTCCAGTCGTTCGAATGGTCCATTAGCATAGTCTAGTCGTACGAATGGTCCATTAGCATGGTCCAGTCGTACGAATGGTCCATTAGCATGGTCCAGTCATACGAATGGTCCATTAGCATGGTCCAGTCGCTTGAGCAGATCTGCACGCAGATTTTCAGATCTGCAGCCGCCACGGCTGCCAAAAACTCTAATCTGAAGAATTTTACATGAATTGAAACAAAATTGTCACAACCCAACCTTGACGGCGGAAACGTCGAGATGTGAGGGTTACGATTGTTCACAGCCACATAACGCTATTTATTAAATCCAAATATATTAATCATAAGGTTCAATTGTAACATTACAAGCAAAAGTTTCAACAAATAATACATCATGTACATATGCTACAAATAACATGATCATCCATTTTATCTATAGGTCCAATCCTAGATGTGATAAGCCTCAAAGAGTAGAACACATACTTGAGGTATTCCTGAAACATGTTAAAAATAAAGGTCAACATAAAAATATTAGTGAGCATTCCATAGTTTTCAATACATAAGTATATAAAAGATGGCAATTCAAGTCATAAATTAGTGAATAAAGTGATTAGGGATGTTATGAACAATGCAACAATCAAACCTCGACAAAGTTTTACAAGTCTCAACGTTTACAAGTTTATACGATCAGCTAAGTGTACTTGGATCAACCAAAGTAGGCTTGTCTTGCCCATAGATCTATGACTTCGTTGGGCTAGCAATAGTTAATGATTGTACATATAACGCCATAACATGGTAACCACAAAAGTTCAACTAACCACAACTTTACATGATGAATTGCCATAAAGATTACAAGTCTCAAATAAGTTTACAAGTGCAATGATAATAAGTTAACATGTTTCACCCCAAAGTGTGAAAATAAGCAAAAAGGGGTATGGAAATACTCACATTGATATAAGCATTACAAGATGATAAATAAAGATTAAAGGATGATCCAAAGTAATCCAAAGTAGTCATTACAAGGCACCTAAATATGTATTACAAGATAAAGATTATAATATGATTAACGTTCAAATAATGATTAGGGTTTCAATAGTTGATTGGGTTTTTGATAAGTAACAATTACAAAGTAATTATTTACATTTTTAATTCATTAGAAGAATTATATATGTATATATTTAGAAACGAATTTAAACATAACAAAGTTGGAGTTCAATATGTAATTAATTCTTTATAGTTTTCTAAGAATAATATATCATTATCATAATTATAAAAGTAACCTTTAAAGAATAAAAATACTATTGTGCCTATTTGTATCTTAAATGATTTATAAATTATTGTATCCAAGTCCATATTTATGTAAATAATTATTCAATTATTTTAAAAGAAGCCATTTAAATATATAAAGGTAAATGATCATAGAAAAAAAAATAATAAGCTCTTTTTTATTTAAAGAAAAGCATTTGGATCAATGTTTTATTATTTAAAATAAACTAAAACCAAAAAAAAATATCCAATTGTATGTGTTTGAACATGTAATGATTTTACAAGATAAACAATATTTTAATTCTATTTAACAAGATATTTAACTAATTATATTCTTTGTTTTAACAAGATAAAATAACATATTAGGTTATTATAAAAATAAATTTCCAGAAATAATTGGTTAGCCTTTAAAATAACCAGAATTTATAAATAGATTTTTAGAATTTTTAGAAATTTTTATATAATTTGTATAGGCTGAAATGCCTTAAAAAAATTAATGGAGGTAACCGGGTTCGAACCCGGGACCTCAGGCGTAGTATGCGTGCGTGCTACCAGTGGACTAGGGGCCTTGGCCGTGCTAAGACCCAGTCCTAAACTTTTATAAACACAATCACATGAAAACCCCCCAAAACAAAGAACCCTAATTTGTTCCCGATTCAAATCGATCATCAATTCTATGTTGTTAACCGAATCAACCATGGGGCTTTTGTTCCCCATGCTTAATCGAACCTAGCTATATAATTGACTTACTTGATTTTGTTCGAGTACGATGAGCAAGCAACGAGAAACCGTCGCGACCAATCTTTGATTCTTGTGATACGCAATTGATGACGAAACCGAATTAAAGCTGTGCGTAGTTTCAAAGGATTGTGTACTTCGAAAACCTAAATCAATCGTCTCTCTAAGTGTGCAAAATGCGAGGTTCGACCCAATTGTAGGTCGTGATGAAAATGGAACTTGTTGGGATGTTTGATTGCGTTTCAGATGAAATTGGATTGCGTAAAAGTTTAGTTACAGTTAAACGTTCGTGTATGCGTGTTTAATTTGATTATCATAGTGCGTTAATACCTTAACGACTATATGATTAAGGTTGTCGGTTACACGATGGTTGGAGCTGTAACCGGCGCTTTAATCACGTCTAATACATGCATTCAAGCTCGAAAATAAGTACACGAAAGAATTGGAACGGTTTGGGATCGATCCCGAAAGGTTTTAAGGGGGTTCGGACTTCGCCGGAGTTCGGCCGTAGCTCCGCCGGAGCTTCACTGGAATTGCGGCTAGAGAAAGAAAAGGGGACTAAGTTTTAAATAATTACAGCTTAAGTCCCTATAATTTAATCCTTTGGTATTTCATGTTTAAACTTAAATTTTTAAGTTTATAAATAGCAAAACAACCCCTTTAACTTTCTTATTTTAAGTTGTAAATAGCTTTTGAATTTAATAATTTATAGGTTGATATTGTTAATAATAATAGTATCATTATTGTTATTATTCTTAGTTATTACTATTATTGTTATAATTTTATTATTACTATTACCATTATTAATATTGTCATTCATTGTCATTATTATGTTATTATTATATATAGTTATTTATTAATATGATATAATTATCACCATTATATTCTAATTAGAGGAAATTACGACCAATCCGTAAGTAACCCTTAATTTTCATATATGCCAACATAGCCTTACAAGAATTTCACGATGCTAACATTTAATTTAACGAAAAATTCAAGTTGTTACAGTCTCCCCAACTTAAAGAATTTCGTCCCGAAATTAAGAATGAACTTAAATGAAAAAGGAATTGTAATGAAAGGTGAGTGTTCAACGAACAGTGTTTGATGTTGATTACAGGTGGGAACGCTTCACTTTATGGAATCATACAAGATTCTTAACATAATAAACGCGAGACGTTTTGAGATGAAACGTTGGAAAACGATAACGAGTTACGGTAGTACCTTAGATTTATAAGTCACAGCTTCTAGAATATAATTTTGTAGTAAAATGATGTCTAGAAGTCAATAAAAGACAAACAATGATAAGAAAGGTTAACCGTCAGGATTTAAGAATCCCAAACGTCACCATATGAAACGATCTTAACGCATATCTTGTGAATATGTATCTCTCCTTTGACCAATTATCGGTCTGAGGATAATACGATATGCGAAGATTTTGGAATAAGTTCACGACGATGGTTAGGAACATTGTTAAAAGCAGAAAATGAATCGGTCATCCAAAATAACGATCGACGTTTTAACGCCATACTTCGGTATACGAATTCTTGAGTTAGATACAAGCCAATTTATCGACCCATTATCTCACATGAGTCAATATGAGATTTGTCAATTGGTCTATAATGCACCAATTTTCAGTATGACATCCAAAATAAGAGACATTCGGTGATGAGAAATTGAGCAGGAGATTTCCGGGAACATGGGGGTTAGGTTTTGTCATATGTGAAGGTAAGACACTTGAACACATGCAAGTTATGTCTTTTCTTCTATGCCAAACCCATGACTACAAATACGAAATTTATGAACCTTTATATCCGCGTCACAATGTAGGTAATAACGAGTCTCGTTGATCGAAATCAAGATAGTGTGTTTTAATGATTTTCAATGGTTGAGGATTAAAGACGATTAAGAAATGACGCGAACAATAGGAAATGTACTTATATTCTGCAAGGTAGCAAATTTCCAAGTATAGTTTGCATACGCAGTTCAACAAACCATAAGCACAGCTGAGAACATTTGTGTGTCTAGAACGTCATGAACACAAGTTGATAATGTCTTTATTTAGCAGAAAGATGTGTTTAAGAAGGCTACCATCGCGCAATCAGGTTTTTATGATAACTCAAAATGAAAGTCGATAAGTAAGGAATAATGTTTCCATATAGCTAGATCAAATCAAAACATGAGGATAAAGGGAATGAAATCGATTTTAAGAATTTAAACGCTCCAAGCTCAGAATCAAAATTAACCCAGAGCGATCGGGTCACCACCTTTCAAGTTCAGAGAAATCATGCTTTGGCTGATAGGTCGAAACACCAATATTAGTTCACCCTTCAAGTTACTACATGTTTCTTGTCACTTGATTAAACCTTGGTAAGTTGGAGATCAAGAAATGAGAATAGTCATCAAGGTGTGTGGTTTCACTCCTAAACTTGATGTGTGTATTCCCAAGGTATGACCACTAACTTGACCATCGAAAAGTTCGATCCCAACTCCTTGTGAGGATCCACAAAAATAAGACGAGATATCTCACCTTAAGGTAAGGGAAATCACTCCTATCTTAACGGTGAAGTTTAACAAAACACAATATAACAAGATGAACTCTTCATCAAAATCCAGAATTCACTCCTACTTTGATGAAGTCGTCTCATTTGAACAAATTAATTCTTAAAAGATGATATTATCATCAAGGTATGAATTCACGCCTATCTTGATGATTGAATTTTATATTAGCAAGAAAACAGTCGAAGATTGACATTTGTCACCAAAGTACGGGTTTCAATCCTATTTTGGTGAAATCATGTCATTTGTGAAATACCATTCCAAAGAAAATAATCGAAGTCAATCCTCGGGATAAGGAAATCACCCCGATCCAGAGGATGAAATTTCAAAAAACACACAATTGAAAACCATTTATCGAACGAATAGAGAATCATCAAAGTAAGGGAATCACCCCTGTTTTGATGAGTTAGAATCATTTAGGAGATACGAATGTTCTTAGTTATAGGTTGACTTACAAACTCTTGCATCTCCCATGGTGCAAACAGTATGAAGTTGGACATAACAGCGAAAAGAAAAAGATTATCAATTAGAAATTCAGGAAATTTCAAGTTACATCAATGTAACAAAAGAGAAAATCATGCTTACAAGCTTAGGATCAAAGTTCGAGATAACAGAATTTGTTGTGGTGTTCAAATCTTGGATAGTTTCAATCGGAAAGACGGAATCAAGGGCAGGAATTATTCAACACCACAATGAGATGTGAACATTCGATTCTCACTCGAAAGGAAATGCATGGACTTCTCAGGATATGAGGTCAGCCATAGCCTTATTGAAGACACACGTACTTATAAGTGATCACTCATCTCAAGGGTTTCGAGTCAAGTAAATGGATTCAATGATCGAGTCAAATCACCATTTACACTTTGCCTAGACAAAGTATCTCGAGATGTAGGAATTCCACCTATAGCATTGCATGTTCTTAGTTATGAGACACATCCTTAAGAAAACTTGAGAACCATAAGTAACGGTTTAAAGTTTTTGATGACCATTTGGTTTAGATTCCCAATATCTTTGGGTATATTAAGATCCATGTTCACGTTGGTCAAGATATAGAAATAGTTACATGAAACGCTCAACGTGTAACGGTGTTTAAACGTAAGAGTTGAAATGTAGGTTAGGTTCAATATTAACAGGAACATTATGTATGATAGGAATGAAGAGATACCAGTTCAAGGATTCAAAGATTTTTAAGATACAAAGAGGATGGTTCCATTTGGTAACGCATTACCATTTGAAATTGTTGACACGTCAAGGTAAATTGACCCATTTGCCATAGAGACTTGTGTATGTTGACCATAGTTTATCACTCATCCCAGAAATCCCCAGGTAAGCATAACTGGTCTCACAATGAGATTTATACGATATGCTTGCCTTAGCCCGAAGGCCTTTTGCCAGGAAATCCAGAATACAGGTGTCTATGTGTCACACAAGTTTCTTTGGTTTATGAAATCAAAACCTTGATGAGATGTTCATAGATTAGACATAGAGTCTAAGGAATTGAACCCACGATGATAAGTGTAGTTTCCACATGTTGCCAAGAATAGGTTTAAGAAGTTCATTTGTCGGGGAGAGTCAAAGAGTTAAAGTTATGTTTAGGGAGACATGTAACTAAGTTTAAGCATACATAAGGCAATCCTATGCTAAGGCATCAAGTTGCACAAAAGGCATAGCATTATGTAGCATGCAAACAACATGTAAGCACAAAGGTATAAGAATCTTTCTATGAGGTTCATGCAACTATAGTCTAGGTCACCTTTTCTAATAACCTAAATCCCTATAGTTATGGGCTCTGATACCAATCTGTCACACCCTAACCTTGACGGTGGAAACGTCGAGATGTGAGGGTTACGATTGTTCACAGCCACATAACGCTATTTATTAAATCCATATATATTAATCATAAGATTCAATTGTAACATTACAAGCAAAAGTTTCAACAAATAATACATCATGTACATATACTACAAATAACATGATCATCCATTTTATCTCTAGGTCCAATCCTAGATGTGATAAGCCTCAAAGAGTAGAACACATACTTGAGGTATTCCTGAAACATGTTAAAAATAAAGGTCAACATAAAAATGTTGGTGAGCATTCCATAGTTTTCAATACATAAGTATATAAAAGATGGCAATTCAAGTCATAAGTTAGTGAATAAAGTGATTAGGGATGTTATGAACAATGCAACAATCAAACCTCAACAAAGTTTTACAAGTCTCAAACGTTTACAAGTTTATACGATCAGCTAAGTGTACTTGGATCAACCAAAGTAGGCTTGTCTTGCCATAGATCTATGACTTCGCTGGGCTAGCAATAGTTAATGATTGTACATATAACACCATAACATGGTAACCACAAAAGTTCAACTAACCACAACTTTGCATGATGAATTGCCATAAAGATTACAAGTCTCAAATAAGTTTACAAGTGCAATGATAATAAGTTAACATGTTTCACCTCAAAGTGTGAAAATAAGCAAAAAGGGGTATGGAAATACTCACATTGATATAAGCATTACAAGATGATAAATAAAGATTAAAGGATGATCCAAAGTAATCCAAAGTATTCATTACAAGGCACCTAAATATGTATTACAAGATAAAGATTAATAATATGATTAACGTTCAAATAATGATTAGGGTTTCAATAGTTTTGAGGGGTTTTTGATAAGTAAAAATTTACAAAGTAATTATTTACATTTTTAATTCATTAGAAGAATTATATTATGTATATATTTTAGAAATGAATTTAAACATAACAAAGTTGGAGTTTAATATGTAATTAATTCTTTATAGTTTTCTAAGAATAATATATCATCATCACAATTATAAAAGTAAACCTTTAAAGAATAAAAATACTATTGTGCCCATTTGTATCTTAAATGATTTTTAAATTATTGTATCAAGTCCATATTTATGTAAATAATTATTCAATTATTTTAAAAGAAGCCATTTAAATATATAAAGGTTAAATGATCATAAAAAAATAATTAAGCTCTTTTTTATTTAAAGAAAAGCATTTGGATCAATGTTTTATTATTTAAAATAAACTACAACCAAAAAAAAAATATCCAATTGTATGTTTGAACATGTAATGATTTTACAAGATAAACAATATTTTAATTCTATTTAACAAGATATTTAACTAATTATATTCTTTGTTTTAACAAGATAAAATAACATATTAGGTTATTATATAAAAATAAATTTCCAGAAAATAATTGGTTAGCCTTTAAAATAACCAGAATTTATAAAATAGATTTTTAGAAATTTTTTATATAATTTATATAGGCTGAAAAGCCTTAAAAAAATTAATGGAGGTAACCGGGTTCGAACCCGGGACCTCAGGCATAGTATGCGTGCGTGCTACCAGTGGACTAGGGCCTTGGCCGTGTTAAGACCCAGTCCTAAACTTTTATAAACACAATCACATGAAAACCCCCCAAATCCAAGAACCCTAATTTGTTCCCGATTCAAATCGATCATCAATTCGATGTTGTTAACCGAATCAACCATGGGGCTTTTGTTCCCCATGCTTAATCGAACCTAACTATATAATTGACTTACTTGATTTTGTTCGAGTACGATGAGCAAGCAACGAGAACCGTCGCGACCAATCTTTGATTCTTATGATACGCAATTGATGACGAAATCCGAATTAAAGCTGTGCTTAGTTTCAAAGGATTGTGTACTTCGAAAACCCTAAATCAATCGTCTCTCTAAGTGTGCAAAATGCGGGGTTCGACCCAATTGTAGGTCGTGATGAAAATGGAACTTGGTTGGGATGTTTGATTGCGTTTCAGATGAAATTGGATTGCGTAAAAGTTTAGTTACAGTTAAACGTTCGTGTATGCGTGTTTAATTTGATTATCATAGTGCGTTAATACCTTAACGGCTATATGATTAAGGTTGTCGGTTACACGATGGTTGGAGCTGTAACCGGCGCTTTAATCACGTCTAATACATGCATTCAAGCTCGAAATAAGTACACGAAAGAATTTGGAACGGTTTGGGATCGATCCCGAAAGGTTTTAAGGGGTTTCGGACTTCGCCGGAGTTCGGCCGGAGCTCCGCCGGAGCTTCACCGGAATTGCGGGCTAGAGAAAGAAAAGGGGACTAAGTTTTAAATAATTACAGCTTAAGTCCCTGTAATTTAATCCTTTGGTATTTCATGTTTAAACTTAAATTTTTAAGTTTATAAAATAGCAAAACAACCCCTTTAACTTTCTTATTTTAAGTTGTAAATAGCTTTTGAATTTAATAATTTTATATGTTGATATTGTTAATAATAATAGTATCATTATTGTTATTATTCTTAGTTATTACTATTATTGTTATAATTTTATTATTACTATTACCATTATTAATATTGTCATCATTGTCATTATTATTGTTATTATTATTATTATAGTTATTTATTTAATATGATATAATTATCACCATTATATTCCAATTTAGAGGAAATTACGACCAATCCGTAAGTAACCCTTAATTTTCATATATGCCAACAATAGCCCTTACAAGAATTTCACGATGCTAACATTTAATTTAACGAAAAATTCAAGTTGTTACAAAAATAGACATCATCAGATTCGCAAGGGTGATAAGAACGTGGTTTCGAGTTCGATTTTAACTACGAAACAACACACGTAATAAGATCTGAGCAAAACACGTAGTGGGTTTAACGTCAAAGAACATGAAATAGATCCAGAAATTAAGAGCTCAGGTTGCTAGAATGATTGTTAGATCATTCTAGTAGTAACCGGCTCTGATACCAATTGTGAAGTCGGTGGATTGGTTGACATCCGAGTGTGTTCTGGACGGAAGGAAAAGAAAAACCAAAAGACAAACAAGATCACGAACAATAATACAATGGTTTCATTGATAAAACCTAATGATTACAAGCTCCTTAAACATAAAAATCACGACTTTTGGCAAGGGGAGATCGAGCATGATCTCCTCTCTCATCCGGTAGCACCTAGGCCTCGGGCACACTCTCAAAACCCTCTCACTCTTTACACAATAAAACTGGTATTTATAGGCCTCAGCCCATATCAGATGCGACTGGGCCCATTCGTACGATTGGGCCATGCGTATGGTTCAATCGTACGACTGGACCATGCGTATGGTTCAATCGTACGACTGGACCATACTTATGGTTCAGTCTTACAAATGGCCCATTCGCATCTCTCAGTCGCACGACTGGTCCATTAGCATGACTCAGTCGTACGACTGAGTCTCATTCGCATATGCTCCTGCGAATGACTCAGTTTCATGTGTTTACAACATATTAGGTGTATTACATTAAGCCTAGACTATTCAACAAGCGATGGACACACGATATATGACAATATAGGCTCCAACAAATTCCCCCTTGGACGTTGCTTGCGAATAGTAGATAATACCTCTCACAATCTTCAGTCAATCTTTGCTCTTGTTTCCAATAGAATATAAAGAAAAACCATATTAGCCAACGTTACCGATCCGTCAGGTTGCTACAGTATCCCTGAAAATGAATTTAGGCACAATAGCTTTCGTTTACTTTGCAGACCACCATCATAGCAGCAAGATTCCCCATATGACTGATTTTTCCAGATAATGACATGAACAGTTTTCCATTGCTTCAATCTTCACACAGGCTAACCTGATTAACATTAACACCTGCAGAAATTCCCCCTCAAATTCAGCATATCCCAATATATAAACGTTGTGCTCTGCTGGCGTCTTCATATGGTGTATTGGGCAAAAAGTAGAAGGTTCCAATCCACAGCTGACAATCTCAAACAAATCAGCATGCACTCAGATTCATCATCAGAAACCGGCTCACATCAACACTTTCTGATTGCGTCTTCAATTCCTCTAAACATGGATTCCCCCTAATTGTCAGAATCCTCTCTGTGCGGATAAATAAAACTCTATTAGCCCATAAATAGTCAGATGCTTCTGACTACCCCAGAAAATCAGCACCGACTGCTGACATCTTCTCTTCTCTCTTTTGTGTTCTAACTACAATCACCTATTCTGAAAGTCCAACGAATAACGGGGTATCCATCGAACTTATTTGACAAAAGAACCTCAAGGTGAATGTGCTTCGCTCATCCTCAAATCTGTGCAAAGGTAGTTCCAGAACTTTTTTTTTGGTCTAGAACACCGTTCATTCGTATGACATGGAGTACAATTATCACATTCGTGTGAGTGGATAATTCGAATGATATCTTCATGAGACTATCATAAGACTGGTCCAGTAGCATGACTGGTCATAAGACTGGTCCAGTAGCATGACTGGACATAAGACTGGTCCAGTAGCATGACTGGTCATAAGACTAGTCCAGTCGCATTCCAGTCGTACGAATGGTCCATTAGCATGGTCCAGTCTTACGAATGGTCCATTAGCATAGTCCAGTCGTACGAATCGTCCATTAGCATGGTCCAGTCGTACGAATGGTCCATTAGCATGGTTCAGTCGTACGAATGGTCCATTAGCATGGTCCAGTCGCATGAGCGGATCTGCACGCAGATTTTCAGATCTGCAGCCGCCACGGCTTCCAAAAACCCAATCTGAAGAATTTTACATGAATTGAAAAAAATAGACATCATCAGATTCGCAAGGGTGATAAGGACGTGGTTCCGAGTTCGATTTTAACTACGAAACAACACACGTAATAAGATCTGAGCAAAACACGTAGTGGGTTTAACGTCAAAGAACATGAAATAGATCCAGAAGTCAAGAGCTCAGGTTGCTAGAATGATTGTTAGATCATTCTAGCAGTAACCGACTCTAATACCAATTGTGAAGTCGGTGGATCGGTTGACATCCGAGCGTGTTCTTGACGGAAGGAAAAGAAAAACCAAAAGACAAACAAGATCACGAACAATAATACAATGGTTTAATTGATAAAACTTAATGATTACAAGCTCATTAAACATAAAAATCGCGACTTTTGGCAAGGGGAGATCGAGCATGATCTCCCCTCTCATTTGGTAGCACCTAGGCCCCGGGCACACTCTCAAATCCCTCTCACTCTCTACACAATGAAACTGGTATTTATAGGCCTCAACCCATATCAGATGCGACTGGGCCCATTCGTACGATTGGGCCATGTGTATGGTTCAATCGTACGACTGGACCATACTTATGGTTCAGTCTTACGAATGGCCCAATCGCATCTCTCAGTCGCACGACTGGTCCATTAGCATGGCTCAGTCGTACGACTGAGTCTCATTCGCATATGCTCCTGCGAATGATTCAGTTTCATGTGTTTACAACATATTGGTGTATTACATTAAACCTAGACTATTCGACAAGCGACAGACACACTATATATGACAATATATGCTCCAACAAATTCCCCCTTAGACGTTGCTTGCGAATAGTATATAATATCTCTCACAATCTTCAGTCAATCTTTGCTCTGGTTTCCAATAGAATAAAAAGAAGAACCATATTAGCCAACGTTGTCGATCCGTCAAGTTGCTACAGTATCCCTAAAAATGAATTTAGGCACAATAGCTTTCGTTTACTTTGCAGACCACCATCATAGCAGCAAGATTCCCAATATGACTGATTTTTCCAGATAATGACATGAACAGTTTTCCATTGCTTCAATCTTCACACAGGCTAACCTGATTAACTTTAACACCAACAGAAATTCCCCATCAAATTCAGCATATCCCAATATATAAACGTTGTGCTCTCCTGGCGTCTTCATATGGTGTATTGGGCAAAAAGTAGAAGGTTCCAATCAACAACTGACAATCTCAAACAAATCAGCATGCACTCAGATTCATCATCAGAAACCGACTCACATCATCACTTTCTAATTGCGTCTTCAATTTCTCTAAACATGGATTCCGCCTAATTGTCAGAATCCTCTCTCTGCGGATAAATAAACTTGATTGGCCCATAAATAGTCAGATGCTTCTGACTACCCCACAAAATCAGCACCGACTGCTGACATCTTCTCTTCTCTCTTTTGAGTTCTAACTACAATCACCTATTCTTGAAGTCCAACGAATAATGGGGTATCCATCGAACTTATTTGAAAAAAGAACCTCAATGTGAATGTGCTTCGCTCATCCTCAAATCTGTGCTAAGGTAGTTCCAGAACTTTTTTTTGGTCTGGAACACCATTCATTCGTATGACATGGAGTACAATTATCACATTCGTGTGAGTGGATAATACGAATGATATCTTCGTGAGACTAGTCATAAGACTGGTCCAGTAGCATGACTGGTGATAAGACTAATCCAGTAGCATGACTGGACATAAGACTGGTCCAGTAGCATGACTGGTCATAAGACTGGTCCAGTCGCATTCCTGTTGTACGAATGGTCCAGTCGCATGGTCCAGTCGTACGAATGGTCCATTAGCATGGTCCAGTCGTACGAATGGTCCATTAGCATGGTCTAGTCGACGAATGGTCCATTAGCATGGTCCAGTCGTACAAATGGTCCATTTGCATGGTCCAGTCGTACGAATGGTCCATTAGCATGGTCAATCGCATGAGCGGATCTGCACACAGATTTTCAGATCTGCAGCCGCCACGACAGCCAAAAACCCTAATCTGATGAATTTTACATGAATCGAAACAAAATAAACATCATCAGATTCGCAAGGGTGATAATAACGTGGTTCCGAGTTTGATTTTAACTACGAAACAACACACGTAACAAGATCTGAGCAAAACACGAAGAACACGAAGCGGGTTTAACGTCAAAGAACATGAAATAGATCCATAAATCAAGAGCTCGGGTTGCTAGAATGATTGTTAGATCATTCTAGCAGTAACCGGCTCTGATACCAATTGTGAAGTCACTGGATCGGTTGACATCCGAGCTGTTCTTGACGGAAGGAAAAGAAAAACCAAAAGACAAACAAGATCACGAACAATAATACAATAGTTTCATTGATAAAACCTAATGATTACAAGCTCCTTAAACATAAAAATCACAACTTTTAGCAAGGGGAGATCGAGCATGATCTCCCCTCTCATCCGGCAGCACCTAGGCCCCGGGCACACTCTCAAAACGCTCTCACTCTCTACACAATGAAACTAGTATTTATAGGTCTTAGCCCATATCAGATGCGACTGGGCCCATTCGTACGATTGGGCCATGCGTATGGTTCAATCGTACGACTGGACCATACTTATGGTTTAGTCTTACAAATGGCCCAATCGCATCTCTCAGGAGCACGATTGGTCCATTAGCATGGCTCAGTCGTACGACTGAGTCTCATTCGCATATGCTCCTGCGAATGACTCAGTTTCATATGTTTACAACATATCAGGTGTATTACATTAAGCCTAGACTATTTGACAAGCGACGGACACACTATATATGACAATATATGCTCCAAAATAATCAAGTAATTCGTTTTGGAACCAAAGGACTTGAGAGCAACCAGCTGAAGCAGCTATGTACTCAGCCTCAGCTATGGATACATATACATATGTTTGCTTTTTGCACTGCCATGAAACAAGTCTTGGTCCTATAAATTGACAACCACCAGTTGTGGATTTTCTGTAGTTATTGCATCCTCCAAAGTCACTATTTGAATATGAGTAGAGAATGAACTCACCATCCTTTGGATACCAAAGTCCAAGGGCTGATTTACCTTTGAGATATCTGAAGATTCTGTTCACAGCATTTAGATGAGACTCTTTTGGATCTGATTGGTACCTAGCACAAACCCACACAGCAAACATAATATCAGGTCTACTGGTAGTTAAATAAACAAGAGATCCTATCATTGATTTATACAATCTTTGATCAACAGATTTTCCTGTACGATCAGGTACAATCTTATCAATTGTTGAAGCAGGTGTTTTGCATGAAGATGTATCAGCAAGATTGTACTTCTTCAATATTTGATGTATATACTTCTCTTGATTGATGAAGATGCCATCTGTTTTGTGATGAACTTGTAGACCAAGGAAGAAATTTAATTCTCCCATTGAACTCATCTGAAACTCAGATTTCATCAACTCTTCAAAGCTTACACACAGTCTCTTGTTAGTTGATCTAAATATAATGTCATCTACATAAATTTGAACAACTAAAAGGTCTTGATGTTCTTGTTTGAGAAAGAGAGTCTGATCAATAGTTTCCCTTTTATATCCATGCTTAAGCAAGAAAGATGATAATGTTTCATACCACTTTCTTGGTGCTTGATGAAGACCATACAAAGCTTTGTCAAGCTTGTACACCCTGTGTGGGTAATCAGGATCTTCAACACCAGGAGGTTGAGCTACATAGACTTCTTCATCAATTTTTCCATATAAGAAAGCACATTTGACATCCATTTGATAGACAGTGAACTTCATATATGATGCATAGGCTAGGAATACTCTTATGGCTTCAATTTTGCAATAGGTGCAAACACTTCATCATAGTCTATCCCTTCTTCTTGAGTATATCCCTGTGCAATTAGCCTTGCTTTGTTTCTCACAATTATACCCCTGTCATCTAGTTTATTTTTGAAAAGCCACCTTGTGCCAATTGGATGTTGACCTTCAGGTAGATAACTAGATTCTGACTTTCTGCTTTCTGAATTGTTGAAGCTCTTTCAGCATTGCTTCAATCCAGCTATTATCTTTAAGTGCAGCTATGATGTTTGGAGGAACCACTTGTGAAAGAAAACAAGTGAAGAGACAGATGTTTGCAGCTCCACCTAGGCTTCTTGTTGTTCTTTCATTAAGATCACCAATGATGTTGTCTATTGGATGAGTCTTATGAATTCTTGTTGTTGGAATAGACTCAACTGGAATAGATGATTCCAAGTTAGTCACATTTCCACTTAGAAGAATATCTACAGAAGAACAAATTTGTTCATCCGTAGATGTTTCGTACACTTGGTCAATTTCAGAATTTGACTAAGTCTAATGTTTGATCCTGCAATCATACATACACATCAACACATATATGGGTTAACCTATATACATAATGCATACATCATAATAATGAATTACAAATATTTATTACAATTATTGATCAAGTTCTAAGTCTATATAAAAAGATCTAGATCTAATGTTCCTAGATCTAACAATAACCATTTAGCCATATATATTATAAAGACCGGTTTCACGAATAAAAGTTCGTTCATATGTTTTTCAACCTTGTATGATATTCACAATTACAAATCATAAGTTATAACATCCTGTTCAAATGTAGATGCTACCCATCAAAAGTTTACCCATGGTTTCCATAACATTAACATAACATAAATCACACCATTAGTTCATCATAAATTACATAAGTTTCATCCAATTAGGATGATAATAAGAGTTTATCTCATAATGAGCTTGAACATAACAACAAACAACATAGAAGATAGATATGAAATTATCGGTGAAATGGAACAATTAAATCGATGATCCACAATGGATGATGATTAGACAATCCCGAGCTTCTTCCGAGTGTTGTATGCACCTCTCGAGCCTTGATGCTCTCAAAGTGATCTAATCAAAACAACCTAATTTAGACACAATCTAGAAACTCAAATTTAACCCAAGAAAACCTAGACCTAGACTACTAGATAGGCAAGTGAACCTAATCGAATGTAGGCAAGACTAAGGAAGACCGGAATCGAACCCTAGAGACACTATTATAGAATAAACTAGACTCGGAAAGGACGAAACAAAAAAAAGATTTAATAATGGGGGGGATTTTCTTTCTATAAAGACACTAGAGAACTAAAAACTAATTTTTATTAATTAATTAGACAATCGACTAACAAACTAGAACACGAGAAAACAAGAACACTTGAATAATCAAGAATGAGAAAGATACTACCTACGTGAATCCTAGTTGTGACCCTCGAACTTCAAATAGCTATTGAACTATTGCGGAATCGGGATCTAATGAGACAAACTTCTAAGATACTTAATAGATCCCGGATCATTCTTCGGATGTGACCAAAAGGAGAGCTTAGAAGATGAATGAAACTACTGATTAATCAAATTACCGCTAAGTCTCTTTGACAACACTAATGTGTCCGGTTGATAGCTAATATCTCGATCTAACTAACACAATTCATTGATAATGAAAGGGGAAACCTTTAAACAATCTATTAGACACGAAAAGCAATGCAATTAGCTAGCTTAGAGAAACCTTCTTTCGAACCGCTTACTTCTAAGAAACTAACCACAAGGACAATTCGATTAATCTTCACCTCTCGGAATCAAATTAAGAAGGGCATTAAAGCTTAATAATCAAATCAACCCAATTCCTATGGTTACTACGTCTAGCAAACCATCAACTAATCAAAAACACAAAGTAATCGATCTAGATATGCAAGTTTCTATGAAAGACATTCAACAACTAACATATGGAATATATGAATCATCAACAATTATGCCAAATGTAGATACATGTTGTTCCTAGTTTATGAGCTTAAATGTAAAAGTCTTTCATGTCTTACACATATGTAATAAAATGGTTCAATGAAATATGAAATATGATTTGATGTTTATTTATCTTTGATTCATATGTATGAACTTCTTATATAGGTTTGAGATTGTTGTACACAATTCTAAGTCAATAATGATTGAGTATTATGTACAACCTAATCGGGTGATTATTCAAGCTAATGGACCATACGCATGAATACATCATGCTTATGGACCAGTCGCACGACTGAACCAGGAGAATGGATCAGTCGTACGATTGAGACATAAGATTGACTCAGTCGCACGACTGAACCTTTAGTCGTGCGTATGACTCAATTGCATGATTCAGTCGCACGACTGAACCATGCGAATGGTCCAGTCGTACGAATGAAAAACTCTAACCTATAAATACCACCTAATTCGTGGAAAAACATAACACTTGAAGAGATCTTGCGAATACACATAAACCCTAGCCATCCAGAACGTCCCAAACAGCCTATCCAAGTTCATAGTTCGTTCCTGATCTATTCCTACTCGTTCTTAACGTTTCTTTCAATCTTATATCGATCGGGTTATCGTTCTCACTGATTGGATCGCTAATCAAATAGGATTCCTCACTATTTGATCGGGTATAAACGCAGAATCAGTTAGTACTCCGTACGTACACGGTCCCTAACAAGTGGTATCAGAGCTTTGTCTCTTGATTTTGCTTTTGATTCAATTAGAATTGTGTCACAACTCACGTTTTAACTCAAAAGAGTCATCTTTTTTAGTCCACAGGTGTTTTTCGTCATTTCCAGGCATTAAAGTTGAATTTTTTAGTAATACGGCAGATTAGGGTTTCTGGGTAAGTCGTAATTCGTGTCTAAGTGCCAAAAATTCGAGTTTTCCAAACACAGCAGCCTTCAGTCGCACGACTAGCTCATTCGTACGATTGAACTCATTCGCACACTCCCTCCGCACGACTGAACTCAGTCGTATCCTTCATTCGCAAGACTGAACGTTTGAGTCCATTCGCATTGTCCATATGCATGACTGAATCCAATCACACGATTGAATTCATTTGCACTCTTCATTCGCACAAGTGATCCATACACATTGTTCATTCGCACGATTGAAGTTGTCATGTTCTCAAAGTACAAAGTTCATACAAATGGAAGATCAGTTTTAAGCGTTTATTGCCGGAAAGGACTCACGCATCCAGAACCTTCTGCTTCTAGAGAATGAGATAGGAAATCACAATAAACCGCCGAAGCTTATAACGTTGGATGACTATCCACAATGGAAACAACGGTTTGAGATTTACCTAAATGGAGTGGATCCAAATCTCTGGACTTCTATAGAGACTGGTTACACGGTACCAGTAAGTGCAAATGGAGTAAAGTTGACGTTGGGTGGAATGAGCGAGGCTCAGAAGATACTCTTCAATGCTGAGAAGAAAGTTTATGCTCTGCTGACTCAGTCAATCCCGAAAGACATCTTTCACCAATTTTCTGAGAACAAGCAGGCCAAAAAGTTATGGGATGCATTGGAGAAGAGATACGAAGGAAATGCAACGTTAAAGGCACTGAAGGCTAAGGCTCTCAAGAAGGAGTTTGATAATTTATCTTCGATAGGGAACGAGAGCTTAGATGACATCATCGACAGGTTCTACCATCTAATGAGTGAGCTTCACACTCATGGTGTAATGACGTCTATGGAAGATAAAGTTTCAAGCTTTGCAGATGGTTTGCCTGAGAAATGGGATTCATTTGTGTCCAACTTGAGACAAAACGAAATACTTGCTACGTTGGACATAAATGACTTCATCTTGAAGTTAAGGGAGGAGGAACTGAGGATGAAGTACAAGTCAAAGAAAGGATCTTACGTTCAGAATCCTTCACTATATAACTCAGTTCCCACTCCAACTGGTTAAGGAGCACCACTACAAACAACGTTCGTGTCCAGTTCCGCGGCTCCTTCCCAAACCACTGCTTCAGGACCGGAAACGTCTGGGTCATCGTCGACTCAATACATAGTGCCTGAAGCCAATACAACAAAGTTGAAGACTGAGAATCTCGGTAATATCACAGTGGAAGTTGCAAAGGAGCATATGGATCTTCTAGCAGCAGTGGTCCAATCGTATGATGGTTTAGTTGCTGGGAAGATCGGAAATTGTCATCTTGTAGATGAAGACTACGAGCAGGTTGACGAGAACGAGCCGGAAAGAATGGATATCATGTGGGCTCTAGCAAGTGCAGTTAGACGACCTAAAAAGTTTGTCAAGAAGACGGGGCAGAATCTAGTAGTCACAAAAGATACGACTTTTGGTTTGGACAAAACCAAGGTAACCTGTTTCAACTGTGGTGAAAAGGAGCATTTTAAACGTGAATGTGTGAAGCCCAAGAAAACGGGAAATGGTAACCCATTTCCTACTTTCAACCATCAAGACAAAGACATGGTTGGAACTAGTTCTTCAAGTAAAGACACTAAGGTACTAACTGCTCAAGGTGATGAAGGACAAGACTGGTCCTTCTGGTTTGTATCTCCTGGAGAATCAAACATTGCTTTTGTCGAAGCATTGGATGATGGGTCTACCAGTGAAGGTGAGATTGTAGCTGAGCAAGCTATGTCAGATTCAAAAGAAGCTATAAATGTGGTAAATCACATGATTGAGGAAGAGCTTAGAGCAACTAGTTCAGAAACTCCAACAACAGAAGAGTCAACCTCTGCATTGATGGCTGATTCAACTGACTCCTCACAGGTAAGTTCCTTAGATCAATTATTTAATAAACATGATTGTTTTGAATGTGAAAAGTTTAGGGAAAGCATTGATCTAAAATTTGCTAGGTTATAAGAACACAATGATAACTTAGTAAATGACTTACAACTCTGCACTGAAGCTAATCGTATAATAAAACAAAATGAATGCAGTTTTAAAGAAAAGATAGAAATATTGGGTAAACAACTAAGGGAAACCGAGGTTGTTGTCTTAAATCAATCTAATGATATAAAGTTTTACTTAAATTCATTAGAAGAAACCAAAAAAGAGAAAGCAGTTTTGGAAGTCGAGGTTAATTCATTAAAACAAAAACTGCATAGTTGGGCAAGTTCTTCTCACATAGTTCAAAACTTAGTGAAAGAACGAAACAATAGGGAAGGTCTGGGTTACAATGTAGTTCCACCATCACATGAAATCCTTTTGAACACAAAATGTAGACATATCAATAACAACCCAGTAAAGGATCATGTGGTGTCCACTCCTCTGGTTAGTGATCCTGATTCTACAAGTAAACTTGTGAACTCTATCACTAAACAGAAGGAGCCTACTTTAAAATCATAAGGAAAGATGCCTGTTGAGAATTTGGATGATGAAAATAAAAGGGTTATTGTAAGGTCTGGGTCACAAACGTCTTCTTCAGAACCGAAATTGACTAAATTAGTTAACCAAAAACGTGTTAATCATCAAAGTCCAAGTAAACTAAAAGTTAAAGATATTCAAAATGTCAAAACAATGAATTTTGTTAAAGAAGCTGAAACATCTAAAAGAGAAGTGACAAAACCCAACCAGACAAAGATCACATCTTTACCAAACTCAAACCCACATAAATATTTTCCTCAATCTGTAGAAGGGAGATCTTGCTATAATTTTGGAAAACGAGGACATATTTCTCCTAGTTGTCCTTATTATCAGACACCCAAAAAGAAAATTGAACTTTTTGATGCAAAACCAAGATTTTCCAAATCGAGATCTAATACTCCACCTAAGAGTATTAGTGAACCTAAAGTTCAAATAATAAGCCAGTCGTCTGTTTATCACAAACAGGCCTTACACAAAACTGGCTTATGGAAAGAAAAATCAAGTATATTGTCTGATAGTTAGGAGATTTAGAAGAAAGATATGCCCTCATCCTCTAAAGGACAATGGGTTGAGTTTATGATGTGTGATTCCTCCGGGTCACCCAAGCCAGTTAAGGCTTGGGTCCCAAACCTGAACTAATCATTTCCTTTGTATGTGCAGGGTGTCCGCTACAGCGCTATCACTAATACGTGGATTATTGATAGTGGGGCGTCCATGCACATGATAGGGAATTCGTCTCTCCTTTTTAACGTCAGACAAATTAAAGGGGGACTTGTTTCATTTGCTGGGAATAAAGGAGGTTACATCACAGCTCAAGGCGAAGTGGGAAACGAGACAGTGAAGTTTGATAAGGTCAGCTACGTTCAACAACTACAGAACAACTTACTTTCAGTCTCCCAGATATGTGATAAAGGATTTAAAGTTGTATTTGACAACAAGAAGTGCTACATGTTGAAGAAGGTCTATGTGATTGGGGAGGATAAAGTTCTAATGTCAGCTTCAAGATATAACGACTTGTATGTCTTGGATCTATCAAAAGCCTCCACAACTGATCACACCGTTCAATGCTTCTTGTCAAAGGCAACTGAGAGGGATTCAATCTCTTGGCATAGGAGAATGGGACACATTAATCCAAGGAAGATGAATCTTTTAGTTCAAAATGATTTAGTAAACGGAGTAACTATCAAGAACTTCCAACTCCCGGATTTTTGTGTAGCATGTAAGAAAGGGAAACAGACCAAGAAGTCTCACAAGTCAAAGAAAGTTCATTCAATTGATCGTCCTCTTTAGCTTCTACACATGGATCTGTTTGGTCCTGTCAGTACAAAGAGCATTGCTAGAGATCTGTATTGCTTTGTAGTAACTGATGATTACTCAAGATTCTCTTGGGTGATGTTTCTGAAAGCCAAATCAGAAACTTTTGAATCATTCAAACATCTAGTTACTACTTTGGAATCACTCTATAAGCTGAAAGTAAGGCAGATTCGATCAGACAACGGCACAGAGTTCAAGAATCAGTGGATGGAGGCATACTGTAGAGAGAGAGAGGAATCGTTCATCAATTTACCTCTGCCTAAACTCCACAGATGAATGGCATTGCTGAAAGGAAAAATCAGAGCCTGATAGAGACTGCCATGACAATGCTAGCTGACTCAAAACTGCCTATTCAATTCTGGAATGAGGTAGTGGCTAATGCTTGTTACACGCTTAATCAAGTCTTAGTGGTCAAACGACATGGAAAAACATGTTATGAACTCCTTCGGCGACGTAAACCCAACTTGGAGTATCTAGAATTGTTTGGCACACCGTGCATGTTGTTGAAGAAAACTCAGACTGGGAAGTTTTGTGAGAAGGCAGAAGAAGGTATCTTTCTCGGATACAGCATACCAGACAAGAGAGTTTATAACAACTCAACGGGACAGGTAGAAGTGTGGTGCAACGTTGATGTTCAAAGATACACCACCCCCTGCTGGAAAAGGACCCTCCTCCTTCTTCGACTATGAGGGATTCTTTAAATCTTTCAAACTACCGATTTCTCCCACTGATGATGAGATTTCTACGAGGATGATGTATGATGTTCTGAACACTCCACTACCAGACTCGACATCAACGGCTCCATTGGATGATACTTCTAGCCCTTCAGGGGGAGAGCTTGAAGTAAGTGATTCTTCTTCTGATGACGAAGTAGTTGAGACTACAAATGTGGAACAAGAGGAACAGGTTCCCACAAATAAAAGTACACAAGCATCACATCCTGCTGCCTCTGACACTTTGGAACCTCATACTCCAACAGCTTAAGATACTGAACCTGGGTTTCACAATCTGGATAATGAGGTAGTTGTTCCCACCATTCTTGGACCCCGGATTAATGTTTATCATCCCTTGGAAAATGTCATTGGAGATGTTCGATCCGGAGTACAAACAAGAAATCAGCTATACTCGGCTGATTATGCCTTAGTCATGGAAAAAGGATATCTTCATGATAGTGCATATCGATGTTTTGTGTCTCAATTTGAGCCAAAATATGTGAGTGAAGCCCTAAACGATGAGGCATGGGTTAGTGCAATACAAGAAGAACTCCTACAGTTCAAGAAGTTAGGAGTATGGACCCTTGTGGACAGACCAAAAGTTGCTAAGGTGATTGGCACGAAATGGGTCTTGAAGTGCAAGAAAGACGACCAAGGAGTCATAATCAGAAACAAGGCTAGGCTTGTGGTTCAAGGGTTCAGACAAGTCGAAGGCATTGACTACAATGAAGTGTTTACATCTGTGGCTCGAATGGAAGCAATCCGTATCTTTCTAGCCTATGCATCCAACATGAAGATTAAAGTATATCAACTAGATGTAAAAAGTGCATTCCTTCATGGTGAAATCCGTGAGACAGTCTACGTCAGTCAACCCGAAGGATTCGAGGATCCTTATTATCGGGATAGAGTTTACAAATTGGACAAGGCTCTCTTTGGGCTCCATCAAGCCCCTAGAGCCTGGTATGAGAAACTCTCAACTCATCTAGTGAAACATGGTTTTCGCAGAGGAGTTATTGACTGTACATTATTCATCAAAGAAAAAGATGGTGATTTACTACTGGTACAGATATATGTTGACGACATAATCTCGGTTCCAAGAATGAAGAATTATGTAAAGAATTTGAATCTATAATGAAACTAGAGTTTGAGATGAGTGCTATGGGGGAGATGACGTTCTTTCTTGGATTACAGGTGGATCAGACACCCAAAGGAATCTTCCTGCATTAGACCAAATATGTAGGTGATATCCTCAGTCGGGTCAACATGGAAAATGCTTCAGTTGTTGAAACTCCACTTGCCACTAACCACGATGTGGCACCCGACGAAAATGGTGATCTGGTTGATGCTACAATGTACAGAGGAATGATTGGATCCCTAATGTACCTCACAGCTTCTCGTCCTGATATTATGTACGCAACGTGTCTTTGTTCCAGATATCAGGCAAAACCAAAAGTGAATCATCTCATCGGAGTTAAACGGATCTTTCGTTATCTGAAGGGTACACCAACACTCGGGTTGTGGTATCCTCATGATGATGACTTTGAGCTTACAGCGTATAGTGACTGTTGGACCAAAAGAACCAATGAGCCTGATCAGAAAAACCTCTAAGTCCCACAGACATTACAACTGCTGAAGAAGATCACAACAGCTGAAGACATCAGCTGATTACAAAGGTCTGAAGAAAAAGTCTGAAAGTAAAGAACTGAAGACAATGTCTGAAGGTGAAGTACTGAAGACAAAGACTGAAGACCAGAGTGATCAGCAGTTGTCACAACAGCTGAAGTTGTTAACTTCAGTAGTTGTGATGGTTTTACTTTTCAGTACTTGTAATTTTACCTTTCAGTAGTTTATAGTTTCAGTAGTTTTAAGTCAGTAGTTTTATGTATTTGTACTTAGCATTCTCTGAGATGTGATCAGTTGTTGAGAACATTTCAGTAGTTTGCTTATTTCAGTTGTTTTGTAAATTCTGTTAGATGTCACTATCAAGTGACATCAGCAGACGTCACATTCCTCTATATAAGGGATGTTGACCTAGCTGTATTCTCAACCGAAGCATTACGCGTGAATGAAAACATTCCTTTAACAGAAATATTCTCTCTATAATTGTGATTGAGTGTTTGCATATTCATTACTTATTTTCTTGCTTGAATTCGATCTTATTGTGCTATATTCCGTTGCAAAATTCAAATCTAATTGATCCGATTCTATCAAATGGTATCAGAGCTGGTTAATCATTGATCGATCTAACAATTGATCATTGAAACTGCTCTTTTGATAGCGAAGGTTGATCGAATTAGCATTTTTGCAAGAATTGATTATAGAGATTGATTTTCTGTTGGTTCCGGTTAAATAATTGAGATTCTACTAGTGTTTTCAAATTGTGTTGTTGAGTTTTCAAACTAGACCGATTTTAATCTCATTGAATTCGATTGAATTAGTGAAAATTACTACTTCAATGAATGATCCTCACAATACTGGCTCCTCAACTAAGCCTCCAATGCTTGTTAGGAGTGAGTATAACATATGGCAACGCCGAATGCTCCATCACCTGTCTGTTAACAGTTCAGGTTGTTGGAAGTATGTGGTTCATGGACCATACAAGCCTATGGTGAGTAATCCTGAAACCAATGAGATGGTTCCTAAAAAGAAGAAACAATATTCTGATGAGGATTTAAAACTGTTTGAGATTGATGCTAAAGCCCATGGAATTTTGGCCATGGCACTGCCTAATGAAATCTATTCTGGGCTTATGCATCATGAAACTGCCTATGATCTCTGGGTTGCTCTGAAGGAACAATTTGGAGGAACTGATGAGGTTTTAGCAAACAACAGAGAAATCCTTGCCCAGCAATATGAGACATTCTCTCATAGGAAGGGTGAGACATTGACTCAACAGTTTGAGCGGTTTTCATGTTTGATCTCTGAGCTTAAAATGGTTCACATGAATACACAAACAGCCAGATGAATAACAGATTTCTCAGATCCCTGCCTAAGAGATGGGACACTTACACCATTGTCCTACGCTCTAGTGCAAATCTTGATACTCTATCTCTCACCCAACTTCATGGAAAACTCTTAACATTTGAGAGAGAGATAGAACAGAAAAGGAAACTATCTTCATCTGGAAAGCTCACTGATGACTTTGTACCAGGTAACACTGCTCTGGTTGGTCATGAGTCTGAATATGCTTCATCTGAAAGTTCATATGATGAGCATATTGATTTCTCTTCAAACAGTGGAAATCATGCTTTTGTTGGAGTTGAGGGAAACTCAGGTTTTAATGTTGATAATTTATGTTTTATGATGGATGATTTGAAAGGAATTGCTGATGATGATCTGGAAGAGATGGATATTCTGAGCCAAATGGCATTGATTAATATCAGATCTCAAAAGTTTTATAAAAGAACAGGTAGAAAATTCCCTGGTCTCTCTGGCAAAACCAAGGTTGGTATTGACAAGAGTAAGTTGAGATGTCACAAGTGCCATAGACTTGGATATTTTGCTAGAGAGTGTAGATCATCTGGATCTAACTCATCTGCACCCTTTGTGACTTTTCCAAGCAATATCTCACAATCCAAAGGGCAACATTCTACCAGTTCTGATCATGATTCACCACATCAATCATCTCCTGCATAATTTGTCCCTCAAAGCCCAATGCCATATCCTTATCCATGTTTTTACATGCCTCAGTCTGGTCAAGTTTCTGTACCCATGGCTCAAAAACCACATGCTCTACCTGATCCTCAGCCATCTCAAACAAATCAGCAATCTCAATCTCAATCTCAATCTCAATCTCATCAGAGCTTTTTCACCCCTGAGGTTGTTGACTGGAGCAGCCTACCAGATGATGTTTCTGGTTATTCTGAGCAATTTGCTGGTGCTAGTCAACATGGTGGTGAAAACCCTTTTGGAAATCTTGCTTTAATGGCCCTGGAATCTACTGATGAAAATCCTTCATCATCACAGGTATCACAGGTATCTTCTGAGGCTAAGGCCAAGTTATGTTCTGAATCATGCATAGCTGCTTTTGTTTCTATTAGGGAATCAAATGTAGCTTTAATTAATCAAAACCTTTACCTAGAAAAAGCAATTTCCAAAAGAAAAGCTGAGTTTGAGTCTGTTTTATAAGAGAAGGATGAGGAGATTTATAAACTTAAGTGTCAAATTACTGATGAAAAAGCAAAGGTAGAGGTCATTCTAGAAAATCACAAGAATCTCAAAGAAACACTTGCAGCTACCCAAGTTGATTGTGAACACTGGGTAACATCATGCAAGGGATTTGAAATGCTTCTCAGTAAGCAAACTGCTTCCAATGTGAAGTTTGGGATTGGGTATAATCACACCATACCTCCAACAGATTTTACTCCCAAGTTAGAAGTACAATCTGAGGTTGAGTGTCATTCCCAAACCACATCATCAGGTGTTTCATCCTCAAATGATAATTCAAAATTTGAGGATGAAGATAGTGTGAGTACCCCAGTTAATAAAATTAATGATGGTCCCACTGCTTCGAAACACTTGATCAAGAAGAGGCTGAGAAATTCAGGGTTTGTTCCATAAGGTACTCAAAGTACTGAAGGGCAAGACACAATACCTGAAGAGCATTCCAAATCAGAGGAAAACAAGCATTCCTTGACAACTGCTGAAGAATCTATCAGGATTCTAAAAAGTACTGATAGAAAACCACTAAGAAGAAATCTTCAGTTGTTGAAAATCCTTCAGTACTTCCCAAAAGTATTGAAAGGAAGAAAGTACTGAAGAACAAAGCTTCAGTAGTTTCATCAACTTTAGCAGTTGATCAAGAAAAGATGAAAAGAAAGTCATGTGAAATATGTGGTTTGTTCAATCATCTGACTGATGAATGCTGGTATAACAAGGGTTTAAAATTCAATAAAGAGAAAATCATTAAGAAGGAAATGCATGAAATGAAAAATGAATTTCAAACCAAGTTTGTACCACAATCATCTCATTCTGATAAACCTAAGCTTTCTCAAAAAGTCACTAAGAAGGAAGGGGTTGTCAAACAACAGCTGAAATTATACCTTAGGGAATATTAAAAACTCAGACTAAGTCTGTGTCTTTTCAAAAGAAGGATGTAGTGAATCACAAGAACAAATCATCTACAAGTACTGATGTGTCAACTGAGTTGAAAACTTTGTCAACCAATCAGACACAACTTGTGATGATGGTTCAACATCTATTGGGGAGAGTTAACCAATTAGATGTTTCTGTGATTAAACCACTGAAAAGGACACCTAAGCCAAAATCCAAGGAATCCTTTTCAGCACCATCTACATCTTCAAAAGCTGTTAATCATGCACAATCTGTTAGTTTAACATCTGTTGATGAAAACAGACCCAAAACCAAAAAGGTTTGGGTCTCAAAGGCTAACTAATGTTTGTGATAATTGCAGGGTTCTTCAACATGCCAAAGAAGCATCTGGTATGTGGACAGTGGAGGATCCATGCATATGACAGGGAGCAGCTCTCTTCTTCATGACTATTCCCAAAGGAAGAAGGGATTTGTTTCTTTTGGAAATGATGCCAAGGGTTACATCATTGGGAAAGGTTTTGTCTCAAATGGAGAGATAAGATTTGATGATGTTAACCATGTGGAGAACCTCAAATACAATCTTTTGAGTGTCAGTCAAATGTGTGATAAAGGGCATGTTGCACTTTTCACAAGTCAAAACTGTAGGATTCTCTCTTCCAAAGTTTTGCACAAAATTGACAAGATATTGGATGAGTATACTCTCCTGAAGGCCAATAGGATTGGAAGAGTATATGCTTTAGATCTATCAAAGAAAATTGATCTAAAAGGCCATCCATGTCTGTTCTCCAAAGCCTCTCCTCAAGAATCTGAACTATGGCATAGAAGGCTTGGTCATGTGAATCTTAAGAACATGAATCAGCTCATTCATCATGGTTTAGTGAGAGGTTTGCCATTGAAGGAGTTCAAGTGTGATGATAACTGCCCAGCTTGCTTAAAAGGAAAGCAACACAAAGCTTCATTCCCTCCTATAGAAGAACCAAAGTCCACTGCCTGCTTGCAATTACTGCATATGGATCTCTTTGGTCCTGTGAGAGTAATGAGCATGGCAAAGAAAAAGTACTGTCTGGTAATTGTGGATGATTATTCCAGATATGTATGGACTTTCTTCTTGCATTCCAAGGATGAGGCTGCTCAAAGTATCATCTATTTTGTGTTACATGTGGAAAAGCAATATTCACTTCCAGTCAAATGTGTGAGAAGTGATAATGGGACAGAGTTTAGGAATCACACTCTTGATGAATTCTATTTGTCTAAGGGAATCAAAAGACAATATAGTATTCAAAGAACTCCAGAGCAAAATGGAGTGGTGGAGAAAAGAACAGGACCCTTATTGAAGCCGCAAGGACAATGTTGGCTGACTCAGGTTTGCCACTAACCTTTTGGGCTGAAGCTGTCAACACAGCTTGCTATGTTCAGAATAGAGTATTAGTGAATCAGAGGTTGATGAAGACTCTTATGAGCTCTTACATCATTTGGCTCCTTTGATTTCATTCTTTAGAGCATTTGGTGTCCATGTTATATTCTTAACACAAAGAATATACTTCAGAAGTTTGAATCTAAGGTGGATGCAGGGTATTTTGTTGGGTATTCATCTACTTGCAAGGCATACAGAGTTTTCAATTGAAGAACAAAGATTGTTGAAGAAACTTTGCATGTCAAGTTTAATGAATCTCCAAAAGACAAGATTCCTCAAAACCCTGTTGAGATGTTTGACTTGGACATACTGCAATATGTTCCATATCAGCCTCCACCTGTAGTTGTTTCTGAAGTTCCATCCTCTCCATCTGAAGATACAAATGCAAGTTGTAGTGATCATCTGCCTGTTTCTACTACACTTGATGTTCCTGTAGCCTCAGCAGCTCCATCCACAACAAATGCTGATGAAATCTCTGAATCCTCTACTTCATTTGAACTGCCATCTCTGTCCAGGTTTCAAGAGTCTGAATCAACATCTGTTGCTGCTAAATCTCCTACAAACACTTGCACAGATATTATTGCATATCAAGAATTGAAGAATCATCCCATGTCCCAGATCATTGGTGACATTAATGCTGGTGTTTCAACAAGAAATCAATTGTCCAATTTCTGTCTCTATGCTCTCTTCATCAGTCAGCAAGAGCCAAAGAATTATCATATGGCCTTAAGGGACAATGGATGGGTTGAAGCCATGCAGCTTGAGCTTCTTCAATTTCAAAAACAGCAAGTGTGGGAACTGGTTCCTCTACCCCAAGGTAAGTGTGCAATAGGCACTAAATGGGTGTTTAGGAATAAAACTGATTAAAAAGGCCAAATTTTCAAGAACAAGGCCAGACTGGTTGTACAGGGGTTTGCACAAGAAGAAGGTATTGATTATGATGAAACCTTTGCCCCTGTAGCCAGACTGGAGGCAATTAGATTGTTTTTAGCTTATGCTGCTTTTCATAATCTTAAAGTTTTTCAAATGGATGTCAAAAGTGCATTTTTTATGGTAAATAAAAGAAGAAGTTTATGTGTGTCAACCACCAGGTTTTGAAGATCATAAACACCCTGATTGGGTGTATAAGCTTGATAAGGCTCTTTATGGGTTGAAACAAGCACCCAGAGCCTGGTATGAAACATTATCTAACTTTCTTCTTCAAAATAATTTCACTAGAGGCTCCATAGATAAAACTTTGTTCATAAAGAAAGCAGGCATGCATAAGCTCCTTGTTCAAATTTATGTTGATGATATTATTTTTGCATCATCTGATCCACAGTTGTGTGATGCATTTACAAAATTGATGCAACAAAAGTTTGAAATGAGTGCAATGGGAGAATTACAGTTCTTTCTGGGTTTGCAAATCAAACAACTGACTGATGGAACTTTCATTCATCAGTCAAAATACACAAAAGATTTGTTAACCAAGTTTGATTTACAAAACTGTAAACCCTGTTTTACTCCCATGTGCAGCAACACACAACTGGATGCTGATCAAAAAGGTAAAGCAGTTGATGAAACTCTTTACAGATGTATGATTGGTTCCTTGATGTACCTAACAGCTTCTAGACCAGATATTATGTTTGCAACTTGTGTCTGTGCTAGATTTCAGGCTGCTCCTAAGGATTCCCATATGATTGCAGTCAAGAGGATCTTTAGATATTTGCAAGGAACTCAATCTCTAGGACTTTGGTATTCCACTGGGCACTCTTGCAAATTGGTTGCTTTCTCTGATAGTGACTATGCAGGGTGTAAGTTAACCAGAAAATCAACTTCTGGTGGATGCCAATTTCTGGCAACTGTTTGGTTTCTTGGCAGAGTAAGAAACAAACTTCAGTTGCTACATCCACAGCTGAAGCAGAGTATATTGCAGCAGCAAGCTGTACATCTCAGGTACTCTGGCTTCAAAATCAGTTATTGGATTATGACATTACAGAGACTAAGACTCCATTATTAATGGATAGTTCTTCAGCTCTTTGTATTGTTAAGAATCCTGTCCAGCATTCTAGGACCAAACATATTGAGATCAGACATCATTTCATTAGGGATTGCTATGAAAAAGGTCTGATTGATCCAAAGTTTGTGCCTAGTGCTGATGAGCTTGCAGATTTACTAAGCCTTTGGATAGTGCAACTTTTCATAATCTTGTACTCAGCTTGGTATGCTGCAATAGAATAATTTGACAACTACTGATGCTCTTAGTCAATAAATACTGATGAGCATTAGTATACTTTTGTCAAAAATAAGTGCTGATAAGTCATTTATCTTCAGTAGTTTTATACCCACTGAAGACTAAATTACTTAAAAGTACTGAAGTACTTCATTTGTTAGAAAGTACTGATGTAGTTCAAACTACTGATGTCTTTTATAATAAATAAGTATTGATGACCAATGAAACATCTGAAAATCAGATGATCTGATGAGTAAGTGTTAAGGTCATTGAAACAGCTGAACTTTGTGAATTGACGACACTACTGTTTCATTTCCAAACAACTGAAGCCAAAACCAAGTCTTCAGTAGTTTTACAACTACTGATGACCAACACCAAGTCTTCAGTTGTTTACAACATCTGAAAGTTAAAACCATGTCTTCAGTTGTTTTCTAACACCTGATGACTAACACCAACACTTTCAGTTGTTTTCTCTAGCCGTTTCATAACCTATATATACCTAACCCTAACTTCAAACTTTTCATAACCCACTTTCCAAACGTTCATCTTCCATTAATGGCGACCATGCAAATCAAACCTCGACACAACTGTGTTGCTCACCTTACCAAATCACCCTTCTGGAACAAGTTTGATGTTGCTATTGACTTGATGGTTGATTCCCAATACCGCACAGCCTTTCTCTTAAATCCTACCATCTACCCCGATACCCTGTGCCAATTCTGGACAAACGTTACTGTTCATACTGCTGAGAATGATGACACCATCACTCTCCAGTCGGTTGTCAACCGAAAACGGGTGGTCATCACTCCTGAGATCATTCGTCAAACCCTAGACCTGAATGATGCCACCTATCCCACCAAATACCCCAAAGGCACCATTGATCTATCTTTTGCTAATCATGGTTATGAAGGTGACCTAAGTGCTACTACCATCCTGAAGAAGCACTTCCATGATGCCGAGCGACTCATATTTCACATGATCAATGTCTGTCTTGCTCCCAAAACATCCTCTTGGGATCAAATGTCCTCCAGATGGCAACAGGTATTATACTCTATCCTTGAACATCAAAATCTAAATTTTTCTGATATTATCTTTTTGGAATTGAAAGATTTGGCAATGAAACCTATGGCAAATAGATGGATATTATATCCAAGGTTTCTTATGGCTATAATTTTGAATCAATTAAAATCTGATGGCCTTGTTGCCTTGGAGTCCTTGCTCTGGTGGTTTTGCCAGAGGTATACTCCAGGCACAACTCAAACCCACAACTCAAAGAGGCTGCCAAACTGCTCAAACCCAAGCAGAGGGAACCCACAGCCTCCACCTCCAAATCTAAAGTCCCCTCCAAACCAAAACCAAAGAAAACCAAAAAGGCTACTCAGGGAGTTGAGTCCCCTGATGATGGCCCTGCAGCACAAACGCAGGATGAACACTACAAGCCTTAATCCCCTTGTAGTTTCAATGACTCCACCAGCTGAAACCGCTCAGGTATCCTCTCAAAGGATCCTGATGCAACCAAAATTGGGGAAACCACATTACTAGAATCTATCTCACTTGAGAAGATTGCCATTGAAGAGCACCACTCTCCCCAGGTGCAAACCTTTTCACCCCCATCTCCCACTGATACCACCACTACAAGCCCAACTGCAGTCATTGCACAAGTGCTGACTCAGCTACATTCCTCTACCCCTCCCTAGAAACCTGTTACTACTGGGAAAACCTCAACAACTGAGGGAGAGGACCAAAATGTAGTTGATAACCAACAGCATAGGGATTCTAAAGTTCAGTCTCCTAGTGTAGATGTGGAGACTAGAACATCTGGTGAGGCTACCTCTTCCCCTGTTTCAACACATGAACAAGATGAAGCAGGTATCATCTCTAAGACCTCACCAGAGGCAACTGCCAATGAAGGACTTGCTCCTGAGGCAGGAAGTCCCCAGTTCCAAGACAAAGGGGCACATGTGATTACTGATTTACACTCAGCACATGTTCATCCTGATTCACTCAGGAGGTCAGCTGATTCAGCTTATACTGATGATGACCTGGGCTTTTTCTTTGAAGTCTTAGCCCAAAACACCATTCTTGAGACTGAGGTTTGTAGATTAAAAGAACTGCTTACCAACATGTCTCAGGAATCAAGTCCATCTGCCCCAATAAACCCACAGATGGCAGCTTCTGTTGAAGCTTTACCAAACACTGAGCCACTCAAATCAACTAAGCCACCAACCTCTGTTTCAGGCACCATTTCTCAGGGAGAGAACCCCTCTGAGCAAATGGCTGCTGTTTTCAAATCTTCCTTACCTCTCATCACCCCCATCATCACATCTATTGTCCATCAAACCATTGATGAGAGGATCTCCTCAGATCTTAAATCCCTTGTGACTGATGCTGTGTCAAAGCACCTTTCTGACATTCAAACCCCTGAACCCAATGCAACCAAAAAGGGGGAGTCTAAGTCAGTAAAGGATGATAAAAGGAAAAGAGTTGAAGAGGAAGAAGCTAAGGAGGAGAATAAAGGCAAAGAGATTATTACCTACAAAAGAAAGAAGAGTGTTGGTGAACAAACTGAGGATGAGAAGAGGTTGGATGAGATGATCAAGGAAGCTGATGAACAACATAGCAGATCCATGGACAGGATCATTGATCAGCTCTTCAGGCAAGGATTTGATACTGCCAAACTTGATTCAAGGATCAGAAGACTTGAGGTTCAGGAGATTGAAATCGATGGGCAAGCTGCAATGAAGAAGAAAGGGAGAGAGTGGAGGCTATGATCAGATTCCTATCCAAACACTTGGGAAGACCTATCATTGAGATCAAGTTATGGTCCAGAGATAGCATTTTGGAGATAACCACCAAAATATGCTCATCTGAAAGCTTCAACAAAGGCTTAATCATTGAAGCTCTGGATGAAGCTGGTGCTGGGAAGAGATCTGATATGGCCAAGTTATCCAAAGCCACCCTCACCAACAAAATGATAGAGCAGCCCTTAAAATCTCCTTTACCAAAACAATCTTCAAAGCCAACCTCACAACCAAAACAGCCAATCTCAAAACCTTCAAAACAACCAACTTCTCAACCTCCAAAACAATCAACCTCACAACCCTCTAAACCAACCTCTTTACCTAAGAAACCCATTCAAGATTCCACCAGTGATGCACCTAAAAGAAAAAGAAGGCTGCTGAGGATGGAAGTAGAAGAAGAGGATGAATAGGATAATCTGCCAATATCTGCTATTCTTGAAAGGAAGAAACTTAAGCCTAGGAGTCAATCACAAACAATAACTCCTGAAACTCAAAGGCAAATGGTTAAGGTCAAAATTGAAGAAGAAGAACAGCAGAAGCAGCATGATGAGCAATTTCTTAGAATGGTTGACAAGGACTTCCCTCAGTCCTCATCCATTCAAGCAATGAAGAAACAAGCTCAGAGGCTGTACACTCTTAGACATACCTTTCAACATCAAAAAGAAAGAGTGAGGATTTGGCCAGACCCCAGGGTAAGTTCCAGAATTCACAAGAAAAACTTACCAAGTAGATATCATGGCCAAGTAAGAAAGACTTTGAATGCTGCAATTATGTTGGCCATGGTAGTCTCACCCTGGGAAATCATTGAAGAATTCAAGAGAGCTCACACCTCCAAATCAACCCCTATGTCTATTCTTGAGAACAAAATGATCAAGAAGGGGTTGTTATACAAAAGACTTGAAGATCTTCAAAAGAGTGAACTCCAGTTGCTGCTTGAAGGCTCTTATCCAGATGAATTTGCATACAGAGAGATCACAACTATTGAGTTGAAGAATGGGAAGACAGTGAGGTATCTGTCTGAATACTATGGGCCTGAATTCTTCTTTGAGGGAGAAGCAGAAGAACTCACTAAGGAGGAACAAGTTGTTCTCCTTGAGGCCTATGCAAAGGAGTCTTACAGAATCATCAATGGGAAATAGGGTTCATGGTTGGGACAAGACTCTGTGTCCAGTTTCCCCAAGACAGAGTTCCCTTCCATACTTAGCCAATCAAAAGATTAGAAACCTTTTCCCGGCCTATGCTTATCTGTCTACCTCTGAAACTGATCAAGAGAGTATTTCTGCCAAAGAATAAGTGGGATCATCAATAAAGTTAGAGGTTTTGGCTGCATTGGTTCAGGGGGAGTTTGTTGGACCAAAAGAACCAATGAGTCTGATCAGAAAAACCTCTAAGTCCCACAGACATTACAACTGCTGAAGAAGATCACAACAGCTGAAGACATCAGCTGATTACAAAGGTCTGAAGAAAAGTCTGAAAGTAAAGAACTGAAGACAAAGTCTGAAGGTGAAGTACTGAAGACAAAGACTGAAGACCAGAGTGATCAGCAGTTGTCACAATAGCTGAAGTTGTTAACTTCAGTAGTTGTGATGGTTTTACTTTTCAATACTTGTAATTTTACCTTTCAGTAGTTTATAGTTTCAGTAGTTTTAAGTCAGTAGTTTTATGTATTTGTACTTAGCATTCTATGAGATGTGATCAGTTGTTGAGAACATTTTAGTAGTTTGCTTATTTCAGTTGTTTTGTAAATTCTGTTAGATGTCACTATCAAGTGACATCAGCAGACGTCACATTCCTCTATATAAGGGATGTTGACCTAGCTGTATTCTCAACCGAAGCATTACGCGTGAATGAAAACATTCCTTTAACAGAAATATTCTCTCTATAATTGTGATTGAGTGTTTGCATATTCATTACTTATTTTCTTGCTTGAATTCGATCTTATTTTGCTATATTTTGCTATCAGTGACTATGACTATGGTGGTTGCAAGATGAATTACAAGTCAACATCTGCGGGATGTCAGTTCTTTGGTAGACGGTTAGTCACCTGGCAATGTAAGTAGCAGACATCAGTTGCGCTGTCAACTTGTGAAGCTGAATATGTTGCTGCTGCAAGTAGCTGTCCACAAATCATTTGGATTCAACAGCAAAGGCGTGACTACTGTTTGTAATTTTTTAACACCCCTATTTTTATTGATGATTCTGTTGCTATTGCTGTCACCAAAAATCCGGTCCAACATCCTAAAACTAAACACATCGGTATTAAATGTCACTTTATACGTGACTGTTTTGAAAAACAATTCATCGATGTTGTTAAAATTAATACGAATTTTCAACGCGCCGACCTCTACACAAAAGTATTTGATAAATCACGGTTTTTATATCTTTTAGAGGTAAATGGCGTGAAAATGAAAAGTGATGTGATTCTAGAAGAAGAAAGTTTGTAGTCCGACATGTATTTAGTTTCTTTTTTTTTCTTTTATTTATTTTATTTCCCTGTCTATTAAAATCCAAAAACACAAAAAAAAAATTCAGTTTTAGAATTTTAGGGGGAGAATAGGTTAATTTAGTATTTAATTCGTGCAGTATTTAATTACTTAAAAAAAGGGGAGGAGAGCAGCTTAGCTAAAAGAAATGAAATCAAATCTGTGATTCTGATTCAATGCTTATGAAAAATGATAGTACACAAGGAACAAATTGTTTGGGACTTCAAAAACACTTAAATGATTAAGATGCAAAATTCAAAGTATAAGTCTGAGAAGTCTAAGCAAAATAAAAAGAAAAATGATAGTAAAACTAGTCTGCTACTGAGGTAACATAGAGAAAATAGACCTAGAGGTTGCTAGTCCATTGTATGATGTGTCGGTAGATTCAACATAATAGATGAGAAGACCTCATTGGTGATTTAAATTCAAACTAAATTGTTCAACCTGCTGTGGGTTCCCATCTTATCCCTGGTTAACACAATCAACGTATTTCAAATAAGGGGTGACGAGCAAAATAAACGCCACAAATGTGTGCATATGACCATAAAAATGAGCAATGCACATGAAAAAAATGTTAAGCGCAATCAAGCTAATGACTAATGTTGTTGGTGCGTTACGTGCATAAAGAAAAGAAAAATGCTCTCACAAGAAGATAGGTTGTGTGCTTCTCTGCTGTGTGATGAAACTGACCTGAGGATAAGCATAACCTAAGTATTCTAGAATTCATTGTTGTGTGCGCCTCTCTGTTGTGCGATGGCACTGACCTGAGGCTTGGCATCTCTTTGAAAGCTCTTAGAATAGTTTCTTCTTGTCAAATACCCGTAGACCGCTCAAAAAACTCCTGAGGAATGTTGATTACCATATAAGTGTGGGACCCACAAAAGCTTGTTGAAATAATCAAACCTAACTAATCACCAAAGTGAGTAACAAATCTGTGTATGGATTTAAGAGGACAAATATACTGACAATCATCGTGGCTGCAATTCTTGACAGTTAAAATCATTGTGTGCATCTTATAGCTCTAGTAAGATTTCTGAAAATTGCTATTGATTCTCGGTCAAAACAAGAATCTAGCATCAAAATGTTTTATTAAAATGTCCCAAATGATTCTGATATACCTGTATGATTCCATAATGAATCGTTCCAGAAATGATCAAACTAACTCGAAGCTGTTCTGTTCAGGAAGAAAAATCTGCTAGACGGTTTTCTAAAAGATTTCAATCCATCTCTAATCAAAAACCCAAAAATATGTCTCGTTTTGTTTTTAATCTCAAGTTGTTTTTCTATTTTTCTAGCCTTTTGTAGTGTAGACATCGGACTATATAACTAGATGAATTTTGTGAATCACTCACTAAAAAGGATCACGTCTGAGGTGATCAAAAGATTTCAAATTAAAAAGGATGACGTCTGAGGTGATCGCATCTGTTCAAATTAAAAGGATCACGTCTGAGGTGATCAAAAGTTTTCAAATTAAAAAGGATCACGTCTGATGTGACCAAAAGTTTTCAAATTAAAAAGGATCACGACTAATGTGACCAAATCTGTTCAAATTAAAAGGATCACATCTGAGGTGATCAAATGATGTTCAGTTAAAAAGGTCATGTCTGAGATGATCATTGTTCATAATGTTATATCAAAGGTAAAACTTTAAGTTTGTGAAAGTGTATGAGGTCAAACTCATAAGCATGAGCCAATCGCACGATTGGATCATAAGTATGAGCCATTCGCATGATTGGATCAGAAGTATGAGCCAAATCGAACGATTGAATCATAACTATGAGCCAGTCATACGACTGGACCATGAGTATGGAACAACCATGCGACTGGACTACAAGACTGAACCAATCGCACGAATGGATCAAGGAGTATGAGCAAGTCACACGACTAAACCCCAGTCGCACGACTGAAGCATGAGTATGGGCTCAGTCGCATGACTAGAGCATGCGTATGGGTCCAGTCGTACGATTGAACATTACGACAGTATAAAAGAGGGGTGAGTCGGTCGCATTTCTCACCACCCCTCAAATTGTTCGAAACCTGCTCATACGTAGACACCCTGCCAAAATTTCATCTCCCATTGATTTTTTGCCGATTGTGTTGCTAACCGATCTATTGTTCATCTACAGGTATTGTGGGACTGAAATTGATCAAAATGACCGGTGAAATCAAACCCTAAATGACCAAATTGCCTAAAATCAAGAAATTAGTAAAACTCTTAAAATAGACCACTTAAATGGACATAATCGTTGAAATGAAGGAAATTAAGTGATATTTAGAGCACCTGCGAACCTAATGAGTCCGAACACGACGTCTAACATCAAATTTGGACCAAGATTCAGGGTCAGAGTGTCGCACAGAGCCTTCTGCGAATGGACACTCCGAATGAACTTTAGTCGCACGATTGAGCCAGGCGCAAGATTCATTCGCACGATTGAATCATTCGGTGACTCAGTCGCGCGACTGACTCAACCGCATGGCTTAACACACGACTAAGTTCAGTCGCAAGCTCAATCGCACGACTGAACTCATCCGCATGCTCAATCGCACGACTGAACTCAGTCGTATGGTTCAATCGCACGATTGAACCAGTTTGATCTAAAACAGTTTAAACTTCAAGTGTCTTCTCTAATACACATCTCTAATGTATATGTTTATTGTGTTATAGAACCATGGCTGATAGATGGAGCATGACCCCAAAGCACAACATTTGTGCTCACTTGGATGCCACCACTCGGAATGCTTCCGAGTTTGCTGGGATCATTGCATTTCTTCGGAGATCGAGGATCTTCAAAGCCATTTCGACACCATGCACACCGTATAGATCCATATAGCAGGCATTCTGGGAAAGTGCCAGGGTTGACAGATCAGTTGAGCCACACTGTATACGGAGCTCTATATTCGGTCAAGAGATAAAGATTACTGAGGATGACTTGAGACGGGTCTTAGGTCTGGGTGAGGACGGAGCCCACCCAACTAAGCTACATCCCCTCACGGTCCGGGGATGCTTTCTGAGGATTAAGTATGCCGGTGACATAAATGCCGGTGTACTGAACAAGAGCAACATGTGCCCGCAATTCAAATATTTGGCACATGTGATCATCAAGTGTATAGCCTCCAGGCGGGGAGGATTCGACGAAATGTCCGACCAAATCCAGAATGCATAAGTTGCACTAGTACTGAACCATCCGTTCAGTGTTTCACGCTTGATTCTCACCTACTTGATAGAGAACCTCAAGGCCAAGGGAAAGAAACGCTTCTACATGTACCCATGATTTTTGCAGATGATTATTGATGAGAAGCTTCCAATGCTACCAAAAGAGAAAGATGATGCAGTGGTTCTCGAGGTAATGGATGATACTACGTTGGGTAGAATGAAGGTCTACCGGGGTAAGCAAGTGAAACCCCGGTGAGGAGACTATTTGGGCACCTAGCAAGAGAAGACTATGTGGCGCCCGCTCGAAGGAAGTGGCGTCACGACAACAGTGAATCCGACGTCGAGCCCATCATGGCACCCACAGACGACGAAGATGACGACGATGATGATGATCAAGGTCAAGGTGGTGAGGCACCTAGTGGACCTGAAAGTGCTGCCTTCCACCAAGACTTCTTGGTTGATCAGGATGAGGAGTCATATGAAGAGCCTCTGGTGAGGACTGTTAGAAGTAGGGTCGTGGCCACAGGGAAAGGCATAGAGGCGGTAAGAGGACGCTAGGCTGAGTCTAAGGGTGCTTCTGATGACGTTACTGATCCTACATACACCCCTGACCAGTCCAACAGCCAAGGGGGAGCGCCTATTGCTAAGGGATCAAGGAAGAAGAGGATGGTTCATCCCCACGGGAAGAAGGGTAAGAGGCCGAGGTTTATAGTGATTACATCTTCTGCCACAGCCACCGCCACTGTCACTGCTACCACATCACCTACCACCACCACCACAGCTACTACTTCCACCACCACTCCTCCCACTACCACCACCACTCCTCCCACTACCACTATCACTCCTCCCACTACCACTACCACAACCACTCCACCACATCCCACACACATTCCACCTCCCATATTCACCACATCCACTACTACCACCACCAGTCACCAAGCAGGTACCTCCACACACTCTCCATTCATGGCTGGACCCACTCTACCCCACATCGGGTTAGAGGAACAGTGGCTAACCTCAACAGCATTGTGCTTAGGCTGCTTGCCACTGATGAGCTTAGGGCTTCTCAGTTACACAAGATGATGGAGGTGAATGCAGCTCAAGCTCAGAAGATCAAGGAGCTCAGTGAGAAGAGTGGCCTGTATGAGAGAGCTCTAAGTCGAGCCCACCATGCACTTACAAGTCAAAATGAGCTGGTGGTAGCTTCGGTGAAGAGAATTAAGGAGCTTGAGAAGAAAAATAAAAAGATACTGCTAAAGCTGAAAGGGTCAAAGAGTGAGCCTCTAAAGATCAAGGATGGTGATGGTAATGATGATGGTGATGATGAGAATGATGATGATGATGATGATGATGATGATGATGAGGATGAAGATGATTCTGAAGAAAATGTTGAGGAGGGAGGATCGAGTGGAAAAGTTCAAGAGGATGATGATAATCAGGAAGGTAATGCACCTACGTCAGCCTCAAATCCTCAAGCTCAGGAGAGGCATTCTAAGCGAAACCATGATCAAGGAGCCTCATCCTCCGCTCCTCCAGCTAAAGAACCCACTATTCAAGACAAAAGTAATGACTAGATGTTTTTGTATTTAAAAAACTTTTGTACTTGAATTATATATTACATTAATATAATTAACCATCATCTATGTCTGTTTATGTTCAAATGCTTTATATGATGACTTATGTGTGATGTGATTAATATTTAATCAAACAGATGAAGCTCAACAGGCAGATGAGTATGATGTCCAACCCCTTCAATAGGTCAAGTCTCAATTAACCATGATTCTTGACTTGCAAGGGATAGTCAGGAGATCTATGAGCTACACTCCAGAAGAGGGAGAGATCATACATGACTTAACGGATGAACAGCTTGCTGAAATATTTAGGCTGAATCTTGATGAGCTGGTAAAAGATGCTTCAAAAGTTGATGTGGCTAGTGACGATGAGCTGAACGATGTTGATGAAATTGAGATCGAGGACGTCACTGCTGAACATTATCCAGAGTACACTAACCAAGAAGGTAATATTATACCCAACTTGGGTGATACTTTTGGCAGTGATACATTTGAGAAGCTGGATGAACTGGAGAAAGAAAAGGAGAAAGAAGAAAGCTTAGCCCAAGCTTCAAACGCTAATGTCGACATAAAAAAAGCTGAATGGGCAGCTTGTTTTGCAGAGATGAAAGCCCAACGCGTGCCGCCAAAGCAAAATGCCTACACAAAGCTCAACAAAGTCAAAAGACATCAGTAAGTGTCAGGCAAGATTATAGCATGGGCATATTTTAAAGACTTGGAAGTATATGCTGTTAAGAGAGAGAAAGGAATCGAGTACTTTAGATATCCACATGATCTGAAGACTCTTCCTGGTTTTGAGCTCAACCGTCTGGCATGTTTAGATCTTCTATATGCCAATCCGAGGAAGATGTTAGGATGGTTCGAGGCTGCATTAAAGAAGGAATACCACACCAGGTGGGTAAATTCACCCTCAACAACCAAAGAGGTACATCCATAAGTCTGAAGTGGATCCCATATCTGGAAGACCTAAAGTGATGCTGAAGTGGAGTCCCCCGCGCACAATGTCCAAGATTCCTATACGGGAAATGCCTCAAGACTTCACTCCACACTTCAAATGGTGGTATTATGATTGGAGGACGGGCGAAGCTGTCATAGTATTGAACAGAGAGGAAAGATTGATTTACTATCCCGGTCTTTGACCCACCCAATGTGACTTACAAACTTGTCGGCTGAAGATGTCTACACATTATCCAAGTGGCCAGTCTATGACACACAGGATATGTACAAGCTCTCCAGGTCCAATATTCATACGACTCTGTTTTGCATTTGATATACATGCAGGAGTCACAAGAGAGGAGAAGTATAAGAAATTCCAGGAACATGTGAAGAATGTTAGACGATAGGGTAAACTAGGACCAAGGGGGAGTTTGTAGATACATGTTGTTCCTAGTTTATGAGCTTAAATGTAAAAGTCTTTCATGTCTTACACATATGTAATGAAATGATTCAATGAAATATGAAATATGATTTGATGTTTATTTATCTTTGATTCATATGTATGAACTTCTTATATAGGTTTGAGGTTGTTGTACACAATTCGAAGTCAATAATGATTGAGTATTATGTACAACCTAGTCGGGTGATTATTCATGCTAATGAATCATATTTATGGACCATACGCATAAATACATCATGCTTATGGACCAGTCGCACGACTGAACTAGGAGAATGGATCAGTCGTACGATTGAGACATAAGATTGACTCATTCGCACGACTAAACCTTCAATCGTGCGTATGACTTAATCGCATGATTCAGTCGCACGACTGAACCATGCGAATGGTTCAGTTGTACGAATGAAAAACCCTAACCTATAATACCACCTAATTCGTGGAAAAACATAACACTTGAAGTGATCTTGCGAATACACATAAACCCTAGCCGTCCAGAACGTCCAAAACAGCCTGTCCAAGTTCATAGTTCGTTCCTGATCGATTCCTACTCGTTCTTAACGTTTGTTTCAATCTATAGATCGGTCGATGGTTATCGTTCTCACTGAATGGATCGCCAATCAAATAGGATTTCGCACTATTTGATCCGGTATAAACGCATAATCAGTTAGTACTCCGTACGTACACGGTCCCTAACACCAAAACACGCAAACTCATCCAATCGATTGAATAAATGTCATTACATAAGCATAGACCACAAAAACCGTTCAATAGCCAAAATCCATTCAAGTTAACACAAACTAATAATCAACCTAGATAGTGTTGTGATCTTAGCTACTCATATTCAGTAGAAACGTCATCTTAAACAATGAAAACAAGATCAACATGTTCAAAACAAAGTCTAAATAAACAAAGTTACAAAGATGAAAACTGTGATCAAACGTTTGCGATTGTTCCTACGATCTTAGCTTCAATCCTTGGCTTCAAATCCTTGCAAATGCTTCAATTCATCCGTGAGAATGCTCTTAAAACGACAGCTGGTTGGATCCCTTGTTTTGGTTGAGAAGAGTTGTTGAAATACAACTTTGTAAAATTTTGTTGAAAACACCATCTATGTGATACACGCAGAAGAGGCCCTACTGCTGTGCGTATAGCATAGATTAAAAAATACCAAAACCCTAAAATATGATCTATGTAATACACGCAGGAGAGACCCTCCTGCTGTGCGTATCACGTAGATGGGATTTTCAAGAGACTTTTAGTTTTTCACTTAGAAAATATTATAAGTGTTGGTCTTTTCTCATTGTTTGGCTCTTTTCTTCGTTTCCCAAGCGTTTTCTTCACTTTAAGCACCCAGGAACCTATTGAAATACAAAATAAGGAATGATAAGTAAAAACTAAAGAATCTAGCTTAAATTTAAACAGAAGTGACCTGAAAAAATGAAATAAAATGGATGTGTTTTACAACACGTCAAAAATACCCACACTTAATCGTTTTTCATCCTCGAAAAAGTATGCAATGGAATCATAACTAGGAATTGAGTTTTCAATCACACTAAAACATTCCAATTATTCCCACAAACAAGCAACAGGTCATAGTAATCATCGATATTGTTTCCAATTTACCCCAACACTAGCCAATCGAGTTTCTTCTCACGTCAGTTTACGTTCAAGTGATATCAATTCATCTACAGGGTCTCACACTCAGGAAGCTACAATTCAGCCATTTACATTGATTACTTGGTGAGGCATAGGCTAACCCTATTAGAGTTCTCCTACCAATGCAAACTAGGGAACTTATTCCACTTAAGAATCATTGTCATATCTGGGTGACTGAATACTGGGTGAATTAACAAGCATAGACCGGTGCATTCTTCTCTTTTTTTAAGTTCACCTCACCCATGGGTGTATCCTCCAAGTTGCCATCCCGGAAGGTAACACGTAAGTTGTTGCTTACTTTATCTATTTATCCATATTTTTTTCTATATTTTTTCGGTCTAATGCTTGATGGGATATATTTGGTGGAGCGCCACTTCTTTCGGATTCATTTTCATGAAAAGAAAGAAGCGTGCTATGAATTCCTTCTAGGGCAATCACTCTTAGTTCTAAAGTATACACCGGTGCCTAATTATTTAGTTAAGGCATTCATGTTTCCCTAAGATGATAACCCACAAGATTCATTGATTTAAATAGGTCAATTTTAAAACACTTAAAGAAACCCTCAAAGCTAGCTAGGTCACTAACTGATTACCAAGTGACAAATCACTGTTTGTTTGAAAAAAATCATTATCATCATTTTTTTTTTTTGAAAACCAATTCCTAATATTTCTATCATTTTCCATACAATTTGCACAACTCTTTCGAAAACATTTCGTCAGTTGTTTTTTTAAACTTAAACAAATACGTAAATCCCCCATACCCACACTTAAAACACACATTGTCCTCAATGTGGCTTGAAAGACTACGCAACAGAAACACTTAAAGAAACGACCATCAAGAAACAAAAGAAACAAAAGCAAATAAAGATAAAGCGTGATAAAGTGGAACAGACTCCCCTGGTGTATGTGATGAGAATCCACGTGAGTCTTGTTCCATTCAGCCCGTCTAATCTTCCTGATCATCGGCGCCACCCACGCCGCCAGCATCACGAGCACCACCCTGCCCTTTATAATCTCCGTAGTAAAGAGGATACCCCTAGTAGGGGTAAGTAAACCACAGGGGCACCGGCATGTGCTGCCGCTCCATCATGTATCTAATCGCCTGTCTTGACGATCCAATGACCCTAAACCACCTGATCATGTGCTTGAAATTGGTTGCGGTACATCTCGTCATGCTCATCCATTCTTGTAAATAGCTGGCCTTGCAGATCCTGCAGGTCAAACGGCGCAGGCGGAAACTCTCTCAAGGGGTATTGTTGCTGAGGGATTTCGTGGCGAGGCCGACAAATATTTCTCTGTCTGTGTGTTGGTACACCATCTGGATCGTGTTTGCAACTGCAGAACCTACTGGTGGGGGAACCTGCGGGCCTAGACGTACCCCAACCCATCTGATCGGCTCATCCCACTCAATAATGTTGGACTGCCTAAGTTCGTGCAATCCAAAAACACATGTATCTGGCCCGCTAGTCAAATGATGCTCTTGATAGCGATCGAAAACACGCAAATGATTTGCAATGCATGTGACATAAGGGCCAAGATCCAATCTAGCATTGGGGCCACCCTTTCTACCCCTTGTGAATGAAGTCAGAAGATAGCACACTAAATTGATGTCTCTTCTATTCACAATACAATATAAACCAAATAAGTCAACATTTGTGACCTTATCCTTCCCTTTTCTACCAACAATAGTACCCGCGAGTAGACGATGAATGTACTTCAGGAACGGGTCGGTGATGGCTGATGCAACCATATTAGATGAAAACGGACCATCACTAATCAATCTCCAAAACTCACCCAATACAGCTTGAGAAACTGTATGTTCCACATACTTCTTATCTTCACCCCTCAAAGCCAACTCAAAGCATGGTATCCTAGTCTCATCCTCAGTATACAACCCGATAGCCACACCAATTTGTTCTACACTCATATCATATACTTGTCTCCCCCAAGGAAAATGATACTGCATTAGCCCAGTTGTAGCTGCTCGCCTTATATTTCAAAGTGGAATGAAACTCCACTGTCAGCTCTGAATACTATGGCTCAACACACTGAATAGCATTAAGCCATTTGGGTCCCAAAAAACTGATTGATTCTTAACTGGTTCATCAAGTTCTAATCAATTGTCCTATGTCACAATAATTCCATTTCTGCAAACTTAAGACATTTCTCATATTCCCAGTTCCTAGTGCAAATCTGAGGAAAGTGTGACTCATCAAATCCCTCACATCTTTGGGAATAGGCTGATCGTCTGGGTCCGGCACCACATAATGTGCATCATATGTGATGGTCCTGGTAATAACATGAGCACGTGGTTGGTCCTCAGGAGCTCCACTGGCTCTGCGTTTCCCTGATCGTGATGAACTTGCACCTCTATCCATATCCGAGAATTTAAAAAAACATTTATTAGTTAAAAGATGTGTTATGCAAAATCCAACGACTGTATAGCGTTTCTTTTGTAGTCGTTGGAACAAAACAGATGCAAAGGAAATAAAAAATGTTAAACAAAGATAAGTCAAACAAAAAAACCCAAAAGGAATCAGATTTCTCTCGCTCGAATGAGTACAAGCTAGAAAAAACTGATTTAGGCAAACACCTAAAACTCGAAACAAAATCTCAACAAATTTAAACCCGATAGCAACATATTGACAATACCACACTTAAATTTCCACACCATTTGTATGTTATGCATTAGAAGATTTTATCATAATGACCCACAAATCACTAACCAAGTCACTTCCAAATTACTTATTCTCAAAGTAAAAAATTTAAACAATTTAGCACAAATCACACATAATCAACATATGTCAACCCACAACTATACGTAAGTTACTATAAAAAACCAATGTGATCCACAATGTCCATTTTTTCAATTTACATAAACAATATTTAAAATTAAGTTCAAACCAAACATAGTAATCTTCTACCAACCATACCCATACTTAATTTGTCATGAAATCCCAATTTCATCCAAGAAGCACTCCTAAATTCAACTTCAATTTCAAGCAATGTCAAGCCTAACCGGGTTCAAATAGTGAGAAACTAAATAATAACCCAAATAAACTAAGAATTAAACAAAAGAAACCAATTAAAAACAAAGACTTAGAAAAGAATCAGAAGACATACCTTTTGTTGAAGAAAAATGGAACAAGAACAAGAATAAGAAATTGAAAATGTAGTTTTAAATCTTCAACTTTATGAGTGAATTTGTAAAGGTTGAATGGAAGTTGGTGAAAAAGGATTAAAAAGAGGCTGAAAGGATGGTCGGTTGTGATCGATTGGTGGTGGTTGGCGGCGGTTTGGTGGTTGTTAATGGTGGTGATCGAGTGGTGGGGGTTCAAATGGTGATGGTGGGGTTCAAATGGTGATGGTGGAGGGATTTGGTGAGAGTGAAAGGGTGATGGTGATGGTGATGGTTTGGTGAACGGGAAAGGAAGAAACTTCGTGATAGGATCGGATCAATTAGATTTGAATTTTGCAGCGGAATATAACAAAATAAGATCGAATTCAAGCAAGAAAATGATGAATATGCAAACACACAATAACAATTATAGAGAGAGAAATTCTGTTAAAGGAATGTTTTCATTCACGCGTAATGCTTCGGTTAGAATACAACTAGGTCAACATCCCTTATATAGAGGAATGTGACGTCTGCTGATGTCACTTGATTGTGACATCTAACAGAATTATACAAAACAACTGAAATAAAGCAAACTACTGAAATGTTCTCAACAACTGATCACATCTCAGAGAATGCTAAGTACAAAAACATAAAACTACTGACCTATAACTGCTGAAACAATAAACTACTGAAAGGAAAAATTACAAGTACTGAAAAGGAAAAACCATCACAACTACTGAAGTTAACAACTTCAGCTGTTGTGACAACTACTGATCACTCTGGTCTTCAGTCTTTGTCTTCAGTACTTCACTTTCAGACTTTGTCTTCAGTTCTTTACTTTCAGACTTGTCTTCAGACCTTTGTAATCAGCTGATGTCTTCAGCTGTTGTGATCTTCTTCAGTAGTTATAATGTCTGTGGGACTTAGAGGTTTTCTGATCAGGCTCATTGGTTCTTTGGTCCAACAAACTCCCCCTGAACCAGTGCAGCCAAAACCTCTAACTTTATTGATGATCCCACTTATTATTTGGCAAAAATACTCTCTTGATCAGCTTTAGAGGTAATCATATAAGCATAGGCCGGAAAAAGGTTTCTAATCTTTTGATTGGCTAAGTATGGAAGGGAACTCTGTCTTGGGGAAACTAGACATAGAGTCTTGTCCCAACCATGAAACCTATTTCCATTGATGAGTCTGTAAGACTCCCTGCATAGGCCTCAAGGAGAACAACTTGTTCCTCTTGGTGAGTTCTTCTGCTTCTCCCTCAAAGAAGAATTCAGGTCCATAGTATTCAAACAAATACCTTATTGTTTCCCATTCTTCAAATCAACAGTTGTTATCTCTCTGTAAGCAAATTCATCTGGATGAGAGCCTCAAGCAGCAACTGGAGTTCACTCTTTTGAAGATCATCAAGCCTTTTGTATAACAACCCCTTCTTGATCATTTTGTTCTCAAGTATAGACAAAGGGGTGATTTTGAGGTGTGTGCTCTCTTGAATTCTTCAATAATTTCCAGGGTGAGACTACCATGGCCAAATAATTGCAGCATTCAAAGTCTTTCTTACTTGGCCATGATATCTACTTGGTAAGTTTTTCTTGTGTACTGGAACTTACCTGGGGTCTGGCCAAATCCTCACTCTTTCTCTTTGATGTTGGAAGGTATGTCTAAGAGTGTACAGCCTCTGAGCTTGTTTCTTCATACTTGAATGGATGAGGACTGAGGGAAGTCCTTGTCAACCATTTAAGAAATTGCTCATCATGCTGCTTTGTTGTTCTTCTTCTTCAATCTTAACTTTAACCATTTGCCTTTGAGTTTCGGGAGTTATAGTTTGGATTGACTCCTAGGCTTAAGTTCTTCATTTTAATAATAGCAGATATTGGCGATTATCCTCTTATCGTCTTCTTTTCTTCTTCCATCCTCAGCACCCTTCTTTTCTTTTAGGTGCATCACTGGTGGTAGATTGAATGGTTTCTTAGGTAAAGGGGTTGGTTTAGAGGGTTGTGAGGTTGGTTGTTTTGAGGATTGTGAGGGTAATTGTTTTGGAAGTTTGAGATTGGTTGTTAAGTTGTGAGGTTGGTTTTGAAGGTTGTTTTGGTAAGGGAGATTTGAAGGGCTGGTCTATCATTTTGTTTGTGAGGGTGGCTTTGGATAATGTCAGGATCAGTGATCACAAGTTCGATGGATTAGAGTGTAACGTAGTGGAATAAGATCAAGAATTAGACAAATTGTAGCAAGAATTTGATATTCGTATGCATTTAAAACAAATACGAGAGAATATCTTTATGTGACAAAGAATGTTTCAATTATAACAAATATTCTGCTCAATCATTCACCCATTACAATAAGGTTGACACTCCTATATAGAGTGCAATCACTGCTGTAATCACGGGATAGTGACAACTGGCAGATCTATTACAAAAAATAACTAACACTTAAAAACTACTGAAATGTTTACAACTACTGAGAACATATCAGAGTGCTAAGTACAAAATAAAAACTACTGAAACTAAACTACTGAAACTACAACGACTGAAGAACAAGCTCTTCAGTCGTTTTACAAAACTACTGAAAATAAAACTACTGAAAGTAAACCGTCACAACTACTGAAGAAGTCCTCTTCAGTTGTTATGACAACGTCTGATACTTGGTCTTCAGCACTTGTGTCTTCAGATTGTCTTCAGCACTTGTGTCTTTAGACTTTGTCTTCAGCACTTGTGTCTTCAGACTTTGTCTCAGCACTTGTGTTTTCAGACTTTGTCTTCAGCACTTGTGTCTTCAGACTTTGTCTTCAGCACTTGTGTTTTCAGACTTTGTCTTCAGCACTTGTCTTCAGACTTTGTCTTCAGCACTTGTCTTCAGACTTTGTAATCAGTTGTTGTCTTCAGCTGTTGTGGACTTCAGCGGTTGTTGTGACGTCTGTGGGACTTAAAGGTTTTTTGATCCGGCTCATTGGTTCTTTGGTCCAACAAACTCCCCTGAACCAATGCAGCCAAAACCTTTAACTTTATTGAGGTCCCACTTATTGTTGGCAGAATGGTTGGTCTTTTTCCTTCTTGATCAGTTGAGAAGATGACCCATATAAGCACTGGCCTGGAAATGAGTCTCTGATGATTTGGTTGGCAATGTATGGATGGGAGCTCTGTATTGGGAATTGGACACTGAGCTGTTCCCCCATCCATGAGACTCACTTCCCATGTATAAGCCTGTAGGATTCTCTGGTGTATGCTCTGAGAAACATAATTTGTTCTTCCATGGTAAGATTTTTAGGTTCACCATCAAACAATCCTTCACGCCCATACAGCTCTGAAATGTACTTAGCCTGTTTGCCATTTTTGAGCTCAACTGTTGTAATCTGTCTGTATGCAAACTCATCTGGGTGAGTACCTTCAAGTAACAGACTGAGCTCATTTTGTTTGAAGTTCTCAAGCTTCTTGTAGACTAACCCCTTTTAATTACTGTTCTCTAACATCTTTTGGGGTGGCTGTTTAGTCTCATAGCCTTCTTGAAATCTTCTACAATTTCCCAGGGTGATACTACAGGACCACTGTGATCTCTTCATCTACGATCCTTTTTACTTGGCCCTTGTATCTCGCAGGAATGTCTTTCTTCACAATTCTGTGAGCCACCCTAGGATCAGGCCATATTCTCTCCTTTTCCTTTTGATATTGAAATGTGTTAGCAAGGGTGTACAATCTCAGAGCTTCTTTCTTCATACTGATTATTGATGAAGAAGCAGCAGCATAAGTTTTGTCTATGCTTTTCAGCATCTCATCATCATGAAGCCTTTGCTGCTGTTCTTCTTCTATCTTTATCTCACAGTTTCCATCTGTGAGGTGGGAGTGATGGGCATAGGTTTGGCTTTAGGCAAAGTTAGGACTGCAGGAAAGAGGCAGCCTATCTTCTTCCTCATCATCCTCTTCTTCTTCTTCTTCTAGCCTCAACATCCTTCTCTTCTTCTTCTTGGGTGCATCATCATCTGTTCGTTTTGAGGGTAAAGGAGTTGGTTTAATGGGTTGTGGTAGTGGTGATTTTGAAGTGGGAAGTTTTGCAGGTTGTTCTAGCATTCTTGTAGTGAGTGAGGCTTTTGAGTGTTTTGCTAGTTCCTTCTGTTCCCAGCACCTGCCTCATTTAGTGCTTCAATCACCAATCCCTTAGTGTATGCTTCAGACGTACAGATCTTGGTGGTTATTGCCAAGATACTGTCCCTGGTCCATGACTTAATCTCGATCAATGATCTCCAAGGTACTTTGCAATGAATCTGATCATGATCTCTAGTCTTTCTCTTTCTAATGCATCATAACTTGCCCATTTGAGTTAATTTCTTCAACTTCAAGTCTCCTAATCTCTGAGTCAAGCTGTGCAGTATCGAACCCTTGTCTATACAGTTGATCAATAATGGAGTCCATTGATTTACTATGTGTAGCATCCGCCATTTTGATCATCTCATCGAGTTGGAGTTCTTTTTTTTTCCTTCAACCTTCCTCTTCTTATATGTGATATGAAAGTCTTTGTGACTTTCACCCACTTGATCAATGTCGGCTCCCTTCACAAACTCTCTTCCTTCTCAGTCTCCTTCACAAACTCCTCTTCTTCTCAGTCTCCTTTTCTTTCAGTATGCTCTTCCTCTTTGCTTTCACTGACTGACTCTCCCCCTTTTTGGTTGCATTGGTTGCAAGGGTTTGAGTAGCAGAAAGCCTTGTGCTCACAGTCTCCTCCACCAGGGGTTGTATGATTAGGGAAGCCTCTCATCCATGGTTTTGATCACAATGTCTGTGATCATTGGGGTGATGAGAGGTAGGGATTGCTGAAAGGAGCAGCTGTTTGCTCAGAGGGGTTTGTCCCTGAGAAGCAGTGCCAGAAATAGAGGCTGGTGGGTTGGAAGTTTTGAGTGGCTGAGTGTTGGGAGACCTTCAGGTGAAGGTGCCATCTGTGGGTTTATGTTGGTGGCAGATGGACTTGCTTCTTGAGAGAATTGGTCAAGTAGTCTTTGTAGTCTACAGACTTCTTCCTCAAGAATTGTGTTCTGGGCCAGAACATCATAAAAGAAGCCCAGGTCATCATCAGCAGATGCTAAATCACCTGACCTCCTGCTTGTAGCAGGATGTACATGCACTAGGTGTAGACCAGTTTTAGCATGTGCCCCTTTTTCTTGAAACTGGGGACTTCCAGCCTCAGGACGATGTCCTTCATCAGCTGTTGCCTCTGATGAGGTCTTAGCAATGTTACCAGCCTCAGTCTGATCATGTGCTGATTCAGAAGAGGTGGCAGCGTCACCAGATATTCTGATCTCCATATCCACACCAGGAGACAGAACATTTAAACCCCGGTGCTGTGGGTTGTCAGAAGCACGTTGATCCTCTTCCTCAATGGCTGTGGTTTTCCCTTTTGTTGGTGGTTGTTGGGGAGGAGGAGAGGCATGCAGCTGAGTCAGCATGTTTGCAATTATAATGGTTGGACTTTGGGGGGCATTTGCATGGGGAGATAGGGTAAAATCAGTATGCACCTGGGGAGAATGGTGCTCTTCAATGGCAATCTCCTCAAATGAGGAAGATTCCAGATTAGTGGGTACCCCTTCTTTGGTTGCTGCAGGCTCCTTTTGAGAGGAATCCTGAGCGGTGTGGCTGGTAGAGTCTCTGATACTACTGGGGGGTTTACACCAGCAAGTATATCCTGTCTTGGTGGTACAGGAGCATCTTCAGGGGACTCATCTCCCTGAATAGCTGTTTTGGGGCGTTTGGTTTTTGGTTTGGTGGGGACTTTGGATCTTGTGGTGGTGGCTGTGGGTTCCAGCTGCGTGGGTTTGCGCAGCTTGGCAGCCATTTTAGAGATTGGTCAGAGTTGTGCCGGGAGTATACTTCAGGCAATACAGCCATAGCAGGGACTCCCAGGCCAACAAGTCCCTCAGCTTGAAGCTGGTTTTCAATTATGGCCATTATGAACTGAGATATAATATCCAACGGTTAGCAAGTTGTTTTGGGCCATATCCTTGAGCTCTAAAAATAGTATTTCAGAAAAATTTAAAGGTTGTTGCTCAAGGATGGAGTACATTACCTGTTGCCACCTTGTGGACATTTGATCCCATGATGAAGTCTTGGGGCAAGGCAACATTACCATATGAAAGATGAGACGTTCGGCATCCTGGAAATGTTTCTTCAATATGGTAGATGCGCTCAGGTTACCTTGGTATCCATGGTGGGCAAATGATAGATCTGTTGTGCCTTTGGATAACCAGTTGGAAAAGCGGCATCATCCAGATTGAGGGTTTGGCGAAGAATGTCTGGAGTAATGACCACTTTTTGACGATGGACAAACGATTGAAGAGACTCTGTGTCATTCTCCTCAGAGACAAGAGTGACGTTTGTCCAGAATTGGTTAAGAGATTCGGCATATATGGTGGGATTTAACAGAAAAGCCGTTTGGTAAGGTGACTGAACCATTAAATCAATGGCGTTGTGAAACTTGGTCCAGTATGGCGATTTGTGAGATGTGCGACACAGTTGTGTCGTGGTTTTAGTTGCATGGTCGCCATTGATGAAGAGAGGGACAGAGTTTTTGAACGTTAGGTTTGAGAAGAGAGGAGAGAAAAACTCTGAAGGTGGGATAAGGTATTTAAAGGGTAGGGTTAAAACGACTGAAGGTTTTGGTGTTAGTCATCATTTGTTGAAACTACTGAACACTTGGTTTTAACCGGCAGACGTTGAAACAGCTGAAGGGTCTCTGATTTAGTCATCAGTAAAACTACTGAAGACAGTTTTGACTTCAGGTGGTGAAAACAACTGAGGACATGGTGTTTGTCATCAGTAGTTGTGAAACTACTGAAAACAGCTGAAGACTTGGTGTTACTGTTGGAAACAGCTGAAGACTTGGTGTTAGTCTTTAGTAGTTGTAAACTACTGAAGACATAGGTTTGGCTTCAGTTGTTTAGAAACAGCAGTTGTAGAAACAACTGAAGAGAAATTTCTCATCAGCTGTTTTCGTCAATTCATAGCTTTTCAGCTGTTTCAGTCTGACCTCCACACTTACTCATCAGACTTAAATCTGAGTTCAGAGGTTTCATTGGTCATCAGTACTTATCTGCATTTCTGACATCAGTAGTTGTAGCTACATCAGCTGTTGTGATTTCATCAGCTGTTGTAACTACATCAGCTGTTTTAACAAATAAAGTACTTCAGTACTTGTGAGGCATGTAGCCTTCAGTAGTTAAAAAAACTACTGAGGGTAAAGGAACTCATCAGTACTTATATGTGACATAGTTACCAATGATCATCAGTACTTATTACTGAGATCATCAGTAGTTGTCACTTATTCTAGCTGCAGCATACCAAGCCTTAACACCAGGTTGTGGAAAGTTGAACTATCCAAAGGCTTAGTAAAAATGTCTGCAAGCTCATCAGCACTAGGAACAAATTTGGATCAATCAGACCTTTTCAAAACAATCTCTAATAAAATGTGTCTGATTTCAATATGTTTAGTCCTAGAGTGCTGGACAGGATTCTTGACAATACAAAGAGCTGAAGAGCTGTCCATTAACAATGGGGTCTTAGTCTCTGTTATGCCATAATCCAATAATTGGTTTTGAAGCCATAGTACCTGAGATGTACAGCTTGCAGCAGCAATGTACTCGGCTTCAGCAGTTGATGTAGCAACAGATGTTTGTTTTTCTTTATCAAACTGCCTAGGAAGAAATCAAAAGAAGTTGCCTAGGAATTCACACCAGAAGTTGATTGACAACTTACACCCTGCATAGTCACTGTCAGAAAAAGCAACTAATTTACCAGAATGTCTAGTAGAATACCATAAACCTAGAGATGGAGTGCCTTGCAGATATCTAAAGATCCTCTTGACTGCAATCAAATGAGACTCCTTAGGTGCAGCCTGAAATCTAGCACAAACACATGTAGCAAACATAATATCTGGTCTAGAAGCTGTTAAGTACATCAAGGACCCAATCATACATCTGTAAAGTGTTTCATCAACCACTTTACCTTTCTGATCTGTATCCAGTTGTGTGGTGTTGCACATGGGAGTAGAACAGGGCTTACAGTTTTGTAAATCAAACTTTTCCAAAAGATCTTTTGTGTATTTGGACTGATGAATGAAAATTCCATCAGCCTTTTGTTTGATTTGCAAACCCAGAAAGAATTGTAATTCTCCCATGGCACTCATTTCAAACTTTTGTTGCATCAACTTTGTAAAGGCATCACACAACTGTGGATCAGAGGATGCAAAAATAATATCATCTACATAAATTTGAACAAGTAGATTATGCTGCCAGCTTTCTTAATGAATAAAGTTTTATCTATGGAGCCTCTAGTGAAATTATTTTCCAGAAGAAAGTTTGATAATGTCTCATACCAGGCTCTAGGAGCTTGTTTCAACCATAAAGAGCCTTATCAAGCTTATACACCCAATTAGGATGTTTATTGTCCTCAAAACCTGGTGGTTGACATACATAAACCTCTTCTTTAATTTTCCCATACAAAAATGCACTTTTGACATCCATTTGAAAAACTTTAAGATTTTGATAAGCAGCATAAGCTAAAAAACAATCGAATTGCTTCCAGTCTGGCTACAGGGGCAAAGGTTCATCATAATCAATACCTTCTTCTTGTGCAACCCCTGAACAACCAGTCTGGCCTTGTTCTTAACAATAAGCCCATTTTCATCAGTTTTGTTCCTAAAACCCATTTAGTGCCTATTGCACACTTACCTGGAGGTAGAGGAACCAGTTCCCACACTTGCTGTTTCTTGAACTGAAGAAGCTCAAGCTGCATGGCATCAACCATCCATTGTCCTTTAAAGCAATGTGATAATTCTTGGCTCTTGCTGACTGATGAAGAGAGCATAGAAGCAGAAATTTGACAATTGACTTCTTGTTGATACGCCAGCAGTGATATCACCAATGATTTGAGACATAGGGTGATTCTTCAGATCTTGGTACACAATGAGATCAGTGCAAGTGTTTGTAGCAGGCTCAGCAGCAACAGATGGTGATGGTGAAGCATTTCCTTGAAACCAATCAGTAGATGGTAATTCAAAGGAAGTTGAAGTTGTAGAAATCTCATCAGCATTTGTTGTGGATTGTGCTACTGGAGCTACAGGAACATCAGGTCTAGCTGAATCAGGCAGTTGATCACTAAACTTGAAGAGGTGAGTACTACTATCATCATCATCATCAGCACCAGCAGTACCACCAGGTGGTGAACTGTTGACAGGAGCAACAGCAGGAGTTTGATAAGGAACATATTGCAGTATGTCCAAATCAAATATCTCCACAGGGCTTTGTGGAATCTTGTCCTTTGGAGATTCATTAAACTTAACATGTAGAGTCTCTTCAACCATCTTTGTTCTACAGTTGAAGACTCTGTATGCTTTGCAAGTTGATGAATAACCAACAAAGTACCCTGCATCCACCTTAGGATCAAATTTTGGAGTTGATCCCGTGTGTTGAGAATGAAACAAGGACATCCAAAAGCTCTGAAGAATGAAATTAGAGGGGCCAAATGATGAAGAACTTCATATGGAGTCTTCATCAACCTCTGATTTACTAGAGCTCTATTCTGTACATAGCAAGCTGTATTGACAGCTTCAGCCCAAAAAGTCATTGGCAGTCCAGAATCAGCCAACATGGACCTTGCAGCTTCAATAAGGGTCCTGTTCTTTCTCTCCACTACTCCATTTTGTTCAGGAGTTCTTGGAATGCTAAAATGCCTCTTGATTCCCTTTGAGAGGTAGAACTCATCAAGTGTATTGTTTCTAAATTCTGTTCCATTATCACTTCTAATACACTTGACTGAGAGGGAATACTGCTTCTCAACATACAACACAAAGTTGATAATCTTCTGAGCTGCCTCATCCTTTGAATGCAAGAAGAAAGTCCATACAAATCTGGAGTAATCATCCACAATTACCAGACAGTATTTCTTCTTAGCCATACTCATCACTCTCACAGGACCAAAGAGATCCATGTGAAGAAGCTGTAAGCAGGCAGTGGACTTAGGTTCTTCTATGGAGGGAAATGAAGATTTGTGCTGTTTTCCTTTAAACAAGCAGTGCAGTTATCTTCACATTTGAACTCCTTCATAGGCATCCCCTTACTAAACCATGGTTTATCAGCTGATTTATGTTTTTGAGATTAACATGACCCAGCCTTCTATGCCATAGAGTAGATTCTTGAAGGGAAGCCTTGGAAAATAGGCAAGGATGGCCTTTGAGATCTATTTTCTTGGAAAGATCTAAGGCATACACTCTTCCTGTCCTGTTGGCCTTTAGGAGAGTGTATTCATCCAACACCTTATCAATCAAACTTAGAACTTTGGATGACAGAATCCGACAGTTCTGACTGGTGAAAAGAGCAACATGGCCTTTGTCACACATTGACTGACACTCAAGAGGTTGTACTTGAGATTTTCCACATGGTTAACATCATCAAACTTTATTTCCCCATTGGAAACAAAGCCTTTGCCGATGATGTAACCCTTTGCATCATTGCCAAATGACACAAACCCCTTCCTTCCTTGAGAGTAGTCATTAAGAAGTGATCTGTTTCCTGTCATATGCATGGATCCTCCACTGTCTACATACCAGATGCCTCTGTGGCATGTTGAAGAACCCTGCAAAACAAAACAAATTAGTTAGATTTTGAGACCCAAACCTTTTGGTTTTGGCCTGTTCACATCAACAGATGGTAAACTAACAGGTTTGTTGGAAACAACAGCCTGAGAGGAAGAAGATGGTGAAGAAGAGGAATCCTTTGGCTTGGACCTCCTTTTCTGTGGTTTCAACATAGGAACATCTAATTGGTTTACTCTTCCCAATAGATGTTGAACCATCATAACCAGCTGTGTCTGATTTTGTGATAAAGCTTTCAGCTCTTCAGACACATTGGCATTGGAGTTTGATAAGTTCCTATGTTGCACCTTCTTCTTTTGAGCAATCTCAGCTGTTACCTGTTTAACCCCTTCCTTTTTGGATTTCTTTTTGGACTTAAGGGTTACAGGATTTGATGTTGCTGGTACAAATGTGGCTTCAAACTCAGTTTTCATTTTAACCATTTTCTCTTTAATTTCCTCTTTATGTTTGAGTTTGGATCCTCTTTTGTACCAACAATCATCTGTAAGATGATTAAACAAACCACATACTTCACATGGTTTCTCTTCATCTTATGTTGATCATCAACTAAAGAGAATGAAACTACTGAAGACTTGCTCTTCAGTACTTTGGAAGCATTATTTGCTTTCTTGACTTCCTCTTTAGTAGTCTTCAAACTCTTTCTACTGACAGTTTTCTTCTTTTCAGTGCTGACAGTAGTTGGAGTTTGAACTTCAGGTGTTAAATCTTGCTCTCCAGTCCTTTCAGGACTTCCAGAAATAACTCCTGAGTTGATCAACTCTTTGATCATGTGAGTGTCAGCAATGGAACCATCAACATCAGCTGATAGGTTCTGAGAGGGCTTAGTGCTGACTTCAACTTTTGATGATGCTCTATCAAAAGTGAATCACATGATGAGGTGGATTGGTTATTGCTTTCTCCATCAGATTTCACTCTGCTCTTGAAGCAAAATCTGTAGGAGGAGCAGTGTGATTATAACCAATGCCAAACTTCACATTGGAAGCTGATTGCTTGCTAAGAAGCATTTCAAAACCTTTGCATGATTGTACCCATCGATCACACTCTACTTGGGTGACTGCAAGGGTTTCTTTGAGACTTCTCTGGTCTTCCAGAATAACCTCTAGCTTGGCCTTTTCATCATTAATTGGCATTTAAGCTTATAAATCTCATCACTTTTATTATTAAGAGCAGACTCATACTCAGCTTTTCTTTTGGAAATGGTTTTCTCAAACTCAAGTTTTTGATTTATTAATGCTACATTTGCCTCTCTAATAGAGACAAAGGCAGCTATGCATGATTCAGAACATAACTTGGCTTTAGCCTCTGAAGATACCTGAGTTACCTGTGAAGATGATGCATTTGAGCAGGAACCCTCAGTAGACTCCAGAGCCATAAGTGCTAGATTCCAAAAGGACTGTCACCACCATGTTGATCAGCACCTGTGAACAGTTGTTCATGACCAGACATGTCATCTGGCAAACTGCTCCAGTCAACAACTCCAGGGGTGAAGAAGCTATGTTGTTGAGGTTGAGGAGGTTGATGAGATGGTTGAGGTTCTGGTAGTGCATGAGGTTGTGGTACCATAGGAGCTTGAACTTGACTGGTTTGTGGCATGTAATAACAAGGGTAAGGATATGGCGTTTGACCCTGAGGAACAAAATATGCAGGAGATTGTGGTTGAGAATGATGACTAGAATTGACAGGATGTTGCCCTTTGTTTTGTTGACTATTGCCAGGGAAAGTCACAAAAGGTGCAGAGGAATTAGATCAAGATGATCTACATTCTCTAGCAAAGTGTCCAAGCCTTTGGCATTTGTGACACCTCAACTTACTCTTGTCAAAACCAACTTTGGTTTTGCCAGAGAGTCCTGGGAACTTTCTTCCAGTTCTTTTGTAGAACTTCTGAGATCTGATATTTATCAAGGCCATTTGGCTCAAAATATCCATCTCTTCTAAGTCATCATCAGCAATCCCCTTGAGATCATCCATGATGAAGCATAGATTGTCATTATTACACCCAGTAAACTGACTATCAACACTCACAAATGCAGAATCAGAAATGTTTGAAGAGAAATCAATATGCTCATCATACTGGCATTCAGATGAAAGCATATTCTGACTCATGACTAACCAAGGCAGTGTTGCCTGGTACAAGTCTTCAGTGAGCTTACCAGATGAAGACAAGTTTTCGTTTCTGTTCTATCTCTCTCTCAAATGTGAGCAATTTCCCATGGAGTTGGGTGAGAGATAGTTTGTCCAAATTTGCACTGGAGCGTAGGACAATAGTATATGTGTCCCATCTCTCAGGCAGTGATCTGAGAAATCTGTTATTCATCTGGATATTGGTGTACTCATGTTTGACCATTTTTAATTCAGAGATCAAACAAGAGAACCGCTCAACTGTTGAGTCAGTGTCTCACCCTTCCTATGAGAGAATGTCTCATATTGTTGGGCAAGGATCTCTCTATTATTTGCCAAGACCTCATCTGTTCCTCCAAATTGTTCTTTCAAGGCATTCCAGAGGTCATGGGCAGATTCATAATGCATTAGCCCAGAATAGATTTCATTGGGTAGTGCCATGGCCAGAATTCCATGGGCTTTGCATCAATCTCAAACAATTTCTTATCCTCATCTGAGTATTGATCCCTCCTCTTCGGAACCATTTGATTGGTTCGGGTTATTCACCATAGGCTTGTGTGGACCATGTACCACTGATGTCCAACAAACTGAGCTGTTAACAGACAGGTGATGGAGCATACGTCGTTGCCATATGTTTACTCATTCTAACCAGCATTGGAGGCTTGGTTGAGGAACAGTATTGTGCGGATCATTGGAAGGAGTAGTCATTTTAGGTCCAAAAACAATTTAATTCAAGCTTTTAAAAGATTTTAGACAGACCACACAGACTCAATGAAAACCAAGAATAAATCTCAGGATGAATGACCAAAAAACACAGAAAATTCAATCTCTAAAACGTTCTTGCAAAAATGCTAATTCAATCAACTTGGATCTTAATAGCAGTTCAATGATCAATTATTAGATCGATCAATGATTAACCTGCTCTGATACCATTTGTCAGGATCAGTGATCACAAGTTGATGGATTAGAGTGTAACGCACGGAATAAGATCAAGAATTAGACAAATTGTAGCAAGAATTTGATATTCGTATGCATTAAAAACAAATACGAGAGAATATCTTTCTGTGACAAGAATGTTTCAATTATAACAAATATTTCTGCTCAATCATTCACCCATTACAATAAGGTTGACACTCCTTATATAGAGTGCAATCACTGCTGTAATCACGGGATAGTGACAACTGGCAGATCTATTACAAAAATAACTAATACTTAACAAACTACTGAAATGTTCACAACTACTGAGAACATATCAGAGTGCTAAGTACAAAATATAAAACTACTGAAACTAAACTACTAAAACTACAATGACTGAAGAACAAGCTCTTCAATCGTTTTACAAAACTACTGAAAACAAAACTACTGAAAGTAAACCATCACAACTACTGAAGAAGTCCTCTTCAGTTGTTATGAAAACGTCTGATACTTGGTCTTCAGCACTTGTGTCTTCAGACTTTGTCTTCAGCACTTGTGTCTTCAGACTTTGTCTTCAGCACTTGTGTCTTCAGACTTTGTCTTCAGCACTTGTGTCTTCAGACTTTGTCTTCAGCACTTGTGTCTTCAGACTTTGTCTTCAGCACTTGTGTTTTCAGACTTTGTCTTCAGCACTTGTCTTCAGACTTTGTCTTCAGCACTTGTCTTCAGACTTTGTAATCAGTTGTTGTCTTCAGCTGTTGTGGACTTCAGTGGTTGTTGTGACGTCTGTGGGACTTAAAGGTTTTTCTGATCCGGCTCATTGGTTCTTTTGGTCCAACAGATAACTTAGCCATGTCAGATCTCTTCCCAGCACCAGCTTCATCCAAAGCTTCTATGATTAAACCTTTGTTAAAGCTTTCAGAGGAGCATATTTTGGTGGTTATCTCCAAAATGCTATCTCTGGACCATGACTTGATCTCAATGATAGGTCTTCCCAAGTGTTTGGATAGGAATCTGATCATAGCCTCTAGTCTTTCCCTTTCTTCTTTATTGCAGCCTGCCCATCGGTTCTCAATCTCCTGAATCTCAAGCCTTCTGATCTCTGAATCAAGTTTGGCAGTATCAAATCCTTGCCTGAAGAGCTGATCAATAATCCTGTCCATGGATCTGCTGTGTTGCTCATCAGCTTCTTTGATCATCTCATCCAACCTCTTCTCATCCTCAGTTTGTTCACCAACACTCTTCTTTCTTTTGTAAGTGATGATCTCTTTCCCTTTAGTTTCCTTGGCTTCTTCCTCTTCAACTCTTTTTCTTTTATCATCTTTCACTGACTTAGTCTCCCCCTTTTTGGTTGCATTGGGTTCAGGGGTTTGAATGTCAGAAATTTTCTTTGACACAGTATCATCCACAAGGGTTTTAAGATCTAAGGAAACCCTCTCATCAATGGTTTGATGGACAATTGTAGTGATTATGGGAGTGATTAGAGGTAAGGAGGATTTGAAAGCAGCAGCCATTTGCTCAGAGGGGTTCTCTCCCTGAGAAATGGTGCCTGAAGCAGAGGCTGGTGGCTTGTTTGATTTGAGTGGCTCAGTGTTTGGGAGAGCTTCAATAGAAGCTGCCATCTGTGGGTGAATTGGGGCAGATGGACTTGATTCCTGAGACGTTTTGGCAAGCTGTTCTTTTAATCTGCAAACCTCAGCCTCAAGAATGGTGTTTTGGGCTAAAACTTCAAAGAAAAAGCCCAGGTCATCATCAGTGGAAGCTGAATCAACTGACCTCCTGAGTGAATCAGGATGAACATGTGCTAAGTGTAAATCAGTAATCACATGTGCCCCTTTGTCTTGGAACTGGGGACTTCCTGCCTCAGGAGCAAGTCCTTCATTGGCAGTTGCCTCTGGTGAGGTCTTAGAGATGATACCTGCTTCATCCTGTTCATGTGTTGAAACAGGGAAAGTGGGAGCCTCACCAGATGTTCTAGTCTCCACATCTACACTAGGAGATTGAACTTTATAATCCCTATGCTGTGGGTTGTCAACTACATTTTGATCCTCTCCCTCAGCTGTTGAGGTTTTCCCAGTGTTAACAGGTTTCTGGGGAGGGGTAGAGGAATGTAGTTGAGTCAGCACTTGTGCAATGACTGCAGTTGGGCTTGTAGGGGTGGTATCAGTGGGAGATGGAGGTGAAAAGGTTTGCACCTGGGGAGAGTAGTGCTCTTCAATGGCAATCTTCTCAAGTGAGATAGATTCCAGTAATGTGGTTTCCCCAATGTTGGTTACATCAGGATCCTGTTGAGAGGATACCTCAGCAGTTTCAGCTGGTGGAGTCATTGAAACTACAAGGGGATTAAGACTTGTAGGTTCATCCTGCGTTTGTGCTGCAGGGGCATCATCAGGGGACTCAACTCCCTGAGTAGCCTTTTTGGTTTTCTTTGGTTTTGGTTTGGAAGGGACTTTAGATTTGGAGGTGGAGGCTGTGGGTTCCCTCTGCTTGGGTTTTAGCAGTTTGGCAGCCTCTTTGAGTTGTGGGTTTGAGTTGTGCCTGGAGTATACCTCTGGCAAAACTACCAGAGCAGGGACTCCAAGGCCAAGAAGGCCATCAGATTTTAATTGATTTAGAATTATGGCCATAAGAAAACTTGGATATAATATCCATCCATTTGCCACAGGTTTCATCGCCAAATCTTTTAATTCTAAAAATATGATTTCAGAAAAATTTAGGCTTTGAAGTTCAAGGATAGAGTACAATACCTGTTGTCACCTGGATGACATTTGATCCCATGAGGATGTTTTGGGAGCAAGACAGACATTGATCATGTGGAAAATGAGTCGCTCAGCATCATGGAAGTGCTTCTTCAGAATGGTAGTAGCACTTAGGTCACCCTTATAACCATGATTGGCAAAAGATAGATCAATGGTGCCTTTGGGGTATTTGGTGGTATAGGTGGCATCATTCAGGTCTAGGGTTTGACGAATGATCTCAGGAGTGATGACCACCCGTTTTTGGTTGACAAACGACTGGAGAGTGATGGTGTCATCATTCTCAGTAGTATGAACAGTGACGTTTGTCCAAAATTGGCACAGGGTATCGAGGTAGATGGTAGGATTCAAGAGAAAGGCTGTGCGGTATTAGGAATCAACCATCAAGTCAATAGCAGCATCAAACTTGTTCCAAATGTTGATTTGGTAAGGTGAGCGACACAGTTGTGTCGAGGTTTGATTTGCATGGTCGCCATTAATGGAAGATGAACGTTTGGAGAGTGGGTTATGAAAAATTTTGAAGTTAGGGTTAGGTATATATAGGTTATGAAACGGCTGAAAGAAAACAACTGAAAGTTTTGGTGTGAGTCATCAGGTGTTAGAAAACAATTGAAGACATGGTTTTAACTTTCAGATGTTGTTTGGAAATGAAACAGTAGATGTCGTCAATTCACAGTGGTCAGCTGTTTCAATGACCTTAACACTTACTCATCAGATCATCTGATTTTCAGATGTTTCATTGGTCATCAGTACTTATTTATGATAAAAGACATCAGTAGTTTGAACTACATCAATACTTTTTAACAAATGAAGTACTTCAGTATTTTTAACAAATGATAAAATGACTTATCAGCACGTATTTTTGACAAAAGTATACTAATGCTCATCAGTATTTATTGACTAAGAGCATCAGTAATTGTCAAATTATTCTAGTTGCAGCATACCAAGCCTGAGTACAAGATTATTAAAAGTTGCACTATCCAAAGGCTTAGTAAATATATCTGCAAGCTCATCAGCACTAGGCACAAACTTTGGATCAATCAGACCTTTTTCATAACAATCTCTGATAAAATGATGTCTGATCTCAATATGTTTGGTCCTAGAATGCTGGATAGGATTCTTAACAATACAAAGAGCTGAAGCACTATCCATTAATAAAGGAGTCTTACTCTCTGTAATGTCATAATCCAATAATTGATTTTGAAGCCAGAGTACCTGAGATGTACAGCTTGCAGCTGCAATATACTCTGCTTCAGCTGTGGATGTAGCAACTAAAGTTTGTTTCTTACTCTGCCAAGAAACCAAACAGTTGCCTAGAAATTGGCATCCACCAGAAGTTGATTTTCTGGTTAACTTACACCCTGCATAGTCACTATCAGAGAAAGCAACCAATTTGCAAGAGTGCCCAGTGGAATACCAAAGTCCTAGAGATTTAGTTCCTTGCAAATATCTAAAGATCCTCTTGACTGCAATCATATGGGAATCCTTAGGAGCAGCCTGAAATCTAGCACAGACACAAGTTGCAAACATAATATCTGGTCTAGAAGCTGTTAGGTACATCAAGGAACCAATCATACATCTGTAAAGAGTTTCATCAACTACTTTACCTTTTTGATCAGCATCCAGTTGTGTGTTGCTGCACATGGGAGTAGAACAGGGTTTACAGTTTTGTAAATCAAACATGGTTAGCAAATCTTTTGTGTATTTTGACTGATGAATGAAAGTTCCATCAGTCAGTTTTTTGATTTGCAAACCCAGAAAGAATTGTAATTCTCCCATGGCACTCATTTCAAACTTTTGTTGCATCAATTTAGTAAATGCATCACACAACTGTGGATCAGATGATGCAAAAATCATGTCATCAACATAAATTTGAACAAGTAGCTTATGCATGCCTGCTTTCTTTATGAACAAAGTTTTATCTATGGAGCATCTAGTGAAATTATTTTGAAAAAGAAAGTTAGATAATGTTTCATACCAGGCTCTGGGTGTTTGTTTCAACCCATAAAGAGCCTTATCAAGCTTATACACCCAATCAGGATGTTTATGATCTTCAAAACCTGGTGGTTGACACACATAAACTTCTTCTTTTATTTTACCATATAAAAATGCACTTTTGACATCCATTTGAAAAACTTTAAGGTTATGAAAAGCAGCATAAGCTAAAAATAATCTAATTGCTTCCAGTCTGGCTACAGGGGCAAAGGTTTCATCATAATCAATACCTTCTTCTTGTGAAAACCCCTGTACAACCAGTCTAGCCTTGTTCTTGACAATTTGGCCTTTTTCATCAGTTTTATTCCTAAACACCCATTTAGTGCCTATTGCACACTTACCTTGGGGTAGAGGAACCAGTTCCCACACTTGCTGTTTTTGAAATTGAAGAAGCTCAAGCTGCATGGCTTCAACCCATCCATTGTCCCTTAAGGCCACGTGATAATTCTTTGGCTCTTGCTGACTGATGAAGAGAGCATAGAGACAGAAATTAGACAATTGACTTCTTGTTGAAACACCAGCATTAATGTCACCAATGATCTGGGACATGGGATTATTCTTCAATTCTTGATATACAATAATATATGTGTAAGTGTTTGTAGGAAGCAGCAACAGATGTTGATTCAGACTCTTGAAACCTAGACTGAGATGGCAGTTCAAATAAAGTAGAGGATTCAGAGATTTCATCAGCATTTGTTGTGGATGGAGCTGCTGAGGCTACAGGAACATCAAGTGTAGTAGAAACAGACAGATGATCACTACAACTTGTATTTGTATCATCAGATGGAGAGGATGGAACTTCAGAACAACAACAGGTGGAGGCTGATATGAATCATATTGTAGTATGTCCAAATCAAACAACTCAACAGGGTTTTGAGGAATCTTGTCTTTTGGAGATTCATTAAACTTGACATGCAAAGTTTCTTCAACAATCTTTTCTGCAATTGAAAACTCTGTATGCCTTGCAAGTAGATGAATACCCAACAAAATACCCTGCATCCACCTTGGATTCAAACTTCTGAAGTATATTCTTTGTATTAAGAATATAACATGGACACCCAAATGCTCTAAAAAATGAAATCAAAGGGGCCAAATAATGTAAGAGCTCATAAGGAGTCTTCATCAACCTCTGATTCACTAATACTCTATTCTGAACATAGCAAGCTGTGTTGACAGCTTCAGCCCAAAAGGTTAGTGGCAAACCTGAGTCAGCCAACATTGTCCTTGCAGCTTCAATAAGGGTCCTGTTCTTTCTCTCCACCACTCCATTTTGCTCTGGAGTTCTTTGAATACTATATTGTCTTTTGATTCCCTTAGACAAATAGAATTCATCAAGAGTGTGATTCCTAAACTCTTTCCCATTATCACTTCTCACACATTTGACTGGAAGTGAATGCTGCTTTTCCACATGCAACACAAAATAAATGATACTTTGAGCAGCCTCATCCTTGGAATGCAAGAAGAAAGTCCATACATATCTGGAATAATCATCCACAATTACCAGACAGTACTTTTCTTTGCCATGCTCATTACTCTCACAGGACCAAAGAGATCCATATGCAGTAATTGCAAGCAGGCAGTGGACTTAGGTTTTTCTATAAGAGGGAATGAAGCTTGTGTTGCTTTCCTTTTAAGCAAGCTGGACAGTTATCATCACACTTGAACTCCTTCAATGGCAAACCTCTCACTAAACCATGATGAATGAGCTGATTCATGTTCTTAAGATTCACATGACCAAGCCTTCTATGCCACAGTTCAGATTCTTGAGGAGAGGCTTTGGAGAACAGACATGGATGGCCTTTAAGATCAATTTTCTTTGATAGATCTAAAGCATATACTCTTCCAATCCTATTGGCCTTCAGGAGAGGATATTTATCCAATATCTTGTCAATCTTGTGCAAAACTTTGGAAGACAGAATCCTACAGTTTTGACTTGTGAAAAGTGCAACATGCCCTTTATCACATATTTGATTGACACTCAAAAGATTGTATTTGAGGTTCTCCACATGGTTAACATCATCAAATCTTATCTCCTCATTTGAGACAAAACCTTTCCCAATGATGTAACCCTTGGCATCATTTCCAAAAGAAACACATCCCTTCTTCCCTTGAGAATAGTCATGAAGAAGAGAGCTGCTCCCTGTCATATACATGGATCCTCCACTATCTACATACCAGATGCTTCTTTGGCATGATGAAGAACCCTGAATTTATCACAAACATTAGTTAGCCTTTGAGACCCAAACCTTTTTGGTTTTGGGTCTGTTTTCATCAACAGATGTTAAACTAACAGATTGTGCATGATTAACAGCCTTTGAAGATGTAGAAGGTGCTGAAAAGGATTCCTTGGATTTTAGCTTAGGTGTCCTTTTCAGTGGTTTAATCACAGAAACATCTAATTAGTTAACTCTCCCCAATAGATGTTGAACCATCATCACAAGTTGTGTCTGATTGGTTTTCAGAGTTTTCAACTCAGTTGACACATCAGTACTTGTTGATGATTTGTTCTTGTGATTCACTACATTCTTCTTTTGAAAAGACACAGACTTAGTCTGAGTTTTTAATATTCCCTGAGGAATATTTGCAGCTATTGTTTGACAAACCTCTTCCTGCTTTGTGACTTTTTGAAAAAACTTTGGTTTATCAGATTTTGATGATTGAGGTACAAACTTGGTTTTAAATTCATCTTTCATTTTATGCATTTGCTTCTTAATGACTTTCTCTTTGTTGAATATTAAACCCTTATTATACCAGCATTCATCAGTAAGATGATTGAACAAACCACATATTTTACATGGCTTTCTTTTCATCTTTTCTTGATCAACTGCTGAAGCTGATGAAACGACTGAAGATTTGTTCTTCAGTACTTTCTTCCTTTCAGTACTTTTGGGAAGTACTGAAGGATTTTCAACAACTGAAGATTTGTTCTTCAGAAGTTTTCTATCAGTACTTTTGAGAATCCTGATAGATTTTTCAGCAGTTGTCAAGGAATGCTTATTTTCCTCTTATTTGAAATGCTCTTCAGGTGTTGTGTTTTGCCCTTCAGTACTTTGAGTACCTTGAGGAACAACACCTGAATTTCTCAGTCTCTTCTTGATCAAGTGTTTCGAGGCAGTGGGACCATCAGTAATTTGATTAGCTGAGGTACTCACACTATCTTCATCCTCAGATTTTGAATTATCATTTGAGGATGAAACACCTGATGATGTGGTTTGGGAATGATAGTCATCCTCAGATTTTACTTCTAACTTGGGAGTAAAATCTGTGGGAGGTATGGTATGATTATACCCAATCCCAAGCTTCACATTAGAAGCAGTTTGCTTACTGAGAAGCATTTCAAATCCCTTGCATGATGTTACCCAGTGTTCACAATCAACTTGGGTAGCTGCAAGTGTTTCTTTGAGATTTTTGTGATTTTCCAGAATAACTTCTACCTTTGCTTTTTCATCAGTTATTTGACACTTAAGTTGATAAATCTCCTCATCCTTCTCTTTTAAAACAGACTCAAACTCAGCTTTTCTTTTGGAAATTGCTTTTTCTAGGTCAAGGTTTTGATTAATTAAAGCTACATTTGCTTCCCTAATAGAAACAAAAGCAGCTATGCATGATTCAGAACATAATTTGGCCTTAGCCTCAAAAGATACTTGTGGTACCTGAGATGATGAAGAGTTTTCATCAGTAGATTCCAAGGCCATTAGAGCAAGATTTCCAAAAGGGTTTTCACCACCATGTTGACCAGCACCAGCAAATTGTTCAGAATAACCAGAGACATCATCTGGTAGGCTGCTCCAGTCAACAACCTCAGGGGTGAAAAAGCTCTGATGAGATTGAGATTAAGATTGCTGATTTGTTTGAGATGGTTGAGGATCAGGTAGAGCATGTGGTTGTTGAGCCATGGGTACAGAAACTTGACCAGACTGAGGCATGTAAAAACATGGATAAGGATATGGCATTGGGCTTTGAGGAACAAAGTATGCAGGAGATGATTGATGTTGTGAATGATGATCAGAACTGGTAGAATGATGCCCTTTGGATTGTGAGCTATTGCTTGGAAAAGTCAGAAAGGGTGCAGATGAGTTAGATCCAGATGATCTACACTCTCTAGCAAAATGTCCAAGTCTATGACACTTGTGACATCTCAACTTACTCTTGTCAAAACCAACCTTGGTTTTGCCAGAGAGACCAGGGAATTTTCTACCTGTTCTTTTGTAAAACTTTTGAGATCTGATATTGATCAATACCATTTGGCTCAGAATATCCATCTCTTCCAGATCATCATCAGCAATTCCTTTCAAATCATCCATCATAAAACACAAATTATCAACATTAAAACCTGAGTTTCCCTCAACTCCAACAAAAGCATGATTTCCACTGTTTGAAGAGAAATCAATATGCTCATCACATGAACTTTCAGATGAAGCATATTCAGACTCATGACCAACCAGAGCAGTGTTACCTGGTACAAAGTCATCAGTGAGCTTTCCAGATGAAGATAGTTTCCTTTTCTGTTCTATCTCTCTCTCAAATGTTAAGAGTTTCCCATGAAGTTAGGTGAGAGATAGAGTATCCAGATTTGCACTAGAGCGTAGGACAATGGTGTAAGTGTCCCATCTCTCAGGCAGGGGATCTGAGGAATCTGTTATTCATCTGGCTGTTTGTGTATTCATGTTGAACCATTTTTAGCTCAGAAATCAAACATGAAAACCGCTCAAACTGTTGAGTCAATGTCTCACCCTTCCTATGAGAGAATGTCTCATATTGCTGGGCAAGGATTTCTCTGTTGTTAGCTAAGACCTCATCAATTCCTCCAAATTGTTCCTTCAGAGCAACACAGAGATCATAAGCAGTTTCATGATGCATAATCCCAGAATAGATTTCATTAGGCAATGCCATGGCCAAAATTCCATGGGCTTTAGCATCAATCTCAAACAGCTTTAAATCCTCATCAGAATATTGTTCCTTCTTTTTAGGAACCATCTTATTGGTTTCAGGATTACTCACCATAGGCTTGTATGGTCCATGAACCACTGACTTCCAACAACCTGAACTGTTAAAAGACAGGTGATGGAGCATTCGGCGTTGCCATATGTTATACTCACTCCTAACAAGCATCGGAGGCTTAGTCGAGGAGCCAGTATTGTGAGGATCATTGATTGAAGTAGTCATTTTCACTAATTCAATCGAATTCAATGAGATTAAAATCAGTCTAGTTTAAGAACTCAACAACACAATTGGAAAACACAATTAAAATCTCAATTAATTAACCGGAAGCAACAGAAAATCAATCTCTATAATCAATTCTTGCAAAAATGCTAATTCGATCAACCTTAGCTATCAAAAGAGCAGTTTCAATGATCAATTGTTAGATCGATCAATGATTAACCAGCTCTGATACCATTTGATAGGATCGGATCAATTAGATTTGAATTCTGCAGCGGAATATAACAAAATAGGATCGAATTCAAGAAAGAAAATGATGAATATGCAAACACACAATAACAATTATAGAGAGAGAATATTTCTGTTAAAGGAATGTTTTCATTCACGCGTAATGCTTCGGTTAGAATACAACTAGGTCAACATCCCTTATATAGAGGAATGTGATGTCTGCTGATGTCACTTGATAGTGACATCTAACAGAATTATACAAAACAACTGAAATAAAGCAAACTACTGAAATGTTCTCAACAACTGATCACATCTCAGAGAATGCTAAGTATAAAAACATAAAACTACTGACCTATAACTACTAAAACAATAAACTACTGAAAGGAAAAATTACAAGTACTGAAAAGGAAAAACCATCACAACTACTGAAGTTAACAACTTCAGCCGTTGTGACAACTACTGATCACTCTGGTCTTCAGTCTTTGTCTTGAGTACTTCACTTTCAGACTTTGTCTTCAGTTCTTTACTTTCAGACTTTGTCTTCAGACCTTTGTAATCAGCTGATGTCTTCAGTTGTTGTGATCTTCTTCAGTAGTTATAATGTCTGTGGGACTTAGAGGTTTTTCTGATCAGGCTCATTGGTTCTTTTGGTCCAACACTTCGTGTGGGGGTCGGTTGTGGGGAAGAAGCGTTAGAATGGAGGATTGGGATATGTGGTTGTAGGGCACGATGGGGGATTTCTTAACTTTTGACGATAAGACGTCCTATGTGATACGCGCAGGAAGGAGTGTTCATCTATGCGTATCACATAGTTGTGAAGTTGACCATTTTGACCTTAAGCTATGTGATACGTGCAGGAGGTGGTATCCATCTGTGCATATCGCGTAGATGAATATTTCAGGAACTTTTTGGAGTTTTATTTAGAAAAATTTTAAACTCTTAACTTCTCACCACTAATCACCTCTCAAAATTTTGTTCCAATTCTTCTATTGATTGTAGACAAACCTGAAACTTTAATCCTTGTTGATTCCGTCTTCAATCTAGTATGAATTCCTACAAAACACAAACAAAACCAAAGCATAGCACCAGAAAACACAAGAAAGACGAAAATGACACACAAATAAACTAAAATTAAATAAACACGAGACTTTACAAACTCTACATTTGGGAAACAACCCTAAAACAACCTCTCACTTCTCAAACCTTAGGAACATCAAGGAGGGCTACTCCTCCTCGGTTTCGTTCTCCATGGATTCTCCTATGTAATGTTTCAATCGGTGTCCATTCACTTTCCATGAACTACCAGAATCATCTTGAATTTCAATCACACCATATGGAAACACTTCTTTCACTGTAAATGGTCCTCTCCACCTAGATTTAAGCTTTCCCGAGAATAGTTTCAATCTTGAATTATATAACAATACTTTATCCCCATACCTAAATTCTTTCACCTTTTTCAACTTCCTGTCATGTAGCGACTTCGTTCTCTCCTTATAACTCTAAGATTTGTCATATGCTTCATCTCTAAGTTCCTTTAACTCACTTAACTGGAGATATCGGTTCTTACCTGCCTTAGACAAATCAAGGTTATCTGCCTTAAGCGCCCAAAATTATCTATGCTCTAACTCTATCGGTAAATGACACATCTTACCATAAACTATCCTGAAAGGTATAGTCTCTATAGGCGTTTTGAACACTATTCTAAAGGCCCATAGTGCATCATCTAGCAAATCCGCCCAATCCTTACGATTTGTTCCAGTCGTTTTCTCTAAAATCCTCTTAACCCCCCTATTTGCATTTTCTACTTGACCACCGGTTTGGGGATGATAGGCGGTGGATAATATATGTGTAACTCCGTAACATGCTAACACCTTTTCCAATTGGGAATTACAAAAATGTGTTCCTTTGTCGCTAATCAATGCCCAAGGAGTACCAAACCGACTAAACAACTTCCTTAGAAACAATACAACCACTCTCGTATTGTTAGTAGGCAAGGCTTGAGCCTCGACCCACTTGGACACATAGTCTATGGCCACAAGAATGTACCTATTTCCTCTATACGCGGGAAACGAACCCATAAAATCTATACCACAAACATTAAAAACCTATACTATCTAGATTAGGTTTGGGGGCATCTCATTACAATTAGAAATGTTACTGGACCGCTAATATGCATCCGAACTCTTTACTAACTCACTCGCATCCTTAATCACTATCAGTTAATAAAACCCATAATCTAACACCTTATTTCCTGTGTATGATGGCCCATGATAACCTCCTGTCAAACCCTTATGGCAATGCTTAAGGATCTCCAGTCCTTCCTCTCTACTCACGCACCTCCCCAATAACTTATCAGCACCTCACGCGAAAAAAGTAAGGTGCATCCCATATGTAGTGCTTAGCATCTGAAAAGAACTTCTTTCGCTACTGAGATGTCATCCCTCCAATCACTACACTATCGTCTAAGTAATTCGCCAAATCAGAGAACCATGGCATACCTTCCTCCTCTACTCTCACGTACTTCAAGTCCTCATGGGGGAATCTGTCCCCAATGGCCTCCGCCCGTATCTCCTCTTTCTAGTCGTGAAAAGTGATCTGCTGCTACATTCTTAGCTCCCTTCTTGTCCTTAATCTCGATGTCAAACTCAGAATGAAGTAAGATCCATCGTATAAGTCGCGATTTGGCACCTTTCTTTGCGAAAAGATAGCGTAAAGCTGCATGGTCAGTGTACACAATGATCTTAAAAAGCACGAGATAGGATCAAAACTTGTCTAATTCGAAGACAACCGCTAGAAGCTCCTTCTCAGTAGTCGTATAATTCTCCTGAGCTTTGTTTAGTGTCTTACTCGCGTAATAGATAGGATGGAAGTATTTATTCTTCCTCTGTCCTAGGGCAGCTCCGACTGCATAGTCACTAGCATCACACATCACCTCGAAGGGTAAACTCCAGTCGAGGGCAACAAGAATAGGGGCGCTAGTAAGCTGCTCCTTCAAAAACTCAAACGCCTTAAGACATTCCTCGCCAAAGACAAATGGAACATCCTTCTCAAGAAGGCGGGTCATGGGTCGGGTGATTTTGGAGAAATCACGAATGAACCTACGATAAAACCCCGCATGACCTAGAAAACTACGAATGTATTTCAAATTGGTTGGTGGAGGGAGTCTACTAAAATGTTGTACCCATGTGAAATGTTGTACCCAAGAACAATCCCCTCAGTCACCATAAAGTGATACTTCTCCCAATTCAACATTAAGTTTGTCTCTACACATCTCCTTAACATCCTCTCTAGATTCTCTAAACAATGATCAAATGAGCTCCCGAACACAAAGAAATCATCCATAAACACCTCCATGGATTTCTCCATCATGTATTGAAGATAGCCACATATATTTTTGAAAAGTGGCTGGAGCGTTACACAACTCGAATGACATACGATGGTATGCAAAAGTCCCGCGTGGGCAGGTAAAAGTGGTTTTCTCCTGATCCTCTGGTGCAATGGGAATCTGGAAATAACCAGAGAAACCATCCAGGAAACTATAAAAATGCTGCCCAGATAGACGCTCTAGCATCTGATCAATGAATGGAAGGGGCAAATGGTCTTTCCTTGTCACTTCATTTAGCTTTCTGTAATCGATACAAACTCTCCATCCAGTGATTGTTCTTGAGGGGATCAACTCATTCTTATCAGTTATGATTACTTTCATCCCACCTTTCTTCGGGACGACCTGAACCGGGCTCACCCAAGTGGAGTCAGAAATGAGATATATCAATCCTGCATCAAGGAGCCTGAGAACCTCCTCTTTCATCACTTCTGTCATGTTAGGGTTGAGCCTCCTCTGTCTCTGAACAACAGGCTTATACTTATCCTCCATGAGTATTTTATGCGTGCAAAAGGAAGAGATGATACCCTTAATATCAGTGAGTTTCCACGCAATCACCTGTTTGTGCTCCTTGAGCACTTCAATCAACCTTCTTTTCTCCTCCCCCGTCAGATGTGAAGATATGATGACGGGTAAACCTGCCTTACCATCTAGAAATGCGTATTCTAGATGTGATGGTAACTCTTTCAACTTTAGTGATGGGGATGTTTCTACTGAAGGCTTCCTCCCCTCCTTAGTAAAATCTCCAACAGAAAACACCTCTGGATACTAAGGAAGCTCAGTGACTAGGTAGTTAAGACTAGGATCAGGATCACCCTCTATCTCAACTTCCTGGTTCTCCTCATCGAGGTCAGATGTGGCATCAGATCTACTCCACTAACTTAGTCCAAGAAACAATCCATTTGAGAAAAGAATGCATCAAGAAAATAGATTGAATCATCTTGACTACTAGAATGGTTCATTACCTTAGAGACATCAAAAGTGCCGGTTTCCACCCCCACACGAAGTGTGATCTTACCTTCATGGACATCAATCAATGCCTTAGTTGTGCGTAAGAAGGGGCGTCCCAAAATGAGAGGAACTCTATCGTCTGCTTCCATGTCAAGGATGATGAAATCCACGGGGAACACAAATTTGTCCACTTTCACCAACAAATTTTCCACAATGCCCCGTGGATATTTGAGCGATTGATCGGCTAAAGATATGCTCATGCGCGTTGGAGTCGGATCTCCAAGGTCTAGCTTCTTATAAATCGAGTACGACATCTAAATTTATGCTAGCACCAAGATCAACCAACACGTAGTTCATATTAGAACTACCAAACAAACACAGGATAGTGAAAATACCCAAGTCTGCTAATTTTTCCGGTAGTTTACTCTGTACCCCCGCAGAACAATGCTCACTCAGAGTAACGATTGAGAGGTCCTCCAGCTTCTTCTTGTTGGAAAGAAGAACCTTAAGAAATTTGGCATACTTAGGCATATGCTGGAGCACCTCTACGAACGCAAGATTGATTTTTAGTTGTTTGAAAAACTCCAGAAAGTGTCCATAATCCTTAGCGAATTTTTGCTTCATCAGATGAGCAGGATATGGAACTCGGCTCAAATCTATCACCGGATTTGTCTTCTTCACTTCAAATTTTGTCTTCTCCGGTACTTCCTCCTGTGGCGACTCACCACTCGGGGCGGTAATTGCTGGCTCTAGCCTCTTTGCGCCCCTCTCGAAGTATCCATTTCAATCTCCTCATCCACTTCCTCTTCTTCTCGTATCACAAGCCTTTCCTGTTCACCTCCTCTGCCACTTCGTGTCGTCACTGCTTTTGCAGTCGCATTGGGATTCAGGAGAGTGCTTCCTCGGAAGGAACCTACAGGTCGGTGTCCTAATTTCTTAGCTATGTCACCCACAGAACGCTGCAAGTCTAGGAAAGCGGATTGCTTACTCTTCAACAGAACTTCATGCTCACTCAACCTTATAGAGTTTCTTGATCTTAATTGATCAATTCTGTGAGTAGCTAAGTCTGGGTAGCGAGTATGTCCTTCAACTCCATGTCCATACCCCCACTAGCACCTGTATTAGTGCTTGCATCTCCTCCACCCAGTTAATTTTGCCTTTGCTGAAAGCCAGGTGGGTTCCTCCATGATCTCCAACCAAAGTTACGGTGACCTCTCCAACCCTGATTATATGAACCATAACAATCTATTGGACATGAAAAGCAATGCAATTAACTAGCTTATAGAAACCTTCTTCCAAACCGCTTACTTCTAAGCAACTAACCACAAGGACAATTCGATTAATCTTCACCTCTCGGAATCAAATTAAGAAGGGCATTAAGGCTTAATAATCAAATCAACCCAATTCGTATGGTTACTACGTCTAGCAAACCATCAACAAATCAAAAATACAAAGTAATCGATCTAGATATACAAGTTTCTATGAAAGACATTCAACAACTAACATATGTAATATAGGAATCATCAACAATTATGCCAAAACACTCAAACTCATCCAATAGATTAAATAAACTTCATTATATAAGCATAAACCATAAAAACCGTTCAATAGCCAAAATTCGTTCAAGTTAACACAAACTAATCATCAACCTACATTGTGCTATGATCTTAGCTACTCATATTTAGTAGAAGCATCATCTCAAACAATGAAAACAAGATCAACATGTTCAAAACAAAGTCTAAATAAACAAAGTTACAAAGATGAAAACCCGTGATCAAACATTTGCGATTGTTCGTACGATCCTAGCTTCAATCCTTGGCTTCAAATCCTTGCAAAATTCGTCCTTGAGAATGCTCTTGAAACGGCAGGTGGTCGAATCCCTTGTTTTGGTTGAAAAGAGTAGTTTAAATACAACTTTGTAAAATTTTCCTGAAAACACAATCTATGCGATACGCGCAGGAGAGGCACTACTGTTATGCGTATCGCATAGATTAAAAAATACCAAAACCCTAAAATATGATCTAAGCGATACGCGCAGGAGAGGCCCTCCTGCTGTGCATATCACGTAGATGGGATTTTCCAGAGACTTTTAGTTGTTTACTTAGAAAAAATTCTAAGTGTTGGTCTTTCCCCATTGTTTGGCTCTTTTCTTTGTTTCCCAAGCGTTTTCTTCACTTTAAGCACACATGCACCTATTGAAACACAAAAGAACATACGATAAGTAAAAACTAAAGAATCTAACTAAAATTTAAACAGAAGTGACCCGAAAACATGAAATAAAATGGATGTGTTTTACAACACATGAAGCCTCTCAAGGGTCTTCAAGTCTTGATTCCCGAGAAAATCAGTAGGGTAACCGTCCACCAAAAGCTCTCCAAAATGATGGCCTTAAGCCTCTAGTTATAGACTTTGTGGAGTGTTCAAGCACGGCCCCATGCAAGTACAATGCTTATGAAAGTGATTTGGTTCGTACGTGCAGAGGTTGTGACCTTGTGCTTAATGAGTCACGGGCCCATGCTTGGACTTTAAAGCTTGGTTTTCTTCAAATTCTTGCTAAGTATGATTCGTTTGTCCATCTTGGCCTTTTGAACACTTGAAAACACAATATAACATTTTTAAGTTCATATTCATCATTTAAGAAATATATTAAGAAATAATTGATTTGCTTTTGATAGGTTTTCTATGTATACTTTAAAGCATATCACTAACCAATAAAAATATCACTATACATTAGGTAGTGTTCCTAGGTTATCTAGTCCAATTAACAATCTTAAAGCAAGCTTAATTCAAGCTCAAAGTATTTAATGTAATATTATTCGAAGTATATCTCATAAGAATTCAGGGTCATAGTTAGAAGTTCAAGATCAAAGGTCTAGAGTGTTTTAGCAATGATTTTATCCTTTGATATATGATCTTGACATATAACCGATTTGATTTTTCAAGCAATTAGTTGATATGTACTTAGTGATTTCCGTTGTTGTTCCAACTTTAGTTATAGAGAATTCTAACCTATCAAATAAATGTTAAATTAAAGACATAAATATATTGCATCACTCATGATTTTCTTATTAAATGAGAATTCAAGTAAATCTTTAAATTCAATTTAAGATTTAATGCCATTTTTTCATGCATCTATCACACTTTCATCGATCTGTATATGATTTTATTAATTTGGTTATTCTTCCCTACTCATGTTCTCTCACTTGAAAGAAATTATCCTTGGTTCTTAGAGTAGAAACTTTTTAGCTTCTTCCCTTCTATAAAATTTTTCACCGCCACATTTCAGTTCATATTTCATCCATTATCAATTCCATTGATATTTAATAACCTTAACAAAAATAAGTCAAATGATATTATTTACTTCTTTGTTTTCATTCTCTATAGGCACCATGGGGAAGAAGGTGTTGGAAATTAATATTGATATTATTAATATTAATATGTTTGTTACTATTTACTCAATAAAATTAATGTGTTGAATATGATATCAATGCTCATAAGTTGAGATTGGTATTAGTAATTAATGATATAGGAAGTTGTCCCATATTGAAGGTAAGATATAATGTAAAGTGATTCATATTCTATTACCTCTTAACTATATTTTTTCCTAAAGTATCAAACTAAGTGGATTCGCAAAGGGTGTGCAACACCCTTAACTCACACGCGCGCGCAGCATGGGCATGGGGGCGCAATGTGGTGCTTTACTCGCGCACTATGCACTTAGCACACTCGCATCGGCAATAGCTGCTTTAGTATTTTAGGAGGCTGGTTTGAGGTCCTAGTCAGGTGCGATAGACCTTGGTTTACACCTTGACTAAAATCGATGACAGTTTCAAACTAAGTCATTAAATCGAATTTATGACTTTAATGAGCAGTTATAATTTCGGATTAATGACTGACGGGGCTATTTCCCTATATATACTGCGGGTACCTCAATAGACCTAGACACACCAAAACAACTCAAAAACCAGCAACATATAGGTTCTCTAAACAGCCTCCATCTCTAGTTTCTCTTTTACAATCTAATTTGGGTTCTAGATCAATTTTGCTAATAGCAATTGCTTCGGCTGTTGTACCCTAGGAAACAAAACGAGTTCTCTTGAGAGGCTTGGAATTTGTTTTAAGGTCCCTATGTCTAACACGATCCTCAGCCTTTTTCATTTATGTTCTTCTATTTCTGTTTATTTACGATTGTAAAGAGCATTGTAACTTTTGATTTATATTCCTTTGTATTGGTTATATTCATAAAAATTGTATTTGTTTAATTTTTATATGAACGGTTCCTACAAACTTAAAACAAATCTTAAAACATTGTTTATATATTCTTATAAATAAATCTGTGTTTTTCCAAATTTAATTTTTTTACTATTTTCATTTCTTATTCACGGGTGATCTTCAAAGTTAGACTTAGAACATTTTCCATTGAATTTTATATAGTTTTGTTTGTTGTTTGTTTTTTTGAATTGTTCTAACTTAGATTGTTTCTATCAAACAACAAACAACATGTCTACTAGTGCTTTGAGTTCCTCTGTCCCAGCCCCTATAACTGCAGCCATTATGGGAGCGACTACTATGGCGAATCATGTTGGAAAACCTGAATAGTTCATGGGTGTCCACTTTAATAGATGACAACAGAAGATGCTCTTCTACTTGACCACCTTGAACTTAGCACAACTCTTGGAGCAGCTCCCCTAAAACTGCTTCCCTACCTAAAGAAGGGGATAATGCTCAAGCCTTGAGTGCTATTGATTCTTGGAACGATTTAGAATTTATGTGTCGCAATTACGTTTTGAATGGTCTTTGTGACTCATTGTATAACATGTATTGTAACATAAAGACTGCCAAATAATTATAGGAGTCTTTAGACAAGAACTATAGAACCAGGGATACCGGCAAAAAGAAATTTATCGTGCCTCGGTTCTTGAATTTCAAAATGGTTGATGACAAGACTGTGGTTAGCCAAATTCAATAGTTACAAGTTATACTTCATGAAATTCATGCTGAGGGGATGCCTCTGAATGACACGTTCCAAGTGGCAGTCATGATTGAAAAGTTGCCTCCAAGTTGGATAGAGTTTTAGAATTATCTTAAGCTTAAACAAAAGGAGATAATTGTGGATGAACTTATTGTCCATCTTTGAATTGAATAAGACAACAAAATGGCTCAAAAAGGCACTCGTGTGGATGTTGAATATGGGCAGTCATCAAAGGATTACAAAGGTAAAGGGAAAAAGGCAATTGGGAAAGAAAAAGTAAACCTTGGACCAAAGAAAGGTGTTGTGAAAAAGAAGCCTCCACCTCTACCTTTCCAATGGATTTGATACAATTACAATAAGATGAGGCACCGAGCTAATCAATGCAAACAACCAAAGAATGAGCGTGTGCATATGGTGGATGAAGATGGTGCACTATCAGTCGAAGAAGTCAACCTCATAGGAGACAACCCACATGGATGGTTCATTGATACGGGAGCTACCCGTCATGTGCGGTGACAAGGCCTTCTTAGAACTTTTAAAGAGGCTGCGGGTGATGAAAAGCTTTATAAGGGTCACAAAGCTACGGCCAAAATCAAAGGTGAAGGAAATTTGATCTTAAAGATGACTTCCAAGAATGAACTCCCCTTGAGCAACACCTTGTATGTCCTGAAGATTCGCAAGAATCTTGTTACGAGGTGGAATGTATGTGGGCAAGGAATGAACTCCCCTTAATAAGTTTGGTTTTTGTCTAGTGTTTGAGTTGGAGAAGTTTGTCCTTACTAAGCGTGGAATGTATGTGGGAAAGGTTTATGCCCTCAATGATATGTTTATGTTGAATGTAACTATCATTAAAAAAGGAATGAATCATACTACTACTTGTATGTATATGCTTAAGTCTTCAAATGTTTGGCATGGTACACTAGGACATGTGAATTATATTTATATTTTCCATTTTATAAATTTAAAATGCATACCTACATTTCATATGGACACAAACTCTAAATGCGAAACATGTGTTAAAGCAAAACTTACAAGATCATCATTTAAATCGGTTGAAAGAATAACCGAAACCCTTGGTTTAATTCACACCGACGTGTGTGATTTAAAAGCACACCCAACAAGAGGTGGAAACAAGTACTTGATCATGTTTATTGACAAGTGCACTAGATATTGTTATGCATAATTACTTAAAAGTAAGGATGAGGCAATCGAAAAGCTTATCTTGCATAAAAATGAAGTTGAGAATCAAGTAAATAATAAATTAAAGCTGTGAGAAGCGATAGAGGTTGAGAATCAAGTAAACAAGAAAACCAAAGTTGTGAAAAGCGATAGAGGTGGTGAATACATTGCACCTTTTGTCTATTTATGTGCAAAAAGTGGCATAATACATGAATGTACGACACCTTACTCACTATAATCAAGTGGTGTTGCGAAGTGAAAAAACCGTAGTCTAAAAGAGATGATGAATGTCATATTAATAAGTTCTGGGATGAGTCATGACATGTGGGGGAAGCTATCCTCTTGACCAATTATCTTTTAAATAAGATACCACTAAAGAAAAGGGATGAGACCCCTTATGAGTTATGAATGGGAAGAAAACCACATATAATTATCTTAAAGTTTGGGGGTGCCTAGCTAAGTTGATTGTACCACCTCCTAATCCTTAAAAACTAGGACCTAAAACTGTTGATTGCATATTCATTAGATATGCTCAAAACAGTAATGCACATCGATTTCTTGTACATGAGTCTAAGAATCCTGAAGTACAAAAGAACACTGTCTTGGAGATAAGGCCAGGGAATACTTCATACTTTGAAAATGTTTTTCCTATAGGAGGACAAACACATGCATCTTCATCAACTCGGCTTGATGATGGAGGTGCAAGCTCGTCAACACAAATTGACGACATAGTTCATGATATTTAACATGAACAACCCGAGGTTGAACAAGGAGAGATTAGACGATGTAAAAGGGCGAGGTTTGAGAAATCCTATGGTCTGGACTTCATAACTTATATGGTTAAGGGTAAGCCTAATACCTACCGTGAAGCGGTCTCCTCTTAAAAAGGACCTCAATAGAAAGAGGCAATCAAGAATGAAATTGGTTCAATTATGTAAAATCATACTTGCGAGCTAGTTGATCTTCCTTCTGGTTGCAAACCACTTGAATATCGGATATTCAAAAATAACATAGAAGCCGATGGAAGTACTAATAAATACAAAACAAGGTTAGTAGTCAAAGGATTTACACAAAAGGAAGTTCTATACTATTTTGATACTTACTCACCTATGACCCGAATAACCTTTATAAGAATGGTTCTTGCTATTACGGCATTAAGAAATTTGGAAGTACATCAAATGGATGTTAAAACCTCATTTCTAAACGACAATGTAAAAGAAGAGATTTACATGGAGCAACCCGAGGGTTTCTCTGCCCCTGGTCAAGCGGGTAAAGTATGTAAACTTGTCAAGTCATTGGATGGTTTGAAGCAAGCTCCAAAATAGTGGCACCAAAAATTTGATCGTGTCATGATTAATAATGGTTTCAAAATAAATAAATGTGATAAATGTGTGTATGTGAAATATATACAAAGAGGTTATATAATTTTATGCCTTTATGTAGATTATATGCTTATCATTGGGAGTAATGATAAAATGATCAGATCTACTAAGGACATATTGAAGAAAATATTTGACATGAAAGACATGAGTTTAGCGGATGTAATTATAGGGGTGAAATTTATTCCAACCTAATACGGTCTTGTATTAAGTCAAGCTCACTTTATGGACAAGATTCTTGAAAAAATCAACTCGGGAGACACACGTGTAGTATGCTCACAAGTTGATACCGCCCAATATCTAAGGAAAAATAAAAGTGAGGGTATTGATCAGTTAGAGTATTAAAGAATCATTGGTAGTCTAATGTATTTAATGACATGTACTAGACCCACTTAGCATACGAAGTGAGCAGGCTAAGTAGATATACTATTAAACCAAGCTTAAACATTGGAAAAGTATAAAGAGGGTGCTTAGATACATAAGATATACAAGAGACTATGGATTGCATTATGCATGTCATCTAGATATGATTGAAGGGTACGATGCAAATAGGATATCGGACACGAAAGATTCCAAATCAACAAGCGTGTATGTGTTCTTACTTGGTGGAGTAACAATATCTTGAAGATCATCTAGGAAACGGTTATAGCTAGATACATAATGAAATCAGAATTTATTGCTTTGGATAAGGCCGGAGAATAGGCTGAGTGGCTACGTCAATTTGTGGAAGACATTCCAAGATGGCCAAATCCTTTATCGGCTATTTGCATACATTATGACAATGAGTTGGCAATTGGTAAAGCTAAAAGTTCAATGTACAATGACAAATCAAGGCACATCAGGCGTAGACATAACACATTACGATAAATAATATCAATGGGTTTTATTACGATTGACCAAGTGAAGTCAAAAGATAACATTAGAGACCCGCTAACAAAAGGCTTAAGCACATAATTAGTTTAAAAGTTGTTAAGAGGAATGGGACTAAAACCCATGGGAAAGGGGAATATGAGGAAAACCTAACCTAGTTAACTAGAGATCCTAAGATCTAGGCTCAATAGAAAAACTTAATCATATGACCTATGGAGTCACTCTAGGGGAGTACCCTAAAACTAAAAGGGAGTCACGAACTTCCTAGTCCATTTACTCTAAGGAGTACCCCAACCAATGACCAAGGTGGGTTAAGTATATTGAGGTTAGATGACACCTACCTATCCTACAACAGTCAACTGCTGACTTTTTTAGAGAATTGATTTTCATTCACATGAGAGATTGTTGGAAATTTATTTTGATATTCTTAATATTAATATGGGTACTAATATATATTCAATGAAATTAATATGTTGAATGTGATATCAATGCTCATAAGTTGGGATTGGTATTAGGAATTAATAGTGTGGGAAGTAGTCTCATATTAGAGGGAAAATAGAATGTAAAGTGGTTTATATTCTATAACCTCTTGATTATATTGTTTCCTAAGTATCACACTGAGTAGATTCGTGAAACCCTTAACTCGCACTCGCACCAGCACATGCGCGCGCACGGCTTGGGCATGTGGGTGCAATGTGGCGCTTTGATGGTGCTGTAACATCCGGCCTCACACACCACCAATATTGTTCGTTTTGCCCATGAGGAGCTCACGGATTTGCTTTTGGTTGCCTGGGTGAAAACTTCCCAGGGAGGTCACCCATCCCTAGATTGCTGCCAACTGAGCATGCTTAACTATGGAGTTCTCCTCTGATCCACAGTCAATACACCCAAAACGCATTACTTATACTAGAGGCCACACATTAGATATGAATAAGAAATATCTCCTGTCCACGGCTGATATGGGATTTGCCTACAGTGTTACAAAGACCCCCCCCCCTTTGCACTCATCATCCTCGATAAGGTTTGCCCCACCATCCCATCTATGGATGTGGGATTGGCCTAAGATGTCCCTCTGAACACCCCTGGGGACTCATCATTCATGATGAGGTTTCCCTCACCATTCCGAATAGCACAAGAGAGGCTCTAATACCATTCGGTAACATCCGGCCTCACACACCACCAATATTGTGCCCTTTGCTCATGAGGTTCTCATGGATTTGCTTTTGGTTGCCCGGGTCAAAACTTCTCAAGGAGGTCACCCATCCTTGGATTGCTGACATATGAGCTTGCTTAATTGTAGAGTTCTCCTCTGTGAATCCAAGGATGCAATCAGGAATTATTAGTGTTAGATTGAATTCGAATAATGATTGCGGAATTATCACTAGTCGTTTTTTAATTGATTGAAAACGAAATAACAATTGCAATATAAAGTAATAATTGAAGAAATGAACAATTAGTGCAATAAATGAATGAACACGAATTGATTCAAAAGTATTTCACAGATTAATGATTACAAATGATCAAATAATATTTGCTGATGATGATGGTTGTTGTGATCCTATTGATGATTTTGGTGTAATTGATGTGGCGGCCGCTAGGGTTTTGTATTTGATTGATGGTATTGATTGACGTATTGTTAGGTATTCAGCCGTGTCTCAAAGTGTGAGCCTATACGTTGTATTTATAGGCTCAAGGATTTACTGCTAAGGTAACAGTAAATCCCTTAGAACCAGTAACCTTCTTATCGAGGTAAGAAAGTTACTCAGAGAATGTCATGATGTGACATTCTCTGACTGAGTTAAAGTCATCCATAGAAGTTAACTTTATGACATCACTTAGTGATTGACTTGTTGACTTGATTTACTTGGTGAAGTACATTCAAGTGTTGGTCTTCCGTATAAGTTTTGTCTTTCGTAGGAACTTTGCCTTCCGTAGAAGTTTTCACTTAGACTTCATTGAATTGCAAGTTGTTCATCCGTAGATCTTTGATCTTCCAACAAGATCCCTTGAGTTCATCCGCACAGAAGTGTTCTTCCGCATCCTCGGATGCACCCTGTAAGAAGATTATCTATGGAAGAACAAAAATGTTCATCCGTAGATGTTTCTTACACTTAGTCAATTTCATGAAATTGACTAAGCATGATGTTAAACCTACAATCACACATATACATCAACACAGTTATGGGTTAACCTATATATAATGCATACATTAGAATAGTGATTTACAAGAGTTCATTACAAAAGATTGATTAAAGTGCTAAGCCTATACAAAGGATCTAGACCTATTGTTCCTAGATCTAACAATACTCCCCCATAGGCTTAGCAACTTGAGATCAGCTCTTCAGGCTTGAAAGTTCTTTCACTCTTGAAATCATCTTGTTATAGAAGTATGAGACAAAAACCTTCGGATCATCATACTTGTACTTTATTTCCATTTTGCTGATCATCCTTAATGTTTCAAAACTCAACCCGAGAACATCTTCTTCAGTTGTAAGGGTTGCCAAAACATTATTGTTATTTACTATCTCCAATTCATCTTGCTCAGAGATTCTTAATTCACTGACTTTAGATATCTCTGTGCCAATCAATTGCCCATCTTCAAACTTCCTTCTCTTATATCCCTTTGCATGTAATTTGTCAATGACTTGAATAAGATGCACATATAAGCATAAGCCATTCTGAGATTTTTCATCAGTCAGCTTAGGAAAATACTTATCATGAAGATGTGAAGTGTAACTTGGGTGGAGAAGCTTGATTTCCACAGGATCAAAGATTCTTATGTTGTGAGCTTTCTTCCTCTCTTCATTTCTTAATAGCATCAGCTCCTTTGTTCTCTCAACATATCCCCATTCAGTCATGGGAAATGTATATTGGTTTCCTTCAAAAACTTTAAGTGCAGCTGATTTTATGTTTGAGTATCCAACTCTCTTCAAAAACTCATCATCAATCAGTGTAGAGGAGCTGGATTTGGATTTTCTCTGCACTTGAATTCTTTTCTTATGTTCAACATCTTCCCTTCTAGCTTCTTTAAGTATATCATCCTTGAATTTTGTTTTTAACTTCCCCAATAAAACAAAAAGTATCTTCCTCTTAGGCTCATTGGGTAGTTGGAGATGATTAAACTTTGAAGGTCATGTATATCAGCATTAGGCAGTAGCAAAATTGATTAAAGTAAATGGAAGTATTCAACTCTTCCAGATACTCTTTTAATGATTGCACAATCCCACTCTAGATCAAATTTCCTGGCCATAATCATGTTTTCCTCAGCAGCATTAGGAGTTGTGATATGATCTAACAACTGGATTAGAGATGATTTTCTTTAGTGATCTTTCTTACATTTGTGCCTAGTGGCCATACCTTCCTAGGAATCACTTCTCTTGGTTCTCTGATGAGCTTTTTTTTCTTTATGATGATCTTTGCTTTCAACAGTCACTGGTTCAGCAGGAGTTTTGGTTTGTTGTTTGTAGGCAGGATTTGGAGCTTCAGTCCTGAATTTTACTCCAGTTTCCAATTCCACTTTCATTACAGATCCATCATTCTTCTCAGCTCTCCTACTGATCTCCCTTTCAGCTCATGCATCTTGTAATTATGACCTTGTAACCAACAAGTCATATTGTATTTGCTGAGCTTGGCTGTCTCATAGTGACCTAGTTCTTTCTTTGTTTTCTGAATGGACTGAAAGGCTATGAAGGTTTCATAATTGCAGTTGGGGATCATGAATCTTGCAACCTCAAATTTTTTAAGTACATCCTTCATCTCATCCATACTCATTCTTTCTACCAAATCATATGGAAAGCCATGGTTGATCAAAGTCATAAACATTGCAGATTCTGGCCTCTCTTTCAAGATATCTTTAGTGGGGTAACTCATCACCTTTTGACTTCTTTTGTGCTTTTAAGGAGTCTATCTTGGTAAGCTCTTCCCATTCTGCATCACTCTCTGCTTCAGCATGTGTTATAGGCTTTAAAGTTGACACATCCACTGAAGGAGTGTGTTCAGGAGACATAGGTTTTGACCTTTTGGTAGAATCATTAAGTTCTATCACTTCTTTCTTGAATGATCCCAAATACTTTCTTTTCCTATTGTATTGTATGATTGACTTTGAGGCTTCAGCAGATTCTTTTGTTGTTTTTGTTGTTGGAGTACTTGATTCAAGAGCATAAATTCTCATCTTTAGCTCATCAATTTCTTGATCTTTTCTTTTCAAAAACTCCAATTGATTGCTCAAAGAGTTGTTGGCTTTCTCCAAATCCACTTACAGTTTCTCCTTTTCATTCTTCTCAAGTTTCACAGATTCTTTAAGTTCTCTTACCAACTCATGGAGAGTATCTATCACTTTATTGTTTTCTTGATCATTTTCTCTCAACCTCTTTAATGAAGATTCTTGTTTTGTTAACACCTCCTCCTTCTTCCTTATCATCCTCTTTAGTTACCCTTAGACTTGATTGTCAATTTGTTGTACTCAGCCACTAGTAACTCTTTCTCACATGTGTGTCCTCATCACTCAGATCATCTTCATGGTAATCAATGACATCAACATAGTTTGCTTCACCATCACCTTCTTCATTAACTGCTTGATCTGGTTTATTAACTTCTTCCAAACACCTTACTTCATCATTCTTAACTTGCTCAGCATGATCTTCTTCCTCAAGATTTATCTCTTCAGTAGGAGCTGCACTTGCAAAACATGTGCCTAATTCAGCTGCTGGATTTACTGGTTCTTAATGAGGTTATTATTGGAGTTGAAGATCAGTGGTGGGTGAAAATGGTTCAGTGTCATTAGTGTTAACAGGGGTTTGAGATTGGGTGATTGATAGTGGAACAGTACTTGCTTGTGATACTAATTCTGTCTCACCAGAGTGGACTGAGGCTTGGGAATGAGCAAGAGAGATAGGCAAGGCTTGATCATTTGTTGGTGATTGAATTTGTGGTGATAGAGGTTGTTGAAGAATTGGTAATTGTGGGTGAATGGGAGAGATGGGTTGTGTGTTTTCACTGGCAGGAGATTGAACTTGTGGAGATTGATGATGGTGGTGTATGGGAGATTGAGGAGGTGAGTGTGATGCTTGTTCAGTAGCAGCAGGAGAACTGTCTTCTTGATCTTCATACACCAATTCTTGTGGAATATTGGCATTAGGATCAGCCACATGAGAAAACATGGGCATATCTTCACCTTCATACTTTCCACTGATCTTGTTCAATACAGATCTTCCCAAGTGAGCTTGTACAAAGACATTACCTACTCTTTCTATACCAGGCAGTTCAGCATTAATGATCAGTTGGAGGAACCTTGGAAACATGTACATCTTATGAGCTTTCTATACTCTTATTTGATCACATAAACATCCAAATATGTATTTTGAGTAGTTCTAGATTCTTCCTTCAAATATTCCAATGATTCCTGAAGAAATATGCCTTGAGAACTTATCTAGACCTGATTTCCTATTTGAAATGCACTTTAGATAAGTGTGGCATAGGAATCGATATGGCTTGCATAATCTTCCTTTCTTGACTTCTCCCTTGTCAAAATCACCATCAGAACCCATCAAATAGAATCTCTTCTCTATGTATTCATTCTCAAACACATCTGGGTGACCCGCCTCTTGTTCTCCCAACTCAAGAACTCTCCTAATAGTTTGTTCATTTAACCTCATCCGTTCATTCTTGATTTCAGCAATTATCACTTCACTATCTCCTTCTTCTTCTATCATAGGAGTGTTCCAGAAGTCGATAATATGTTGTTTATGGATTACAGGCTCTGCCGCCAGGGCATAGAACAACCTGGATCGTCTTAAGTAACGGATGATGTCTCGACATCCTTCAGAAACAGGGTCGTCGGCATTCAGAAAAGCACATACTTTTGCTCTCTAGCAAATCGATTTGCCATCTGAACATAAGAATGAAAGAGATTAGGTTAGAGCAAAGTAATCAAACATAAGAATATGAAGAGTTTTGATGATAACAATGAATCAAACAGTTCATTATTGATGATTATGATATGTTTTACCTTGAAAACAATGATCTAGAATTAAAGCTGAGATCAAGTTTGGTGTAATGTTTGATGTTTTGATGCAAGTAATTTGAATATTGGCGGAAATAGGGGTGATGTTTTAGTGAATGATTTTTTTAGATCAGAAAAAGTGTTCTGTAAAAGTGAATAATGAATACTTAAGTCAAAAACATCATTTACACTCCCTCGGACTAATTAATTTCAGTTATTAAATGATGTGGGGCCCTCTTTCCTTATTACCCTTCCGTGGAATTTTATTGAATCCGTAGATTCTTATTCTTCCGTAGATTACGGATGTCTGTTTTGAAAGAACTGTGTTTGATGATTAAAGTTTTATCGAATCCGCAGATTCTAGTTCCTCCGTAGATCATCTACAGATGCTTAAATTGAAAGAACTGAATTTGATGAGTATAATCTTCCAAAGATTATCAATCTATGGAAATGTATTATACTTGAATATATCACCACATCTGTAGGTTACCAATCTATGAAAGGTCATATTTTTCTGATTTAAAGTTTCGCATTATAGCATCTACTAATTAAGAAAATGTATTGTAGCTTCTGCTGAAGTACAAGTTTTGCACTGTAGCTTCTACTGAAGTTTGAAACTTATTTGTTTGTATGATTCTATAAAATGATAGAACCATTTGTTGCTTTTGGACCTTGTTGACTTTGTTTACATGAAAATTTATGAAAGAAAATTTATAAATTGAAGAACCTCATGTATCCTACAGCCAAGTTAGTGCTCAAGTCTTAATTCCTTCATATGACTATTGTTTTGATAATTCAGATTTCAAGCTTTCATGTATTAACTACTCCCCCTAAATTTGTGATTAATGATGAGATGATACATTCATCATAAATTTAAGTAGAAGTATATCATGAAAGGCACATGTCTGTCCAACAGAACTAATAAAAAATAAACTAGAATTAAATACAAGTGAAGTAAAACCTATGTACAAGCATAAATAAACATAAAATAGGATCATACTATGACACTAAGCATCTTCCTGTTTTAATTTGTTTGATGTTATGGGACATGAATCTAGTGTTGATTGCTAGTGTAATGTCTCACATAAATTCAAGCAAGAGTATATGTTCAAATAGGCATGTTGTTTATTATGTTTTGATGTTTATTAAAGACAGACTAGTATGGTCTCCATATTCAATTCATATTAGAGTTTGTCATCCGTTTATGAGTCAATTCATCACTTTTTCACAGTTAGAAACTATATACTTTAAGTTATAAATTCTATCTTAAGACATGTTTGAGGTCTCATTGATGCTTGAATGCAAAAGCTTTAAACTTAATATACAGTTGATCACTATAGATTCTTTTGAGACCTTAGATATGATCATCATCAGGTCACCAGGTCTTTACTTTCATAAAACAGAGGTGCCTTTAACCCAGGTCTTTGTTTACACAAAACAGAGGGATGATGAGGATCATAATCTATTCACCAGTTGGTTACAGATGTATACCAAGGTGTTCATAAACCCAGATCTTTGTTTACACAAAACAGAGAGAATATGATTTGCAAAGAAAGAAGTTATAAAGTGTTTTTACATAGTGTACTTGGGTGAGTGAGTTGACTACATTAGGATAAGACTTACTTGCTTGATTCTCAAAATGGAATTTTCCACACATAGTCACCTTTTCATTATGTTTTGCATGCACTAAATATATTTTCCACTCAAGCTAAACCTACATACATATCAAAGCACTTTTGATCAGCCATTAATGAATGTTAAAGACTCAGGCAAGAAGCAAAGATATAGTGTACTATCATTTCCCAGTTATGATATGCTGAAAAAGAAATCAAATTAACTAAGACAATATTTTTGTATTTTTATATGATTTTATGTATGTTTTTGGATTTTAATTTTGAAAATATATACAAGGACAGACAAATGCTTTTCTTTGATGATGTTGATTAATCTAAGTTGATCATACCCAAGGATTCAATTAGAAAATTAAATCTAACTGAATCAAAGGCTTTAGTGAATAAATCAGCAAGCTGATTTGTTGTATCCACTTTGACCAACTTGATTAACCCTTTTTCTAAGCAATCTCTCAGAAAATGATATATGATTTCAATATGTTTTGTTTTACTATGTTGCATTGGATTAGCAGTGATGAACATAGCAGTTGAATTATCAATATGAATTGGCGTTTGAAGGAAATTGTAACCATTATCAAGTAACTGGTTTTGCAACCAAAGAACACGAGAGCAACCAGCTGAAGCAGATATGTACTTAGCCTCAAGTATGGATACAGATACATTTGGTTGCTTTTTGCACTGCCAAAAAACAAGTCTTGGTCCTATGAATTGACATCCACCAGTTGTGGATTTTCTATTGTTGTTGCATCCTCCAAAGTCACTATCTGAGTATGAGTAAAGGTTGAAATTTCCATCTTTGGGATACGATAGTCCAAGTGCTGGTTTCCCTTTAAGATATCTGAAGATCCTCTTGACAGCATTTAGATGGGACACTTTAGGATCTGATTGGTACCTAGCACGAACATACACGGCAAACATTATGTCAGCTCTGCTGGTAGTTAAATACATGAGGGACCCTATCATTGATTTATGCAATATTTGATCAATTGATTTCCCTATGGGATTATGTACAATCTTGTCAATTGTTGATGCTGGTGTTTTGCATATAGAAGTATCAGTAAGATTGTACTTCTTCAAGATTTTATGACTATACTTCTCTTGATTAATGAAGATGCCATCTTCTTTCTAATGAACTTGTAAGCCAAGGAAGAAGGTTAATTCTCCCATTGAATTCATCTGAAATTTAGATTTCATTAACCCTTTAAAGCTTTCACACAATCTCTTGTTTGTTGATCCAAAGATAATGTCATCTACATAAATTTGGACAACTAAGAGATCTTGATATTCTTGTTTAAGAAAGAGAGTCGGATCTATTGTTCCCCTTTTATATCAATGCTTGAGTAAGAAAGATGATAATGTTTCATACCACTTTCTTGGAGCCTGATGAAGACCATACAAAGCTTTGTCAAGCTTGTATACCCTGTGTGGGTAATTAGTATCCTCAAAACCTGGAGGTTGAGCAACATAGACCTCTTCATCAATTTTCCCATTTAAGAAAGCACATTTTACATCCATTTGGTAGACTATGAACTTCTTATATGAAGCATAGGCTAGGAATACTCTTATGGCTTCAATCCTTGCAACTGGTGCAAATACTTCATCATAATCAATTCCTTCTTCTTGGGTATATCCTTGTGCTATCAGCCTTGCTTTGTTTCTTACAATAATACCTCTGTCATCTAGTTTGTTTTTGAACAACCACCTTGTGCCAATTGGATATTGACCTTCAAGAAGATCAACTAGATTCCAGACTTTCTACTTTCTGAATTGTTGAAGCTTTTCTTGCAATGCTTCAATCCAGCTGTTATCCTTTAATGCAGCTGTGATATTGGGAGGAACCACTTGTGAACGAAAAAAGTGAAGAGACAAATGTTGGCAGCTCTCCCTTGGCTTCTAGTGGTTCTTTTATTAAGATCATCAATAATATTGTCTATTGGATGATACTTATGAATTCTTGTTGTTGGAATAGATGCAGCTGGAATGGATGATTCCAAGTTAGTCATATTCATTGATTGAGAAGGATCCAGCTGAGATGGAGAATCAACAAAATAGTCAAGTTCTTCATCATTTTGATCCTCTGAAGCTGAATGATATCCCTCCTCATGAGTTTGTGTATCAGCAGCAGTGAACAACTTCTGCAGGAGCATCTATGGATGTGCTTTGAACATCCCCAGGAGTTACAGGAACATCTACGGATGATGTTTGTTGATCTCCTGACAAAAATTCTTTGGAATGTATTGAAGCTTCTCCAGAGCATGGAATATTTAGTGGTGTGGATGGAACATCTTATGATGCAATGTTCACATCTACGGATACAAGACAAACATCTACGGTTGCAGAGTTAGCTGCTGCTGATGCTGTGTTTTCATCTGAGGATGTTGAGCTATTTGACTGATCATGTTCTTCATTGTGTGTATGATATGAAGTGCCATGGTCAACAACACTTGAAGTGTGAGACTGAATTCTTGAAGGATCAACAGATAATGATTCTTCATTCATGTTTGAAGGAACATAAGGATAGCATGCATCTGTAGAACCTGCAGTATTTAAATAACCAAAGTTAAATGAATTTGTGAGTGCATCTATATCAAACAACCATGATGATCCTTTAACAGATGTTGGAAATAAGGATTCATCAAATGAGACATTTGGTGTTTCTTCCATAATGTTTTGTTGTGTAATGTAAACTCTATATGATTTAGATGTTGAGGAGTACCCAACAAAGAAACCATCATAGGCTTTTTTAGAAAACTTCCCTAATTGTTCTTTGGTGTTTAAAATAGACACATGACAACCAAAGGCTCTAAGATATCCTATGAAAGGTTTTCTTTTAAATAAGAGCTCATATGGTGTTTTGTTATGTTCTTTGACAATTAATGTCCTGTTTTGGACATTGCATGTTGTGTTCACTTCTTCAGCCCAAAAAGTGATTGGCAAATATGAATCAGCAAGCATTATCCTTGCTGCTTTAATGAGAGTTCTTTTTTCTTTCAGCAACTCCATTTTGTTATGGAGTTCTTGGTGCACTAAATTGTCTTGCAACGTCTTTAATCCTGCAAAAGGAATCTAAAACATGATTAACAAATTCAGACCCATTATCACTTCTTAAGATTTTGACTTTTGAATCAAGTTGATTTTCAATCTTAGTGATAAATTCCATTAATTTTTCTGATGTTTCACTTTTATGTTTTAAGAAAAAGACCCATGTGAATCTAGTGAAATCATCCACAATCACCAAACAATATTGCCTTTTACCAATGCTCATAACATTGGTTGGACCAAATAGATCCATGTGAAGCAATTTGAGAGGAGTTGAGTTTGTGTAGATTATTTTGGATTTATGTGACACTCTATGTTGTTTTCCTTTATAACATGAAGAACAATGATTTGAGCAATAAAATTCTCTTTGGAAGTCCAATGACTAGGTCATTTTTCACCAATTTATTCATGTTCTTCATGTTGGAATGACCAAGCCTTCTATGCCATAACTGAGATTGATCTTCTGATTACTTAGATAGCAGGCATGTTTCATTGCTTGTGAGTGAAGTATTGTTCATATCCAAAACATATGTGTTTCCTTTTCTTGATGCTTTAAGAAGGATCCAATCTTCTGGAATTGAAAAACCTGGCTTAAGAATGTAGCAATTAGTGTTACCAAACAAAGTGGTATAATTTTGATCATAAATTTTAGATACACTCAGTAAATTGTATTGTATTTACTTTTTCAAACTTGAGCACACCATTAGTTACCATTCCTTCACCAACAATTTTTCCTCCCTTCTTATCCTCACCAAATGCCACATAGGAGGCATTTTTATGTTTAAAATCATGGAGTAGATAACAGGTTCCTGTCATATGCCTGAACAACCACTATCAACATACCACTTGTTGTCAGCCCTCCATGCTTGTTCCTGCATACATAAAGAAATCAATTAGAATGAGGAACCCAAGCCTTAATGATCTTGGGTTTACCATTAGTATCTAAAATTGTTATTCCCTCATGAATGAGTCTTGATGTTTCAGTGTTGATTTTAGACTCAATTGATTCATTATGTTTTGTTTGTGGTGAGGATGATTCTATTGAAGATGAGCTTGTGGAACATTGTTCTTGATTCTCAATCCCTTCTTCTTCTACCTTGTCTTTGTTTGGTTGCTGCTTTGAGTTTGAAGATGATCCCTGATTGAAGAAAGTTTCACCATCCTTTGATTTTGATTGTGGTATTTGAGTACCCTTCTCAAAGTGATCAAAGAAGGTGTCATCAGTATTGGCTTTCTTTTCTGTCAAATCCACCTTTTTGTGAGGTGTTTTGAGTTGATGATGTGGTTTTTCTTTCTTCTTAAAAGGATTACCATCAGCAGAGGGTTTCTTGTTTGGTTTTGGTAGCTTTTGTTTTGGCTACTGCTTCTTTGGCTTTGAATCTTCTGGACTATCACTTGATTGAGAGTCTGACTCAGCCTTCTCAGATTGTTGCTAATTTTTGCTCTTGGTTTTATTCTTTTTGTTGAAATAACATTCCTGAGTGGAATGGTTATTTTTGTTACAAATTACACAATGTTTGTTGTGACATCCGTCACCTTAAGGTCCGTCAATTAACGTGGTTTTCCGTTAACTACTCTTTGAACATTCATCCCTCATCTTTATTGACTCCTTGTGTGGATATTATGCTTGTTTTATCATCCTTGTGCTTGTGCTTTCATTGTGATCGTGTGCTATCTTTAAAAACTTTTAAAACTTTCATCACCGTTACCGTTAAATATACCATTTTTATATAATATTAACGTCACTATAAAACCATCTTTAAGTTATAAATATCATTAAATACATTTTTATCATTAATATAACTAACCTAATAAAGTCGTTTTTCAACCGAAACAAACTTTGGAAAACTCGGGGGTTAAGTGCAGGGACTAAAATTGACATTTTGCAAACTTGGGATGGGTATAAAAACCCCCCATATTCCAGCCCTAGCCACTATAACTTCACCTTCTTCTTCACTTCTTCTTCTTCACCCTTTCTTCCTCCTCCTTGCACCAAAACCGCCCCGTTTGGTCTCGTTTTCACCGTCTAGACTTCATCTACAACCGAGTCTACTCCATTCTAGCAGGTAGACGACTTTGGTTGTCCCTTTTCTTGCTTATTCACGGCTGTCCAAACTAGGGTTTCGGGTGTTCGGGTTCAACCCGAACACATGAGGTCGTGTGGGTGCGTGTGATGTCTTTCTGCGTGTGCTTCTTGTTTGTGTATGTTTGTAGTGTGTTTCTGGAAGTCCTTGTTGTGTAAAACCCGTGCTCGGAGCAGCCGGAGGCTACTCAGCACCTTCAACAGTAGCGATTCTGCTGTTCAGGCGACTGGGTCCGTCATGCGATTGAGCCATGCGACTGGGTGAGTCGTGCGACTGAATCATGCGTCTGAGTCAATCGTGCGACTGAGTTATGCGACTGGGTGTGTCGTGCGACTGATTCGTGCGACTTTGTGTGTGTGTGTGCGCGATTGAGTCATGCAAGCGAATGAATGTGTGTGATTGAGTCATGCGAACGAATGAATGTGTGCGATTGAGTCAGGCGACCGAATCAATGTGTGCAATTGTGCGTGTATCGCACGACTGAAGTCCAATCGCACGAATGAAGGTTCAGTCATACGAATGAAGCTGATTCGTGCGATTGGGTGTTGTCTGATACGACTGAATGCCAGCCGTATGAATGAAGGTTCAACCGTACGAATGAAGCTGATTCATACGATTGAGGGTTGATTCGTGCGAATGGAGTGTTGAGTCGTGCGTCTGATCCTGTCGTGCGACTGACGTTGTTGTGTGTGAATTCCTTCTTACGTGTGGTGTGAGTATGTCGTGTGATGTTAAGGTGACATCGACACGGTTGCCATTACTAATGACAATGTTAGAGTCAACGCTATCAACTTACTAATGTTATTCCAAATTAAATTAACTTAACATTTTACAAGTATCAATAACCGATTTGTAACTATTAATATTTACCACATACTTCTTTAATAACAATAGAACTTTTACTCAAATATCATCAGCAATGGCAACGATGTCTAGTACTTGGATCTACATAAGATCTAGTACGTGTGTCTATTTGTGTGTGTTACACGCGACCCAACAGATACAACCCGAACCGACCGAACAATAATATACGCTTTATACATATCATTAATGCTTAACAATAACTGTCAATAGGTGTTTGACCGTTCATTGCATACAACATTTGGATACTTTGATCATACATACTTACCACCTAACAAGTGAGTTTCGTGGCCCCTTTTTACGCTTACAATATTTCAATCATTTACAACTTGGGGGAAAAGTATGCTCACCCATTTTCAATGTTGTACAATTTACATACTTGGAATCAACGTGATACTATTTTGCAAGTACTTATCTGATACATGCTTGGGTCTGCTGTGTGGTACTTTCTTTGCAACTATTTAATTCCAGTGTGGGAACCGACGGATAGGTATTGGTAGTACTACTGGGTTGACACCCCCACCCTTGTTCGTTGGTATACTAGTTAGTACCATCAGTGGCCAGGAACGGGCCCTTGGGTGAATATATTCCGACAATATCTTTGTGTACGTCGTTAGGTTTGGTTGCAAAGCTCATTGTCATGTGATTACTTATTTACTATATAAACCTGCGAGCTCACCAACAATTTTGTTGACCATTTTGAGCATATCTTTTCAGGTGATCATGCAAATTGAGGATCTAGGTGCGCTGCCTTAGTGGAGACCCTAGGATGCATTTTTGAGACTAAACATATTTGACAAACAATTATTTTGATACAATGTTGTAGTCTGATTAAACAATTACATTCTTTTGATACTTGTTCCCGGGTTATGGGAATTTACATTACAATTGTTACTATTTGACTATGTGAATCATTTAACATGTTTATGCTTATGGCTATGTTGTCATGAATATTGACCAAAAACGACACAAGTCCCCTTGTTGTCGGGTGTCGTCATGACATGCTTGTCATCATTTATTATATTGTATCTCTATCGCTTACCATGTGTTATGACGATCCCGATCTCGTTACATCCCCGTGTTTCCGCTTTTAGCGGGGGTGTGACAGATTGGTATCAGAGCCATTGGTTATAGAGAATTAGGCAATACGCTTGACCTAGACTATAACCTAGGAACCTTCATGTAGATTTGCATGCTAGGATCTGTATGCATATTATATCTCGTGTATGTGTTCCTCATTACTTGATTTGTCTATCTATCTGTTATGTGATCTTCTCACCCTGTGAGAGAGCCCTTGTGCTCACTCCTTATGGGATGCTTTTATTGGATCTTCCGTTCCCTCTGCGCGCCGAGTTGGTTTATCAAATCCGGGTATTAAACCGGAGGAGATCTTCACAGATCATGCTATTGCGCTTGACCTCGGACATTGAGATTAATCCTGAGGAGGTTATGTCTGAAACCTCGAAAGAGGAGGAGATAGACAACCTCCGCTAGACTAAACGTGATTATATACATGGACTTACAATTGATATGATGGACTATTATTGAGACATTATCATTCATGGTGTGAGAACTACACGACTTGCATGCGATGTATGGTGACTATAAGTGTGATATTAACTTGGAATGCTGGACTTTGATGAACGATGTGGACAATATAATTATAATTTGAAATGGTTTAAACTTACGTGTTTACTACTTCTATGATTAGAAAATGCCGCCTCAAAGAGTTACCCGCAGAAACAGTGGCGGGAGTGAAGCCCCAAGGGGAAGAGGCAGAGGTAGAGCACCAAGAACAAGTGATGGTCCTACCAGTAACAATCAAGAAACAGGAAACTCTGAGATGGCAACTCTGATCGCTCAACAGTTGGCCGCACTGATTTCTACTATCGTGGCTCAAGTGAGCGATGCACTCCAGCAACACCACCCCCACAAGGATGGTGGCAATGATAATGAGGATAATGGAGAAAGAGGTCAAGGTGGGATCGAAACTGAAGTGGGAAATGGAAACCCGGCTGGAAACAAAAGTAATCAGGAGACCGGAAATGGTGGAACAGCCGGTATTGAGACTGAGGTTGTTAATGCTAGACGGGGGTGTTCATACAAGGAGTTTGTGGCCTGCAAACCGAGAGAATTTGATGGGAAAGGTGGGGTGATAGCCCTAACCAGATGGCTTGAGAAGATGGAGGCAGTGATTGACATCAGCGAGTGCCTCGATAGCCAGAGAATCAAGTATGCCACGTGTTCATTATAGGGCAAGGCCCTAACCTGGTGGAACACCCAGGTTCAAGCTAGAGGAAGAGAATCAGCGATGCAAATGTCATGGGATGAATTCAAAGCATTGATCACCGAGGAATATTGCCCCCTCAATGAGATGCATAAACTGGAGCATGAATTCTGGAATCATGCTATGGTGGGGGCTGGGCATGCAGCTTATACTGACCGTTTTCATGAGCTGGCAAGATTGGTTCCGCATCTGGTCATGCCGGAATCAAAGAGAATCGAGAGGTATATTTGGGGACTTGCGCCTCAAATCCGAGCAATGGTAACAGCAGCTGCTCGTCCTACGATTCAGAGCGCAATTCTGAAGGCTGCGCTCTAACTGATGAGATGGTGAGAACAGGGGTTTTGGGTAGGGGAGCATAGAAGAGAAAGGATGTTGGGGAAACGAGCCGGTCGAGTGCCGTGAAATTTGATAAAAGGGCTAAGACAACCAGGAATTTTGTGGCCGTGACGCAAGGCAAGAGAGAGTATGTTGGGCCGCACCCCAAATGTGACAAGTGCAACTATCATCATCCCCCAGGAATGCAGTGCCGGGTGTGCGCGAACTGTAGACGCCCAAGGCATGTAGCGAGAGACTGCAGAACAGCGCCAAATCTGGTGGCTCCGGTCAACGCGGTTAACCCCGCCGAGGAAGTCAGGGTCTGTTATGAGTGTCGAGGCCCTGATCACTACAGAAACATGTGCCCCAGACTGAATCGGGCGCCGGGTCAACAAGGGAACAACCAGCAGCAAGTGATGGCCATAGCTGGAAACCAAGGCCCGACAAATCAAGGGAATACAGCTCGGGGACGTGCATTTGTCATTGGAGCCAACGATGCCCGTCAGGACCCGAATGTTGTCACGGGTACGCACTTACTCAATCATCACTTCGCATCTATATTATTTGATACTGGAGCAGACAATAGCTTTATATCTTCTGAGTTTGTGCAATTGCTTGATTTGAGTCCTTGTAGGCTAGAAACTAGCTACTTTGTAGAAATGGCCAACGGTAGGTTGTTCAGGCCGATGAGATTATTATGAAGTGCTTGATTATATTGGAGGACCATGCCTTCGATATAGACTTGATACCCTTTGAGCTAGGAAGTTTTGACGTGATTGTGGGTATGGATTGGTTGTCGCAAAATGGAGCTGAGATTGTCTGTCGGGACAAAGTAGTACGAATCCCTATGTCAAACGGGGAGGTACTCAAGATTCAATGAGAACGACCGGGAAGGAACTTAAAGCTTATTTCCTGCATGAAAGCACGCCGAAGTTTACGAAAGCAGTGCTACGCTCTTCTAGCTCATGTGGTAGAAAAGAAGGAAGAGGAGAGAAAATTAGTAGACATTCTGGTGGTACGGGACTACCCAGACGTGTTTCCTGATGACTTGTCTGGTTTGCCTCCTCCATGACAGGTGGAATTTCGTATAGAGTTGGTTCCTGGAGCTACACCGGTAGCAAAGACGCCATATCAGTTAGCAACATCTGAAATGCAAGAGTTGTCTAGTCAATTGCACGAACTACTTGAGAAGGGTTTTATTCGACCGAGTCACTCGCCGTGGGGAGCACCGGTATTATTTGTCAAGAAGAAGGATGGGTCGTTCCGCATGTCTATCGATTACCGTGAGTTGAACAAGTTAACTGTGAAGAATCGATATCCTCTCCCCAGGATCGACGATTGTTTGACCAGCTGCAAGGAGCTTCATATTTCTCCAAGATCGACCTTCGTTCTGGATATCATCAACTAAGGGTTTTCGAGGAGGACATACCGAAAACAGCGTTTAGAACTCGTTATGGGCACTATGAGTTCTTAGTCATGCCGTTCGGGCTGACTAACGCACTAGCTGTGTTTATGGACCTAATGAATCGGGTGTGCAAACCTTATTTGGATAAGTTTGTGATCATGTTCATAGATGATATACTTATCTACTCCCGATCGAAAGAGGATAATGAAGAACACCTTCGGGCAATACTAGAACTGCTACGGGAAGAGAAACTCTTCGCCAAGTTCATAAAGTGTGAATTTTGGCTGCGAGAAGTGAAGTTTTTAGGTCATGTGGTTAACGAGGATGGGATTCATGTAGATCCCGGCAAGATCAAAGCGGTGAAGAAATGGGATGCACCCCAGACACCATCAGAAATACGGCAATTCTTAGGATTGGCCGGATACTATCGTCGCTTCATCGTGAATTTTTCAAAGATCGCTCAACCCTTAACACTGCTAACTTATAAAGACAAGAAGTTTGATTGGGGACATGCACAAAAACAAGTGTTCCAAACGTTGAAAGAGAAGTTGTGCAACGCACCTATATTGTCCCTCCCAGACGGAACTGATGATTTTGTGGTATACTGCGATGCTTCACATCAAGGATTGGGATGTGTACTAATGAAGAAGGATAAGGTGATTGCCTACGCTTCGCGACAACTTAAGGTGCACAAAAAGAACTATACAACTCATGATCTTGAGTTGGGCGTTGTAGTATTTGCACTCAAGATTTGGAGGCATTACCTGTATAGAACCAAATGCATCATCTACACAGATCATAAGAGCCTCCTACATATCCTGGATCAGAAGGAACTTAATATGCGTCAGCGACGTTGGGTAGAGCTTCTTAGTGACTACGATTGTGAAATCCGGTATCATCCAGGGAAAGCTAACGTGGTGGCTGATGCTTTAAGCCGTAAAGAACGTGTGAAACCACTACGTGCTCGAGCGTTGGGATTGACTATTCAAACGAATTTGAAAGCCCAGATCCAAATTGCACAAAGTGAAGCGTTGAAAGAAGAAAACCTTGCGGGAGAAAAATTCCAAGGGTTAGACAAACAAATGAGCTGCAAGGATGATGGCATACAATACTTCATGGATCGCATATGGGTACCCAGATGGGGAGGTGTACGTACCTTAGTCATGGATGAAGCCCACAAGACACGATATTCTATTCACCCTGGTGCAGACAAGATGTATCATGATCTCAAAGATCTGTACTGGTGGCCAGGTATGAAGAAAGACATTGCCATGTACGTCAGCAGATGCTTGACATGTTCGAAAGTTAAAGCTGAACATCAGAAACCATCGGGATTATTACAGCAATCTGAAATTCCCGATTGGAAATGGGAGAATATAGCTATGGATTTCATTACCAAACTCCCTAGAACAAGCAGCGGGCATGACTCGATATGGTCGTATTGGATCGAATGACAAAGTTAGCTCATTTCTTGCCGATCCGAGAAGACTACAAGATGGATAAGTTGGCGAGATTGTACATCAAGGAGGTCGTGACAAGACACGGAGTGCCGGTGTCAATCATATCCGACCGTGACAGCCGATTTACTTCACGATTTTGGCAGACATTGCAGAAAGCGATGGGCACTTGATTAGATATGAGTACCGCCTATCACCCTCAGACAGATGGCCAAAGTGAACGAACTATACAAACGCTAGAAGACATCTTGAGGGTGTGTGTAATCGACTTTGGTGGTAGTTGGGATGCTCATCTACCGCTAATCGAGTTCTCTTACAACAACAGCTACCATACAAGCATTGGATGTGCTCCGTTCGAAGCATTGTATGGAAGGAAATGTAGATCACCTGTTTGTTGGGCCGAGATTGGTGAAAGTCAGCTAACAGGCCCAGAGATCATTCAAGAAACAACCGACAATATTTTCCAAATCAAAGACCGACTAAAAGCTGCTAGAGATCGCCAAAAGAGCTATGCCGACACCCGTCGGAAGCCTTTAGAGTTCAACGTTGGGGATCGAGTTTTAGTTAAAGTCTCCCCTTGGAAAGGAGTCGTTCGATTTGGAAAGAAAGGGAAGTTAGCCCCAAGATACGTAGGACCATTCGAGATTACAGAAAGAATCGGTCCAGTGGCTTACCGATTAAGGTTGCCACAAGAACTCAGCGGTGTACATGATACTTTCCACGTGTCAAACCTCAAGAAGTGTTTGGCCGACGAATCCCTTCACGTACCAATTGAGGAAATCAAGATTGACAAAAAGCTTCATTTTGTTGAGGAACCCATTGAGATCATGGATCGAAAGGTCAAGCAATTGAAGCGCAGTAGAATACCTATTGTTCGCGTAAGGTGGAATTCAAAACGAGGGCCAGAGTTTACATAGGAACGGGAATATCAGATGAAACTCAAATCTCCACATCTATTCGAGGATGACACTCTTGGACCTAACTCCAGCTGAATTTCGGGATGAAATTCTCTCAACTGGGGGATACTGTGACATTCATCACCTTAAGGTCCGTCAATTAACGTGGTTTTCTGTTAACTACTCTTTGAACATTCATCCCTCATCTTTATTGACTCCTTGTGTGGATATTATGCTTGTTTTATCATCCTTGTGCTTGTGCTTTCATTGTGATCGTGTGCTATCTTTAAAAACTTTTTAAACTTTCATCACCATTACCGTTAAATATACCATTTTTATATAATATTAACGTCACTAATAAAACCATCTTTAAGTTATAAATACATTTTTATCATTAATATAACTAACCTAATAAAGTCGTTTTTCAACCAAAACAAACTTTGGGAAACTCAGGGGTTAAGTGCAGGGACTAAAATTGATATTTTATAAACTTGGGATGGGTATAAAAACCCTCCATATTCCAGCCCTAGCCACCATAACTTCACATTCTTCTTCACTTCTTCTTCCTCACCCTTTCTTCCTCCTCCTTGCACCAAAACCGCCCCGTTTGGTCTCGTTTTCACCGTCTAGACTTCATCTACAACCGAGTCTACTCCATTCCAGCAGGTAGACGACTTTGGTTGTCCCTTTTCTTGCTTATTCACGGCTGTCCAAACTAGGGTTTCGGGTGTTCGGGTTCAACCCGAACACATGAGGTCGTGTGGGTGCGTGTGATGTCTTTCTGCGTGTGCTTCTTGTTTGTGTATGTTTGTAGTGTGTTTCTGGAAGTCCTTGTTGTGTAAAACCCGTGCTCGGAGCAGCCAGAGGCTACTCAGCACCTTCAACAGTCACGATTCTGCTGTTCAGGCGACTGGGTCCGTCATGCGATTGAGCCGTGCGACTGGGTGAGTCGTGCGACTGAATCATGCGCCTGAGTCAATCGTGCGACTGAGTTGTGCGACTGAGTGTGTCGTGTGATTGAGTCGTGCGACTGTGTGTGTGTGTGCGATTGAGTCATGCGAGCGAATGAATGTGTGCGATTGAGTCATGCGAACGAATGAATGTGTGCGATTGAGTCAGGCGACCGAATGAATGTGTGCGATTGTGCGTGTATCGCACGACTGAAGTCCAATCGCACGAATGAAGGTTCAGTCGTACGAATGAAGCTGATTCGTACGAATGAAGGTTGATTTGTGCGTATGGAGGTTGAGTCGTGCGATTGGGTGTTGTGTGGTCAACTGAATTCCAGCCGTACAAATGAAGGTTCAACCGTACGAATGAAGCTGATTCGTACGATTGAGGGTTGATTCGTGCGAATGGAGTGTTGAGTCGTGCGTCTGGTCCTGTCGTGCGACTGAAGTTGTTGCGTGTGAATTCCTTCTTGCGTGTGGTGTGAGTATGTCGTGTGATGTTAAGGTGACATCGACACGGTTGCCATTACTAATGACAATGTTAGAGTCAACGCTATCAAACTTACTAATGTTATTCCAAATTAAATTAACTTAACATTTTACTAGTATCAATAACCGATTTGTAACTATTAATATTAACCACATACTTCTTTAATAACAATAGAACTTTTACACAATATCATCACCAATGGCAACGATGTCTAGTACTTGGATCTACATAAGATCTAGTACGTGTGTCTGTTTGTGTATGTTACACGCGACCCAACCGATAGAACCCGAACCGAACGAACAATAATATACGCTTTATACATATCATTAATGCTTAACAGTAACTGTTAATAGGTGTTTGACCGTTCTTTGCATACAACATTTGGATACTTTGAACATACATACTTACCACCTAACAAGTGAGTTTCGTGGCCCCTTTTTACGCTTACAATATTTGAATCATTTACAACTTGGGGGAAAAGTATGCTCACCCATTTTCAATGCTGTAAAATTTACATACAATTTACATACTTGGAGTCAACGTGATACTATTTTGCAAGTACTTATCTAATACATGCTTGGGTCTGCTGTGTGGTACTTTCTTTGCAACTATTTAATTCCAGTGTGGGAACCGACGGATAGGTATTGGTAGTACTACTGGGTTGACACCCCCACCCTTGTTCGTTGGTATACTAGTTAGTACCATCAGTGGCCAGGAATGGGCCCTTGGGTGAATATATTCCGACAATATCTTTGTGTACATTGTTAGGTTTGGTTGCAAAGCTCATTGTCATGTGATTTTACTTACTTATAACTGTATACACGGTATTCCACTTCATTTACTATACAGCATCAATTACTTATTTACTATTTAAACCTGCGAGCTCACCAACAATTTTGTTGACCATTTTTAGCATATCTTTTCAGGTGATCATACAAATTGAGGATCTAGGTGTGCTGCCTTAGTGAAGACCCTAGGATGCATTTTTGAGACTAAACATATTTGACAAACAATTATTTTGATACAATGTTGTAGTCTGATTAAACAATTACATTCTTTTGATACTTGTTCCCGAGTTGTGGGAATTTACATTACAGTTGTTACTATTTGACTATGTGAATCATTTAACATGTTTATGCTTATGGCTATATTGTCTTGAATATTGACTAAACACGACACAAGTCCCCTTGTTGTCGGGTGTCGTCATGACACGCTTGTCATCATTTATTATATTGCATCTCAATAGCTTACCATGTGTTATGACGATCCCGATCTCGTTACATCCCCGTGTTTCCGCTTTTAGCGGGGGTGTGACATTTTTTGAAATAACATCAGAAGTCATTTGATTGTTCATATTGCAAACGGAGCAATAGCTGTTGAAGTAACAATCTTCAGTGTTGTGATTTTTCATATCACACCATTTACAATACTTTTCTTCGTCCTCATTTTCATGTGCAATCACCTTCTTCTTCTTCTTTTTATGTTTTGTCAATTCTCTATCAAGCTTTGCAGCTGATGAATCCTTGCCATTCTCTGACATGATATCAAAGGGTTGTTGTTGGCGGCAGATGACTTCTGTTTCTTAGGATTCACAGTCTTTTGTTGATTGACTTTCGTGATGATTGTTGCATTTTGCTTCCGCTGATCTTCCACTGATTCAACAGGCTTTTGCTTTCGGAGATCTGTTACGGATGATGATTGATCAGCATTTTTCTTCTTCCAGAGATCTGCTACGGATGGTGATTGATCAGTATTTTTCTTTTTCTTTCGGAGATCTGCTACGAATGTTGAATTATCATTTTTCTTCTTTCCTTCTGCGGAAGAGATTTTTATTTCTTCTGTAGATGTAAACTTCTCACTATCTTCAGTTGATAATTTTTGTTGTTTGCTAAGTTCATGAAGCCCTTCATTCAGCTGAGCTATCCTCTTGCAGATTGTTTTCAACATGTTTCTTTTCTTAGGAGGATAAGGCAGCTTGATTTCTTCAAGAACTTTGGGAATGATTGGTTCAAATGAGACATTTTTACCAATATCCATTCCATTCACACTTTTCTCAATATGGTCATCAAAATCATCCAAGTCATCACATTCATCATAGTCAAATTCTATGAGTCATATTGTTTGACTTGTTCTGATTCAGAAGACTCAGTTTCACTCACCTCAGAATCATTTTCATTTACTAATTGATTAAGTTTTGTTTCAAAGTTGGTGCATGGCACAAAATGATTTGACAAACTATTTGTCATTGTCTTAGGTAAAGGTGTGTAATTATCATTCAGAGGGGGTGCAACAGTATTGTATCCCAACCCATACCTGTTCTTTGATTCAAAATAAAAATTTAATAATTTTTCATATTGCTGAGATGACAGTTGAAACTTTTGAAGTTTCACTTCTGTTGATGCATGATCAAACATGGATTTTGTTAAGGAAGTGGTCAGATGCTCAACTTGGGCTTTTAAGTTATAGTTTTCAGAAACAAGTTTATCTAAATCTTTTTGCAAAGAGTTGATTTTGATTTGATATAGTTTATGCTCTCTTACATGAGATTCATTTAAAACCATTGTTTTTTACTTTATTTGCTAGTTGTTGAGCATGGACTCTATATCTTTCTACTTCCTCAACACATATTGATGAACACAATCTATCTCTTACCTCTCTGGCCATAGGTGGGACTTTGTTCTCCATGTTAGCCATTAAAGCTTGATTCTCTTCCAATACCTCCTTCTCGTACATGCTCCAGTCACATGTTCCATCTTGTAAAATTATAAGCCCAGTTTTTTTGAGTTACTAGGCCCTGCTAATGAGCTTGTGGCTGGTAGGGATGAGTTGGTCAGCTGAGGTTGTCTTAAAGATCTTTAAGATGTAGTTGATAGATGAGATTGATGTTGATGAGACTGATGTTGATAAGACTGATGTTGCTGATTTTGTCTCATGTCAGGAGTTGATTGTTGATTGCACTCTCTTGAAAAGTGTCCATAGAGATTGCATTTGAAACATCTCACTTTTGACTTATCAACACCAATTTTGGTTGTTTTACCTGCTACAGCCAAGTTTTTGTTTCTTCTAAGGTACTGCTTGGCTCTGTATGCAATCATTGCCATTTGTCACTAAAGATCCATTTCCTCTACCTCATCTGGATGAAGTTCTTCCATATCTTGTTAACAGATGTTAGTAGGTGTTAGTGTGCTGCCCAAATAAGCTTGAAAGCTTGAGCTGAAAGCTACAAATGCTGCTTTTTGTTCTTCAGAGTCCAGAATCACAGTGATGGGCTCTGCTTGATTGTTGTTGGAGGAAGACTTTGTTGATGATGCAGATGAATCTTTCCTTTCATCAAATCTCCCTTTCTCTTTTGCTGACTTACTTTGAGAGGATGTTTTTGAAGACTTTGATGCATAGAAACTAACTTCTTCCTCATCTTCACTCAAAGCACAAGAGTTGTCATTATCATGGTTAGAAATAAAAGCACTTCCAGCATTTTTCGTTTCTTTAAGCTGCTAAGGAGTGACATGTGTTTTCACACTCTTGTTTATTGATTTTTCATCCATTTCAAGAGCTTTTACTTTAGCCACCAATGTATCTAAACCAATGGTTTTTAGATCAAGAGTGTTCTTGAACATGGATACAGTTTGCTTCCAACTTTCAGGCAATGTGTGGAGCATCTTTTTGTTTAACTCCTCATTGGTATACTTTAATTCCAAGATGTTCATCTCGGTTACCAATTGTATAAACCTGTGGAGTTGTTGAGGAACTGATTCACCTTCAATATGATAAAATGTTTCATATTGAGAGCGAAGGGTATCCTTTCTTATGCTCCTGATTTCATCACTCCCTTCACAGAGAGTGTGAAGTATCTTCCATAAGAAATTTGCTTTTTTGTAGTTCTCACACCTGATTAGTATATCTTCAAGTAAAGCCATAGTGAGTAAACTGTATGCTCTAATATTGACTTTAACCTTCTTAACATCCTCAGGTGATAGATCTTTTGTATTTTTAGGTTGATTATTGTCTTTATAATCCGCCCCAAGAGCTGGTGGAATATAAGGACCTTCAGTTATTGATACCCATAAATCAAAATATTGTAGTTCACATGATTTCTGAATTTAATTTTCCAGGATTTGAAATCCACTTTGGTTTCCAACTTTAAAGGTTGGTATGATGAGCCACCGAAAGAATTACTCATTTTAGTCAGATATAAATATTCAACTAAAAAAGAATTCCTTTTGTAAATGAACTAATTAATGACAAACACTTGATTATTGAATAATTAAGTAGTTGAAGTCACAAATCAATCAATCCTCTTAATGATTATTAACAGTAATATCAAATCAAGGATGTTTGTTGATTGTTTTGTTCAATTGAATTGAAAAATTGTTGATATCAGTCAATAACACAGATCTACGTATCAATTAATATGAATGTAGATCAATGTTAACCGAGCAATGTAACAATACTCGCTGAACGATGAATCACAGTTTTATTGTTTTAAATTGATTTATACCAAATCGTTGTGTATAATGCCTTCGTTAGCTATCGATTAGTGTAACTCAACTTATATGTTGATCAGTTATTCTATAACAAACTTGAATCAGAATTATAAACTCTCAAGATGTTACAAACACTTAAAAGCAATTTTACTCAAAATCAATAGATCTAAACAAAAAATTGATAGATCTAATGATATAGACAACCAATCAAACAAATCTAACACTGATAGATCAATCGATCTAAATCAATGAGCACTTGGCTCTGATACCACCTGTGAATCCAATGATCGCATTCAGGAATTATCAGTGTTAGATTGAATTCGAATAATGATTGCAAAATTATCACTAATCGTTGTTTAATTGATTGAAAATGAAATAAAAATTGCAATATAAAGTAATAAATGAAGAACAAAACAATTAAGTTCAATAAATGAATGAACACGAATTGATTCAAAAATGTTTCATTAAAAACAGATTAATGATTACAAATGATCAAATAATATTTGCTGATGATGATGGTTGCTATGATTCTAATGATGATTTTGGTGTAATTGATGTGGCGGCTGCTAGGATTTTGTATTTGATTGATGGTATTGATTGACGTATTGTTAGGTATTCAGTCGTGTCTAAAAGTGTGAGCCTATACGTTGCATTTATAGGCTCAAGGATTTACTGCTAGGGTAACAGTAAATCCCTTGGAATCAGTAACTTTCTTATCGAGGTAAGAAAGTTACTCAGAGAATGTCATGATGTGACATTCTCTGACTGAGTTAAAGTCATCCGTAGAAGTTGACTTTATGACATCACTCAGTGATTGACTTGTTGACTTGATGTACTTGGTGAAGTACATTCAAGTGTTGGTCTTCCGTAGAAGTTTTGTCTTCCGTAGGAACTTTGCCTTCCGTAGAAGTCTTCACTTAGACTTCATTGAACTGCAAGTTGTTCATCCGTAGATCTTTGATCTTCCAACATGATCCCTTGACTTCATCCGCACAAAAGTGTTCTTCCGCAGAAGATCCTCGGATGCATAGTGTAAGAAGATTATCTCAGAAGAACAAAAATGTTCATCCGTAGATGTTTCTTACACTTAGTCAATTTCATGAAATTAACTAAGCATGATGTTAAACCTGCAATCACACATATACATCAACACAGTTATGGGTTAACCTATATATAATGCATACATTAAATAATGATATACAAGAGTTTATTACAAAAGATAGATTAAAGTGCTAAGCCTATACAAAAGATCTAGAACTATTGTTCCTAGATCTATCATCCTCTCATCCACAGCCAATACGCCTAAAACGCGTTAGTTATATTAGAGGTCTAACATTTCTTATGAAACAGAATTCTCTCCTATCCATGGCCGATATGGCATTTACCTAGAGCGTTACAGGCGCACTTTGCACTTCGCATATTCTTATTGTCGCGAGCCACTTGAGAGCCACCTTAGTAGTTTTGAATGCTAGTTCGAGTGCCTGCTCATGTGCAACTGACCTTGGTGCCTGATCTGAGTCTGTGTTGTTCAAAACGGTTACACCTTGACTGAAATTAATGATAGTTTCTAACCAAGTCATTAAACCAAATTGATGACTTTAATGAGCAATTACGATTTTGGATTAATAGTTGACTGGGTTGTTACAGTTCGAGTTCCCTATATATACTGAGGGTACCTTAGTAGACAAGATACACCAAAACAACTTGGATACCTGAAGTAAATAGTTCTCTAAACATCCTCCATCTTTGGTTTCTCTTCTACAATCTAATTAGGGTTCTAGACCAATTCCGGTAGTAGTAACCGCTTCGGCTGTTGTACTCTAGGAAAAAAACGAGTTCACTTGGAAGGATCGGAATTTGTTTTAAGGGCCCCGTGTCTAACACGATCCTCAGCCTTTTTCATTTTTGTTCTTCTGTTTTTCGTTTATTTACGATTGTAAAGAGCATTCTAACTTTTGATTTATATTTTTTTGTATTGCTTATATTAATAAAAGTGTTGTTTAATTTTTTATATGAACGGCTCCTACAGAAGGTGCCTCGATAGAAAAGGTTCCTTCAAATCGATAAGGTACAATCATGGACGAATGTGCTTTTTCGAAAGAAGGTTCCTTCGAGTAAGAAAGTATATCATAACTAAAAACTGTAATTGTTTCTTGATAAGGGTAAATGCTTCGCTTTCTTCTTTTCAGAAGTATCTTTAATCTACTCCTGACAAAATGAACAATCATTACTCGTCACAAGAGGCCCCCTAAGGGTGGTGTTGTGACCAACCTCGAGTGTGAGGATTAAGTATGTTCATTAATGTCGTATTATTGAAGGAGTAAATGTATGAGCATTTAATGAAATCTCCTGAGCATTCTATGAAGTTCTTCTTAATGGTGTCGATTGTGAACGACTTACATTTCTCCTTCATTCCTGATATTGCCCTTTTGCTTCTCTTGTGTCATCATTGTTCTCCTTGTTATCCACGAATTCCCTTGGTCTCTTCTTGTTATTTATCTATCATCTTAGTCATATGGTGTCATGTCCTTCCTTATAAACATTAAATATTCAAGAACCAAGAGGGCAACATATGAATAAACAATTGAGAAGAAATTACGTAATTTCTTACAAGACTTTTGTTTATAGTGAAAGGTAGAATTTATTAAAACAAAAGGAACTACAAAGATTACAAATTTTACAATATTAAGAAACAACATCTCAAATATTAAGATCGCATAATCTATTCCTAATTATATTGTTGAAATTTGATCAATGTTTCACCAACTGATAAGCATCGTCCTTGATGATGTCGATCATTCTATTGATTGGGATGAAGTTGTTGAACTTAGCTTCATTCCTTCTTACCCAGATGCACTAACAAGTTGTAAATATAATAGTTATAGTCAGCCTCCACCATTATAACAAACTTTGAATCATGCCCACGAGTTCTAGAATATAAAAATGCAAGAAAAGTGTTGGACCAAAAGAACCAATGAGCCAGATCAGAAAAACCTTTAAGTCCCACAGACATCACAACAACTAAAGAGATCTACATCTGCTGAAGACAAAGTCTGAAGATAAAGTCTGAAGACAGTCTGAAGACAAAGTCTGAAGACAAAGTCTGAAGATAAAAGTCTGAAGACAATAGCTGAAGACAAAGTCTGAAGACATATGTTGAAGACAAAGTCTGAAGACAAAGTTCTCAGAAGTTGTCTCAAACAGCTGAAGTGTTTCCTTTCAGTAGTTGTAATGTTTTACTTTTCAGTAGTTTCCTTTCAGTAGTTTTATTATTATAAAACGTCTGAAGTTCTTACACTTCAGATGTTATAGTTTCAATAGTTGTAATTCTGGTTTACACTTAGCTTTTTGTGAAGGTGTCCTCAGTTGTTGTGGACATCTTCAGTAGATTAGTTACTTTCAGTAGTTTGTTAAATCAGTTAGATGTCACTATCAAGTGACATCAGCTTACGTCACATTCCTTTATAAAAGGAATGTTGACCTAATTGTTTTGTAACCGAAGCATTTGCGTGAATGAAAATCTTCCATTAAAAGAAGATTTCTCTCTCTATAATCGTCATAGTGTGATTGCATATTCATACTTGTCTTGCTTAAATTTGATCTAATTTCTGTTATATTCCGCTGCAAATTCCAATCTAATTGATCAAACTAGATCCGATCCTATCAAATGGTAACAGAGCCGGTTAATCATTGATCGATTTAACAATTGATCATTGAAACAGCTCTTTTGATATCTAAGTTTGATCGAATTAGCAAATTTGCAAGAATTGGTTATAGAGTTTGATTTTCTGTCGCTTCCGGTCAATTAATTTGAGATTCAAATTATGTTGTTGAGTTTTTGAGCTAGACTTATTATAATCTCATTGAATTTGGTTGAATTGGTGAAAATGACTACATCAAGCAATGATCCTCACAATACTGGCTCCTCAACAAAGCCTCCGATGCTTGTTAGGAGTGAGTATAACATATGGCAACGCCGAATGCTCCATCACCTGTCTGTTAACAGTTCAGGTTGTTGGAAGTCAGTGGTTCATGGACCATATAAGCCTATGGTGAGTAATCCGGAAACCAATGAGATGGTTCCAAAGAAGAAGGAACAATATTCTGATGAGGATTTAAAACTGTTTGAAATTGATGCTAAAGCCCATGGAATTCTGGCCATGGCACTGCCTAATGAAATCTACTCTGGGCTTATGCATCATGAAACTGCTCATGATCTCTGGGTTGCTCTGAAAGAACAATTTGGAGGAACTGATGAGGTCTTAGCAAACAATAGAGAAATCCTTGCCCAGCAATATGAGACATTCTCTCATAGAAAGGGTGAGTCACTGACTCAACAGTTTGAGCGATTTTCCTGTTTGTTATCTGAGCTAAAAATGGTTCAACATGAATATACAAACAGTCAGATGAACAACAGATTCCTCAGATCCCTGCCTGAGAGATGGGACACATATACCATTGTCCTACGCTCAGTGCAAATCTGGATACTCTATCTCTTACCCAACTTAATGGGAAACTCTTAACATTTGAGAGAGAGATAGAACAGAAAAGGAAACTGGCTTCATCTGGAAAGCTCACTGATGACTTTGTACCAGGAAACACTGCTCTAGTTGGTCATGAGTCAGAATATGCTACATCAAAAAGTTCCTATGATGAGCATATAGATGTCTCTTCAAACAGTGGAGATCATGCTTTTGTTGGAGTTGATGGTAACTCAGGGTTTAGTGTTGATAATTTGTGCTTTATGATGGATGATTTGAAAGGAATTGCTGATGATGATCTGGAAGAGATGGATATTTTGAGCCAAATGGCATTAATCAGTATCAGATCTCAAAAGTGTTACAAAAGGACAGGTAGAAAATTCCCTGGTCTCTCTGGCAAAACCAAAGTTGGTTTTGATAAGAGCAAGTTGAGATGTCACAAGTGCCATAGACTTGGACATTTTGCTAGAGAGTGTAGATCATCTGGATCTAACTCATCTGCACCCTTTATGACTTTTCCAAGCAATAGCTCACAAACCAAAGGGCAACATTCTACCAGTTCTGATCATCACTCACAAATTCAATCATCTCCTGCATTTTTTATTCCTCAAGGTCCAATGCCATATCCTTATCCATGTTTTACATGCCTCAGTCTAGTCAGGTTCCTGTACCCATGGCTCAACAACCACATGCCCTACCTGATCCTCAACCATCTCAAACAAATCAACAATCTGAATCTCAATCACATCTGAGCTTTTTCACCCCCTGAGGTTGTTGACTGGAGCAGCTTACCAGATGATGTCTCTGGTTATTCTGAACAATTGTTTACTGGTGCTGGTCAACATGGTGGTGAAAACCCTTTTGGAAATCTTGCTCTAATGGCCCTGGAGTCTACTGATGGAAATACTTCATCATCACAGGTACCACAGGTATCTTCTGAGGCTAAGGCCAAGTTATGTTCTGAGTCATGCATAGCTGCTTTTGTTTCAATTAGGGAAGCAAATGTAGCCTTAATTAATCAAAACCTTGACCTAGAGAAAGTAATTTCCAAAAGAAAAGCTGAGTTTGAGTCTGTTTTAAAAGAAAAAGATGAGGAGATTTACAAACTAAAATGTCAAATCACTGATGAAAAAGCAAAGGTAGAGGTCATTTTGGAGAATCATAAGAATCTCAAAGAAACACTTGCAGCTACTCAAGTTAATTGTGAATGTTGGGTAACATCATGCAAGGGATTTGAAATGCTTCTCAGTAAGCAAACAGCTTCAAATGTGAAGTTTGGGATTGGGTATAATCATACCATACCTCCTACAGATATTACTCCCAAGCTAGAATTAAAATCTGAAGGTGACTGTAATTCCCAAACCACATCATCATGTGTCTCATCCTCAAGTGATAATTCAAAATCAGAGGATGAAGTCAGTGTTATTACCTTAGCTAATCAATTTGCTGATGGTCTCATTGCTTCTAAACACATGATCAAAAAGAAACTGAGCAATTCAGGTGTTGTCCCACAAAGTACTCAAAGTACTGAAGGGCAAAACACAACACCTGAAGAGCATTTCAAATCAAAGGAAAACAAGCATTGTTTGACAACTACTGAAAAGTCTATTAGGAAATTCAAAAGTACTGATAGAAAACTTCTGAAGAACAAATCTTCAGTTGTTGCAAATCCTTCAGTACTTACCAAAAGTACTGAAAGAAAGAAAGTACTGAAGAACAAATCTTCAGTAGTTTCATCATCTTCAGCAGTTGATCAACAAAAGATGAAAAGAAAGCCATGTGAAATATGTGGTTTATTTAATCATCTCACTGATGAATGTTGGTATAACAAGGGTTTAAAATTCAACAAAGAGAAAATCATTAAAAAGAAAATGAATAAAATGAAAGATGAATTTCAAACCAAGTTTGTACCACAAACATCTCAATCTGATAACCCAAAGTTTTTCCAAAAAGCTAAAAAGAAGGAAGGGGTTTATCACCAAACAGCTGAAAATATTCCTCATGGAATATCAAAAACCCAGACTAAGTCTGTGTCTTTTAAAAGGGAGGATTTGGTGAATCACAAGAACAAATCAACAACAAGTACTGATGTGTCAACTGAGTTGAAAGCTTTGACAACCAATCAGACACAACTTGTTATGATGGTTCAACATCTGTTGGGGAGAGTTAACCAATTAGATGTTTCTGTGATTAAACCACTAAAAAGGAAAACTAAGCCAAAATCAAAGGAATCCTTTTCAGCACCATCTCCACCTTCAAAGGCTGTCAATCATGCAAAATCAGTTAGTTTAAAATCTGTTGATGAAAACAGACCCAAAACCAAAATGGTTTGGGTCTCAAAGGCTAACTAATTTTTGTGGAAAATGCAGGGTTCTTCAGCATGCCAAAAAAGCATCTGGTATGTAGACAGTGGAGGATCTATGCATATGACAGGGAGCAGCTCTCTTCTTCATGATTACTCTCAAGGGAAGAAGGGATTTGTTTCTTTCGGAAATGATGCTAAGGGTTACATCATAGGAAAAGGTTTTGTGTCAAATGGTGAAATAAGGTTTGATGATGTTAACCATGTGGAGAACCTCAAGTACAATCTGTTGAGTGTCAGTCAAATGTGTGATAAAGGGCATGTTGCACTTTTCACAAGTCAGAACTGCCGGATTCTGTCTTCCAAAGTTCTGAACAGGATTGACAAGATATTGGATGAATATACTCTCCTGAAGACCAACAGGATTGGAAGAGTATATGCCTTAGATTTATCAAAGAAAATTGATCTTAAAGGCCATCCATGTCTGTTCTCTGAAGCCTCTCCTCAAGAATCTGAACTATGGCATAGAAGGCTTGGTCATGTGAATCTTAAAAATATGAACCAGCTTATTCATCATGGTTTAGTGAGAGGTTTGCCATTGAAGGAGTTCAAATGTGATGAAAATTGTCCAGCTTGTTTAAAAGGAAAATAACACAAAGTTTCATTCCCTCCAATAGAAGAACCAAAGTCCACTGCCTGCTTACAATTACTGCATATGGATCTCTTTGGTCCAGTAAGAGTGATGAGTATGGCAAAGAAAAAATATTGTCTGGTAATTGTGGATGATTATTCCAGATATGTATGGACTTTCTTCTTACATTCCAAAGATGAGGCTGCCCAAATCATCATTTACTTTGTGTTGTATGTGGAAAAGCAGTATTCACTTCCAGTCAGATGTGTGAGAAGTGATAATGGCACGGAATTTAGGAATCACACTCTTGATGAATTCTATTTGTCTAAGAGAATCAAGAGGCAATATAGCATTCAAAGAACTCCTGAGCAAAATGGAGTGGTGGAAAGAAAGAACAGGACCCTCATTGAAGCCGCAAGGACAATGTTGGCTGACTCAGTTTTGCGACTACCTTTTGGGCTGAAGCTGTCAACACAGCTTGCTATGTACAAAATAGAGTGTTAGTGAATCAGAGGTATGAAAGACTCCTTATGAGTTATTACATCATTTGGCCCCTCTGATTTCATTCTTTAGAGCATTTGGGTGTCCTGTTATATTCTTAAAACAAAGAATCCAATTCAGAAGTTTGAATCAAAGGGGATGCAGGGTATTTGTTGGGTATTCATCTACTTGCAGGCATACAGAGTTTTTAATTGCAGAACAAAGATTGTTGAAGAAACTTTGCATGTCAAGTTTAATGAATCTCCAAAAGACAAAACTCCTCAAAACCCTGTGGAGTTGTTTGATTTGGACATACTGCAATATGTTCCATATCAGTCTCCATCTGTTATTGTTTCTGAGGATCCATCATCTCCATCTGGTGGTATAAATGCAAGTTGTAGTGATCATCTGCCTGTGTCTACTACACTTGATGATCCTGTAGCTTCAGCAGTTCCATCCACAACAAATGCTGATGAAATCTCTAAATCCTCTACTTCATTTGAACTGTCATCTCATTCTTGGTTTCAAGAGTCTGAATCAACATCTGTTGCTGCTGAATCTCCTACAAACACTTGCTCAGATATATTGAGTATCAAGAACTGAAGAATCATCCCATGTCTCAGATCATTGGTGACATTAATGCTGGTGTTTCAACAGAAGCCAATTTCCAAATTCTGTCTCTATGCTCTCTTCATCAGTCAGCAAGAGCCAAAGAACTATCATGTTGCATTAAGAGACAATGGATGGGTTGAAGCCATGCAGCTTGAGCTTCTTCAATTTCAAAAGCAGCAAGTGTGGGAACTGGTTCCTCTACCCCAAGGTAAGTGTGCAATAGGCACTAAATGGGTGTTTAGGAATAAAACTGATGAAAAAGGCCAAATTGTCGAGAACAAGGCCAGACTGGTTGTACAGGGGTTTTCACAAGAAGAAGGTATTGATTATGATGAAACCTTTGCCCCTGTAGCCAGACTGGAGGCAATCAGATTGTTCTTAGCTTATGCTGTTTTCCATAACCTTAAAGTTTTTCAAATGGATGTCAAAAGTCAATTTTATATGGTAAAATAAAAGAAGAAGTTTATGTGTGTCAACCACCAGGTTTTGAAGATCATAAACATCCAGATTGGGTGTATAAGCTTGATAAGGCTCTTTATGGGTTAAAACAAGCTCCCAGAGCCTGGTATGAAACACTATCTAACTTTCTTCTTCAAAATAATTTCACTAGAGGCTCCATAGATAAAACTTTGTTCATTAAGAAAGTAGGCATGCATAAGCTCCTTGTTCAAATTTATGTAGATGATATTATTTTTGCATCCTCTGATCCACAGTTGTGTGATGCCTTTACTAAATTGATGCAACAAAAGTTTGAAATGAGTGCCATGGGAGAATTACAGTTCTTTCTGGGTTTGCAAATCAAACAAATGGCTGATGGAACTTTTATTCATCAGTCAAAATACACAAAGGATTTGTTGACCAAGTTTGATTTACAAAACTGTAAGCCCTGTTCTACTCCCATGTGCAGCAACACACACTGGATGCTGATCAAAAGGTAAAGCAGTTGATGAAACTCTTTACAGATGTATGATTGGTTCCTTGATGTACCTTACAGCTTCTAGACCAGACATTATGTTTGCAACTTGTGTCTGTGCTAGATTTCAGGCTGCACCTAAAGAATCCCATATGATTGCAGTCAAAAGGATCTTTAGATATTTGCAAGAAACTCAATCTCTAGGACTTTGGTATTCCACTGGGCACTCTTGCAAATTAGTTGCTTTCTCTGATAGTGACTATGCAGGGTGTAAGTTAACCAGAAAATCAACTTCTGGTGGATGCCAATTTCTAGGCAACTGTTTAGTTTCTTGGCAGAGTAAGAAACAAACTTCAGTTGCTACATCCACAGCTGAAGCAGAGTACATTGCAGCTGCAAGCTGTACATCTCAGGTACTCTGGCTTCAAAATCAATTATTGGATTATGACATTACAGAGACTAAGACTCCTTTACTGATGGATAGTGCTTCAGCTCTTTGTATTGTTAAGAATCCTGTCCAGCATTCTAGGACCAAACATATTGAGATCAGACATCATTTTATCAGGGATTGTTATGAAAAAGGTCTGATTGATCCAAAGTTTGTGCCTAGTGCTGATGAGCTTGCAGATATATTTACTAAGCCTTTGGACAGTGCAACTTTCCAAAATCGTGTGCTCAGGCTTGGTATGCTGCAACTAGAATGATTTGACAATCTCTTAGTTAATAAGTACTGATGAGCATTAGTATACAGCTGTCAAAAATAAGTGCTGATAAGTTATTTTCTCTTCAGCAGTTTTTATAACTACTGAAGACTAAATTACTTAAAAGTACTGAAGTACTTCATTTGTTGAAAAGTACTGATGTAGTTAAAACTACTGATGTCTTTTCTAATAGATAAGTACTGATGACCAATGAAACATCTGAAAATCAGATGATCTGATGAGTAAGTGTTAAGGTCATTGAAACAACTGAACTTTGTGAATTGACGACAACAACTGTTGTTTCATTTCAAAACAACTGAAGCCAAAACCAAGTCTTCAGTAGTTTACAACTACTGATGACTAACACCAAGTCTTCAGTTGTTTACAACATCTGAAAGTTAAAACCATGTCTTCAGTTGTTTTCTAACAACTGATGACTCACACCAAAACTTTCAGTTTTCTTTCAGCCGCTTCATAACCTATAAATACCTAACCCTAACTTCAAACTTTTCATAAATCACTTTCCAAACGTTCATCTTCCATTAATGGCGACCATGCAAATCAAACCTCGACACAACTGTGTCGCTTACCTCACCAAATCAGCCTTTTGGACCAAGTTTGATGCTGCCATTGATCTGATGGTTGATTCCCAATATCACACAGCCTTCCTCTTGAATCCTACCATCTATCCTGATACCCTTCGCCAATTCTGGACAAACGTCACTGTTCATACTGATGAGAATGATGACTCGATCACTCTCCAGTCGTTTGTCAACCAGAAGAAGGTGGTCATCACTTCTGAGATCATTCGCCAAACCCTAGACCTGAATGATGCCACCTATGTCACCAGATACCCCAAAGGCACCATTGATTTATCATTGTTAACCATGGATATGAGGGTGACCTAAGTGCTATCACTATTATGAAGAAGCACTTCCATGATGCTGAGCGTCTCATTTCCATATGATCAATGTCTGTCTTGCCCCCAAAACATCTTCATGGGATCAAATGTCATCCAGGTGGCAACAGGTATTGTATTTTATCCTTAAACACAAAGCTTAAATTTTTCTGAAATAATATTTTGGAATTAAAAGATCTGGCAATGAAACCTGTGGCTAATAGATGGATATTATATCCAAGGTTCTTATGGCCATAATTATTAATCAATTAAAATCTGATGGCCTTGTTGGCCTTGGAGTCCCTGCTATGGTAGTTTTGCCAGAAGTATACTCCAGGCACAACTCAAACCCACAACTCAAAGAGGCTGCCAAACTGCTAAAAACCCAAGCAGAGGGAACCCACAGCCTCCACCTCCAGATCTAAAGTCCCCTCCAAACCAAAATCCAAGAAAACCAAAAAGGCTACTCAGGGAGTTGAGTCCCCTGATGATGCCCCTGCAGCACAAACGCAGGATGAAACTACTAGCCTTAATCCCCTTGTAGTTTCAAAGACTCTACCAGCTGAAACCGCTCAGGTATCCTCTCAACAGGATCCTGATGCAACCAACATTGGGGAAACCACATTACTGGAATCTCTCTCACTTGAGAAGATTGCCATTGAAGAGCACCATTCACCCCAGGTGCAATCCTTTTCACCTTTATCTCCCACTGAAACCACCCCTACAAGCCCAACTGCAGTCATTGCACAAGTGCTGACTCAACTACATTCCTCTACCCCTCCCCAGAAACCTATTAAACTGGGAAAACCTCAACAGCTGAGGGAGAGGATTATAATGTAGTTGACAACCCACAGCATAGGGATTACAAAGTTCAATCTCCCAGTGTAGAGGAGGAGATTAGAACATCTGGTGAGGCTACCTCTTCCCCTGTTTCAGCACATGAACAGGATGAAGGTGGTATCATCTCTAAGACCTCACCAGAGGCAACTGCCAATGAAGGACTTAATCCTGAGGCAGGAAGTCCCCAGTTCCAAGACAAAGGGGCACATGTGAATACTGATCTACACTCAGCACATGTTCATCCTGATTTACTCAGGAGGTCAGCTGATTCAGCTAAAACTGATGATGACCTGGGCTTTTTCTTTGAAGTTCTAGCCCAAAACACCATTCTGAGGCTGAGGTATGCAGACTACAAGAACTACTTGCCAAAATGTCTCAAGAATCAAGTCCATCTCCCCCAATTCACCCACAGATGGCAGCTTCTTTTGAAGCTCTCCCAAACACTGAGCCACTCTCAACAAATCAGCCACCAGCCTCTGTTTCAGTCACCATTTCTCAAGGACAGAACCCCTCTGAGCAAATGGTTGCTGCATTTAAATCCTCCTTACCTCTCATCACTCCAATCATCACTACTATTTTACATCAAACCATTGATGAGAGGATTTCCTCAAATCTTCAAACTCTTGTTGATGATGCTGTTTCCAAGAAACTTTCTGACATTCAAAGAAGATAAAAGAAAGAGAGTGAAGAGGAAGAAGCCAAAGAGAATAAAGAAAAGAGATAATCACTTATAAGAGAAAGAAAAGTGCTGAACAGACTGAGGATGAGAAGAAGTTAGAGGAACTGATCAAAGAAGCTGATGAGCAACATAGCAGATCTATGGATAAGATCATTGATCAGCTCTTCAGACAAGGCTTTGACACTGCCAAACTTGATTCTGAGATCAGACGGCTAGAAATTCAAGAGATTGAAAATAGATGGGCCAGCTGCAATGAGAAAGAAAGGGAAAGGTTGGAAGCTATGATCAGATTCTTGTCAAAACACTTGGGAAGACCGATCATTGAAGTAAAGTCATGGTCTAGAGACAGTATTTTGGAGATAACCACCAAAATCTGTTCTTCTGAAACCTTCAACAAAGGATTGATCATAGAAGCTCTGGATGAAGCTGGTGCTGGGAAAAGGTCTGACATGGCAAATTATCCAAAGCCACCCTCACAACCAAAATGATAGAGCAGCCTTTACAATCGCCCTTACCAAAACAACCCTCAAAATCAACCTCACAACCCCCAAAACAATCAATCTCACAACCCTCAAAACAACAACCTCACAACCCTCAAAACCAACTCATTTACCCAAGAAACCCACTCAATCAACCACCAGTGATGCACCCAAGAGAAAGAGAAGGGTGTTGAGGATGGAAGAAGAAGAAGAAGATGATGAGGAGGATAGTCTGCCAATCTCTGTTGTCATTAAATGAAGAAGCTGAGCCTAGGAGTCAACCAACAACAATCACTCCTGACACTCAAAGGCAAATGGTTAAAGTGAAGATTGAAGAAGAAGAACAGCAAAAACAACACGATGAGCAGCTGTTAAGGATGGTTGATAAGGAATTTCCTAAGTCTTCATCCATACAAGCTATGAAGAAACATGCTCAGAGGTTGTATGCTCTCAGATTTACATTTCAGTATTAAAAAGAGAGAGTAAGGATTTGGCCTGACCCCAGAGTTAGTGACAGAATTCATAGGAAAAATGTTCCAAGTAGATACAATGGCCAAGTGAGAAAGACTGTAGATGTTGTGATAATACTGGCCATTGTAGTGTCACCCTGGGAAATCCTTGATGATTTCAAGCGAGCTTACAAGACTAAGATGACTCCACAAACCTTGTTGGAAAACAAAATGGTGAAGAAGGGGTTAATTTACAAGAAGCTTGAAGAAATTAGAAGAAATAAGCTCCAGTTGTTACTTGAAGGTACTCATCCTGATGAGTTTGCATACAGAGAAATAACAACTGTGGAGCTGAAGAATGGAAAGATTGTTAGATACTTGTATTATGGGCCTGAGTTCTTCTTTGAGAGTGAAGCTGAAGAACTCACAATAGAAGATAAAGTTGTTCTTCTTGAGGCCTATGTCAGAGAGTCTTACAGACTCATCATTGGGAAGTAGGTTTAATGATTGGGGTAACAGCTCTGTGTCCAAATCCAAGACAGAGTTCCCATTCATCTTTTGCCAATCAAACTTTTGAAACCTCTTCCTGGCCTGAGCTTAATTTGGTGATTTCTGAGCTGATCCAGAAAATATGTTTGCCAATAAGTGGGACTTCAATAAGCTTAAAGGTTTTGGTTGCATTGGTTCAGGGGGAGTTTGTTGGACCAAAAGAACCAATGAGCCAGATCAGAAAAACCTTTAAGTCCCACAGACATCACAACAACTGAAGAGATTACATCTGCTGAAGACAAAGTCTGAAGATAAAGTCTGAAGACAAAGTCTGAAGACAAAGTCTGAAGATAAAAGTCTGAAGACAATAGCTGAAAACAAAGTCTGAAGACATATGTTGAAGACAAAGTCTGAAGACAAAGTTCTCAGAAGTTGTCTCAAACAGCTGAAGTGTTTCCTTTCAGTAGTTGTAATGTTTTACTTTTCAGTAGTTTCCTTTCATTAGTTTTATTATTGTAAAACGTCTGAAGTTCTTACACTTCAGATGTTATAGTTTCAGTAGTTGTAATTCTGGTTTACACTTAGCTTTTTGTGAAGGTGTCCTCAGTTGTTGTGGACATCTTCAGTAGATTAGTTACTTTCAGTAGTTTGTTAAATCAGTTAGATGTCACTATCAAGTGACATCAGCTGACGTCATATTCCTTTATAAAAGGAATGTTGACCTAATTGTTTTGTAACCGAAGCATTTGCGTGAATGAAAATCTTCCATTAACAGAAAATTTCTCTCTCTATAATCGTCATAGTGTGATTGCATATTCATACTTGTCTTGCTTAAATTTGATCTAATTTCTGTTATATTCCGCTGCAAATTCCAATCTAATTGATCAAACTAGATCCGATCCTATCAAAAAGTTTTGGAAATTAGAGATCTTAACCCAAGCACAAATCTACCACCAAATAGTCATGGCAAAAACAAAGAGATAAGAATACGTTAAGCACTTTCCCAAGCATCATCATAATTCCAGCATAAGGGGTTAGCAATTTAACTCCTTTCATTACCGGTGCTTCTTTAGTAGATATTCTATCTAATTAGGCCCTCCACATGAAATAAATAACTTTAGCTAGGATCCACTTATCTAAGAAAGAATTTAATAATATGATTGTGTCCCTTTAGCAGTGATTAATTGTTTACGCATTAATTTCACCAAGAAACTTTCGCTTTTGTCATTGGCCCATTCCCATATGTCTTTGTTTTATGTAGATGATATATTATTCATCCATGTATTAATCTGAAAAATGATTCCTTTTCTATTTCCAGTTAATTACACTTCCATTCTTCGAATAAATTTCAGTGATTTTTACGAATATAACATTCACAAGGTCTAACACAACCAGGAATCTAAGACATAGAAGACCTACCAATTACCAATCCAAAATGTTGGATCTAGAAAGACTGGTGCAACCAAAACCAAGTCACTTAGAAGATTTTGGTACAACAAACAAAGGACTTCCGAAGCTAAGTATGGAACTTCCGAAGGAAGAATGAGTTCTTTCGAAGACAAAGTGTAAAGCTTACTTCCGAAGGAAAACTCCAACTTCCGAAGACAAAGAACCTACTTCCGAAGATCAAGACTCAGAAGAAAGATCTAAAGTCAACTTCCGAAGTACATAAGTCCTCAAGCCTCGGAAGTATAGAAGCCTCTTCCGAAGTATAAGTGGCTTCGGAAGAACTTGTTCTTCCGAAGCCAACTTACCTTCGGAAGACACCCCTATTATCCAGTGGACATAAGTATGGTCTCTCTGACACTCCGCTGCAAATCTCTGAGGTACTGCATGGCGTTTTCTCAAAGGCCATATAGTTGACCATACTTTAATCCACTGTTTACCTTTTTATGTTAGTACAGTTGCCATCTTTAGTTGGTGACAAAAGGTAAGTGATGGACATGTCATGACTACCATATCTTAGATATACTTTATCTAAGATACCTTAACTTTAGCATTGTAGTATATGCTTTAGTCTTAGGTTTCTAACTGGTATCAAAGTATATTCGGCTGTAGGATCTAGTATATATAGCTTCTCATTGTTAGTGAGTTTGAGAGAAATACAAGTGTTTAAGTGACAAACCCAATCCTGCAATTGGTATCAGAGCTTTTTAGGCTCTTGATTGTGAGATCTTACCATCCTAATCAACCTGTTTTTCACTCCTCCTTATACATCACTCAAATGGCCCTTAACAAATCTAAAGTAGAGATGGGGACGATGACCAAAGCACCCATCATCACCCCTGAAAACTTCAGGTCTTGGAGCAGAAGAATGGAAGGCTTCATCAGGTATCAAGACAGCAAGATGTGGCAATCCATTGTCAATGGCCCGTATAAGCCAAAAGTAGCTGGTGGAAACGGTGCCATGATTGAGAAACCCGTTGAAGATTATTCTGATGAAGACAGGAAGAAGCTTGACATCGACAGCAATGCTATGACTGTTCTTATGACTGCAATTCCAAACTCTATCATGGTGGGGTTTGAGCATTGCAAGTCTGCTAAAGAACTCTTTGATGCGCTTGCTCAAATGTACTCAAGCTCAAATGACTCCAAGAAGGACTCACTGAAGCAGCAGTTCGAGAACTTCACCTATGTTGCTGGAGAGACTCTTAGCCAGCAATATTTCAGGTACATGGATCTCATTTCTTCCATTCAATCTGTGGGAATTGCTCATGAACTCAGAGACCTTACAAGAAAGTTCATGAGTGCACTACCCAATGAGTGGACATTCTACTGTGTCTCTATCAAGAGAACAGAGAATCTGAATACACTCACCATGACCAAACTCTATGGGATCCTTGATGGATACCGTTTGGAAATGGAAAGTAAGAGGGGTCATCAGACAAGCAGAACCTTGAGTCTTCCTGCTAGCAACGCTTTAATGGTTGCTGAAGGCTCAGGAATCTCCCAGTCTCAGCAATACCTGACATACACCCAGCAGCCATCTTGTTCCTCTGGGCCATACATCACATTTCTTGAGACTTCAAGGTCTCAACAAGCTCAGCAAAGCTCCTTTCAGGACAGCTGTGCTTTTGTCTCAGGAAGTGGACACTCAAATGATTATCAATACTGCTTTGATGATCTAGAGTGTTTTAGCCCAGATGACGTGGAATACGTGGACATAGTCCAACAAATGGCTCTTCTAACCTACAGAGCAAAGAAGTTCTTTAAGAGAACTGGAAGGCAATTTCCTCAGAACCCAATCAACAGCAAATTGGGTTTGACAAAACCAAGGCCAAATGTTACAACTGTAACAAACTTGGTCATTTTGCAAGGGAATGCAAGGCTCCCAAGTCCAACCCGGGAACCCCACAGGCCTCCACACATCCCTCTACACCAAAGCCCACCGGAAAGTCAACAGAATTAGCTGCAATGGCTCAAGAAGTTGACTGGAGCTTCATGGTATAGGATGTGACTCTTGCTCAAGCACTCATGGCCGGAACAGATGAAAACAAGGTATATGAACATCTCTGTACTCCTGCCTGTATTGCTAAGGTTAAACTGTATCAGGACTACAATATGGAAATTAAATCTGATATTGAGTCTGAAAATGTGTTAAAATCTAACTTTAAAAGGGCTGAATCTGACTACCAAAGAAAAACTGAGGAGTTAGAGAAACTTGTGTCCCTATTAAAACATGAACACACAAACTATAAGACTCAGATAAAGGATTTAATATTCACATTGACTGAGGCTCAAGCCCAGCTTGTCACTGCTGAGGCTCAAGCCAGGAAGTATGCTATTTCCGAGCAAAACTTCCAAGCCATTCTTGCATCATCCTCTCACTCAAAACTTTGTTACCAAAACAAAGGTGGGTTGGGAACCAATGAAATTGCTCCACCACACTCTTATGAGTCTATAAGACAACCAAGGTGTGGTATTGAAGAGCAAGAGGTTCCATCTGCTGACCCACCTTCTCATGAGTCAAAGAATGATGCAACTATGGAGACCATCACAGGGAAGAACCAGGTAGTTAGGCCCTCCCCTGCCAATGATGATCAAACCCTGACCACCAAAGCTAGAAGAAGCAGAGCTAAGGTAGCCAGAAAAACTGCCAAGAAAGTGGCTGAGTCCAAGCTAAAGATAGACACAAAGCAAAAAGGTGTATTCATCTCAGCTGGATTCCAGGTGGTTGGAAATTCTGATTCAGGAAAGGGGTGCAGTACCAGTACTCCTATCCTACCAAAGGATCAGAAATTAAAGGAAAAGGTTGCTGATGAAGAGAAAAAGAACAAGAAACAGCAATCCTCACATTCCCAAAAGATTAACATTGCATGCATAATGTGTGGTCTGCAAAACCACATGGCCAAAGATTGTTACTACAATCCTGCTAGCACACATTATGCAAATAATGTTAAAAAAGGAAGGAGTCATGAAAGGTTTCTCATTTGGACCATATCAAATGGTTCAAGTGATGAAAAAAGGAAAGCTTGTTTCCGAAGCAAGGCTTTTTTCGGAAGAAGAATCTTCTTCTGAAAGGAAAAAGGCTTCAGAAGCTAAAGCTGTAAAGACTTAGAAAAGCAAAAGATTCCCCTTGAAACCATCCCAGAAGAAGACTGCTTTGGAAGAAAAGGTGGCGAAGGTTTCTTCCGAAAAGAAAGAAGCTTCAGAAGAATGCCAAGCTACAAAAGCTTCAACAAGCTCATCCTCTATGATCAACCAAGGGATGGAATGTATAAAGCTCATCCTCTCAGAAGAAGCGATTGATTTCATATCAGATCTACTTCTGAATCTTTTAACACACTCCACTTGAAAAGCAACATATACTCTCGGAAGTAATCAATTTACCTTCGGAAGTAAATTTGCCTTCGGAAGAATATTACCTTCGGAAATGCTTTATACACGGAAGAAAGATTTTACAGTGTAACGGAAATCTTTTGGGCCCCACTCTGTAAAAAGTAAAGATTTTGTTAATGATGTCGGATTATTTAAATGGACTAACCTTACCGCCCATGTCACATCATCCACTGAAACCTCACATCGTCTTATCCAAAACCCCCCTTTAAACCGCCATTCCACACATTTAAATACTTCCGGATAATCACTTACATCCTTTTTACCCAAATTACTGCCCTAAAAGCTTTCTTCATCTTCAATTTACCCTATTCCGAACTATCTTTCTGTAATTTTCTTCAATGGCACTAAACCCTCAGCACAACCAAGTCGCACTCCTTGATTCTTCAAGTGATGTTGACTTCTCAGACATCATCTCCTTTCTGACCCAATCTTCGTACTACACCGCTCTGACTATAAACCCCACGATTTACTCAAACCATATGTCTGAATTTTGGGCAAATGGTCAGATTGAAACCCTAAATGGGGTACGTGTTATTCGATCGAGCATCTGTGGCCAGGAGTTGGTCATATCTGAACAGATCATCAGGGAGCATCTAGAGCTTCATGATGAGGGCGCTCCAATAGAATTCCCCAAAGCAGATTTGGACAATTCTTATCTCCAAATGGGATATGGTGGAGATGTCAGCAGGTCAACTGTCTACAAATTCAACTTCTCTTACAAATGGAAGTTCTTGCTGCATGTGGTTCTTCACTGCCTGTCTAATAAATCTGGGGGATGGGATCAAATCCCATATGAACTTGGGTGCCTAGTTCATGGGTTGGTAAAAAGCCTCTGCTTCAACTATTCAAGGTTTGTGCTGACTAACCTAATGGGAAATCTTCAAAGGGACACATTCTTCATGTATCCCAGGTTTCTCCAGCACATAATCAACTATGAGCTGGACCAGGGCAAGCTTTTCTATGCAGCTGCTCTGATTGCTCCTCAGATGAGGTCGACCATCTTCAAGACCTTGAAGAGAGTGTCCACCAACTTCACTGAAAGAGATACTGCACTTCTTCCAGGTATGATTGAGCCAATGGCTCCTGGTGACATCCCTGTTAACCCCACAGGTGATGAACCCACACCAGCAACTACCCTCACTCTGCCAAATCTACCTTCTCCACCCATTACCTATACTTATCAGAGACGTCACAAACGAACCCTTGTTCAATCTACTCTGATTGAACAAGCTCCTCATGTTCTACCCAAAAAGGCTAGAGTGGAACAAAGGGCTCCCACTCAGCCTGAGGTCCAACCATCCTTCACAATTGACCTCAATATGGGTCTTGAGTCTCCTCAGTCTCAGACCCATGAGCCCGAAACCCAAGCTGATAGACCTCAGGGAGAGTCTCTATACTCCCCTGAGCATCCAAAAAGGGACAACCCTATCACAGGCTCAATGCCTTTAGACATTGATCAAAGTCTCGGGTCATTAGGTTTCACTTCCATATCCTTTACTGACCTTTTGATTGGCACTGTTAAAGAGATTATGTCTCTTAAGGGAAATGAAGTTGATCCACAACACCCTCTCAAGGATCAACAGAGCCTAGAGAGACCTCTTATCTCTAGCCCCCATCAGCAAACCTTTACTGAGGTGAGTCCCACTAATGTGGAGGGGACTCATGTAGATTCAGCTGCCACTACTGAAGGAGCCTCAATGGATCCTCAGGACAGTGGTAACATAACTGAGACTGAATCTAAGGCAACCATGCCCTTTGATGACTCTGAAAGAGACATCATTGTGCAAGGGAAACCAGGGCGCCAAGAAACCACATCTGGTGGATGAACATACAAGGTATGTTATCTCATCTCCCCGTGATTCTTCAAAAGAAGATGAGGGAAGAATGCAACTCACTATTCAAGACCTACTTTCTAAAGTCTCAAATCTTGAATCTAAGGTTAGGACTTTAGAGGATAGGTCTGCCACTCATCAACTTGAGATTGAAACTCTCAAGGCCAAACTAGCTGAGAAACAGATTGAGAGGTCTGTTAGGCATGTACCAACTCAGGTCTCCTTGACCTCTTCCTCTAGCTCATCAAGCTCTCAGGATGATGCTAACAAAAAGGGGGAGAGTGTTCAGAGACAAAGTCAAAGACAGGAGGAAACCCAAAGTCAAGCTCTCACTTCCTTGAGCTCAAAGTATCATGTGCAACAAGCTGCAATTTTCCCTGAGCCTCCTCTAGTTGTTTTTCAAATGGATCAAAGGATGCTCCAAGATCTCAATAGGTTCTTTAACAAGTTCCTATTGGAATCTCTTATAGAACAGTCAAACCCTGATATGTCTGCGATCTACTTCGGAGCTCAAGAGCTTCAAAGGTTAAACGCACTTTCTACCACTATTGAGGAAGTTGGTCAACCTAAGGTCCAAGTGGAACCTGAGATTAACTTCGAAGGGGAAACAAGGACTGATGGCCCAGCAACTGAAACAGTTGGGACAGATAGTGCATTTTCACACTTCCGAAGCACAATTCAAAACCTCGGAAGAACAATTTCAAACTTCCGAAGCTGAGATTGCTGCTGCGGAAAGACTATTCTCATTATCCGATGATCTAATAGTCACAGATGCAATCCTGGAACTTGCATCTGAGGTTAATAGGGAGGATTTTCTCACCCAACCTTTAGCTCTGACATAAGCATTAACTCCAGCTCCCATCTTTACTTCTCAACCTGAATTTTCCATCAAGAACCCCCAAAGTCTAGTACTTCGAAGACATCAAAGGAAAGAGGAAGATGACTTCGGAAGAGCTTCAGGAGGAAGAAAGGTTGGAAAAGCTCAAAAGAAAAGGTAGGCTTCCAACTGGAAAACTGCTAGCTGCAAGTACCAAAGCAGCTGCAGCAACCAGGAGGCAGTCAACAACCTAAAAAGAGTAGAGATCATCGATAGACTTGTTGGTCTAGGAGCTGCAACTGAAGATGTACTCCTGCTACCATTAGAGGAGTTAATAGAGCTGGAAAAGGCAACCTTGCTGCTAAAACAGCACAAAGAAGAAGCTGTAAGGTTGGTCTTAGAAGAAGAAAGAGAGAGGAAAGAAAGAGAAGCTGATCTGCAGCTCAGGAGGGAAAGGATAACCTTCCTAACCTCCAGAGGTTTCTCTCAAAAAGAATTGTCTCCACATAACAATGATACGATCTTATGGCTCTTCAATAAAGAGCAAGATCAAATGGAGAAAAAGAGAAAGAGAGCAGTAAGGGAAAAGCTATTGTAGAAGAAGAAGAAGGAAGAGGAAGCAGGACTGACTGCTGCCAAGAAGATAGGTGAGAAGGCCTAGATGAAGAGCTATCTCAAGGCTCATGGCTTCTCTGGCAGGCAGGTGGGTCCTATGTCAGAAAAGACTCTCCAGCGACATGTCAGTGACATTAAGGCTGACATTCGCGCGGGGAAGAGGAAGGAGATGTATAGAAGGGGACAGGGGATGACCTTCAAAGCAACCACTCAACCCAAACTCCAAACCCAACCTCAACTGAACCTATACCCTTTTCATTCCCAATCAAAACCGAACCAACCACTGAACCATACACCCCTGAACCTACATCATCACCCCTACCAACCTCTTCACCTCAACCACCTAAACTACCCATCCTCCAACCCAAAACTTTAGCCAGAACCCAAACACCTCAACCTACCCATCAACCCATCAAACCATCCCCTCAGCCTTCTAAACATCTCTTCTTGGAAGAATTCAAGGCAGTCAAGACAAAACTCATAAACTGCACAACACTGAGTGATATCTCCTGTGAGGAGGATTCATTCAATTTGACCTATGTTGACGGATCCTCAAGTTCCCTCACTAGAGATTAATTTCTTGATCTGCCCAGAGGAACTTTGGACCAAGCTGCAAATCTCCTTGGCCTCAATTCAGACACTTTGAATGAGGAAGAAAAGAAGCTAAGGAGAAGGCTGGTGACTCTACTGGATACTAAGAAAGGAGACGGGTGCCAAGACAACCTCTTGCACCTAGAAAGAAGATCATCCAGTGGAGGTTCGAAGACTCTTCTCACAACTTTGTTGTTGAAAGACAGAATGGAGAGCTCAACAGGCTAAGTGCCTCATCTCTGCTACACTTGAGCAGGTTTAACATTGCTGAGTTAGCAGAGAAGCCATTCTCCAACCCTTCAAACTCTAATGTAGCTGCCCATATCAGAAATCATCTAGGCAGCCTTCATATGGCCGAGCAGCTAACTGCTAGAAGCAAGGTTGAAGAAGAGAGTTGAAACTGAGAGAGAGAGGAGAGGAAAGGAGGGATCAGCAACCAAAGGCAAAGCCTTTCTACAAATGGTTGAAGGTCCTGAACTTGAATCCATAGTTAGATGGGAGTATGACTATAACTCTCGTCAACTAACTTTCTTCAGAGGGACACAACAGAGGGTACATGTCATTCAGAGTGATAGACTAGATCTCCTATCCACCAATGACATGTACAAGCTTCTCAGCACGACTTCAGGGAAGAACAAAGAGACAGACAAACACCTTTTGTCCCTGGTGCTGAAGGCTTTGAGAAGCAGAAATAAGTGAGGTTTTGGTAGCATCAGCCTAGGGGGAGTTCGTTGGATCTAGAAAGGCTAGTGCAACCAAAACCAAGTCACTTAAAAGATTTTGGTACAACAAACAAAGGACTTCCGAAGCTAAGTATGGAACTTCCGAAGGAAGAAGGAGCTCTTCCGAAGACAAAGTGTAAAGCTTACTTCCAAAGGAAAACTCCAACTTCCGAAGACAAAGAACCTACTTCCGAAGATCAAAACTCAGAAATAAAGATCTAAAGTCAACTTCCGAAATACAGAAGTCCTCAAGCCTCGGAAGTATAGAAGCCTCTTCCGAAGTATAAGTGGCTTCGGAAGAACTTGTTCTTCCGAAGCCAACTTACCTTCGGAAGACACTCCTATTATCCAGTGGACATAAGTATGGTCTCTCTGACACTCCGTTGCAAATCTCTCTGATACTGCATGGCGTTTTCTCAAAGGCCATGTAGTTGACCATACTTTAATCCACTGTTTACCTTTTTATGTTAGTACAGTTGCCATCTTTAGTTGGTGACAAAAGGTAAGTCATGGACATGTCATGACTACCATATCTTAGATAATACTTTATCTAAGATACCTTAACTTTAGCATTGTAGTATATGCTTTAGTCTTAGGTTTTCAGCTGGTATCAAAGTATATCCGGCTGTAGGATCTAGTATATATAGTTTCTCATTGTAACTCTTGTTTCATGCTTATAAGAGTCTTGTAATATCTTGAGTTGAGAAGTAATATATACAAGTGCCTTGAAAATTATTTCTGCGTGTTCCTTTGCTACTTATTATATTATTATCAACTCTTGTAAAAGACATTACTTCATCTGATTTGAGTGTTTCCATAAGTGAGTTTGAGAGAAATACAAGTGCTTAAGTGACAAACCCGATCCTACACAAAAGTTAGTATAATTTCCGTTTCCAATTTGGGCCTTAAACTTACGATGAATATCAATATAAGGATTTTAGAAATCATTACCACACTTCATGTAACCTTCACACCTATTGCAATATTTTCATGATTGGAATTAATTTGAAGTTTCTAGTTTTCCCATGGACAATATTAGTGACCTGGGCACATAGTTAGTTTGGTTCATCTTTGAATCTCCATCATAATTTTACTAGAAGAGCCATGTTTGCTTCTTAAATTCCCCCTATCCTCGCACCTCCTAAATCTTTGATGTAGTCATCCTTTCCCAAGCAACCCATCTAATTTTGTTTCCTAATCTTCAATCTTCTAAAAAAATTTCTTTTAAATTCTTTCTAAGGTATTAATGTAGTTTATAGGTCCTTGAACACTAAAAGGTAATATGAAGGAATACTCCCCTAGACTACTTTGGAAAGAGTAATTCTACCCTTTCAGACGATAACGTTTTAGCCGCTTAATCTGAAAGTTTAGCATTAAATTTGTCAATTACCACCTTCCAATACTTAAACCACTTCATATTTGCACCAATAGGAACTCCCAAGTAGATAAATAGGACATTACGTACTTTACAATTTATAGAATTTACCATATTTGTGGTATAATCCTCATTCATTCGAATTCCATTTAGTTAGCTTTTCGATTTATTAACCTTTAGGGTCGAGATCAAGTATAAGCATATGAGAGAATACTCTTGATATTCCTCATATTTATGGATGATCATTCCCTAAAGAAAATTATGTCGTTGGCGTAACTAAGGTGGGTTATATGCGGACCATTGTTGGGAAGAGTTAGCCCCTTATATATGCCCAGATTTGCCACTTTCAACATCATCACATTGAGCCCCCATTCGAGTTAAAAAAAAACAGTATGGGAACCTTGAATTAGAATCAAAGCCCGCCCAAAGATTAAACACCCTTGAATCGAGTCTCTCTAAAGTTGAGAAAACCTACGTTTTCAGAATTTTTGATACAAAGTTCCAACTCAAGGAATCAAAAGCTCTTCTGATGTCAATTTAAAATTAAAGCTTTTGTTATACTTTTTTAATCCAAGAAACTGGTTAATTTACAATTAAACCCCATCTAAAATGTTCGGACCTTCAATGAAGGTATATTTGGGATCCAAAATCACCGACGTTAAAACTAATTTAAGACAATTGGACAAAGTTTTTGCAATGACTTTATAGATAATACAGATGATTTAAATGGAATGGATATCTAGAGGATCACATAAGTTAGGAATCAAACCAAAACAAAAAAGAACTTATACCATGATTATTTTTACCTCGGATAAAAAGGAGCCCACCTTTAACAAAGCCTTGAACTATTTTCCAGAACTTAATGTTGGAATTTTGGACACAAAATAAGTATATTTATATATTTTTTATATAAATAGTTATTTATTTATTGGTTTAAGTTCTCGTTTTGAAACGAACTATACCGTGTCCAAACTAAAGCTAAGATGAATTAGATATCGATGCTCGAAGTTGAGTGGTCGGAATGAAAAAAGTAAAACTTGAGTGATTATAGTAGGAAATTGTTGCAATTTCTTGCATAATGTTAATAAAACCATGTATTGATTAACATGGATGTTTTATGTTTTGACCAAGTCTTTTAATAAATATTATGAATGTTTATTATGGATCATATATTTTATTAAAAGTGATATTAAACATGTCATGAATAAAATAAGAGTATTAATTTGGTCTCATAAAACATTTTCATAAATCAAATGGAAGTTTTGGTTGTGAATCATAAAACTCATATAATGTGAAGTTTTTATCATGAGTATATAACTAAACTCATAATGAAAAGAAAAGAGAAAAAAAAGAAATTTATTCTCTTTAGATTCAACAAATTTTATAGAAATTTAGAGAGGAGCACTCTTTAAATTGTTCTTCATACACCATCATCTTTAACATTTTTCTACATAACATCATAACACATATTTACCCGGTGATCTCTCGACTCGAGGCATACTGCTTCGGTTGTTGTACCCTGGGAGACAGACGCGTTGTCTTGAGTAGAGACACGAAATCTGTTTTAAGGGACCCGAGTCTAACACGATCCTCAGCCACAACCGTCAATCTTTTATTTGTTACTTGTTGCAGTCAAGGGATATAGTTGAAGATTCAACGCGATGAAGACTCATGCCAAGAATACTATTTGAAGACTCGTTGGAGTATATACTAAATACGGATGTTTGAATCAAGTTTGGTACATAAATATTGTTTATATATATTTTTCTAATCGTATTTGTAAACGGTATTGTACTAGAATATTTCCCATGGCTAACAAGAGTATCGTTAGAATTACTATCTTTTAATATAAAAGTGAACCTATTTCCTACAATCTTAAAACAGATTTCGTGATTGGATTTTTAAAACCTTATTACCATGGTTTTTTTAGGTTCACGAAATGTTAAAAAAATGTTATTTGAGATTGGAGTACAATCTAATATCCAAAATACCGTGTTAGCAAACGAATATTTTGATTCTATCATGTGTTAAAACATGTTTGTAAATTTAACATGTGTGTTAGAGATGATTTAATTTCTAAAAACCATTATGAAATCATGGGTTTATAGTTTTAAAACTATTTATGACTACAATGATTTAAGGAAAACCAATTTTTATTTTAGAAAGAAATTAAAACTAGTGTTATGCAACTAAAAAAGAGAAAGAGTTTATTTTATATGAGCCGAGAAGCTTACAAACGATTTTGTAATCGTTTAGATCTAACGAGCGTGTTAGAAGCGGGTTTATGGTATATAAACCGATAAGTTTAAAAGCAATGTTTTGTAGCTGTTTATTTCTAACAAGCATGTTAGAACCGGTTTGTATTCATATATTGAAAAGCTTTAAAACGATTTATGTAATCGTTTATTTCTAACAAGTAAGTTAGAACTAGATTTATTTTATATAAATCAAAAGGCTTTTAAAGCGATCTTTGTATTCGTTTATTTCTAACGTGCGGATTAGAAGTGGTTATTGTAACCGATAAGCTTAAAAGGTTATTTATAATAATTTATTTTCTAACGAGCGTGTTAGAAAACGATTTATTTAATAAGAACCGTAATATTTAAAATGATTGTTGTAATCATTTGTTGAAAACGGTTTATGTATATAAACCAAAATGTGTTTAAAAACGTATTTATAATTATTTATTCTCTAATGAATGTGTTAGAAAAGGTTTATTCTATAAATCCAAAAAATGTTAAACAAAAGATTAAAAGATATTAATTGATATAATAATACTATTTTTGGATTTTATGGTCTTGACTTTTGTGATCAAGACATAAAATAAATATGATATATTTTAAAATAGTTGCAAAGCTATGAAATGTTTTGAATGAATAAAACATATGTTTTGCAATCTAAAACGGTTAACTACTCATGTGAGAAGTAACAGGTCTCAAACCACATAATAGTCTAGATGAGATTATTCAAAAAAAAACAACAACTTGATGTTGTTGTGAATAGAAATAATTATTTAAATACAATTACTTATGAATAAGATAGTGTATACACAACGTTGTTTTTTTTAGGTTTTGACTATTTAAATTAGAGTTTCAAGATAAGATGAGAAACTTGATCGTATGAGTGCATGAAGTACTATTAAAGGAGTACCTCAAGACATGCCATAAGATTGATATGGTTGCTAATGATGAAAGTGTTATAATAATAACACTTTGAGATTTGATGTCTAGATATAATTTTTATCCATTTAAATTATTATTAAAAAGTGTTTTACACTTTACGTTTTAATTTCGGTTGTATTATTATTTGTGTTCAATATCTTAAGATAACACATGCACTATTTACAACGAAATAAATCAATTTCTATTATAACGTTCAAATTGATTTTGAGGGAAATAATTTTAAACATCAATGATATAATACTTATAAAATATATAACTTTAAACGGATAGTGCAATAAGAGATTTGCATAGGAAAAAACTTAAGAGTTGTTGAATTGTTTTAAGTGTCGAAGATGAGACATCAAATGTCATATCATATCATAAGATCGAAAATATGATAAGTGTATCATGATCAGATCGAAAATATGATAAGTGTATTGAGATTAAATACACAAGTATGAGATATACCGATAAACTTCATTTGAAGTTATCATAAAAATTCACAAGTGTGGATAAATCTACATATGAAAGCAATGTATGTTATGTTTAATGAATTTAGCTAAATTCATTCTGAAAGATCTAAATGTAAATGTGTCTACCATTTTAATATTGTTAGAGCTATGTGGAGGATTTTTTTTGTTTGGGAAAGTATCCTAGTTATACATAGCTTAAAGGGAGCAACAATACATGTGTGACAATAACTCTAGGCGAACTTTATGAATTGCATATTATTTAGTGTCAATGTGTTTGACTCTGTCTTAATGTAATATTGATTGTAGTAGTTTTATTCATATTGTTAATGATAAATGTGTTTACCAAAGTGAATTAAATCAAGACTTATTATAAGTCTTTATAAGTCAAAAGGAATATAGTGCCCTTTGCACTTCGCACTACTGTGCTTGAAAGTCGGCTGAGTAGTTTTGAAAGATGCTACCGAGATCTTGGTCTTAACTCAATGCCAACTACTGAAGTGTGTGTGCGCTAGATTGGTACCGAGCTTGCCTTTGATTTGCTACCAAACTATTGTGGTAATGTCGAGTTTCGGCAGTTGCTACCGACTGGCTGCTGCTGAGTTGGTGCTGAGGCGGCTACCGGATCTAGCGTTATGACTGGTGACTTGCTTGTGGATGAGAGGTTTAAAGAAAAACGAGTTATGTTCCTAAACCGAATGATGATGAATATGTCTTATGACTTGTCTATAATAAGATATGGATATGGACAAAGGATAGTGTGTTATTCCTTAAAGCTATAAAGAATCAGAATGATGTTGTTCACATGCTAAAGTACTGTAAGCTAAAGCATGCTAGCCTAGTACTTATCAATTATGATTCTCTAAGAAGGTCAATTATGTATAGACAAAGTTGAAAGAGGATTCTCATTCCGTTCAAGGAGGTTGATATAACCTATGAAAAACTTAACTAACTAGATAATGTTATATAGTATACAAAGTCTAATGAGAAGTACTCAGCTTTCTAGGTTTGTTTGATAGCAAAACTCATTTTGAAATCAAATTGCAAGAAATGTGGGGGAGATGCCATTTTAAAAACAATCCTTTAGGTATGTAAAAATAGTTTTGTGAGAAGTTTTCTCAAACCTATTTAACAAGGGAGAACCTTTCATTACCTCATATGGATGTTATCCATAACCCTTAAATGTGGGGGTTTCTTGCATATGAAAATAAAATGTTAGCAATATGGATTTTGACAATCCAATGATATTCCAAACCCATAATTTAGTGTAGTACACAAAGGTCATAAGAAGTCTATGATAGACTCGGATTCTAATTGGCTAGATTTAGAATCTTGATAGATGTCTACTACCAAAGGCATAAAGGAGATGTATTTGTCTTGAAATAAGATTGTATTCTTCAAATACACTTAAAAGTTTTACAATAGCCATTATTAACTTACGAGTTAAGAACACGTCATAAAAAAGTTATCTCGATTGAAGTTATCTATATCGACTTGACAAAGTGATAGATATTTATTTTGGATTCAACAACCTGTGGGTTGTTACGAGACGAGATAGAGAGGAATTGGACAAAAGCCCGTAGGGAAAGGGGAATATGAGGGAAACCTAACGTAGTTGAATGGAGATCCCAAGATCTAGGTTTAATAGGACAACTTAATCATATGACCAACGGAGTCACTATAGGGGAGTACCCTAAAACAAAAAGGGAGTCACGAACTTCCTAATCCATTCACTTTGGAGAAGTACCCCGAACCAGTGACCAAGGGAATGTTAAGCATATTCAGATTGAATAATTGGGGGAATCAATATAACCATGATACTTTTAATGATTAATGGAATCACCTATGTTAGAGAGAAGTCGGGTCGCTTTGAATGAATTTTTGGGGAGGCGCAAATCCTAGAGCTCTCGCAGAACTAGGATAGTGATCCATGACCATAACGGACACGACAATGAGGGGATGTTCCCAACTAGGGAGAGTCTTGTGTGAATGTATATTGTCGTCTACACCAAACGGGATATGTTCAAAGACATCGCGTCTACACACCACCAATAGGCTAAATATGCTTCACAAAGGAAGGTTCACTGGGAACACCTACCTATCCTGCAAGAGTCAACTGTCGAGTTTTCATTGGGAATTTTATGTGTTTTGATTGATCTCCATTCATGTGGGGGATTTTTGAATTTTGGACACAAAATAGTTATATTTATATATTTTTTATATAAATAGTTATTTATTTATTGGTTTAAGTTCTCGTTTTGAAACGAACTATACCGTGCCCAAACTGAAGCTTAGATGAATAAGATATCGATGCTCAAAGTTGAGTGCTCGGAATGAAAAAAGTAAAACTTGGGTGATTATAGTAGGAAATTGTTGCAATTTCTTGCATATTGTTAATAAAACCATGTATTGATTAACATGGATCGATGTTTTATGTTTTGACCAAGTCTTTTAATAAATATTATGAATGTTTATTATGAATGATAATTTTTTATTAAAATTGATATTAAACATGTCATGAATAAAATGAGAGTTTTAATTTGGTCTCATAAACATTTCATAAATCAAATGGAAGTTTTGATTGTGAATCATAAAACTCATATTAATGTGAAGTTTTTAGCATGAGTATATAACTTACTCATGATGAAAAGAAAAAAGAAGAAGAAATTTATTCTCTATAGATTCAACAAGTTTTATAGAAATTTAGAGAGGAGCACTCTTTAAATTATTCTTCATACACCATCATCTTTAACATTTTTTCACATAACATCATAACACATATTTTACCCGGTAATCTCTCGGGTCGAGGCACTCTCTCGCATTACATACTGCTTTGGCTGTTGTACCTAGGGAGACAGACGCGTTGTCTTGAGTAGAGACGCGAAATATGTTTTAAGGAACCCGTGTCTAACACGATCTTCAGCCACAACCGTCAATCTATTATTTGTTACTTGTTGCAGTCAAGGGATATAGTTGAAGATTCGAACGCGATGAAGACACATGCCAAAAATACTGTTTGAAGACTCGTTGGAGTATATACTAAATACGAATGTTTGAATCAAGTTTGGTGCATAAATATTGTTTATATATATTTTTCTAGTCGTATTTGTAAACGGTATTGTACTAGAATATTTACCATGACTAACGAGAGTATCGTTAGAATTACTATATTTTAATATAAAAGTGAACCTATCTCTTACACTTAATGAATTCAAATGTGAAACCATCTAGCTCTATCAGCAGCCTTAATTTCTTCTTATGAAAATGGACGGATTAAAAATAATGCTTTCTCTAGGGATATTTTCTAAATCCATAGGAATGAATAGTCTATGTGGAAAGGCCATTTGAACTTAACCATAAAATAAATTCTAGCTTTTCTTTTATGTTCTTTAGATCTAAGATCTAACTCCCATTGATGAGTATACCATTAATTCTACTCTTGGCATACTGAACTTCTACAGTCCCATGAACCTTACTTTTGCCTTTTGTTTTAAATGCTTAGCCTTGCCATCCTTGTCTTGTTTGATGTAATTCCTTAACAAAGTTCTTTGCTCCTTTTCCATGTCATTGAGGTCTCGTGATCCTGCGTTTTGCTCCAACTATTCAAGTTTCTCATAGATTCCTTAAATTCCTTTTCTTGTTTTCATTTTTGTGTGCACGCTAATTTTTTTAATAGTAGTTTTGAGTTGTTTTAGCTTGACCGCAACGAATCTATCATCCTACCTTACAATTTGTCCCTGCTCGAGAATATCCTTTATAGCCTCTAATAAGCCAGGATTTTGCAACAAGCTATTATTGAGCCAAAGTCAATTTTAGAGCAAGGAAGAACCAGAGGTGAGTGATTCGATAAATCTTTTTGTCTTGAACATAGCATTAGGCATTCTATTCATGATGTTCTCACAAACTAAACACCTATCAATCTTACTCAGCTTATTTCCATCATCAAACATGTAAGTAAATTGAGAACCCCACACGAGTATTCGCAAACACCTGCAATTCTTATAAAATTTAATAAAAAAACCATATCATTATTATGATCAAACAATGATGTTTTTGTCAAGTGGGCTTAGAATGGATTTTTTTTTCTAGCGAGAAGCAACTGATCTAGACCCTTTTGCATTAGCTCCCCTCCCCTCCTTCAGGTCCAAAGATCGCCTACTTACACAGTCCAGGTGATATGACTTTGGTCTGACGGTGTTGGTCGTTGTATTTAGTTTGATTATAACAATGGTAGTAAATTAGAACACCATATAAAAAAACTACCGATACCGGTAACAAATGTATATATGTTGGAGTATGAAAACATTTTTAAATCATTAAGCTAATAAGAACTTAGAGATTAGATTATTATTGATTCTAAATTAAAAGAGTAAATTACTATTTGGTCCCTATAGTTTGAGCATTTTAAACATATGAGTTGAATATAGAATCTTTTAACAAACCCAATAATTTGTATTTCATAAATATTTCAGTCCAATTCACTAATAAAGTTATATTTTTATGTTAGTTTTAATAAAATAATCAAAATGCCTTTGTGCTGAATTGGTAATTTTAAAAACCTCAACCAAAAGCGTAATTTACTTTTATACATATTAAGGAAATGTTTTTATCTTTATCTTATAAAGTTTTATAAATGTACTTTTAAATAGTTTGTCTTATTAAATGTCTTTTTTTAAACAGCCGAACGTATTCTCAAACCATTAGATTTTTAATGTATTTTTCTACGGTTCATCTTATTTAAAAGATTTTTTTAATCTGTTCGACTTATTAAACTTCTTTTTTAAACCTTTAGCTTACTTAAGCGTCTATTTTAAACTATTTGTTTTATTTAAAATTTTTATTTTATTTAAAGTTTTTTTAATTGTTTGGATTTTTAAGACGCCTTTTTAATCCATTTTAAATTTAAATGTAGCTTTTAAACCTTTGGTCTTATTTAAGCGTATTTTTAAATGACTTTTAAAACCATTTGGTTTATTATACTTCTTTTTAAAGTGTTTGAGATTGAAATTACTTTTGTATTACCATTTGAATAAATAAAACGGTTTAAAAATAAGCCAAAAAGTTTTATATAGTCATTTAAAAGTTAAACAATTTGATAAGAAGTTTAATAAGTTGAACGGTTTTAAAAGTCATTTAAAATACACGATTAAACAAGTTGAACTGTTTAAAAAATACGAACAAAAGGTTAAAAAGATGTTTAAGAAAATTGATCGGATAAAAAAGACTTTAAAATAAGTTAAACAATTTAAATAAAACAAACGGTAATAAAAACAATGCATTTAATAAGTCGAACGGATTAAAAAAGTTCCTATAATAAATGAACTGTTAAAGAATACATTAACAAACTTAAACAATTTAAAAAAGGAAGTTTAAAACTGATTGTTATAAAAGGACATTTAATAAAACCAATAGATTTTAAAATACGTTTAAAAACTTAATAAAATTTAATATCAAAACATTTCTTTGATATATATAAGAGTAACATACGCTTTTGGTCCCTGAGTTTTTTAAAATTACCAATTCAGTCCAATTGTATTTTAATCATTTTATTAAAACTAACACAAACCATAGTGAATGATTCGTTAAAAAATTATTTTTTTATTCAAATGATTAAAATTAAAATGTTTAAACCACATGGATCAAAATTGTAATTTACTCAAATTATCTCCCTACTCTAATAAAATAGTAAGTAGGAGACACATGATAACACTACAATCCTTCTCACCAAATTTTTTCCGCTTCTTTCTCCTATTAAATAATCACATTAATTACTAATAATTATATTTAAATATTTTTTATTAAAATAGTTTTTTAATATATTAAGAAATATATCTTTTTATTAATTTTATTTCTAAGGAAATAAATTTTTATAAAATAAAGAAATTTTTTAAAACATCAAACATTTTTAAAAATACAAAATAGTTTAACAGTTGGTGTTTTAATAAGTAAAATTTTTATAAACAAAAAATTATAAAATTTGAATTATAATAAAGAAATATTTAAAATAGTATTTTTTAAGCGTTTGTTTTAAAACAAAATTTTTATTTTAATTATAGAAAAGTATTATAGTTATATCTTATTTATTCAAATCGTATAAAACATAAGTTTACTAACATTAATTAAAAATTAAAATAAATCGTATAAAACATAAGTTTACTAACATTAATTAAAAATTTATATGCTTAAAGATAAACCACAAGATAACGTGGTTTAAGAAAAAGCTTTCCATTGCAACGGTTTTGAGTAAGAGGTTGGGCATTTTGCACATGCCCCGTGCATTAAAGTTTGAACATTCAATTATGGAGGGCTCAACTACTCATGTTCTTTATCGCTTTATGTTGACTAGGATGCATCTTCAACTAACTAGAACCAATCAGATAATGACATATGTAATGTATGTCCCATGGTCATGGACTCATGGTAGCATAAGCACGTGCCCACAGCCATGTCATGACAATTGAATTTTATTATTTTGAATACACTAAACTAGGTGACGGTTTAAATAATAACTCACTTTTTTGTAAAAACTATCAACGTGAAATATTAGTTTTTAATATTAAAATGATAACGAAAATATAATAAAATAAATTATAAAATAAAAAATAACATAAAAATAAAAAAATAAAAACATAAAATTGTTTCACTCGTTTCCTATTTCATAAAGAAAATAACAAAAAAATATAAAAGATTAAAAAAACTCATATGTATAATACCGGAATAACACATGTGTAAATAATGGATAGACGATGTTTTAAAAGAATATTATATCAATATAGTAGGTGTTGAAAACATAAAAAATAATACTGAAATTAATGGTAAGATTTTTTTAAAAATAATGTCGTGAAAAAAAGTTATGAACATTAAAAAAAAATATGAAAATAACATGTGACTTGCATGTGACTTAAATGTTTGTCTTATATTGTTTTCTAGAGTTCTAATAAAAAATGATTTTCAAGATAACCTTACCCTACTAAAATAGATCATGAATATTTATATATATACTAGAATGGTGACCGCACAATGCGACGGGGTGACATTTACATCTGGAATGTGTTTCTAGTATTTTGTTAAGCTTGTAGTATTTTTATAAAATTCTATTATGTTTTTTCTAATTTAAAATTTAAAATACCAAATAAATGATTCTGCATGACTACTTGTACATTTACGCATTAACTTATTGTAAATCACAAAATACAGATCGTTTCAGCAAAAAGTTTACACCAAAACGTTTAAAAAACACAAGTTACAAGTGTAGTCTTAAAAAGTTTAAATGTGATATATTTAAAAAATATAATTGCAATCATAAACAAATTAAGTATTGTTAATTTATGGTAGATAATGTAAAATTTTATGTAAGTGTTAGTAAGTGTAAGGTTATAATGTAACTAACTGTAATGTGTAATATGTAAATAATTTTATAAATACTATTTTATCCTTAATTTTATGGTATATTAAAATATCATTTCCATATACTTTATATATAGTACAGATAACTAATAAGTAAATATTCAACATCAAACTCAACATTCGTTTTTGTTTTTGTTTTCAACATGGTTACAGATTGTCATGCAAATTATAAGGACACAAATGTTAATGTACTATTGTTGATGTATCATCCACATAGAATTTTGTTGGATCCAACATGATTTAGAAGAAATTATTGAATCTGATGTAGAAGATTGTTAGATCTAGGAACAATAGATCTAGATCATTTTGTATAGGCTTAGAACTTTAATCAATACTTGTAACGAATGATTATAATTCATTATTTTGATGTATGCATTGTGTATATAGGTTAACCCATATGTGTGTTGCTATGTATATGGTTACAGGTACAAACATTATACTTGGTCAATTACTGAAATTGACTAAGTGTAAGAAACATCTACGTATGAACATTTTGTTCTTCCGTAGATATGTTTCTTACAAGTAACATACATCCGAAGATCATCTGCGGATGAACAATCAGCTCTGGAGTGCCAGTGAAGTCAATCAAAGAGTTCAAGTGAAGACTCCTACGGATGAGCAAACTCCTGCAGATGAGCAAACACCTTCAGAAGACTGAATACCTTTGGAACTAAGTACCTTCGGAAGAACAAACACCTACGGAAGACTATGCAGCTGCGGAGTCCAAACACTTGTATTTAAATAATGCAAGTGTTACAAGTCAACAAGTCAACAAGACAGTTGTGCGAATCCAAAGAGATCCGGTGTTTCCTTAACTGAAACACGTGTTCCTATAAATATGGATCCTAGGTTTCAAATCAAAGACACAAGAACATAGTCGAACATGAACACCCAAACAACCAAACGGCAAACCAAAACATCACATCAATGAACACAAACATAAACCCTAGCAGCCGTCACATCAACTTCAACACATTCGAAGCATTTATTGTTCGTTATTTATTCATATATAATCATTAATCAATTTTAATAAAATACGTTTAAATCAAATCCTTTTTACTTATTAATTGTGTTCTTCTCATTGTGTTCGTCATAATCATTAATCATTATATTTGATATTTATTTATTAAAACAATTAAACAAGGTTAATGTTGATTCCGCAAACATTAACTTGATTCCCTATTAACACCGATAATTCCTGAATGCGATCCTTGGATTCACAAAGATTAAATCGATTCGACTCAATTGAGCAATTGATGGATTGCTTTGAGAACCAGGAAAGGGTGAAAGAAGGCGGGGATTGAGACCCAAAAGAAAACGAGAGAGAGAGAGAGAGAGAGAGAGAGAGAGAGAGAGAGAGAGATGAGAGAGAGAGATGAGAGAGAGAGATAGAGAGAGATAGAGAGAGAGAGAGAGAGAGAGAGAATAGAGAGAGAGAGAGAGAGAGAGAGAGATATGAGCAGAGATAGAGAGAGAGAGAGAGAGAGGAGAGATAGAGAGAGAGAGAGAGAGAGAGAGAGATAGATAGAAGAGAGATAGATCATATAGATATAGAGATCAGAGATATCTAGCTCCTATATAGGAGATTAGAGATAGTATAATATCAGATATAGTAATTATATATCTCTAATTATATCTCGCTATCTCTCTCTATCTTCTAGTACTATTGACAGCTATATATTACATAGATATATATATCTCTTATATAGACGTATCTAACGATATCTAGACATATATAATACAGATATATAGATTAGAGTTAAGATATTATACATCATAATACGATAGATCTATATACGTATATAGATAGTTAGATGTATATAGTACGATATATACGGGTATATAGTATAGATATACGTATATATATATATATATATATATAGATAGATATATATATACGTAGATATATATATATATCTATATATATACGGATATATATATAGTATATGACTATATATATAGAGAGAGATATATAGATAGATATATATATAGAATATATATAGAGTATATATATACGTATATATATATATAGATATATATATACGATATATATATATATAGATATATACGTATATATATAGATATATAATATATATACGTAGATACGTATATATATAGACGTATATATATATATACGTAATATATATATATATATAGATATATATATATACGTATATATAGATATATACGTATATATATATATACGAGATATCTAGAGAGATAGATATACGTAGATATAGAGATAGATAGAGAGACGATATAGAGATAGAGAGATATATAGATAGAGATATATATAGAGATATAGAGAGATAGAGAGAGAGAGAGACTATATATAGAGTAGAGAGAGAGAGAGAGAGATATATAGAGACGAGAGAGAGAGATATCGAGATAGAGATATCGAGAGAGAGATAGTCTAGAGATAGAGAGGAGTATCTATCTCAGTCTCTCTCTAGAGATATAGATATATATCTATAGATCTAGAGATCTATCGTGATATATCTCTATATATATATCGTATATATATATATATATATGTATATATCTATATAGTATATATATATATAGTATCTACGTCTATATCTATATATAGATATACGTATATATATATATACGTATATCTATAGACGTATGATCTATATCTATCTCGTTATATCTATAGATATATATATATATATATATATATATATATATATATATATATCTATATATATATATATATATATATATATATATATATATATATATCTATCATTAAGAACCGTCGGGCGGCCAGACAATCATTAGCACATTTCAAGGAACTCGTTTCTGTTAATTTATCAATCTTCTCATGATATATTATATTCTATTAATTTTTTTCATAGCAGCGATGTGATGTATCTAGGTCATGAGTCTTACAAATCTCATTTAAATCAAACATAAAAATAAGAAAATTATCGATCCTAATCATAATAATTTCAAAATAGAGAAGCTTCTCTGGAGACATATCTTATTATCAATCAAAACTAAGATTATAGACTATAAGATACCAATATATCTACTCATATCTTGTAAATAACTTTTACCTTTGAAAAAAATAGAATGTATAACCCAGTATTTTATTATTTTAATTTTAATGAAGAAAAATAGAGTGGTCATATATCCGTGGCTCACAAAGAAAACTTGTTTAATTAATTCTAACTAAGTTAAATGATTTCATTTCCTATAACAGCTAGGGTTAAACTACATACATTTCATATACGTAGTGTGATATGAAATGTAAGCTAAGATGAAACTACATACATAGAGACCAACACAAAACTCTTTAAAAGGTATGACTAACACATACAAAAATTGATATGAAAAGTTTATTGTTATAATAACTTGGTATTTTATTCGCTTCTTTGTGTGTTATATTTCTTTTTCACTTGATTTCTAGAAAAACTTGATAAAATACAAAAGAAAGAGTTTGTGATTTGTTTACTTGGCAAGACCTCCCACACTATGGTCTTGAAAAAGTAAAAATCTTATTAAGAATTTTGAGAACATCTTCCTCAACAACATTGAATCCATAATTTAAAAAGCTATTTGAATTGTAACAAAAGGACAAACAAAAAACCATCGATAAATTATAGAGTTCCTATTTAAGGATAAGGAACACAATTAGATTAAATTAGATCAGTTGCACCAACTACATAACAATAAACCACATACACTTACCCAATCATAGATGTCTTTTTTCCTTGTAAGATTTTGCCATGATATAAACTTTTTCATAGGCAACTCTTTTATAATTGCACAGCTAAATAAATTATTAGCTCATCAAAATGAAAAACATGTTTATCAGTTTTGTTCTCTTCAAGCTATAGATGGTAAATTTAATGAAGTTACACATTTATATGACTTGCATCTTCATCAGTTAAATCAACAAAAAGAAATTATAGTCTTATTGTCTTGCGTTCTTGTAATGTGCAGTGTATAAATAGCTTTGTTAAGTTGTTTACATTTGATGGTTCATAATGAGACTTGTAGGCTTCGAGTGGATCATCTTGACTTCTTGGATTGATTAGGAAAAACGCAGTGTGCGATTGAGAAACATAACAACTTTAAGTAGCTAGAATATTTAAGCAATCAATTTTTATAAAATAATTGTATTGACACAAAAGTTTTCGAGATCAAGAAATAACACAAACATGGAAAAAAACAAATCCTCATTGTGCCTCTGTACTGTGGATACATACTTAATTGTATCAGAATGATTAGAAACCTATTGACGTTTAAAATGCAAATTAATCTATCAGAATTCTAGGTTTGGTCATCATTCGATTTAATTCAACTTATTATAATTAGAAAGCATGTTATCGATCTTGCTATAAAACAAACAATACACCCATGTTATAAGATGTAGAGTGAAAAATAAAACCAAATATATATAAAGAAAATCATAAATAACATCTTACTTGTTTGCAAGTTTATGGAATCAAATAACAAAATCATAAATAACATCTTACTTGTAACATGTTGCTGCTAAATCTTTCTCTGATTTGTTTTTTCCTGTTGCTATGATGTAGACGCCAACTAAGATTGGCATGCCATCTAATGATCCATGTAACATCTATTACTTATACTTTTATATACTTTCAATTATGATTATAATAGTCAAATATGAGACTTGAATCAAAACTTAAGTTACTAATATAAAAAGTTGTTGTGAATCCAAGATCACGTGAAACTGTTTTTTATAAGTTATAAGACCGAATAACTAACTACTAAGTGAAACCATCAAAATAAAAGATCCCTAAGCAAACAAACTAACCTTATCCCTTATTGTGACAACCCTAAGTATAAGATTTTATACACTTAATTATTTAGCTTCACCTAGGTTAACGTATATATATTTATATACATGTATGTGTGTTATACGTATGCATGTTTCATTTTACTTATGCATGTGCTATTTCCATTAAAATGCACATTATATGTCCATGTGAATATATATGTGATGTACGTATGCATGATTGCATGTATGCACAACCTTTTACGTATGCATGTATCCATATTCATAACCTTATGATACCAAATGTTATATGATCAAGATACATCATCTATACAACATCAAACAAAATCAAAACACAACCCAACCAAACATCACAAACACAAGTTAACATCAAAGTAAAACTTACATCAACACAAACTTAAACAAACCCCTTAAACTTAAACCTCAAGCTAAGCACCAACTAAGATCACAAAACCGGTTCATTAAGCACCCGATTAACCATGCGATCATGACTTGATGAGTCATGAACCCTATTGAGATGCCACCTTGCACAACTAGGGACACCAACCTCCTTCCTTGCACCGCCACCTCCTCGGTTCTTCTAGATACACCCACAAAACCGCCACCTAGCCATGACTAACCAATGCTATAATGAACACCTCATCACCTAAGACAAGTAGTAATCATGAGGACTCCCTTATATCAACCATCGGCCGAAGGCTCCCATATCCACCACCTTTCTAAACAAACACAACCATCACTACCTCTCGGTTACTCACCATCACCAAACACCGCGACCACAACACCTCCATTCGGCCATTCACACACTCGGACATCACCACAACACCATAACAAACCGTTATCATCATCACCTCCTACTTACATCACGCTTACAAAGCAGCAACATCCAAGCCTCGTGGAAGCACTATCTCCCGAAAGATTGTCAAGAACACCAAAAACCAAGCGGACTCTTAGGCCTCTTCATCTTCTCCTCATACTCTCCCTCTGTCAAAATCAAGGTTCTAACCCCTAAAACCCTACTTGATTAAGGTTATGAAAATCAAACATGTGTTAAATAAACACCATGTGGTTACCCTTTTGATTAAACATTCAAGGTTTTTATAAAAACATATAAAATCAAACTTATTTGTCAGACAATAAGAAAGATTTTAAGAATCTGAAATAAGTAAAACAACTTAAAAATCAAATTATAACAAGAAATTATCAACAAAGGGTTTAAAAACCTAGTTATAACTTGTTAAAATCGGTTCTGCATATTAACAACTATGATTGTAGGAACAAACATTGAAAATATATTTAGAATATTAGGAAATAAAGTTCTGTGAATTTTGGTGCCATTCCTATAAATAAATTAATTTATATATAATATCTAAGAATTTAAAAGGAAAAATCATACTAGAATAGAAGAACCGACCCTGGAAAATGTATGGAACAATTATATATTGACTATTACAAATTATAGAATTTACTGAAAAAGTTTCGTGACCTAACTCAATAATATGTCTAAAATATGAATTTTTAATTATTCTGTCACTAAAAATAGGGAAAAATACTTAAATTATGAAATAAATTATGAGAAATTTATAGAAAATATAAGAATAGAAATGGAACAGTCTGTATAAAATGAGAATTTTTGAGCATGTTCTGATAATTTTATTAAATATGAGTAAATGAGAAAAATTTATAAAAATTGACTCTGCTATGATTTAGAACATAAGAAAATTTTGAGAAACTTTAAAAATTATAAATATTATTCTGACTAAATTTGACTAATTTTAAGAGGCCCGAAGGTATTTCTAAGAAATTATTTAAATAATGTAAAAATATAGAAAATAGGCTAAAATAATAATAAAATGAAATTTATAGTATATTATTCTAATATTAGAATATGTCCACTGTAAAAATTTCGTGATATATACATAAGTATAACTTGTAAAATAAATTTTATTACCAGGTGCTAAAGTTAAAGAAAAATACATTTTTTCTAAACTATAAGTATTTTCTTGTTTATAGGTGTGCGGGATCGGTTTGTCACTTAAACACTTGTATTCTCTCAAACTCGCTTATAATAACACTCAAATCAGATGAAGCAATGCCTTTAACAAGAGTTGATAATAATATAATAAGTAATCAAAGGAACAAGCAGAAATATATTTTCAAGGTACTTGTATATATTACTTCTCAACTCAAGATTACAAGACACTTACAAGCATGAAACAAGAGTTACAATGAGAAACTATATATACTAGATCCTACAGCCGGTTATACTTGATACCAGCTGGAAACCTAGACTAAAGCATATACTACAATGCTATAGTTAAGGTATCTTAGATAAAGTATTATCTAAGATATGGTAGTCATGACATGTCCATGACTTACCTTTTGTCACCAACTAAAGATGGCAACTGTACTTAACATAAAAGGTAAACAGTGGATTAAAGTATGGTCAACTACATGGCTTTTGAGAAAACGCCATGCAGTATCTCAGAGATTTGCAGCGGAGTGTCAGACAGGCCATACTTATGTCCACTGGATAATAGGAGTGTCTTCCGAAGGTTAACTGGCTTCGGAAGAACAAGTTCTTCCGAAGCCACTTATACTTCGGAAGATGCTTCTATGCTTCCGAGGCTTTGAGGACTTCTTGTACTTCGGAAGTTGACTTCAGATCTTTGTCTCTAAGTCTTGATCTTCGGAAGTAGGTTCTTTGTCTTCGGAAGTTGGAGTTTTCCTTCGGAAGTGTATTTTACACTTAGACTTCGGAAGAGCTCTCTTCTTCCTTCGGAAGTTCCATACTTAGCTTCGGAAGTCCTTTGTATGTTGTACTCAAAATCTTCTAAGTGACTTAGTTTTGGTTGCAACAGCCTCTCTAGATCCAACAAACTCCCCCTAGGCTGATGCTACCAAAACTTCACTTATTTCTGCTTCTCAAAGCTTTCAGCACCAGGGACAAAAGATATTTGTCTGTCTCTCTGTTCTTCCCGGAAGTAGTGCTGAGAAGCTTGTACAAGTCATTCGTGGATAGGAGATCCAGTCTATCACTTTGAATGACATGTACCCTCTGTTGTGTCCCCCCTGAAGAGAGTTAGTTGACGGGAGTTATAGTCATACTCCCATCTAACTATGGTCTCAAGTTCAGGACCTTCAACCATTTGAAGAAAGGCTTTGCCTTTGGTTGCTGATCCTTTCCTTTCCTCCTCCTCTCTCAGTTTCAACTCCTCTTCAACCTTGCTTCTAGCAGTAAGCTCGGCCATATGAAGGCTGCCTAGATGATTTCTGATGTGGGCAGCTACATCGGAGTTTGAAGGGTTGGAGAATGGTTTCTCTGCTAACTCAGCAATGTCAAACCTGCTTAAGTGTAGCAGAGATGAGGCACTCAGCCTGTTGAGCTCTCCATTCTCTCTCTCAACAACAAAGTTGTGAGAAGAGTCTTCGAACCTCCACTGGATTATCTTCTTTCTGGGTGCAAGAGGTTGTCTTGGTACCCTGTCTCCTTTCTTTGTATCCAGTAGAGTCACCAGCTTTCTCCTCAGCTTCTTTCTTCCTCATTCAATGTATCTGAATTGAGGCCAAGGAGTTTGCAGCTTGGTCCAAAGTTCCTCTGGGCAGATCAAGAAATTGATCTCTTGTGAGGGAACTTGAGGATCCATCAACATAAGTCAAGTTGACTGAATCCTCCTCACAGGAGATGTCGCTCAGAGTTGTACAGTTGATGAGCTTAGTCTTGACCGCCTTGAATTCCTCCATAGAGAGATGTTTGGAAGGCTGAGGGGATGGTTTGATTGGTGTTGGGTAGGTTGAGGTGTTGGGTTCTGGCTAAGGTTTGGGTTGGATGATGGGTAGTTTAGGTGGTTGAGGTGAAGAGGTTGGTAGGTGTGATGGTGTAGGTTCAGGGGTGAATGGTTCAGAAGGGTCGTTTTGATTGGGAAGGGAAAGGGTATAGGTTCAGGTTGAGGTTGGGTTTGGATTTTGGGTTGAGAGGTTGCTTTGAAGGTCATCCCCTGTCCCCTTCTATACATCTCTCTTTCTTCTCCCCGCGCGAATGTCAGCCTTGATGTCACTGACATGTCGCTGGAGAGTCTTCTCAGACATGGGACCCACCTGCCTGCCAGAGAAGCCGTGAGCTTTGAGATAACTCTTCATCCAGGCTTTCTCACCTATCTTCTTGGCGGCAGACAGTCCAGCTTCTTCTTCTTTCTTCTCTTTTCCACAAGCTTCTCCCTTGCAGCTCTCTTTCTCTCCTTCTCCATTTGATCTTGCTCTTTGTTGAAGAGCCATAAGATCGTATCACTGTTATGTGGAGACAACTCCTCTTGAGAGAATCCTCTGGAGAGTAGGAAAGTGATCCTTTCTCTCCTGAGCTGCAGATCAGCTTCCCTTTCCTTTCTCTGCCTTTCCTCTAAGGCCAACCTTGCAGCCTCTTTTTTGCTGTTTTAGCAGCAAGGTTGCCTTTTCCAGCTCTATCAACTCCTCTAATGGTAGCAGGAGTACATCTTCAGTTGCAGCCCCTAGACTGACAAGTCTGTCTATACCTCTACCCTTCTTCGATTGTTGACTGCCTCCTGGTTGGCTGCAGCTGCTTTGGTACTTGCAGCTAACAGTTTCCCAGTTGGTAGTCTACCTTTCCTTTTGAGCTTCTCCAACCTTTCTTCCTCCTGAAGCTCTTCCGAAGTCATCTTCCTCTTGCCTTTTATGTCTTCGGAAGTGCTAGACTTTGGGGGTTCTTGGATAGAAGATCCAGGTTGGGTAGTAGAGGTGGGAGCTGGAGTCAATGCAGATGTTAGAGCCAATGGTTGGCTGAGAAAGTCCTCCCTATTAACCTCAGATGCAAGTTCCAGAATTGCATCTGTGACTATTAGATCATCGGAAAGAGAAAAATAGTCCTTCCGCAGCAGCAATCTCAGCTTCGGAAGTTTGAGCTTGTTCTTCCGAGGCTTTGAATTGTGCTTCGGAAGTCTGTGAAAATACACCTTCTGTCCCAACTGTTTCGGTTGCTGGGCCATCAGTCCTAGTTTCCCCTTCGAAGTTAATCTCAGGTTCCACTTGGACCTTAGGTTGACCAACTTCCCAACGTAGGAGTGCATTCAACCTCTGAAGGTGAGGAGGTGCATTCAACCTCTGAAGCTCTTGAGCTCTCCAAGTAAATCACAGACATATCTGGGCTGGCTGTTCTATGAGGGATTCCAAAGGAACTTGTTGAAGAACCTATTGAGATCCTGGAGCATCCTTTGATCCACTTGAAAGACAACTGGAGGAGGCTCAGGGAAGATAGCAGCTTGTTGCATTGGATACTTTGAGCTCAAAGAAGTAAGAGCTTGACTTTGGGTTTCCTGTCTTTGCTTTGTCTCTCAACACTCTCCCCCTTTTGGTAGCATCATCCTGAGAGCTAGATGAGCTAGAGGAAGAGGTCAAGGAGACCTGAACTGGTACATGCCTAACAGATCTCTCAATCTGTTTCTCAGCTAGTTTGGCCTTGAGAGTTTCAATCTCAAGTTGCTGAGTGGCAGACCTATCCTCTAAAGTCTTAACCTTTGATTCAAGGTTTGAGACTTTAGAAAGTAGGTCTTGAATGGTGAGTTGCATACTTCCCTCATCTTCTTTTGAAGAATCACGGGGAGATGAGGTAACATACCTGGTATGTTCATCCTCACCACCAGATGTGGTTTCTTGGCACCCTGGTTTCCCTTGCACAATGATGTCTCTTTCAGAGGCATCAAAGGGCATGGTTGCCGTAGATTCAGTCTCACTGTCGTTACCACTGTCCTGAGGATCCATTGAGGCTCCTTCAGTAGTGGCAGCTGAATCTACATGAGTCCCCTCCACATCAGTGGGACTCACCTCAGTAGGGCTTTGCTGGTGTGGGCTAGAGATAAGGGGTCTCTCTAGGCTCTGTTGATCCTTGAGAGGGTGTTGTGGATCAACTTCATCGCCTTTAAGAGACATAATCTCTTCACCAGCTCCGGTCAAAAGGTCAGTAAAAGAAAAGGAGTGAAGACCTAATGACCCGGGACTTTGATCAATGTCAAAAGGCATTGAGCTGTCCCTTTGTGGCTGCTCAGGGGAGTATAGAGACTCACCCTGAGGGCTATCAGCTGGGGTTTTGGGCTCATGGGTCTGAGACTGAGGAGACTCAAGACCCATATTGAGGTCAATTGTGAAGGATGGGTGGACCTCTGGCTGAGTGGGAGCCCTTTGTTCCACTCTAGCCTTTTTGGATTGAAGAGGAGGGGCTTGTTCAATCAGAGTAGATTGAACAAGGGTTCGTTTGGGACGTCTCTGGTATGTAACAGTAATGGGTGGAGAAGGTAGATTTGGGATGGTGAGGGTAGTTGCTGGTGTGGGTTCATCACCTGTGGGATGAACAGGGATGTCACCAGGAGCCATTGGCTCAATCATACCTGGAAGTAGTGCGGTATCTCTTCCAGTGTAGTTGGTAGACACTCTCTTCAAGATCTTGAAGATGGTCGGCCTCATTTGGGGAGCAGACAGAGCAGCTGCACAGACAAGCTTACCCTGATCCAGCTCACAGTTGATGATGTGCTGGAGAAACCTGGGATACATAAAGAATGTGTCCCTTTGAAGATTTCCCATAAGGTTAGTCAGCACAAACCTTGAATAGTTGAAGCGGAGGCTTTGTACCAACCCGTGAACTAAGCACCCAAGTTCATACGGGATTTGATCCCATCCCCCAGATTTGTTAGATAGACAGTGAAGAACCACATGCAGCAGGAACTTCCACTTGTAGGAGAAGTTGAATTTGTAGACCGTTGACCTGCTAACATCTCCACCGTATCCCATTTGGAGATAAGAACTATCTAAATGATTTGGGGAATTCCGTGGAGCGCCCTCATCATGGAGCTCGAGATGCTCCCTGATGATCTGTTCAGAGATGACCAACTCTTGGCCACAAATGCTTGACCTTATGACACGAACCCCGTTTAGGGTTTCAATCCGACCATTTGCCCAAAATTCGGACATTTGGTTTGAGTAGATGGTAGGGTTTACGGTCAAGCAGTGTAGTATGAAGATTGGGCTAGGAAAGAAATGATATCTGAGAAGTAAACATCCCTTGAAGAGTCAAGGAGTGCGACCTGGTTGTGCTGAGGGTTTAAGGCCATTGAAGAAGATGATAGAAGAATAATTTGGAGTAAGGTAAATTGAGAAGAAGAAAGCTTTAGGGCAGTAATTTGGGTAAAAAGAGTGTAAGTGATTAACCGGAAGTATTTAAATGGGTGAAATGGCGGTTAAAGGGTGGTTTAGATAAGATGATGTGAGGGTTCAGTGGATGATGTGACATGGGCGTAAGGTTAGACCATTTAAATAATCCGACATCATTAACAAAATCTTTACTTTTTACAGTGTGGGGCCCAAAAGATTTCCGTTACACAGTAAAATCTTTCTTCCGAGTATAAAGCATTTCCGAAGGTAAAGTTCTTCCGAAGGCAAATCTACTTCCGAAGGTAAATTGCTTACTTCCGAGAGTATATGTTGCTTTCAGATGGAGTGTGTTAAGTACTTCGGAAGTAGATCTGAGGTGAACTAATTCGCTTCTTCAGAGACTTAACACTTTTCCGAGAAGAAAATTATCCTGTGAGAAATTTGCTTCGGAAGATATGCAAGATATCTTCCGAGGGTTAATTTCTCTTCGGAAGAACTTATACTTAGATAAAATTTAGAGAAAGATCTTTTGTAACAGGGTTTAAATTGTTTTTGACAAAAGACTTTACACATTAAAAGGTTTTCAAATGAGATGAACTAATCAATGTTTATCATTCCAATAGCTGTAGTGAGATATTTAAATCTCTGTTCATCAAATGCTTTGGTGAACAAATCAACATATTGTTCATTTGAATCAACTTTGATTAGTTTGATAAGATTTTTCTCATGAATATCTCTAATGAAATGATACCTGATGTCAATGTGCTTTGTCTTGGAGTGCTTCACTGGATTTTCAGTAATGGATATAGCACTGTTGTTGTCAATGTGGATAGAAGTGCTCATGAAGTTGAATCCATAGTCTATCATCTGGTTTTGAATCCACAACAGCTGAGCACAACAACTAGCAGCATCAATGTATTCAGCTTCAGCAGTTGATGTAGAGACACAAGATTGTTTCTTGCATTGCCATGAGATGATCCTTCCACCAAGAAATTGACATCCACCTGATGTTGATTTCTTCTTGATGTTGCAGCCACCATAATCGCTATCAGAGTAACCATAGAGATTAAAATCACTATTTCTTGGATACCAGAGACCTAGTTTAGGTGCTCCTTTGAGGTATCTGAGGATTCTCTTAGCAGCAGTTAGGTGAGACACCTTAGGAGCAGCCTGATATCTTGCACAAATGCAAGTTGCAAACATGATATCAGGTCTACTTGCTGTGAGATACATCAGAGAACCAATGATTGCTCTATACTGATGTTGATCAGTATCCTCCCCCTCAGAATCAGGGCAGAGATCATGGTTTCTGGGTATTGGTGTCTTTGCTGCTTTACAATCTTTCATATCAAATCGCTCTAAGATATCATTGACATACTTAGATTGATTGATGAAGAACCCTTCCTTCAATTGCTTTACCTGAATTCCAAGGAAAAAGTCCATTTTTCCCGTGGAACTCATCTCGAACTTCTTCTTCATAATGCTCTCAAAGTCTTTGCACATTTGGTCATTTGAGGAACCAAATATGATGTCATCAACATAGACTTGAACAAGCAAAATGTCTTTCCCAGACTTTCTAATGAAGAGAGTCTTATCAATGGTACCTCTAGTATAACCATTCTTCAAGAGAAATTGAGACAATGTTTCATACCACAGCCTAGGTGCTTGGTGCAGCCCGTATAGAGTTTTATCCAACTTGCATACATAGTTTGGATACTGTGGGTCTTCAAATCCTGGAGGCTGGCATACATAGACTTTCCTATCTATATCCCCATATAGAAAGGCACACTTGACATCAAGCTGGTAGACAGTGAAATTCTTGGATGCAGCATAAGCAAGGAAGATCCTAACTGCCTCAAGTCTTGCAACAGGTGCAAAGACATCAGTATAATCGATTCCTTCCTCTTGAGTGTATCCTTGAACCACTAGTCTTGCCTTGCATGATAATCAAGCCTTTATCATCTCTTTTGTTCCTGAATACCAATTTGGTGCCTATAGGTACTTGACCAGATGGTAGCGGACATAGGTTCCAAACCTTTTGTCTTTTGAATTGAAGCATTCCTCTTGCATTGATTCAACCCAACTACTATCTTTCAAGGCATCTTCCACCTTCTTGGGTTCCATCTGGGATAAAAAGCATGAGTACAAGCAGACATTCCCATTATGAGTTTGTCCTCTTGTTCTCACGCCCTCAGAGACTTCCCCTATGATGTTTTCAGCTGGATGAGTATTATGAATTCTGAGTCCTGGAATAACCTCCAGTTGCAAAGATAAGTCCAAGTTGGACATATGTTGCTCAGGAGCTTGAATACTTGGTACAGCTGTTGTTTCAAACTCATTCAATGAGGACTGATTGAATGAAAGAGAAACATCATCATTTCTTTGCTGTGAAGCATCATTAACAGTTGCCTGTTCCTTTAAAATGGTGCTTCCATCAGCTTGGTGTTGTGCAGGATCACCTGAAGAGATTTGAAAATCAGCAGGTGAATCCCTTGTTGAAGTTCCACTATCTCTTGAAATGGTTATGCTGTCAGATCTTTCAATAGTGGGAACTTGATTTGTTGCAGCTCTTGGAGAACTTGGAATAGGTCTGGGAAGCTCAAACAGTTGATCTTCATCAGAATTACTTTGAGCACCTGTTCCAGCTGAAACATTCTCACAAGATGGTTTAGAATAGTTTGGAAACAATTCTAAATCAAAGATATGATTAGGGCCATTCCCCCTAACACAAGGAGTGTGCTCATTAACTACAATGTTGGAAGATTCCTCAAATTGTTCGTTTTTAATATTATAAACTCGGTATGCTTTAGAATAGGAGGAATATCCAACAAAGATAGCATCATCTGACTTTTCAGCAAATTTTGCCAAATTGTCTTTTGTGTTAAGTATGGTACACCTGCTGCCAAAGGACCTTAGAAAGCCAATGAACGGTGGCCTCTTGTTCCATAACTCATAAGGGGTTTTTCCATGTGGTTTTACTACAAGAACTCTGTTCTGCACATAGCATGCAGTGCTGACTGCCTCTGCCCAGAATGTTAGAGGCAGCTTTGAATCAACTAACATAGTCCGAGCAGCCTCAATAAGTGTCCTATTTCTCCTCTCAGCAACACCATTTTGTTGAGGAGTTCTAGGAGCACTATATTGTCTGGCAATCCCTTTTGAGTTACAAAATGAGTCAAGAAGAAAGTTCTTAAACTCAGTCCCTTGATCACTTCTGATTATTTTAACCTTGTGATCAACTTGATTTTCTATTTTAAGAATAAAAGCTTTTAAAGTTTCAGCAGTTTCATCTTTAGTTCTTAAAAAGAATACCCATGTAAATCTAGTAAAATCATCAACTACCACAAGGTAATATGATTTCCTTCCAATGCTCAGTATACTTGTGGGACCAAATAGATCCATGTGCAATAAGTGTAATGGAGTGGTGATGGAGTTAACAACTTTGGATTTATGAGACCTGTGTTGTTTCCCTTTCAGGCAAGCAACACGGTTATCTTTGCAGAAAATTTCCTTTTTAGGCAAACCATGTACCAAGTTATTTTTAGCCAATTTATTCATTGTCTTAAAATTGACATGACACATTTGTTTATGCCATAGTGTTGACTCATCACCATCAGCTTTGGAAAGAAAGCATGATACTTCTCCCATTGGGGAAGCATTGTTCATATCAAGCTTGTACATATCCCCTTTCCTGGGAGATCTAAGAAGCACCAATTCCTGAGGAATTGTCATCCCGGGTTTGAGGATAATGCACTCATGTTCTGTGAAAAGCATTTGATGCTTTTGATCACAGAATTGAGAAACACTTAACAGATTGTGTTCAAGTTGTTTGACAAAATTAACTCTGTCAACTTTTAACTTTCCATTGGATATACTCCCTCTGCCAGAAATATATCCTCCGGCCTCACCTCCAAACTGGACAAGACCTCCATCATAATGTTGAAATTGTTAAAGGAGAGATCTGTTCCCTGTCATGTGCCTGGAGCATCCACTATCTACAATCCAAATGTTGTTATTCTTGTCATATGGATGTCCCTGCACATAAGGTGAGATAATTAGTTTTGATTGGAAACCCAAGCCTTATTGGTCTTGGGTTCTTCCAATGATAGTGACATAACTGAACCAAAATTTATGCATGGGGGTTCAATGAATGTCTTTGAAGAAGAGGTTTGGGCTACAGCATCTTCCTTGATCTTCCATTCCATCCCTTGGTTGATCATGGAAGATGAGCTTGTTGAAGCTTTTGCAGCTTGGCATTCTTCCGAAGCTTCTTTCTTTTCAGAAGAGACCTTCACAACCTTTTCTTCCGAATCAGTCTTCTTCTAGGATGGTTTAAGGGGACTCTTTTGGTTTTCTAAGTCTTTGCAGCTTTAACTTCCGAAGCCTTTTTCCTTTCGGAAGAAGAGTTTTCTTCCGAGAGAAGCCTTGCTTAGGAAACAAGCTTTCCGTTTTTCATCACTTGAACCATTTGATATGGTCCAAATGTGAAACCTTCCCTGACTCCTTCTCTTTTAACATTATTTGCATAATGTGTGCTAGCAGGATTGTAGTAACAATCTTTAGCCATGTGGTTTTGCAGACCACACATTATGCATGCAATGTTAACTTTCTGGGAATGAGAGGATTGCTGTTTCTTGTTCTTTTTCTCCTCATCAGCAACCTTTCCCTTTAACTTCTGATCCTTTGGTAGGATAGGAGTACTGGTACTGTACTCTTTTCCTGAATCAGAAGGTCCAACCACCTGGAATCCAGCTGATATGAATACACCCTTTTGCTTTGGGTCTATCTTTAGCTTGGATTCAGCCACCTTCTTGGCAGTTTTTCTGGCTGCCTTAGCTCTGCTTCTTCTGGCTTTGGTGGTCAGGGTTTGATCATCATTGGCTGGGGAGGGCACAATTACCTGTTCCTTCCCTGTGATGGTCATGGTCTCTATAGTTGCATCATTCTTTGACTCTTGAGAAGGTGGGTCAACAGATGGAACCTCTTGCTCTTCAGTACCACACCTTGGTTGTCTTACAGACTCATAAGAGTGTGGTGGAACAATTTCATTGGTTCCCAACCCACCTTTGTTTTGATAACAAAGTTTTGAGTGAGAGGATGATGCAAGAATGGCTTGGAAGTTTTGCTCAGAAATAGCATACTTCCTGGCTTGAGCCTCAGCAGTGACAAGCTGGGCTTGAGCCTCAGCAGTGACAAGCTGGGCTTGCCTCAGTCAATTTGGATATTAAATCCTTGATTTGAGTCTTGTAGTTTGTGTGTTCATGTTTTAAGAGGGACACAGTTTTCTCTAACTCCTCAATTTTTCTTTGGTAGTCAGATTCAGCCCTTTTAAAGTCAGATTTTAAAACATTTAAAGACTCAATATCATATTTAATTTCCATATTGTAGTCCTGATACAGTTTAACCTTAGCAATACAAGCAGGGGTACAGAGATGTTCATATACCTTGTTTTCATCTGTTCCTGCCATGAGTGCTTGAGCAGGAGTCACATCTTGAACCATGAAGCTCCAGTCAACTTCTTACGCCATTGCTGCAGTCTCAGTTGACTTTTCGGTGGGCTTTGGTGTAGAAGGATGTGTGGAGGCCTGTGAGGTTCCCGGGTTGGACTTGAGAGCCTTGCATTCCCTTGCAAAATGACCAAGTTGGTTACAGTTGTAACATTTGGCCTTGCTTTTGTCAAACCCAAACTTGCTGGTGATTGGGTTCTGAGGGAATTGCCTTCCAGTTCTTTTAAAGAACTTATTCGCTCTGTAGGTTAGAAGAGCCATTTGTTGGACTATGTCCACATACTCTATGTCATCCGGACTAAAACACTCTAGATCATCAAAGCAGTATTGATAATCATTTGAGTGCCCACTCCCTGAGACAAATGCACAGCCATCCTGAAAGGAGCCTTGCTGAGCTTATTGAGACCTTGGAGTCTCAGGAAATATGATGTAAGGCCCAGAGGAACAAGATGGCTGCTAGGTGTAGGTCAGGTACTGTTGAGACTGGGAGATGCCTGAGCCTTCAGCAACCATTAAAGCGTTGCTAGCAGGAAGACTCAAGGGCCTGCTTGCCTGGTGACCCCTCTTGCTTTCCATTTCCAAATGGTATACATCAAGGATTCCATAGAGTTCGGTCATGGTAAGTGTATTTAAATTCTCTGTTCTCTTGATGGAGACACAGTATAATGTCCACTCATTGGGTAGAGCACTCAAAAACTTTCTAGTAAGGTCTCTGAGTTCATGAGTGATTCCCATAGATTGAAGGGAAGAGATGAGATCCATGTACCTGAAATATTGCTGGCTAAGAGTCTCTCCAGCAACATAGGTGAAGTTCTCAAACTGCTGCTTCAGTGAGTCCTTCTTTGAATCATTCGAGATTGAGTACATTTGAGCAAGAGCATCAAAGAGTTCTTTGGCAGACTTACAATGCTCAAACCCCACCATGATGGAGTTTGGGGTTGCAGTCATAAGAACAGTCATAACATTGCTGTCTATGTCAAGCTTCTTCCTGTCTTCATTAGAATAATCTTCAACGGCTTTCTCAATCATGGCACCGTTTCCACCAGCTACTTTTGGTTTATACGGGCCATTGACGATGGATTGCCACATCTTGCTATCCTGGTACCTGATGAAGCCTTCCATTCTTCTGCTCCAAGACCTGAAGTTTTCAGGGGCGATGATGGGAGCTTTGGTCATCGTTCCCATCTCAACTTCAGATTTGTTGAGGGCCATTTTGAGTGAGGTATAAGGAAGGGTGAAAAACTGGTTGATTAGGATGGTAAGATCTCACAATCAAGAGCCTAAAAAGCTCTGATACCAATTGCAGGATCGGGTTTGTCACTTAAACACTTGTAATTCTCTCAAACTCGCTTATAATAACACTCAAATCAGATGAAGTAATGCCTTTAACAAGAGTTGATAATAATATAATAAGTAATCTAAGGAACAAGCAGAAATATATTTTCAAGGTACTTGTATATATTACTTCTCAACTCAAGATTACAAGGCACTTACAAGCCTGAAACAAGCGTTACAATGAGAAACTATATATACTAGATCCTACAGCCGGTTATACTTGGTACCAGCTGGAAACCTAAGACTAAAGCATATACTACAATGCTATAGTTAAGGTATCTTAGATAAAGTATTATCTAAGATATGGTAGTCATGACATGTCCATGAATTACCTTTTGTCACCAACTAAAGATGGCAACTGTACTTAACATAAAAGGTAAACAGTGGATTAAAGTATGGTCAACTACATGGCTTTTGAGAAAACGCTATGCAGTATCTCAGAGATTTGCAGCGGAGTGTCAGACAGGCCATACTTATGTCCACTGGATAATAGGAGTGTCTTCCGAAGGTTAACTGGCTTCGGAAGAACAAGCTCTTCCGAAGCCACTTATACTTCGGAAGATGCTTCTATGCTTCCGAGGCTTTGAGGACTTCTTGTACTTCAGAAGTTGACTTCAGATCTTTGTCTCTAAGTCTTGATCTTCGGAAGTAGGTTCTTTGGCTTCGGAAGTTGGAGTTTTCCTTCGGAAGTGCATTTTACACTTAGACTTCGGAAGAGCTCCTTCTTCCTTCGGAAGTTCGGAAGTTCCATACTTAGCTTCGGAAGTCCTTTGTATGTTGTACTCAAAATCTTCTAAGGGACTTAGTTTTGGTTGCAACAGCCTCTCTAGATCCAACAATAGGTTATCATTGGGAGTAAAGGTGAGATTCATAGCCCATTTTTATTTTATAAAGTTTTGGGGAAAAAGCATACTATTTTATGAATTGATGCATTATTTCTGAGATTTATGTTACAACCATTAATTCGGATGTGGAACCGTTAGATAATATTGGTAGCGCTACTTAGGAAATATTTCCTGCATTAACAGAATGAGTGTTGTGATGCTATATTATCTGATTTATGAATTATGATATGACAGATATGAATGATCTGATTGCTATGTAAGGTTTGGTTGTATATAATGCATCAATGCTAAATGATTAATAAACCTATGAAACTCACCAACTTTATGTTGACTGTTTTGAGTATGCTTTTTCAGGAGTTCACCATAACTAACAGCTTAATGTTCTCCTTTGATGTTTATAATGGCTGGGGAGAGGTTGTGGGGAAAGTTTGTGTAAATCTGACAGTGAACTTGTATGACCTCAGTGTATCGGTGGATGCTCACTTCCATCGTCTCTGAAGATGTTGCTGTTAGATCTTTAATGATGTAATAGGGTTATGTTACTTCAAATTTTGACTATCATGAACTAATGTAATCCTAATCCCTATGTTATGTATGAAATATGTTAAGCTTATGTGATGAAATCTGTTATGCTTTGCTATGAAATATGTTATATTTATGTGATACTTGGTAAAATTTGTGAATCAATGAGTTCTGAGCAAACAAGTCACATCCTAAGCATTTCACGCTTCCGCCGGGATGTGACAGGTTGGTATCAGAGCCATTGGTTATAGAGAATTAGGTATCATAAAATGCCTAGACTATAACCATAAGTTCATATCAGTATGATTATGTGTATATATGAATTTATGTGGTGTGATTTCATAGATATTCTAACATTTTCTTTTAATAAAATTAATGGTAAAGGGTTTATAATATATGGAAATAGGTAACTAATTGTTTAGGTCCAAATTATGAAAAGATTTATTTTGCAGCTATGAGTACTGATAACAAACTCTGTGAGACTGACTCATCCGAATATTCGGACTATAACAATCATAAAGAACTTACACCTGAACCTGAACCTCAGCAAATTTTAGAACCTCCTCAAACCAAAATTGAAAATAATCATAAGCCCAAATTTTATGTCCGTCGTGCACCGGTAATGGTAGGAGGATATACCATTAAAACTCGCAGGAAAAAGGTACGACCCGGAAACAAGTTCAAAGCCAAGCAAGACGAAGACAAGGAGATACAAGAACTTGACTCCCCCAAGAACGAGGAAAGAGAGGCTAAAAGACAAAAGATGGATGAAGACCAAAACGCAGCCGCTCAACAAACTCTTAAACAGCTCAAGAAAATTCAACGAGGAATCAAGGATATTCAGAAGGATGTTAAAGAACTAAAAGCACCCAAAAGAAACATCTTCTCAAGAATATGGAAATGGGTGCAGAGAAATTAGAAACTATCTTTTAACTTTAAAATATAGAAATCTCTAATAAGAACTTGAATGAAATACATCTTTTGTGTTTGAACTATTATTTGTTATGTGTTAGCTAGAATATTATTAAGAATCTAAAATTCTTTTAATATTGACTACAATTAACTATAGAAAGACATGCCGCCAAGAAGGAATACGCAGCCCGTAAGAAGGACGGCGCGAGTGGGACGACCTAGAACTAGACTTGGGGAAGAAACACCTATAAACCCGACTACCAATGAAGATGAAAGATTCTCACGGATAGTGTCACAACAATTAGAGGCTGCCATACCCATACTAGTAACTCAACTTCAACAAAACCTAAACCTCGGGACAACAACACCCGGCAACGAGATACCTATGGATGATACCATGAGAGAACAACCAGAAGAGGAGACTGTAACTGAGAAAGGATGTTCTTACAAAACTTTTATGTCATGTAGACCCCGGGAATTTGATGGTAAAGGCAGAGCTGTACAAGCTCTACGCTGGTTAGATGAGATGGAATCAACTCTGGAAATCAACAAATGTGCCAATAACAACAAAACCTTGTTTGCTTCGCATTCATTAAACGGGGAAGCGCAATCCTGGTGGAAAATGGAAATGATCACTAAAGGTAGGCATGTTATGAATGAATTAAGTTGGGATGAATTCAGGGGATTAGTTATAGAAAAATACTGTCCTTATAATGAAACAGAAAAATTAGAAACCGAATTTTTAGCGTTGGAAACGAAAGGAGCAGCACATCGGGAGTACACCGACAGGTATAATGAACTCTCAAGGTTAGTACCACATCTAGTGGCCCCAGAATCAAAAAGGATAGGAAGATATATATGGGGACTAGTGCCACAGATAAGGGGACTAGTAAAATCTGCTATGCCCAAGACCTTTCAAGATGCTGTAAGTTTATCAGGAAGCTTAACAAATGAAATGGTAAGAAATGGATCGTTAAGTAACCCTAGATCAGGAGAAAAGAGAAAGTGGAGTGATGATAATCTAGGAGGAAGATTTAAAGGAAATCCTCAGAAACGAATAGTTCGATAGCCCACCCAGAACTTTCTAGGAATGACACGGGAAAAGAAACCACAGGCAGAAAACCAGCCATGGTGCAGTACTTGCCAGAGATATCATCAAGGCAATTGTGCAATGGTAATCTGTTACAACTGCAAGAAAAAGGGACATATATCCCGAGACTGTAAAAACCCTGCAAATCCAAAACCAGTCTGCTATCAATGTGGAAATGAAAACCATCGTCGGAACGAATGTCCACAACTAAAGGGAAAGGCTCCGGTTAACCAGAACAACCCTCGGGGAAGAGCATTCGTAATGCAGGCGGAAGAAGCTCGACACGAACCAGAGGTTGTCACGGGTATGTTTCCTATAAACAATCAGTACGCTACTGTACTATTCGATACTGGAGCAACCCGTAGTTTTGTTTCAAATGTGTTTAGACCACTGCTTAACCTAACCTCAGAAAAGTTAAAACAAAAATATATGATAGAACTAGCTGATGGTAAGATAATCGAAGCTTATGAAATCATTCCTAATTGCACAATGAATCTGGATTAAAACTATTTCAATATAGACCTAATTCCTATTGATTTAGGAGGATTTGACATTGTTGTAGGGATGGATTGGTTAAGTAAATATCAAGTTGACATAGTATGTGGTAAGAAAATGATCAAAATTCCTCTGGTTAATGAAAATAGAACACTGTGTATATATGGTGAAAAACCTAGAGGTATCAAAAAGATAATTTCTTGCAAGAACGCACAACAATGTTTAAGGAAGAAATGTTTGGCTTTCCTGGCCCATATTGTTGACACCAAGATAGACAAAGTAAACCTAAAAGATGTTCCAATTGTCAATGAATATTCTGATATATTTCCTGATGAATTACCTGGTTTACCACCCCCTCGTCAAGTAGAGTTTAAAATTGAATTGATACCAGGAACAACCCCTATTGCTTAGGCATCCTACCGTTTGGCACCTACTGAATTGAAGGAATTAATGAGCCAACTTCAGGAACTATTGGATAAGGGATTTATACGCCCTAGTGTATCACCCTAGGGAGCACCAGTTTTATTTGTTACGAAAAAGGATGGAACGTTTAGAATGTGTATAGACTATAGGGAACTCAATAAGGTAACTGTGAAGAATAGATATCCCTTACCTAGAATAGACGACCTATTTGATCAATTACAAGGTTCTAGTTACTTTTCAAAAATAGACTTAAGATCAGGGTATCATCAGTTAAGAATACAGGATGAGGATATACCAAAGACAACATTCAGAACAAGGTATGGACATTATGAATTTCTGGTAATACCATTTGGATTAACCAATGCTCCCGCCATATTTATGGATCTGATGAATAGGATATGTAAACACTATTTAGATAAGTTTGTCATAGTTTTTATAGATGACATTTTAATCTATTCTAAGAATAAGGAGGATCATGAGCAACACTTAAAATTGACATTGGAGTTATTGAGAAAAGAAAAATTATATGCAAAATTCTCAAAATGTGAATTCTGGAAAAGAGAAGTGCAATTCCTTGGACACATAGTCAATCAAGAAGGAATACAAGTAGATCCAGCAAAAATAGAAGCTGTTAAGAAGTGAGAGGATCCCAAGACACCAATAGAAGTACGCCAATTCTTAGGACTGGCAGGATATTATAGGAGATTCATAGAAAATTTCTCAAGGATAGCTCAACCCTTGACTGAATTAACTCAAAAGGACAAGCCATATGCCTGGGGAGAAAAACAAAAGGGTGCATTCGAACTCTTAAAAAGTAAATTATGTAGTGCACCTATTTTGTCATTACCAGAAGGGACTGATGATTTTGTGGTATATTGTGACGCGTCTCGTCAAGGATTTGGATGTGTGTTAATGCAACGAAGTAGAGTCATTGCCTATGCCTCCAGACAACTTAGGGGAAGTGAAAAGAATTACACTACTCATGATTTGGAGTTAGGAGTAGTAGTATTTGCACTTAAGATCTGGAGACATTATCTGTATGGGACAAAATGTACAATATATACAGATCATAAGAGTTTATAGCATATATTTGATCAGAAAATGTTAAACATGAGACAAAGGAGATGGATAGAATTACTGAGTGATTATGATTGTGAAATCAAATATCATCCAGGTAAAGCAAACGTAGTATGGAACTGCAATCAGACCTGTTAAGACAAATATGGGAAGCCCAACAAAAAGGTAAATTAGAAATAAAAGGACAAGTGAGAGATTTGGAGGAAGATACAAATGGAATTCTAAAGTTTAAAGGAAGGACCTGGATACCCGATGATGCTATACTTAGAAGATTCATACTACAAGAAGCACATAAGTCAAAATATTCAGTACATCCAAGAAATAACAAAATGTATAAGGATTTGAAAAGTCATTACTGGTGGCCTGGCATGAAGAGATCAGTGGAGAATTTGTGGAAAGATGCAATACATGTTCAAGAGTCAAAGCAGAACATCAAAAACCTTCAGGATATCTACAACAACCTGAGATTCCAGAATGGAAATGGGATCAGATCACCATGGATTTTGTAACCAAGTTACCAAGGACCTCAAGTGGATATGACACAATCTAGGTTATAATAGATAGGTTAACCAAATCAGCACACTTCTTGCCAATCAGAGAAGATTATAAAATAGAGAAGTTAGCAAGAATTTACATACGAGAAATTGTATCCAGACATGGGATACCCATCTCAATTATATCCGACAGAGACAGTAGATTCATATCAAGGTTTTGGCAAACCCCAAAAAAAGCTCTAGGAACCCAAATAAACCTTAGTACAGCCTTCCATCCACAAACAGATGGACAAAGTGAAAGGACAATTCAAACATTAGAAGATATGTAACGTGCTTGTGCATTAGACTTTGGTGGCAACTGGGATATACATCTACCTCTGATAGAGTTTTCTTATAATAATAGCTATCATTCCAGTATTAGGACCGCCCCATTTAAGCTTTGTATGGAAGAAAATGCAGATCACCACTATGTTGGAATGAAATAGGAGATAGACAACTTATAGGCCCTGACCTAATTCAAGAAACATCTGACAAAATCAAAGAAATCAAAAATAGATTAAAGACAGCACGGGATCGACAGAAAAGTTATGCTGATAAAAGAAGAAAGCCACTAGAGTTTCAAATTGGAGATAAGGTCTATCTAGAAATATCACCCACCAAAGGAATCTTTCGGTTTGGAAAGAGAAATAAGTTAAACCCAAGATATGTTGGACCATTTGAAGTTATTGGCAAAATTGGTCCTGTTGCGTATAAGCTAGATTTACCCCAAGAATTAAGTGAAGTACACAACACATTCCATGTGTCCAATCTGAAGAAATGTTTAATAGATGAAACATTAAAAGTTCCAGTTCAAGAAAGATAGACAAGAAGCTTCATTTTACAGAAGAACCAATAGCCATATTAGACAAAGAAGTTAAAAAGCTAAAAAGGAGCAAAATTCCCATAGTGAAAGTTAAATGGAACGCTAGGAAAGGACCAGAATATAAGTGGGAAAGAGAAGATGAAATCAGAAGAAGATACCCCCATCTATTTTAAGTCAATGGTCAGATAAGTTCATCTCAAACTTAGAATATTACTATCCAAATAAATTTCGGGACGAAATTATTTTTACAGGGGGAGAATGTGACAACCCTAAGTATAAGATTTTATACACTTAATTATTTAGCTTCACCTAGGTTAACTTATATATATTTATATACATGTATGTGTGTTATACGTATGCATGTTTCATTTTACTTATGCATGTGCTATTTCCATTAAAAAGCACATTATATGTCCATGTGAATATATATGTGATGTACGTATGCATGATTCCATGTATGCACAACGTTTTACGTATGCATGTATCCATATTCATAACCTTATGATACCAAATGTTATATGATCAAGATACATCATCTATACAACATCAAACAAAACCAAAACACAACCCAACCAAACATCACAAACACAAGTTAACATCAAAGTAAAACTTACATTAACACAAACTTAAACAAACCCCTTACACTTAAACCTCAAGCTAAGCACCAACTAAGATCACAAAACCGGTTCATTAAGCACCCGATTAACCATGCAATCATGACTTGATGAGTCATGAACCCTATTGAGATGCCACCTTGCACAACTAGGGACACCAACCTCCTTCCTTGCACCGCCACCTCCTCGGTTCTTCTAGATACACCCACAAAACCGCCACCTAGCCATGACTAACCAATGCTATAATGAACACCTCATCACCTAAGACTAGTAGTAATCATGAGGACTCCCTTATATCAACCATCGGCCGAAGGCTCCCATATCCACCACCTTTCTAAACAAACACAACCATCACTACCTCTCGGTTACTCACCATCACCAAACACCGCGACCACAACACCTCCATTCGGCCATTCACACACTCGGACATCACCACAACACCATAACAAACCGTTATCATCATCACCTCCTACTTACATCACGGTTACAAAGCAGCAACATCCAAGCCTCGTGGAAGCACTATCTCCCGAAAGATTGTCAAGAACACCAAAACCAAGCGGACTCTTAGGCCATCTTCATCTTCTCCTCATACTCTCCCTCTGTCAAAATCAAGGTTCTAACCCCTAAAACCCTACTTGATTAAGGTTATGAAAATCAAACATATGTTAAATAAACACATGTGGTTAACCCTTTTGATTAAATATTAAAGGTTTTTATAAAAACATATAAAAATCAAACTTATTTTTCAGACAATAAGAAAGATTTTAAGAATCTGAAATAAGTAAAACAAACCTTAAAAATCAAATTATAACAAGAAATTATCAACAAAAGGGTTAAAAACCTAGTTATAACTTGTTAAAATCGGTTCTGCATATTAACAACTATGATTGTGGGAACAAACATTGAAATTATATTTAGAATATTAGAAAATAAAGTTCTGTGAATTTTGGTGCCATTCCTATAAATAAATTAATTTATATATAATATCTAAGAATTTAAAAGGAAAAATCATACTAGAAGAACCGACCCTGGAAAATGTATGTAAAAGTTATATATTGACTATTACAAAAGTATGGAATTTACTGAAAAAGTTTCGTGACCTAACTCAATAATATGTCTAAAATATGAATTTTTAATTATTCTGTCAACTGAAAATCGGGAAAAATACTTAAATTATGAAATAAATTATGATAAATTTATAGAAAATATAAGAATAGAAATGGAACAGTCTTTATAAAAATAAAAATTTTTGAGCATGTTCTGATATTTTTATTAAATATGAGTAAAATGAGAAAAATTATAAAAATTGACTCTGCTATGATTTAGAACATAAGAAAATTTTGAGAAACTATAAAAATTATAAAAATTATTCAGACTAAATTTGACTAATTTTAGAGGCCCGAAGGTATTTCTAAGAAATTATTTAAATAATGTAAAAATTTTAGAAAATAGGCTAAAAATAATAATAAAATGAAATTTTAGTATATTATATCTAATATTAGAATATGTCCACTGTAAAAGTTTGTGATATATACATAAGTATAACTTCTAAAATAAATTTTATGACCTGAGGTGCTAAAAATGTTAAAGAAAAACACATTTTTCTAAACTATAAGTATTTTCTTGTTTATAGGTTATCACTGGGAGTAAAGGTGAGATTCATAGCCCATTTTTATTTTATAAAGTTTTGGGGAAAAAGCATACTATTTTATGAATTGATGCATTATTTCTGAGATTTATGTTACAACCATTAATTTGGATGTGGAACCGTTAGATAATATTGGTAGCGCTACTTAGGAAATATTTCCTGCATTAACAGAATGAGTGTTGTGATGCTATATTATCTGATTTATGAATTATGATATGACAGATATGAATGATCTGATTGCTATATAAGGTTTGGTTGTATATAATGCATCAATGCTAAATGATTAATAAACCTATGAAACTCACCAACTTTATGTTGACTGTTTTGAGTATGCTTTTTCAGGAGTTCACCATGACTAACAGCTTAATATTCTCCTTTGATGTTTATAATGGCTGGGAGAGGTTGTGGGGAAAGTTTGTGTAAATCTGACAGTGAACTTGTATGACCTCAGTGTATCGGTGGATGCTCACTTCCATCGTCTCTTAAGATGTTGCTGTTAGATCTTTAATGATGTAATAGGGTTATGTTACTTCAAATTTTGACTATCATGAACTAATGTAATCCTAATCCCTATGTTATGTATGAAATATGTTAAGCTTATGTGATGAAATCTGTTATGCTTTGCTATGAAATATGTTATATTTATGTGATACTTGGTAAAATTTGTGAATCAATGAGTTCTGAGCAAACAAGTCACATCCTAAGCATTTCACGCTTCTGCCGGGATGCGACAGGTTGGTATCAGAGCGATTGGTTATAGAGAAATAGGTATCGTAAAATGCCTAGACTATAATCGTAAGTTCATATCAGTATGATTATGTGTATATATGAATTTATGTGGTGTGATTTCATAGATATTCTAACATTTTCTTTTAATAAAATTAAGGTAAAGGGTTTATAATATATGGAAATAGGTAACTAATTGTTTGGGTCCAAATTATGAAAAAAATTTGTTTTGCAGCTATGAGTACTGATAACAAACTCTGTGAGACTAACTCATCCGAATATTCGGACTATAACAATCATAAAGAACTTACACCTGAACATGAACCTCAGCGAATTTTAGAACCTCCTCAAACCAAAATTGAAAATAATCATAAGCCCAAATTTTATGTCCGTCATGCACCGGTAATGGTAGGAGGATATACCATTAAAACTCCCAGGAAAAAGGTACGACCCGGAAACAAGTTCAAAGCCAAGCAAGACGAAGACAAGGAGATACAAGAAATTGACTCCCCCAAGAACGAGGAAAGAGAGGCTAAAAGACAAAAGATGGATGAAGACCAAAACGCAACCGCTCAACAAACTCTTAAACAGCTCAAGAAAATTCAACGAGGAATCAAGGATATTCAGAAGGATGTTAAAGAACTGAAAGCACCCAAAAGAAACATCTTCTCTAGAATATGGAAATGGATGCAGGGAAATTAGAAACTATCTTTTAATTTTAAAATATAGAAATCTCTAATAAGAACTTGAATGAAATACATCTTTTGTGTTTGAACTATTATTTGTTATGTGTTAGCTAGAATATTATTAAGAATCTAAAATTCTTTTAATATTGACTACAATTAACTATAGAAAGACATGCCGCCAAGAAGGAATACGCAGCCCGTGAGAAGGACGGCGCGAGTGGGACGACCTAGAACTAGACTTGAAGGGTTTGTTAGAACATAAAACCAAGTTTAACCATTTAAACTTTCAGAAAACGCAGCGGATATATATCTTTAAAACCGATTTTAAAAGCTGAAAAATATGTTCTTTAAGTGACCATACAAGTGTAAAACAAACCCATAATCAAAGGGATCTTTAATATGTGAATGAACAAGCTATGAACATCTATTAAACTACATAAAATCACAGCTACATAGAGCTGTGATAAACTACCTTTTTCAGCAGCTTAAGAACGACTTTTAGGAGGATGTTTGATGCTCAAATTCGGCCAAGGCTCCAAGGTAAGGACCCCTCAAGCTTGTATACCCGAAGCTTGTGAAGAACACACCACTCTTGCTAGGGAGAGTTCACCAAAAATCAAAACCAAAAGCCTCAAAACCTGCTGTCCAAGCCGTGGATTAAGAGAAAGATGGAGAGAGTTTTTGGTCTTGTTGCATGTGTGTTGATAGGGAGAATGGGGAGTGATGGATGATCAAAAGACTTGTGTGTTCAAAGGACATAAAGGTCCAATGGGGAACCCTCAAGGGGGCGGCCAAAGTTCAAATTTTAAGAGGTTTCCCTCTTAAAATTATAACACATAAAATATGTTAACTAGTCTTTTAACTAGATATGTATACAACTAACCCATTTAATTGTATAATCTAGTTACTCCCATTATTAATTTGTAACGTTATCTAACTTATTTAAATAACATTACAAATAACTCATTGAACAAGATATCCTAATAAATTGTTCCATCTCATATGCAACTTATTTAGAAAAACCCATTTTCTAAATTGGTGTTAATATTTAATTGCATGATCATATCATCAATTAAATATTAGTAGGTGTTTTCTAAGCTCGTTATTGGGTATAACCCGACTTGGATCATAACGTACTAACCACATCAATATTCTAAGTGTCTTGGGCATATAGAATCCTACAATCTCCCACTTGCCCAAGATTCATAGAAGATTGATGCAAGCAGTAAATACCGCCTAACAACGGTTTACTACCCTTAATACGCATGACTTATAGCCATTCAATAACATCATCCCTTTCAAGTACCCTACTTGAAATGATTTGGTGAATCAATCATCTATCCTTTTGTTACAGATGTCATGTTAAATCCAAGGACACAGAATGATCATTCCTTGTTGATTTAACTTAATCAGGCCTTAGACATCTAACTCTCAACGAATAAGAGGAACAAATTCCATCTTGACTACATACGTTTCTCACAAACACCTCGTGTTACACCTGAACATACCCTTATGTACTGTCCACTATTTCAGGACAGTGAAGAAATAGCTCAAGGTATAAAACTTGGTGAATATCAAAACCCAATATGTATCTCAGGTCTGAGGATACCAAATGATATTCGCCTTTTACTCAAACTTACTTATGATCAATCGATAAGATTCTATGTAGTAAAATTTGAAGTGCGGGTTAGTCCAATATTTGTATCCCACAAATATCTATGAACCTTGGTAGCAACCCATTGCTCTATATTCATCCTTATGAATATCAACCAATCCAAGTTCATAATAATCTTACTTTCACACTTGTTCCCACAAGTATGAGCGACTACGGACATTTTAGAGTAAACATTTTACTCATGGATAAAACATGCTAATTTGGAACATTAATTGAAACATTATAACCAAATAATTTTATTCAAATAATAAAGAGTTCCACATATCCAAATACAAAATGTACAGATCAAATCCAATCACTAGAATATCGAAGTCCCATGGCACAAGTATGACATTCATGCTTTGCCTTTTCAAGGAGCTTCGTGAGAGGATCCGCAATGTTTTGATCCGTGTGAACTTTGCGAATACATATCTTTCCCTTTTCAACTTCATCTCGTATGTAGTTGAATCTCCGCTCAATGTGCCTAGTCTTTTGATGAGCACGAGGTTCCTTGATTTGAGCAATCGCACCCTCGTTGTCACAAAAGATCTCTAGGGGTTCCTGAATGGAAGGGACAACCCCCAGATCGGCAATGAATTTCTTCAACCATGCAGCTTCTTGAGCTGCCAATGAGGCGGCGACGTATTCTGATTCTGTAGTTGATAGAGCCACCACATCCTGCTTGGAGCTCTTCCAAGAGACAGCTCCTCCATTCAGAATGAAAATGTATCCCGATTGTGACCGTGAATCGTCACGATCGGTTTGGAAACTCGCATCCGTGTAACCTTTTACAACGAGCTCCTCGTCACCAGATCCATAGATCAGGAACATATCTCTTGTCCTCCTTAGGTACTTAAGTATGTTCTTAACAGCCATCCAATGACTGTTTCCAGGATTTTGCTGGTAACGGCTTGTCATGCTCAAAGCGCATGACACATCCGGTCGAGTGCATATCATTGCATACATGATGGATCCAATAGCAGATGCATATGGGATTGCCTTCATTTTATCTTGCTCATCCTTTGAGCTTGGACATTGAGTCGTACTCAATATCGTTCCTCTTTGAATAGGTACGGTACCTTTCTTAGAGTTCTCCATCTTGAACCTTTTCAAGATCTTATCAATGTATGCACTTTGATTCAAACCAATCAACCGCCTTGATCTATCCCTATAGATCTTTATTCCTAGAATATAGGCGGCTTCCCAAGATCCTTGATGGAAAAACAACTTCCAAGCCAGGTTTTTACACCTTCCAAGGTTGGAATGTCATTTCCAAATAGTAGTATGTCATCAACATACAATACTAGGAAAGTTACTGTGCTCCCACTAGCCTTCTTATACACACAAGCCTCATCAGCGTTTTTGATGAAGCCAAATTTCTTTACTTCCTCATCAAAACGGTGATTCCAGCTTCTCGATGCTTGTTTCAATCCATAGATTGATTTCTTTAACTTGCATACTTTATTAGGATGTTTTGGATCGACAAAACCTTCAGGCTGAACCATATAGACATCTTCCTCAAGATATCCATTTAGGAAAGCGGTTTTGACATCCATTTGCCAAATCTCATAATCATAATGAGCAGCTATGGCAAACAATATCCTTATAGACTTTAGCATCGCAACAGGTGAGAAGGTTTCATCATAATCAACCCCTTGAGTTTGAGTGAAACCCTTTGCTACAAGTCTAGCTTTATAAGTATCCAAGTTTCCATGCATATCGGTTTTCTTCTTGAAAACCCACTTACTTCCAACTACCTTGGAATTAAGAGGTGGTACAACAAGTTCCCAAACTTGATTGTCATACATGGATTGCATCTCAACGTTCATGGCCTCAAGCCATTTGTCACAATCCAAATTGGACACTGCATCATGGTATGTGGTTGGTTCATCTGAATCTACCACATAGCATCCATCCATGAAAAATCCGTATCTTTCAGGTGGATTACTAGTTCTACCACTTCTGCGAACGTTTTGCGTGTATTGATCAACCATTTGATCATCCTCAACATCCTCATGTTGAGTGCTAGTTTCAACCAAACGTGCATCGGGTTGTGGTTCTTGATCCTCCTCAAGATCCACTGTTCTACTGCTAGTTCCTTCCATAAGGAACTTTGCTTCTAAGAACTCACCCTTTCTGGAAAAAACACCTTTTGTTCCAGTGGATCATAGAAATAATATCCCATAGAATCTCTAGGATATCCAATAAAGATACACTTGGTGGATCGGACTTCCAATTTGTTTGGGGTGGGAGTCTTAACATAAGCCTCACAACCCCAGACCCTTAAGTATGATAGGGATGGAACCCTTCCATGCCATATCTCAAAAGGTGTCCTTTCCACCTTTTTGGTTGGGGCCATATTTAGAATACGGGCCGCGGAGAGCAAAGCGAAACCCCAAAATGATAGAGGTAATGTGCTTCTAGCCATCATAGATCGGACCATATCCAATAAGGTTCGATTCCTCCTCTCAGACACACCATTATGTTGTGGTGTTCCAGGTGGAGTGAGTTGTGAGACAATCCCACAACTCCTAAGATGATCTTGAAAAACATCACTTAGGTATTCACCTCCTCTATCGGTACGGAGAACTTTAATTGACTTGTTGAGTTGATTTTCAACTTCATTCTTGAAGATTTTGAACATTTCAAAAGCTTCATCCTTTGTGCCTTAATAAGTACACATACCCATAGCGACTATAATCGTCGGTAAAGGTAATGAAGTATCTTTCACCATTCCTAGTCATTGGCTTAAAAGGACCACATACATCCGAATGTATGATTCCTAATAAATCTTTTGCCCTTTCGTTAGTTCCACTAAAGGGTGCCTTAGTCATCTTTCCTTGTAAACAAGATTCACAAACATCAAATGAATCACATTCATTTGTTTTTAAAAGACCATTCTTTTGAAGTGTTTGTAAACGTTTCTTGTTTATATGGCCAAGACGACAATGCCAAAGATAGGTATCACTCAAGTCCAACTTGAGTTTCTTGGTGTTAGTTTGGTACAATGAGCTATTTAAAGTATTTTCATGAACCAATTCATAAATACCATTAATGGGAATAGCTTTAAAATAGAACATACCATTAAAAGAAACATGAATATCTCTTTCAACAAATGATAATACATATCCAAATTGTTTTAACAGGGCTACAGAGATAATATTCCTAGTCAAACTAGGAGCATACAAAACATTGTTCAAAATAACTTCCAAACCATTTGGAAGTTTCAAGATGTAGTCACCACGGGCTTCAACTTGAACTTTAGCCCCATTGCCCATGTAGAGGCTTACATCCCCTTTCTTGAAGTCACTACTTCTTTTGAACCCCTGCAACAAATTGCAAATGTGAGTTCCACATCCGGTATCTAATACCCATGTGTTAGAGGATATCATTTTAAATCAATATGGATCATGTATATTGTACCTGAGGTCTGCCCGGCATCCCTCTTTGCTTTCAACTCTTGGAGATGGACGGGACAATTCCTTGCCCAATGTCCAATCTCCCCACACTTGAAGCATGGGTCGTTAGTAGCAACCTTTTGCTTTTTCTCTTGTGGTTTGGGTGGTACCCTTACCACCCCTTTCCCCTTTCCCCAAACGGGTCCCTTACCCTTGGCAACCTTTGCCTTGGGTGCGGGATAAGGCCTTTTCTTGTTCCCACCTTCATTGATTGTGAGAACGGGTAAAATCCTTTTACCCATGGCCGCCTCGGCCGTTTTAAGCATTGAGTGAAGCTCACCAATGCTCTTGTCCCAAGCATTCATGTTGTAGTTCAACACGAATGTCTCGAACTTCTTGGTAAGGCCATTAAGGATCAAATCCGTGGCCAATTCCTTCGAGACGGGACAGTTAAGCCTCTCGAGGCGGTCAATATGACTTTTCATCTTAAGAACATAAGATGAAACAGATTGGTTGTCGTCCATACGACATGCATGGAGTGCTCGAACCGTTTCGAAGCGCTCAACCCTCGCTTGCTGTTGGAACGTTTCCTTCAGCTGGGTTATCATGTCATAAGCTCCGTGATGTTCATACTCCTTTTGGAGATCCGGAGTCATGCTCGCTAGCATGAGACAAGACACTTGGACGGAGTCCTCAGTGTACTTCAACCAATCGTTGAAGGCCTCCTGATCATCCTCGCTAGGTTGATCGGGGATAGGGTCGTCTAAAACATACGATCTTCTCTCTTGCTTGAGAACGATTCTCAAGTTTCGATACCAATCGATGAAGTTGTTATGATTTAGACGTTCCTTTTGGAGGATCGCTCGTAGAGATTGGTTGGACGCGGATGAGTTATCGGAATTATCATTATTTGAGGCCATCTACAAAAATTAACAAAGTTTTATTTTAGTATTTTCAATATTGTAATTTTAATAATAAATGCCTTTTAAGGTCTTTTCATATTAAAATCTAGAACCCAACATTACATTTAAATTGTGGTTAGGTGACCTTTATCCCACGTTTTAAATTAATAAGGTGGTCAACGTTTGACGATTGCAACCATTTGCAACTTCTAGAAATATGGGATCGACTTGAAACATCATATGTAAAGTCGGCATGTTAATCCCATCAACACCATTTGGAAACCACATCGTAGGTGATCCATTTGACATGATTTGCAAATCAAGACACCCTACTTACACCCACGTGTGAGTTTGCCAAAACAAGTGGTTAGGTGACCTTTATCCCACAAATAAGGCATTCTCACCTCAAGTCACAAGTTCCCTCAAAATGGTTAGGTGACCTTTATCCCACTAAGAGTTCCCATGTGACTCAAGTGTTGTGTAAAAGGACGGTGTTGATCTTGTTTGGGAAAAAAGTTTAGAGGTTTCAAAATACAAGTTTAGAAAACTCTATGTACTTGTATTTGCATGCTTTCAAATACAAGGTACCCTATGTTCTTTGATTAAAACCTATTTTAATCTTTAAAATCATTAAATCATTTTAATAAATTTATATAAACTTTTAAGAACCATCAATTTTCAGCTTGTTAAGTTTGTTAATGAGTTTGTTATGAATATCCAAATATCAACCAAACAATCAAACAACAAACAATCAACCAAGCATAAACATAAACAACCATATGAGCATATGTGCATAACCATAGCATCTAAAGTGGTCCACACTTGTTTGCCATCACAAGTGTGGTCCATAGGACATTCCTAAGGGTCACAAACAAAGCATATAGAAAACTTCCAAAAGCTTCCCACTTGAAACCGCATCCAAAATGCTCCATGTTTCTTTCATGACCTTTCTTTGTGCTTCCAATGTGAATGTCTTCATATTACAAGATATAAAGTCCTAATACAAGATATCTAGTAAAATGAAAATACACCTAATCTATTTATTACAACCCAATAATAAATAAATTACATTTGGAACAAAGCACAAACAACAAATAATACAACCCAATTGAATGAATGAATACAACCATCACAAACATCCAAACAATCATAAGGTCAATGGCTAGGTTATGCACTAAAACAAGCATCTATCATATCATCCAAAATATAACCATGAATCCCCTTAAAACCAACGAATTTTCAGCCAACATAAACTGAAAAATTCGGGTTAGATGTTGTCCAAACAACACAACATATCAACATATATATATCTTTCAAGATTTAATCTTAAGCATGTAAAATATAATCTTGAAAGTTGGGGATTCAACAAAACAGAAACATAGCAGCCCCAAATCAGCTTATATATAGATCATTATCATCCTTTAAAACCTATTTTAAAGGACAAAACAAGCAAGTCATCCACATAACCGGCTCTTGATGCCATTGAAGGGTTTGTTAGAACATAAAACCAAGTTTAACCATTTAAACTTTCAGAAAACGCAGCGGATATATATCTTTAAAACCGATTTTAAAAGCTGAAAAATATGTTCTTTAAGTGACCATACAAGTGTAAAACAAACCCATAATCAAAGGGATCTTTAATATGTGAATGAACAAGCTATGAACATCTATTAAACTACATAAAATCACAGCTACATAGAGCTGTAATAAACTACCTTTTTGCAGCTTAAGAACGACTTTTAGGAGGATGTTTGATGCTCAAATTCGGCCAAGGCTCCAAGGTAAGGACCCCTCAAGCTTGTATACCCGAAGCTTGTGAAGAACACACCACTCTTGCTAGGGAGAGTTCACCAAAAATCAAAACCAAAAGCCTCAAAACCTGCTGTCCAAGCCGTGGATTAAGAGAAAGATGGAGAGAGTTTTTGGTCTTGTTGCATGTGTGTTGATAGGGAGAATGGGGAGTGATGGATGATCAAAAGACTTGTGTGTTCCAAGGACATAAAGGTCCAATGGGGAACCCTTAAGGGGGCGGCCAAAGTTCAAATTTTAAGAGGTTTCCCTCTTAAAATTATAACACATAAAATATGTTAACTAGTCTTTTAACTAGATATGTATACAACTAACCCATTTAATTGTATAATCTAGTTACTCCCATTATTAATTTGTAACGTTATCTAACTTATTTAAATAACATTACAAATAACTCATTGAACAAGATATCCTAATAAATTGTTCCATCTCATATGAAACTTATTTAGAAAAACCCATTTTCTAAATTGGTGTTAATATTTAATTGCATGATCATATCATCAATTAAATATTAGTAGGTGTTTTCTAAGCTCGTTATTGGGTATAACCCGACTTGGATCATAACGTACTAACCACATCAATATTCTAAGTGTCTTGGGCATATAGAATCCTACAAGACTTGGGGAAGAAACACCTATAAACCCGACTACCAATGAAGATGAAAGATTCTCACAGATAGTGTCACAACAATTAGAGGCTGCCATACCCATACTAGTAACTCAACTTCAACAAAACCTAAACCTCGGGACAACAACACCCGGCAACGAGATACCTATGGATGATACCATGAGAGAACAACCAGAAGAGGAGACTGTAACTGAGAAAGGATGTTCTTACAAAACTTTTATGTCATGTAGACCCCGGGAATTTGATGGTAAAGGCGGAGCTGTACAAGCTCTACGCTGGTTAGATGAGATGGAATCAACTCTGGAAATCAGCAAATGTGCCAATAACAACAAAACCTTGTTTGCTTCGCATTCATTAAAAGGGGAAGCGCAATCCTGGTGGAAAATGGAAATGATCACTAAAGGTAGGCATGTTATGAATGAATTAAGTTGGGATGAATTCAGAGAATTATTTATAGAAAAATATTGTCCTTATAATGAAACAGAAAAATTAGAAACCGAATTTTTAGCGTTGGAAATGAAAGGAGCAGCACATCGGGAGTACACCGACAAGTATAATGAACTCTCAAGGTTAGTACCACATCTAGTGGCCCCAGAATCAAAAAGGATAGGAAGATATATATGGGGACTAGTGCCACAGATAAGGGGACTAGTAAAATCTGCTATGCCCAAGACCTTTCAAGATGCTGTAAGTTTATCAGGAAGCTTAACAAATGAAATGGTAAGAAATGGATCGTTAAGTAACCCTAGATCAGGAGAAAAGAGAAAGTGGAGTGATGATAATCCAGGAGGAAGATTTAAAGGAAATCCTCAGAAACGAATAGTTCGATAGCCCACCCAGAACTTCCTAGGAATGACACGGGAAAAGAAACCACAGGCAGAAAACCAGCCATGGTGCAGTACTTGCCAGAGATATCATCAAGGCAATTGTGCAATGGTAATCTGTTACAACTGCAAGAAAAAGGGACATATATCCCGAGACTGTAAAAACCCTGCAAATCCAAAACCAGTCTGCTATCAATGTGGAAATGAAAACCATCGTCGGAACGAATGTCCACAACTAAAGGGAAAGGCTCCAGTTAACCAGAACAACCCTCGGGGAAGAGCATTCGTAATGCAGGCGGAAGAAGCTCGACACGAACCAGAGGTTGTCACGGGTACGCTTCCTATAAACAATCAGTACGCTACTGTACTATTCGATACTGGAGCAACACGTAGTTTTGTTTCAAATGTGTTTATACCACTGCTTAACCTAACCTCAGAAAAGTTAAAACAAAAATATATGATAGAACTAGCTGATGGTAAGATAATCAAAGCTTATGAAATCATTCCTAATTGCACAATGAATCTGGATGAAAACTATTTCAATATAGACCTGATTCCTATTGATTTAGGAGGATTTGACATTGTTGTAGGGATGGATTGGTTAAGTAAATATCAAGCTGAAATAGTATGTGGTAAGAAAATGATCAAAATTCCTCTGGTTAATGAAAATAGAACACTGTGTATATATGGTGAAAAACCTAGAGGTATCATAAAGATAATTTCTTGCAAGAACGCACAAAAATGTTTAAGGAAGAAATGTTTGGCTTTCCTGGCCCATATTGTTGACACCAAGATAGAAAAAGTAAACCTAAAAGATGTTCCAATTGTCAATGAATATTCTGATATATTTCCTGATGAATTACCTGGTTTACCACCCCCTCGTCAAGTAGAGTTCAAAATTGAATTGATACCAGGAACAACCCCTATTGCTAAGGCATCCTACCCTTTGGCACCTACTGAAATGAAGGAATTAATGAGCCAACTTCAGGAACTATTGGATAAGGGATTTATACGCCCTAGTGTATCACCCTAGGGAGCACCAGTTTTATTTGTTAAGAAAAAGAATGGAACGTTTAGAATGTGTATAGACTATAGGGAACTCAATAAGGTAACTGTGAAGAATAGATATCCGTTACCTAGAATAGACGACCTATTTGATTAATTACAGGGTTCTAGTTACTTTTCAAAAATAGACTTAAGATCAGGGTATCATCAGTTAAGAATACAGAATGAGGATATACCAAAGACAGCATTCAGAACAAGGTATGAACATTATGAATTTCTGGTAATGCCATTTGGATTAACCAATGCTCCTGCCATATTTATGGATCTGATGAATAGGATATGTAAACCCTATTTAGATAAGTTTGTCATAGTTTTTATAGATGACATTTTAATCTATTCTAAGAATAAGAAGGATCATGAGCAACACTTAAAATTGACATTGGAGTTATTGAGAAAAGAAAAATTATATGCAAAATTCTCAAAATGTGAATTCTGGAAAAGAGAAGTGCAATTCCTTGGACACATAGTCAATCAAGAAGGAATACAGGTAGATCCAGCAAAAATAGAAGCTGCTAAGAAGTGGGAGGATCCCAAGACACCAACAGAAGTACGCCAATTCTTAGGACTGGCAGGATATTATAGGAGATTCATAGAAAATTTCTCAAGGATAGCTCAACCCTTGACTGAATTAACTCAAAAGGACAAGCCATATGCCTGGGGAGAAAAACAAAAGGGTGCATTCGAACTCTTAAAAAGTAAATTATGTAGTGCACCTATTTTGTCATTACCAGAAGGGACTGATGATTTTGTGGTATATTGTGACGCGTCTCGTCAAGGATTTGGATGTGTGTTAATGCAACGAAGTAGAGTCATTGCCTATGCCTCCAGACAACTTAGGGGAAGTGAAAAGAATTACACTACTCATGATTTGGAGTTAGGAGCAGTAGTATTTGCACTTAAGATCTGGAGACATTATCTGTATGGGACAAAATGTACAATATATACAGATCATAAGAGTTTACAGTATATATTTGATCAGAAAATGTTAAACATGAGACAAAAGAGATGGATAGAATTACTGAGTGATTATGATTGTGAAATCAAATATCATCCAGGTAAAGCAAACGTAGTATGGAACTGCAATCAGACCTGTTAAGACAAATATGGGAAGCCCAACAAAAAGGTAAATTAGAAATAAAAGGACAAGTGAGAGATTTGGAGGAAGATACAAATGGAATTCTAAAGTTTAAAGGAAGGACCTGGATACCCGATGATGCTATACTTAGAAGAATCATACTACAAGAAGCACATAAGTCAAAATATTCAGTACATCCAAGAAATAACAAAATGTATAAGGATTTGAAAAGTCATTACTGGTGGCCTGGCATGAAGAGATCAGTTGGAGAATTTGTGGAAAGATGCAATACATGTTCAAGAGTCAAAGAAGAACATCAAAAACCTTCAGGATATCTACAACAACCTGAGATTCCAGAATGGAAATGGGATCAGATCACCATGGATTTTGTAACCAAATTACCAAGGACCTCAAGTGGATATGACACAATCTGGGTTATAATAGATAGGTTAACCAAATCAGCACACTTCTTGCCAATCAGAGAAGATTATAAAATAGAGAAGTTAACAAGAATTTACATACGAGAAATTGTATCCAGACATGGGATACCCATCTCAATTATATCCGACAGAGACAGTAGATTCATATCAAGGTTTTGGCAAACCCTACAAAAAGCTCTAGGAACCCAAATAAACCTTAGTACAGCCTTCCATCCACAAATAGATGGACAAAGTGAAAGGACAATTCAAACATTAGCAGATATGTTACGTGCTTGTGCATTAGACTTTGGTGGCAACTGGGATATACATCTACCTCTGATAGAGTTTTCTTATAATAATAGCTATCATTCCAGTATTAGGACCGCCCCATTTGAAGCTTTGTATGGAAAAAAATGCAGATCACCACTATGTTGGAATGAAATAGGAGATAGACAACTTATAGGCCCTGACCTAATTCAAGAAACATCTGACAAAATCAAAGAAATCAAAAATAGATTAAAGACAGCACGGGATCGACAGAAAAGTTATGCTGATAAAAGAAGAAAGCCACTAGAGTTTCAAATTGGAGATAAGGTCTATCTAAAAATATCACCCACCAAAGGAATCTTTCGGTTTGGAAAGAGAAATAAGTTAAACCCAAGATATGTTGGACCATTTGAAGTTATTAGCAAAATTGGTCCTGTTGCGTATAAGCTAGATTTACCCCAAGAATTAAGTGAAGTACACAACACATTCCATGTGTCCAATATGAAGAAATGTTTAACAGATGTAATATTAAAAGTTCCAGTTCAAGAAATAAAAATAGACAAGAAGCTTCATTTTACAGAAGAACCAATAGCCATATTAGACAAAGAAGTTAAAAAGCTAAAAAGGAGCAAAATTCCCATAGTGAAAGTTAAGTGGAACGCTAGGAAAGGACCAGAATATACGTGGGAAAGAGAAGATGAAATCAGAAGAAGATACCCCCATCTATTTTAAGTCAATGGTCAGATAAGTTCATCTCAAACTTAGAATATTACTATCCAAATAAATTTCGGGACGAAATTATTTTTACAGGGGGGAGAATGTGACAACCCTAAGTATAAGATTTTATACACTTAATTATTTAGCTACACCTAGGTTAACTTATATATATTTATATACATGTATGTGTGTTATACGTATGCATGTTTCATTTTACTTATGCATGTGCTATTTCCATTAAAATGCACATTATATGTCCATGTGAATATATATATGATGTACGTATGCTTGATTCCATGTATGCACAACCTTTTACGTATGCATGTATCCATATTCATAACCTTATGATACCAAATGTTATATGATCAAGATACATCATCTATAAAACATCAAACAAAACCAAAACACAACCCAACCAAACATCACAAACACAAGTTAACATCAAAGTAAAACTTACATCAACACAAACTTAAACAAACCCCTTACACTTAAACCTCAAGCTAAGCACCAACTAAGATCACAAAACCGGTTCATTAAGCACCCGATTAACCATGCAATCATGACTTGATGAGTCATGAACCCTATTGAGATGCCACCTTGCACAACTAGGGACACCAACCTCCTTCCTTGCACCGCCACCTCCTCGGTTCTTCTAGATACACCCACAAAACCGCCACCTAGCCATGACTAACCAATGCTATAATGAACACCTCATCACCTAAGACTAGTAGTAATCATGAGGACTCCCTTATATCAACCATCGGCCGAAAGCTCCCATATCCACCACCTTTCTAAACAAACACAACCATCACTACCTCTCGGTTACTCACCATCACCAAACATCGCGACCACAACACCTCCATTTGGCCATTCACACACTCGGACATCACCACAACACCATAACAAACCATTATCATCATCACCTCCTACTTACATCACGGTTACAAAGCAGCAACATCCAAGCCTCGTGGAAGCACTATCTCCCGAAAGATTATCAAGAACACCAAAACCAAGCGGACTCTTAGGCCATCTTCATCTTCTCCTCATACTCTCCCTCTGTCAAAATCAAGGTTCTAACCCCTAAAACCCTACTTGATTAAGGTTATGAAAATCAAACATGTGTTAAATAAACACATGTGGTTAACCCTTTTGATTAAACATTCAAGGTTTTTATAAAAACATATAAAAATCAAACTTATTTTTCAGACAATAAGAAAGATTTTAAGAATCTGGAATAAGTAAAACAAACCTTAAAAATCAAATTATAACAAGAAATTATCAACAAAAGGGTTAAAAACCTAGTTATAACTTGTTAAAATCGGTTCTGCATATTAACAACTATGATTGTGGGAACAAACATTGAAAATATATTTAGAATATTAGGAAATAAAGTTCTGTGAATTTTGGTGCCATTCCTATAAATAAATTAATTTATATATAATATCTAAGAATTTAAAAGGAAAAATCATACTAGAAGAACCGACCTTGGAAAATGTATTGAAAAACTATATATTGACTATTACAAAAGTATAGAATTTACTGAAAAAGTTTCGTGACCTAACTCAATAATATGTCTAAAATATGAATTTTTAATTATTCTGTCAACTGAAAATCGGGAAAAATACTTAAATTATGAAATAAATTATGATAAATTTATAGAAAATATAAGAATAGAAATGGAACAGTCTTTATAAAAATGAAAATTTTTTCGCATGTTCTGATATTTTTATTAAATATGAGTAAAATGAGAAAAATTATAAAAATTGACTCTGCTATGATTTAGAACATAAGAAAATTTTTAGAAACTGTAAAAATTATAAAAATTATTCACACTAAATTTGACTAATTTTAGAGGCCCGAAGTTATTTCTAAGAAATTATTTAAATAATGTAAAAATTATAGAAAATAGGCTAAAAATAATAATAAAATGAAAATTTAGTATATTATATCTAATATTAGAATATGTCCACTGTAAAAATTTCGTGATATATACATAAGTATAACTTCTAAAATAAATTTTATGACCTGAGGTGCTAAAAATATTAAAGAAAAATACATTTTTCTAAACTATAAGTATTTTCTTGTTTATAGGTTATCATTGGGAGTAAAGGGGAGATTCATAGCCCATTTTTATTTTATAAAGTTTTGGGGAAAAAGCATACTATATTATGAATTGATGCATTATTTCTGAGATTTATGTTACAACCATTAATTCGGATATGGAACCGTTAGATAATATTGGTAGCGCTACTTAGGAAATATTTCCTGCATTAGCAGAATGAGTGTTGTGATGCTATATTATCTAATTTATGAATTATGATATGACAGATATGAATGATCTGATTGCTATGTAAGGTTTGGTTGTATATAATGCATCAATGCTAAATGATTAATAAACCTATGAAACTCACCAACTTTATGTTGACTGTTTTGAGTATGCTTTTTCAGGAGTTCACCATGGCTAACATCTTAATGTTCTCCTTTGATGTTTATAATGGCTGGGGAGAGGTTGTGGGGAAAGTTTGTGTAAATCTAACAGTGAACTTGTATGACCTCAGTGTATCGGTGGATGCTCACTTCCATCGTCTCTGAAGATGTTGCTGTTAGATCTTTAATGATGTAATAGGGTTATGTTACTTCAAATTTTTACTATCATGAACTAATGTAATCCTTATCCCTATGTTATGTATGAAATATGTTATGCTTATGTGATGAAATCTGTTATGCTTTGCTATGAAATATGTTATATTTATGTGATACTTGGTAAAATTTGTGAATCAATGAGTTCTGAGCAAACAAGTCACATCCTAAGCATTTAACGCTTCCGCCGGGACGTGACACTTATAGTATCCGCAAAGAATGTAGAATGAGGTCTCAAGCTGCCACTTCAACAACAAATTAAAATGGGAAAATTTCTCCCATCCTCAACATCCTTTTGGTTGCAAACAAACCAAGCATTGCAAAGATGAAAACTAATAATAAATAATTCCCACTACAAAACACATAAATTCATTGAAAATCAACTTGATGTATAAAAAACAAATAATTCAATACTCCTTTGGAGAAAGTTGTAATCCAAAAATTGAAGTATAGACACAAAGTCGTTCAAAACACATACATAACATTCGAAAATAAAGGTTACTATTTCAAATCTTATAGATTCCATATAATCACAAATTATAACATATACATATGAACTTCAATATTGCAAGTAAAGATTCTCTATCATAAAGTTCAAATAGCTTTCATTTTTTTTAATTATTGTAAAGATGCAGTCCATGTACACTGTTTAGGTGTGGTTGTATAATAATCGACATGCTTTATAAGTTTACATAAAGAACATATTTTCAAATTTATACGGCACAAAAAACATTAATATTATAAACCCGATCGTCTCCATGGACTGCGTCCTGTGGAAGCTATATCAAGAATTGTATGAAGCCTTTCGTCTACAGCCAAAAGTTGTTTAACGTGTCAAAAGTTGTATAAACTTACATAGAACATTAGGATTTGTGATCTAACAAAGATTTAGTTAATATTTGGACTGAATCAAAATACCTCACTATAAATAGTTGATACAAGCAAA